>OZ059845.1:28166174-28803980 GCA_964057195.1 Orthosia cruda
CCCGATATTTTATATGAGGCCAACACTGCGCAAGATGAAATTTTGCCTCCAAAATCTCGAGAAAGATATATGGCGACTTACGTTAATTTTATTTTATGGAAAAATAAAATGTAATTCTTTGACTTGTGTTTACTATTTCCCACAACTGTATTGAAAAACGTCGTGTGATACACGGGTGTGTAGGTTATTGCAAACTCGTGTCATTAAAAACCCTCGCCTTCGGCTCGGGCTTGTTAATGACAGCTCGTTTGCAATAACCTACTTTCCACCCTTGTATCACAAAGTACTATTTTTTCTAATTTATTGGTTGAGTTGCTTTGTTCTTAAAAAAGTTTTGATACAAAAAAGATCGTGCTCAATAGTACAAATGCAACACATTTCATGCAACCTCGTATTTAAATAGATAATTTCAACTTGTACTTGTTTAATAAATAAAACTTTCACTTAAATCTCTCTCTCTGGCGTCACTCAATGGCGCCTCAGCGGTAATCACCAACGTTACACACTTGTACCATAATATAGATGTTTTGCATTACAACAAAACATGTATTATGTGTTGAATAAAACATACAGCGTTTAGGTGAAGAAGCAGTCTGTGAATCTCGTCTTATTCTAATAAAATGTATAAAAACCTTACCAGATTGTCCATGGTATGTTAGTCCTTGACCAATCTCACCAGGAAGAGCGCCGTTTGCTTTGCCGCGCTGTCACTGTCAAGTGTCATAGCGTCTTCACCACCAGCAAGTTTTACACTGCAACGCTGTATGTTTTATTCAACACATAATACATGTTTTGTTGTAATGCAAAACATCTATATTATGTGTCTTTCTAAAACATACAGCGTTTAGGTGAAGACGTGTTTGATATCTGCTGGTGAAATGTAAACACAAACGCTATGTGATAATTCTGAAAATATTTATTTATTTTAGAATCAGACAGAAATTTAAGATGACATCATTCTTCTGAAATGTCTAATGTATTTATCAAAAGTAATTATTTAAAATTGAAAATTTTTCTGTAATCATTAACATATAGATTTGCATCTAGAACATAAAACATAAAAAACGAAAAGTATTTAAATTATTAAAAACAAAAACTTAATATCACTTCTCTTAAATAATCTTATTATGTTATATTATTGAGATCAACTAATTATTTAATTAAATAGGACAAAAGTTAGAAGATAATAAATCAGATTTATCTTTATCTATTAAATTAACTGGTCTGCAATAGAATTTTTTAAAAGTTTCTTCACTGCGCCAGTTTCCTCTTTCTAGGATTTCATCCACTGGCCTATTTTCCAGCCAGCCACTTGAAGCCACTGCTGATCGTATACTACCTGGAGGGGCCTCAATATTTGCTGCCTTAAAAATAGATTTTAGCCATCCAGATATCATTGTCCTTGAGGCAGGTTTAACCTTGCCAGTTATTGAGATAAATAATTGTTCTATGTTTTCTTCTGATCGTCTCTCTTGAGATGACTTTATTAATTGTTTAATATGTATAACTGGACAAATACTAGGATCAGGATGTTTTATCAAACGCCAACCAGATTGTTGATATGTAGCAGAGTCAGTTTTAGATCCATATTCTGGCCATAATAATATTTCATCCTCTTGCAATATTATCTTATCTTTTGAAATATGTAATAATGTTAAATCATGTACTCTACGTCCAGATGCTAAAAGTAAAATTAATGCAGTTCTTCTTGAATGTTCAAATAATGTATTTTTAATAGGATTTTCTTTCAGCCAGTTAAACAATATTTTTATGTCCCAAATAGGTGCTTTCTTTGGTTTTGGTTTTGCTATAGCTATAGCTTTCAATATTTGGTGGACAAAGAAATTTGATGAAATTTTTTCCTCTATATTAGCACAATAAGTTGAGATGGCTGATTTGTGTAATAATATTGTACTGTAGGCAAAGTTGTGATTTAGGTATAATCTTGCTAAAAATTGAGCTACATCATTTCCACTGGGAGACTTAGGATTAATTTTATTTAATTTACACCAAGATATCCATCGTTTGATTGGTGGTCCATATGTTGTCAGAGTGGATTTTCTCCAACTCATGGTTAAAAGGTCTTTTTCTTCCGTTTCCCAGTGTGCTACCTGTTGACCCCACCCCCAACTTTCCATGCTTGAAAAGTTAACTCCTTTATCTGTGGGGGAGTTATTCCTGTTGTCAGGTCTATCAATGTTGATTGTAGATTCTGGATTGGTAATGGGCCTGCTAGGGCTCTCGCCTCTAGATCTGGAAGCCAATAGCATTGTGTCCAATGAGGAGCTATTAAAATGTAAATCCCCCTCGCGTTGTTCAGGTGTGCTAGCACCCTTGGAATGAGGTTTGGAGGAGGGAATACCCATGCTAGTTGCCAATCCCATTGACGGCTGAAGGCGTCGCAGTATTCTGCACAGCCATCTTTTGAGTCTAATGTTATATACCTTGGAACCACAGCGCTTCTTTTTGATGCAAAAAGATCTACTTGTGGTGTGCCCCAGTGATGGAATATGGCCTCCGTGGCCTGAGGTAAGAGGTGCCATTCGGGTAATGGGCGACCTCTTGACAATCGATCTGCTATGCCATTTAATCTCCCGGGGAGATAACACGCCGACAGCGTCACATTGAGCTGATCGGTCAGTTGAAGCAGCTTTGTCGTTAGATCTAGAAGGGCTATTGACCTGGTGCCTCCTTCGTTTCTTATATAGGCGACCAGTGTCCGATTGTCTGTCTGTAGTAAGATGTGAGCATCTTTTAGTATTTTTTGGTGTTTTAGAATTGCACCGTAAACTGCAAACATCTCTTTGATGTTTGAATGCCATTTCTTTTGTCCCCGAGTCCACTGACCCGACAGGTAAGACCCGTTCAGGTGTGCTCCCCAGCCCGCATCCGCTGCGTCTGTGGTGAGAAAATGAGTGATTTGATTCTTCTTCAGAGAGGTTGTATTCTTGTCTATTGATGTCAACCACCATTCCATCTCTCCCCTGGCAAGTGTTGGTAACACCCTTCTTTCCCTCATTCTGTGTAGGGTAAATTTTTTTTTAGAAATACTTGCAGTCTCCGACAATTCAGGCGGCCTCTTGGGACTGTAAAGTTTGCAAAGTTCAGATGACCCAGCAAACTTTGCAGTTCCTTTAAGGTGCAAGTTTTCTTTCTTTTTAATTGGGCAAGCATTATTTTTATCTTTGCAACTTTTTTTGCAGGTAATACTACTGTCATTTTTTGTGTGTTCCAGGTTAGACCCAGATATTCCAGCTGTTGAGCTGGCTGCAAAACGGATTTTTCGTAATTTATGTGCCACCCCAACTTCTCCAAGGTACTCACAGTTTCCGCAACCTGAGTAATTAACTTGGAGCGGTCCTGATGGACCAGGAGATAATCGTCTAGGTATACTAGAACACGAATACCTCTGGCTCGAAGGATTTCCGCAATCCAATTCGATACAGCCGCAAAAGTACGGGGGGCAGAAGACAGGCCAAAGGGCAGGGCTGTCAGTTGTAGTATTTCTCCGTTGTAAATAATGCGAAGGTAACGGCGGTGGCTCTCTGAGATGGGCAGATGAAAATAGGCCTGATGGAGATCTATCTTTACCAACCAGTCCTGATCTTGTAAGAAATCCATCACTGTTACTTGGGACACTAGTTGAAAATGGCGAGTAGAAACAAAACTGTTTAGGTTCCTCAAGTCGAATATGGGCCTCTGTGAGCCATCTGGTTTCATCACAAGAAACATTTTGGAATGGAAGCCGGCATTTAGTATTACTGGTTTTTCTAAAATTTGCTGATCTTTGAGTGATTGTATCATGTTTGACATTGCTGGAGTTGTCTTTGTAGAACAACTTTTTAAAATCTGTTGATTTGGTAGGCAAAGAGGTGGCTTCTTTAAAAAAGGTATCCGGCAACTGGTTATAGTGCTGAGGATAAATTGATTGGCATTTAGTTGTTTCCAAGCTGTCACATGATTGCTTAAGCATCCACCCCGGAACACAGTTTTGTAGTCATTTTTGGGTACTTTGGTTATTGTGGGAACCACCACGAAATGGCTGATTTTTCTTTACATTAACACTGTATTTTGATTTCTTGTGAACTTTACTTGTTTTGTAGTTTTGATATTTTTTGTTACCTGTATTATTATTACCAGTACTTGATTTGTTGTGGTAGGCTGATGTTGATGATGTTGAGGTAGATTGTTTTCTTATATAGTTAGGAGTATTAAGCCATGTTTGAGAACCCCCTAGTGATTGAATGATTGGTAATAATGTATCTTTATCAAATAAGTGTTCTGCACTTGGAGGTACATTTCTTAATGTAGCCTTTAAATTTGTGTTAGTGATCTGTTTCAAAATATTATCACGACGAACTTCTATGCATTCAGATCTCTTTCCACACACAACTTGCATTGTTTGTTCAGAATTTTTGTATATTGGTGTGCCTGGTCCGAATGTATTAGATATCTTATCAAAAAGGGTATTAGAGTTCAGATCTTGTGAGTTATCTGCAGCCCAGTTAACTAAGGATTGTAAGCCTGTCTGTAACATCTGTCTTTGTTCAAGAATGGCATTAGACAATCCAGCGAGCACTTGTTCTGTTGTTGCCAAGTAGTCTTTGGAACTATTAAGATGACAGAGTTCATCATTTACTTTAAGAGCTATAAAGCCAGGAGTAGCACCAAAAGACTGCAGTGCTTTTTTATAACGGATGCCCTTCCATGCTGCAGTTTCAAACTGCTGAAGCCTGTTGAGAGTAGCTAGCCTATCCTTATCAGCCGCTGGTACTACTCTGTTGTCATCAAAGTCCGTTTTTAATATTCCTAAATCAATGTTTGGGATTGTTGTGGAAGTAGGCTTTTTTAAATAATTTGTATCGTGGTTAGATTGTTGTTGAACATACGGCTGGGTGAGTGCACCCATATAATGAGTTAAGTAACTCACCTGGGCCATGAGGGTGTCTATACGAGGGTCGTAACTAGTTTCCGAAGTTTTGCGTCGTGACCGTTTGTTAGGCGGTGGAGACGAAATACCTTCTTCTTCTTCGGATTCCTCCGATGGAGAACTCTCGGATATAATTTGCCGAGTTTCATCTTCTTGTGAACCAGTCGCTACCGGTTCAGGAACATCGGTCTCACTTGTACTACTCATAGCACTCCTTTCTTTCACGTAAAAACACCCACTTTTACTATAAAGCACTTTAATATACGCTGTATGTATAATTAACACGTTTTTTTTGTGGTTTAATAACTTAAATTCAAAATTGAAAAACTTTTGCACGTTACTCGAAGAGTTTTCACAAACGCTATGACACTTGACAGTGACAGCGCGGCAAAGCAAACGGCGCTCTTCCTGGTGAGATTGGTCAAGGACTAACATACCATGGACAATCTGGTAAGGTTTTTATACATTTTATTAGAATAAGACGAGATTCACAGACTGCTTCTTCACCTAAACGCTGTATGTTTTAGAAAGACACATAATGTACTATTATAATTACATTGAGTATATTATTATACTATTGTATTGAGTAAAAAACACTATTGAATAGCGTTGTATTATTATTACACAGATTATAAAAACTGTTAAAATGTTATTATTAGATTGATTCACTTCTTTATTAAAATTAACATTTGTTTCGGGATATGTACCATGTTCCATATTTCGGGGTATTACCGAAACAAATATTAATTCTAATGATTGTGACGATGTCAGCTTAAAAACTTATATTCTATTAAAAGTTTTTTTTTTGTTAGTGAATATTTTTCACATGTATGTATTATAATAAAGAAAGATAGTTTCAATTGGATTCTTCACAGTCTGACAAGCCGTCTTCTAAATCTTGTACTTTCCTAACTTATCTGATAAGACTTATAATATTACTATAAAAACGAGTAAGTTTTTCCGGTGGTACAAGATCCATTTCATAGTCTGCTTATCCCATTTCTCGTAAGTTCGTGACTTTTCTACGTTTCGATCTTTCACTGGCTGAATCAAAACTAAAACAAGGACGACCAGGTCCAGCAGGAAAAGTGTAAAATGGGAATATTTCAGTTTGTTACAGCCACTCAGCGTATTTACTATACAGGTACTCCTTTCTGCGCGCAGCATTTAAATATCTTCTTTTTATATTGAAAAAAACAGAAAACGAAAAAAATAAAACTGCGGTCACTGCCTAGCCTGCACTGCGGGTCTTTGGAGGTACTCCAATGAACCGCAGTGCGATTGCGGAGCTACGTCCCAAACAATGCCCCACCTCCTATCGTGCACTCAGTGCAACAACACCTGCACACTGAAGGACCTTTGTGAGGCTAATGAAAACGCTGTTGCCGTGACTGAATTCTGGTCAAAACTTATATAATTAAGGAATCATCGATATGACGAAGAAGATAGAAAAAAAAACTGAACCTCTCATTCTCATAGAATTTTGTTGGTCAGGGGGGCAACTAGTTTTCAATATAATTAAGTGTTCTCTCTTACAATCCTAACTTTTTGCAGGATCTTGAAATATCAAGTCTGCCAGTTCACGACGAGTAAAAATTTGTGCGCGTCCTACAATTAAAAAGTAATAATTACGTTAAGATTAACAAACTTTACCAAGTTTTTTTTCATATCATAATAAAAGAAGATTTAAGGTATATTTTCCTATATATTTTGTTGCAAAGAGCAACGAATTGTTATAAGTTTTACCCTCAGTTTCCCACCTTAAAATTATCGGAGAATTAATGTGACAAATTGTCAAACTCGAGTTATCTTCTGTGATTGGCTGTTGAAAATTCATTCAACCAATCAAAGCAGATAACGCGTTCTTGACAATTTGTCACATTTAATTCTCCGATAATTTTAAGGTGGGAAACTGAGGGTTACTCTCGTAAAATAAATTTTATTTGTCAAATTTGAGTTTATTAAGTTCACCACTATGTACAAATTTGTAGTCTTATGCTAAAATAGATACCTTGAGCTACAGAATACATGTTTCAGAACTTTAGTGACTTTTGTCGTTTTGAAATTAAAAAACAACAGAGAACTGCAATTTTCACTGAATGTATTCTAGTAAACACATTTGTAGAACGTTTGAACTGTTGGTCATAAATCTTCCTTCATATTTGTGGATTTTGATGAAGCAAATATTCAAATAATATTAGCCATAACTTTTATGACCTGTCTTCAACTTTTCAAAATTGGTTTTTGTCCGACCCCGGCCGCTCTGTGCGCCGCCCGCGCCACTTACGTACTTTGTGTTTTTGCGCTATATTTATTTGAATTTCGATACATACTTATTCAAAAATAAAGGGACGCGCACCCGCGCATGCGCCTTCACGCGCGAGATGACGTTATAGATAAATGAAATCTTGGATAATTTTGTTTTTAATGTATTTTGTAAAGTCAGCTTTTTAAACGGCTTTACGTCAGCTGGCTGATTTGAATATTAGAACGCACTGACCTCTAATATACATGTAAGCTGGACTAAATAAACTATATGAAATTACGGTTGAATTTTGTGCTGATTCAAAGCGGGGCGCTTTGAATCAGCTCGAGCATATCAGGAACCAAAATTGACAAATTTAGAGATAGGTTCAGGGGGGGGGGTCACCCCCCAGAACGTCATTGAAGGCGCTCGCGCTTGAGAGAATACTTTGCTGACGGGAAAGTGGAATCACGTTTTTTCATGGTATTTCGATAATGTTCATGAAAATAATTAATTAGGTAGTAAAAAAATGATTTCGACTACCTATGTGTCGAAAAATTATACGTAGGTAGCCACCTAATAAGGTATCTATTGAATGGAAGCAAAGCAGCGAGAAAAAGCTAGTAATATTTATAATATACATTCATAATAATCTACTATCTCGGCGGACTTCGTACCACCTCAGACAAATTTATGGCAAAATGGTGTATTAGTTACACCCGACTTTGTTTTTAATAAGCAATCGGATGCCTAAGCCACAGATAAAATAGAATACTACAGCCTAAGCTGTTCATTAAACGACAGTTAAATGTCTGAAGGACAACAAGCCAAGTCATTCTGCGCAACTTTTGAACTTTTAAGTGAAACGCAAAAAAAAACTGAACTATATTTGAATCTCTTGCTTGTGTCTTGGACAGTCATCTTCAAAGGGCTGACTTTCAATACGCCAATTTGTTAAACGTTCAATGATTCTTGTTCAATTTGTATCGACCTAGGCCGGTACGCGTCGATTGCCGTGGCTTAGGCGACCCATTAGCTGGCTAATTTAACCAGATAGCTGCGACTAGACACATAAATGAATTTCAGAATTTCGACAGCGCCATCTATCGGAACCAGCGTAAAACGCCATGTTCATTTTTGTCTGTTTGGTTTCTGTAAAGTAATAGAGATGGCGCTGTAATCGCGAAATGTTTATAGTTATTCTTGTGGTTATTCTGTTATTCGGTCGGAGTCCGAACCGAGATTTGATGATCCATCTATAAGGAAAATCGCGGTGCTACGTGCCGTGCCGCGTAGGCTAGTAAAGATGTCATAATCATCTTCCTGCCCTTATACCATGTTACTTGGTGTCGGCGCAACACGTTTTCTACTTCCATATCGTCCTGTCCTATGTCACGCTATACTGACTCCCTTTTCTTTCATATTACTCCTAACACAGACCATCCATCTTTTCTTTGGCCATCCTCTCCCTCTCAATCCACCCACATTTATATTCATAACTCTTAAAACTAGTAAAGGTGTACCTACATAGCGATATTTATTTGCTTCACCATCAAGGCTAGTAAGTGGCCTAACCTGGAATAAATATTTACTGGATTAGTAAAGGTTTATTTCGCGAAGGGGAGAACCCGTTTACATGAATTCCGACAACGGTACCTCGTTCGTTGGCTCGTACAACGATTTATCGAAATGTTTAAAATCAAATTGCGATATCTTTACGTTTGCATAATGAAGGAGTTAAAATGCACTTTGTTCACGCTTATACTCCTCAGTTTGGCCACAGATAATACTAGCATACTTTGGCGGACTTTGGGAAGCGGGTGCTAAGTCGACAAAATACCAGTTAAAGCGAGAAATTGTAACTTCACGTTCTTCACGCTGATCCAAATTGAGGCGATTTTGAACTCTCGTCCATTGACGCCGCTGTCCGCTAATCCCGCTGACCTTACACCTTTGACTCCAGGACACTTCCTCGGCGGTCGACCGCTTACTTCTCTGCCACAGCGAGATCTTCAGGAACACTCCATCCATCATTTAACTCATCTTCAAAGAATCGAGCAACTCCGTCAACATGTTTGGATTCGGTGGAGTAGGTAAGGAGTTTGTATCCGAGTTCCAGCAGTGAACCCAGTGGCGTTCCTGCAAAGATGTATTGAAGCTGGACTCCTTAGTGGTGGTAAAGGAGGATAACCTACCCCACCTCCCCTCCCCCCTTAAGTAAGGTAGAATTGTCGCCGTCCATCCAGGATCAAACGACGTGTGGCTGTCGTCAGGACTACTGCTGGAGTCATTGTCATAGCCTTTCTGCTGATTCTTGTTGAAAGTGAATCTTTTATCGTCCTGGGGCATGTTCCAACGCCTGTATACATCAGGCATAGGAACGTAGCAGCTAGCTGCGACTCTGCGTCCGTTCATAGTTTTTAATGTAATAGTCACTTCGCTTGTGTCTCTATTTTTAATACACCGCTATGAAAAATAATCCATTTATTTCTTCTTTTATTTTACCCCAAGTCGTATTGCGTACAAACGTACCGAACAAAACGACCAATCACATGCGAGATGAATGACGCGATGTGGATTTCCGTTTTGTGTGATTGGCCGATTTGGTCGCTTGGATAGAGTTTAAACTCTTTGCGCACTTACGCAATACGGCTGCCGGTCGGTCCCGCACACTCCAAAGAAAAAACAAAAAAATTGCAATATTTTTCTCCTGTGAATCAATATTCGCATGTTAGAGGTAGGTGTATATAGACGTTTTTTTTTGTTTCCTGTAGGCTCACGCTTGACCACTATCTCACCTGATGGTAAGCGATGATGTGGTCGACGGTGAAACACACTTGCCTAGATATACCCTATTCACTCTTGACTTAAAGACCCCCAGATTGTAGCTGTCGGGAAACACAGACTCCGGCAGGGAATTGTACGCATAATAAAAGTGTTCTCAAAACGTTTTGTGCGTATGGATGGGATGTCCACCATGTATCGATGGCGCAAGTAATTAACAAATAATTCGTCACTGGTCTAAAACATCGACCGAGCCCCATTAGAGCAGTGTGGTAGAGTACATGCTCCAATGTTTCCCTCGTCATACGGAGGTCCATACTGAGTAGTGGGTGATTGTAGATTATTATGTACCCTAGATTTTGGTCAATACTAATGGTGTTCATAATTCTACTTTATTTATTTTCAGCCTATTCTGTCCTACTGTAGGGCAAAGGCCTCCCTTTCTTCCTTCCAATTCCTGTCGATAGGCATCAAGCTCATGCGCGTGTTGGTAAAATAATTGATTTCAAACCAATTAGTTATCCAGCACTATTAGTTATTATTGATTTCGTTGGTATCTATCTATCGAGTGCGCGCCACGGACGCAATATAACAGATATTGCGTCCGCTAAGGGTGACTTTGAATCTATAAAAAAGACATTTCCATGACTGACTGGGAATCCGAGTTTGCCACACAATCAATTGATGAATCATTAAACTTTTTTAATCAAGTTATTCTCAATTTATACACAAAATAAATTTCACAAAAATTAGGTAGGATGTGATTATATCACCCGTGGTATGGTAATCACTGTTTTGGATCATCTCCTATCACCCATATCGTAAATGTTTCCTTGTATACCGGAATATTCCCTTCCTTGTGGCTAAAGCCTATGTTCGTCCGCTTCCCAAAGTTTCCAATCTCACTCTTCCCACCCGCTTCCGGCCCATTTCTATCCTTCCCTTCCTATACAAAGTGCTCGAGGCCTGTGTTCACAAACAATTTTCAAACTTTATGCAGAGTAATTCTCTCATTAGTCATCTACAATCTGGGTTCAGGCCCAGGCACAGCACTGTGTCCGCCCTCCTTAAAGTGACTGGCGATATAAGGGCGGGACTGAAAGATACAAAAGTCACTGTACTAATGTTGGTTGATTTCCCGAACGCCTTCAATACCGTCAGTCACGAAATCCTATTTGTAGTGACCGGTTCTATGGGGCAATTCACAGGCTCGCTCACGCACTAAATGACCACACTTCAACACGTCTACTCTGGCCAGCGGCTCTCGTAATACTGACGCGGTGCGCACGAGATTGTGTATGTCTGTGTGGGGGAAAGTGGGGATGGCAAAGTGAACGTGCGAGTGAGATAGATACACTACATCCCTTCCTCATTAATGATTTTATTAAGAATATATTTAATATTAATTCATTTTGTATAATGTATTTTTGGTATGCTTAATGTAATCATAATTATATTGTTTGTTCTTCACGTGACAGATTCTTGTCTTTTTTTCACGCTCTCAATATCCCTTCACCCTCCTATTTTTCTTCAAATTAATGAGAGAAAATAAAGCTATCACCAAAATCTCTGAAAACTGTTATTTTACAGTGTAATTTTATAATTATTTTGTTAGTACGTGGACATTAGTATGTGTGACATGAGTACTTGTTTGTGATTTTAGTTTTTTACGTATTTTGTTACGTTTCCTAGATTGTCACTGGGAAATAAAAAAAAAGTGTGAGTTGATGTATGTTAATGGAAATCACAATTCCTCAAATTTAATGGCAGCTGCCACTCAGCAATTTAATGGCAGGAGCCCACCAATTTAATGGCAGCAGCCCACCAATTTAATGGCTGCAACCCACCAATTTTATGGCACCAACAACCCACCAATTTAATGGCAGCAAAACCCACCAATTTAATGGTAGCAACCCACCAATTTAATGGCAGCAACCACCCACCAATTTAATGGCAGCAAAACCCACCAATTTAATGGCAGCAAAACCCACCAATTTAATGGTAGCAATACCCACCAATTTAATGGTAGCAACCCACCAATTTAATGGTAGCAGACCCACCAATTTAATGGCAGCAAAACCCACCAATTTAATGGTAGCAATACCCACCAATTTAATGGTAGCAACGCACCAATTTAATGGCAGCAACCACCCACCAATTTAATGGCAGCAAAACCCACCAATTTAATGGTAGCAAACCCACCAATTTAATGGCAGCAAAACCCACCAATTTAATGATAGCAAAACCCACCAATTTAATGGTAGCAAAACCCGCCAATCTAATGGCAGAACAACCAACCAATTAAATGGCAGCGTCTTTTTACTCCAACTATTCCTATAAGCATAATCAGCCTATAATGCTCCATTCGCCGGAAAGCGAACCTCCCCTCTGCGACAGGGACAAGGCCTCAATCCATCACATTAGCTAAGCGTTGCCCGGCAGACGTCACACGTCCCCGAATTACCAGCTTCAGGACATACGGTTACCTCACCATAAGTATTTTTTTTTATAACTGAGTACTATTTCGTGACCTTGGAAATCTGACAATCCACTACACCAATCGTGTGTGGTCACCTACGAAACTGTTTATGTAGATACCTTTATAGTTTTACAAAAACAGTTCAGTGTTAACGTTAACATTGCATATCTTCACAGCTAAATAACTTAAAGGCTATCAATGTCGCACTTTGTTAAAACTGACATTTCGATAGTTGTCTGGTCCCCGAGGTATCTTTTTACAACAGCAGTGCACTTGGTAGTTTTAATTGATTTGCGCCCATATGGCTATTCTGATCCAGGGCGCTCTCCAAGCTGTACACCACTTTAAAACATATCGTTATCTACGTATATTGAGTTTAGCCTTCATAATACTATTTCCACATGAAATAGGCACGATTACAGAACATGACCCGCCTTGAATCTAACTAAATTGACATAACTCGCCTAGGATCTAGTCATACCTTATGGCATCAGCCACCTTGGATCCAGCCTCCTAAACTGGCATCACCCGCCCATGATGTAGCCAACCATATGCCATACAGGCATTAACTCCGCCTTTGTACCTTTGTGCATGAAGTCTAAATAAATAAATACGTTCTTTTTGTTTTCGCTTGAAATACGCTTAGCCGTCAGGCAAATCTTAGTTTGACCGTAAACTAACTTTTTTGTCCGTTTGACGTTAATGAAGAACTCATACTCAAACTATATATTTGTAACACATACATACTTATGTGTAAAGAAAAGTTAAGAGATCGCCATTGCTCATCGTATCTACTCTAATACATTCAGGCGTCCCGCTTTAAATACCCAGAAAACTGTAAGTGTAAATTCTGTGTTGTATTATTGTATAATGGCGTGAATCTCAGTGTCACGACACCTCTTTTTAAATTTTCAGTTGAAAATAATTTATTTTACAATGACACAATATAATTATGTGTACAATCAACAAGATTGAAACCTGACCCACCATATACTAATTATTCTACGGGTATTCTAACCCAATTAGGTCAAATCTTGCTTAAATATATTTTTTCTCAGCAACAACTTGCCATCGATTTAATAAGACAGTCATATACTAATATATTATAGAGTGACAATTAGTTTACCAATCTCGCTGGCATTTCAATGATATTAGCAGATTGAATATTTACTCAACATCTTGATATTTAGCATTTTTCTTTGAATTCAGAATAAACTCATAAATAGTAGAACTCTAAATAGTTCGTATTTTGTATTTATTTTATCAAATTCTATTCTGCGCTTCTTTATATAAGTAAACAATGCGCGACGACAGTTAATTCCAACATCTGCTATCACACAATATTTTTTTTTCTTTTAATAATCTTACTGCAATGAACAAAATGGTCATAGTAGTTGCGCGACCAGATGCCTGTACTAACTCAGTTTTTTATAATTTTGAAACATCTTATATCCACCATAAGATGACTGGTATATAGTAAGAAAACTCTAATGTTTTGAAGTTTACAAACGGATGGGTCAAGAATCAAACAGCCTAACTGTATATATTGGGTATTGTTACGTACGTAGTATATTTTTGATTTATTTTATTCCTTCTGTGTTAGTTTGACTTTTTACACCTGACTACATCTACCCTCTTTTACAAACTCTCTCCACCACTCAAAAGTTTGGTAGTAGAAAATCGAATCCAGAGCTAAACTCGTCTTTGTACAAATATTTATTTTATTTTGTATGTCCTGTGTACAAAAATAATTAAGAATGTTCCAAATGCAATGGTGTAAATCTGTTTTCACGACCTACACTCTCAAAAATGTACATACCTGATAGGGTCAGCAGCTCAAACCCTTTTGTAGAATCGTAGGCAACTGTCATTTCAGACAGATCGGAAACCTTACTAATATTATAAATGCGAAAGCACGGACGGACGGCTGCATGTCCGGCACCCAACCATGCTAGAACTGCCGAACGGATCCGGCTGAAACTCGGCACAAAGACAGATCACAGTCCGGAACAGCCCATAGGCCACTTACCCTGGTGTAATGTCCACTAGGAATAAATTTCGACCTGCGCGGTTGTGAAGCCACTGGAAGAAGCTAGCTCACAAATATTTTTTCGTGCCCAGAAAGTAATAAGTTTAGTATATTGTTCCAAAACGTACTGTATATGCTTCGTAGGCAATGAATAAACAACTAGGTCTTGAAAAGATTATTTCAGAGTTAACACGAATTTGTTAACTAACTAATAGTGTAATTTAACTAACTTTATCTATTTATAAATCAATCATTCCTTTTCTTTTTACGTTTAATTAGCCCTATAACTACGTAACTGAAACCCGTATTTTATATAGCACTGTCTTTTCATGAGTCACCGCTGTTTACATCAGGAATTTGGACTCATATGCATGGCTTATGTAACCAAAACATGACTGCTTGGCCTTAGGATGTTGCAAATATTTACGTGCCCATTACGAGCTTTTTAGAATCTGCGTGGCTTGACGTGATTCAATTTAAACTTGAGACCTTCCTTTAAGTAGTTACAGCTACAAATGTGGATATTTTATTTTATATTGTATTGGTTATTAAGATGTACACATTTTTTTTTTTTGTAGTTTTTTTTTTTTTGTTTTTTGCCCAAGCCACCTTTGTGATATTATAGGTTACTGTTTATTGTCATTAACATTTTAATCGGTAGACGATTAAATTTTAACCTGTTTATTTTAAGGGTTAGGCTCGATAAACAATGAATAAATACGTAGGCATTTAGGTATATATGTTCCTACAATGTACATATTCACATAAACAGTCAGTGCGTGTATACCTATGTTTTAAGTTCTTTCATTAGGATTTCTACATAGGCGTGGTTGTAACTGCAAACTTCACTAGAGCGACTATATAATCTTTGGGTTTACTGCTTGATTTCGAATGTCATGTGCCCCATGACTAATTCTCCTAAGTCATCAAATCAAACTTCCGAATTACCGAAATTCCATAGCATCGATGTACCACAATTTCGAATAGTGTCCAAATGTAACCAAAACTTAAGTAGTCAAACAAAACGTATTTCTCGATCTATGGAAACCCCTATTTGAATTATTAACGGTGATCAGAGAATGATTCCATTAAATAGGGTAGACTCTCGATTGTCTGTGTAAATATTACAAAGATATCCGCGTTGCAGCCGCAGTAGTTAGGTTCAAAATAACAATGCATCGATTTTATTATTTTAATCAGATGTTATGATTTGAAATCGTAAAGTAAATTTTGTTATTTACCTACCCACCAATATAATTTACAATCGTTTTAGAATAGTTAGTTTGATGTTTCTTTAACGACACAGTTTTTTGTTATTAGACAACTTAGTCATGACCCTTGGCTCTTTGATTAGAATAACACGAATTTCTTTACCTTGGTAATACTAAATGTCCTTTATTATTAAAATCTGGTATGGTTATTTACTCAATACTTAGGCAGAATTTATTTTCCGCTGCATAGTTATGTTTAAGCAGTCGTATGATGTTAACACAACAAATTGGTATTTACTATGTAATTTTATTTTTATTTTTTACACTTAGGACCTGCTTAAATGTCTTATTTTCATAACGGAATGTGGGCGCCTAACGATAACAAATAACCGTGTGTCATGTCATGCATTATCTACTTACCCCAATCCTTCTTCTTTTTATTTACACCAATGTTTTTCTTACTTTATCCTCGTCGCCATTTGTAGTGACCGGTTCTATGGGGCAATTCACAGGCTCGTTCACGCACTAAATGACCACACTTCAACACGTCTACTCTGGCCAGCGGCTCTCGTAATACTGACGCGGTGCGCACGAGATTGTGTATGTCTGTGTGGGGGAAAGTGGGGATGGCAAAGTGAACGTGCGAGTGAGATAGATACACTACACTATTAGCCATTCTTTCCTATTTGATGGTCTCCCCCAAAGCGCTGGAATGGTTCTCCTCTTACCTTCGGGAGCGTCAGCAGTCGGTTCACGTTGGAGATTCTTCATCTGGTTGGTGTGATTTGGTAGCTGGCGTTCCTCAAAGCGGCATTCTTTCTCGTCTTCTGTTTTCTATTTTTATTCATCTCATTACTTCTGAACTGCGTATCATCTGTATGCAGATGACCTACAATTTTATTATCACAGGAGTGTCGTCGAATCAATTGACCAATCATGTTATAACAAGTTTTTGTTAAATAACACAATAATTGATTCATTTAATTTGAAGTTACAGTGGTTTTTAAGTAGGTGAAAAAATGGAGGCGCTAAAAAATAATTTATTCTCAAAGTGGGCAGTAGACAAAATAAGTTTGGGAACCCCTGATCTAGAGCTTCTTGGTGTTACGTTATCAACTTTCAACTTTGTTCTTTTCATTGCGGCAAAGGATCAACTGGCTGCTAAAAACTTGGAGGTCCCCGCAAATGTGAGACGGTACTTTATGCAAAAACAGCTGCTCAACTTGTATAAAGCGCTAGTTTGGTCATGAATGCTTCTCACCTCTGGGATGAATATGCGAAATACCAGATTGATGCACTTGAGTCGTTTGACAGCAGGGCCAAAAAGCTCATCGGCAACGATGCACTGGTCTAGACAAGGCTCCAGAGTCTATATCATCGGCACTGAGTTGCCAGCCTGTCGGTGTTTTGTTGGTTACATTTCGGACAATAAGCGTTGCAAGTGCACCATTTTGAATCCGCCTAGCCCTTTCCATCTTTGGACAACGGCAATGCACCATCGGTACATGGTGGACATCCCACCCATATGCACAAAGCGTTTTGGGAATGTTTTCATTGTGCGTACAGCTAAGGAGTGGAATTCCCTGCTGGAGCTTGTGTTTCCTGATTGCTATAACCTAGGGGTGTTTAAGTCAATAGTGAATAGGTTACTTCTAGGCAAGCGTGCTTCTTCGTCGGCCACATCATCGCTTACCGTCAGGTGAGATAGTGTTCAAACGCGAGCGTATCGACAAAAAAAACTACGACCGACGGTCGGGCGAAACGGGTCGCCACGCGGGCCGGTCAGGCTGTAGCCTGGGCCGGTCCGATCCACAGCCTGACCGCGCATATTTTGTAGCTAGCTGCTGTTTTAAAATCAGTCGCGGTGAAATACCGCCAGTGCGGTCGCTTGTATAGGAAAATCACAAAATACGCGGCTCAAAACCGCGAGCGGTTAACCACAATGCGGCCTAGCGCTATCTCCCTAATCACGATTTGGGTCTATGTATAAATGACGGGAAAATGGAGCTGAGTTCCGGCTCCGGTTCGCTTCGCGGGCTGGTCAAGCTGTGGCCGGTCAACAGCTACCGGCTCAAGGAGGAACCGTCCCACCGGAAAAATCCCGGTACTCCATGTACTAAGTATTTGCTTCATCATAGTCAGTTAGATATTCGATATATCTTATACTCGTGACATACATTAAGGAAACATTAAGGAGTTCCAGTGGCTATCTGTGGTCTTCTTCATCAGTTCCATTTCACCAAATGACCCTTTCTGAGTGTAAATGATTGCATTGTGGATAAAAATACCAAAATCGCTTTCTTTTTCGTTTCGATGGTACATTATTTTGATCAAACTATTTGAAACATTGACATATATATTACTTGCGAAATCATTGATTTGAACCCAGTAGGTGGCCACGTTTATTGCAGCGTCATATGCATTATACAGGTCATCCAAGTTGCAAGTGAATGGAGAGTCGGGACACTCCAGCAAAATCGCTATATGTATGCCTATAATATTTGAGGAGTGTCCTCGATTTCTCTGGGATGTATGTTATATATAGGTACGGTCGAATTGAGAAACCTCCTCCTTTTTGGGAAGTCGGTTAAAAATAAGTTATATTTCTTCCTCAAACAAAAAAAAAACGTTTTAACAAAAAATCTAACCGCCTTCCAAAAAAAGACACTACAAAGTGAAAAATAACTTTCTTTTTCGAAGTCGGTGTCTTTGGTACCTATTGTTTTCCGTGTTTCGACACCGACTTCGGAAAAGAAAGTTATTTTTCACTTTGTAGTGTATTTTTGGAAGTCGGTTTGTTAGGGTTCTGTACCCAAAGGGTGAAAACGGGACCCTATTACTAAGACTCCGCGGTCCGTCTGTCTGTCTGCACGTCTGTCTGTCTGTCACCAGGCTGTATCTCATGAACCGTGATAGCAAGACAGTTGAAATTTTAACAGGTGATGTATTTCTGTTGCCGCGTGATTTTTTGCCGTTTTTTTTGCGTTAAAAAAGAAAAAGATAGAAAAATATTTATTTGTGTGTTACCTATGGATATCTTCCTATGTATCTACATACCTATGTACCTATAGTACTACCAATTCATAACTTACAGTGAAGTGTTGCAAGTGTTACGCAAGCGTGAGTGATACCCAGAAAGACTTACGAAAGTGCTGACCGTGCGCGCATAACGTTCTCATGGGAATCGATCGAAAATCAAGACAATCAATCTCGCTCGATCGCCGAGGCTAGAGGTTGTCTTTAGGTTAATTATTCATAAGTACCTAATGTAACTTTTATTTTAATTAAATATATGTAAAAGGACAAAATCGCCTTTTTTAAAACCTCCTACCAGCAGTCGCTAACGTAATTGGCGCAGCCGGTAGGATAGTCGAGTCAGTGCGCGTTATCAAACTTCGAGACCGCCTGATAGTCGTATCGTCGACGCGTCGACTATCTCTACGAATCTACGAGCAGCTGTTGGAGGAGCCCACAGAATCTTCTGTTCCTGAAACTCCACCCTCGTCTGAACATCGATGAGACTGGATATGCAGTATCTACTGTGAGTAATTTTTAAGTTATGCAATTCCTAGAAATCGGTTGCTATTCCTGATCCTTTTCCATTACTTATTGTAAGTAGTCAAGATTTCTTTGACAAGGAGAAATAGGGATCGTGAGCCGAATCCGCGGCACACAACTATAGATAGATTAAGATTTGGTAGTATTACTGAGCTTTCAGAAATCGAAATGGCTCAATCTGATAATAGTGCTAAAATTGATGGCATATGGAAAGCCCTTAGATTAGTACCGGAATTCGATGGCAATTCCCACGTTTTAGTTAGATTTTTGCACATTTGTGATAAGTTAGTTTTAGAATATGTCCATCCTGATGAGCAACTTGTTAGTTCAGCTCTACTTAACGGCATTATTAATAAAATAACAGGTAAAGCCGCACGAACATTAGCTACCAATGGTATTCCAGACAACTGGCAAGGAATTAGAAACACTTTAGTTAATAGTTTCTCGGATCATAGAGATGAATGTTCACTTTACACAGATCTATCGCAACTTACCCAAGGTACCGATACGGCTAACGTTTTCTATGAGCGTGTGCAAAACATGCTTAGCACTATCATGGCCTATGTCCAACTACACGAGCAAATCGTAAGTACCATAGACGCTAAGAGACAGTTATATAATAAATTAGCACTAAAAACCTTCACTAGAGGACTACATGAACCTATTGGATCACGTGTTAGGTGCATGCGTCCAGAAACTTTAGAAAAGGCTCTGGAGTTTGCGCAAGAAGAAATTAATGTGTCTTATTTGCAGAACAAGAACTATCAAATAGAAAACTCTAGAAAACCTACTAGCTTTCAAAAACAATTTAATCCACCAAAATTTTTACCTCAATTACATAATCAGACTAGACATAATTTTATTCCCAACTCTTATAATGCTAATTTTGTACCACAGGCTTCACCTATGTTTAGACCTCAAGTTCAAGGTCCTTCTAGAACTCAACAGGCTATGAGAGCGTTACCTCGTGCAGACATGTCAACCGGATTTAGAATCCCACCTCGTAATAAGACTCAAAATGGTCCCGTTCCAATGAGTGGCATAAGTCACCCTGTAGCCCGCGACTTACCTTTGACTGGACAGACTGACCGTAGACAGGTTAACTTTAATGAGACCGATGACTATGATAACTATGACCAAACTAATGACATTGACTATTCCCAGTACTTACCTGAGGTATATTCATCCGAAAACGCACCTGAAATTATGGAGGAATATGACGGTGAAAATTTTCAGGAGGCCGAGGATATCAATTTCCCAGAATAGAACTGAACATACATAGCAAAAGACAACTCCCGTACATTCAGATAAAAAACCCCCCGCTAAAATTGCTCATTGACACAGGCGCTAATCAGTCTTTTATTAGTCCTGAAATAGTAGACAAATATTTCTCCCACTTACCAGTTTATGAAGACCCATTCATTGTTTCAAATATTCACGCGACTACTAGAAATGAATATTCGATAATCGTTCCGTGCTTTTCCGAATTTCAAGGTCATGATCCTATAAAGTTTTTCATCTACAAGTTCCACGATTACTTCGATGGTTTAATCGGATGGAACCTATTAGAACACTGGCAAGCAAAAATAGACCTTCAGACACGTACACTAAAGACTAAATTATCCTGTAATAAAATTCAAATGTATGACTCTAAAGCTGTTAACTTATTAGAGACAATTGTTCCTGCACAGTCCACTCGACTAATTAAGATGCCTATTAATATTTCGCAAGGTGATGTAATAATTAACCAGCAATCAATTAATGGCTGTAATATAACAGGATGTCTATCAACTGCTACAAATAGCAAATGCATTGTAGAAATTTATAACCCCACAAATAATGATATTATTTTTAGCCTTGATAAACCAATAACTGCACACATATTTAACGAACAGACATTAGTCGCTAACAGCAAAGACAATGTCCGGTTCCATGAAATTTCATCACGCTTACGTACAGACCACCTTAACGCTGAGGAACGCGCTAATTTATTATCATTATGCAAGGAATTTTCGGACATATTTTATTTAGAACATGAGCCTTTAACCTTCACGAATAAAATAAAACATAAAATTAATACTACTGATGAAATTCCTGTTCATTCTAAAACTTATAGGTATCCGTACATCCATAGAAAAGAAGTCCAAGACCAAATTAGGAAAATGCTAGAACAAGGTATTATTAGACCATCCACTTCAGCATGGAGTGCACCTATTTGGATAGTTCCGAAAAAACAGGACGCTTCTGGCAAAACCAAGTGGAGGCTTGTTATAGACTTCCGTAAATTAAATGAAAAAACTATCGATGATAAGTATCCTATCCCTAATATTACAGATATTCTCGATAAGTTGGGACGTTGTCAATATTTTACTACCCTAGACCTCGCTAGTGGGTTCTACCAAGTGGAACTTCACCCAGACGATATTCACAAGACAGGATTTAGTGTAGCCGACGGTAACGGACACTATGAATTCCTGCGAATGCCTATGGGTCTGAAAAACAGTCCCGCCACATTCCAACGCGTTATGGATAATATTCTTAGAGGCTTACAACATGAAATCTGTATCGTATACCAGGATGATATTCTATGCTTTTCAACGTCACTTCAAGAACACATTGTTAACTTGCGTAAAATATTTCAAAGGCTTAGGGAATCAAATTTCAAATTACAGCTAGATAAATCAGAATTTTTAAAACGCGAAACACCGTACTTAGGTCATGTCATTACAACGGAAGGTGTTAAGCCTAACCCCGATAAAATTTCAGCTATTCTGAAATACCCTATTCCTAAAACTCAAAAACAGATTAAAGCATTTCTAGGTCTAATTGGATACTATAGACGATTCATACCAAATTTCGCGCGTATTACAAAACCATTAACCACATGTTTAAAGAAGGGTGCAAAAGTCAATATTACCCCCGAATATATTAAGTGCTTTGAACATTGCAAAACCCTGTTAACAAATGATCCAATTTTGCATACCCGGACTTTTCGAAAGACTTCATTCTCACGACAGACGCTTCTAATGTAGCGTTAGGAGCTATTCTGTCCCAAGGTCAAATAGGTACTGATAGACCAATAGCTTATGCCTCAAGAACACTAAACGACAGTGAAATTAACTATTCGACTATTGAGAAAGAGCTTTTGGCAATAGTTTGGGCGGTCAAATATTTTAGGCCGTACCTCTTTGGAAGGAACTTCATCATAGTTACAGATCATAAGCCACTACAATGGCTCATGAATCTCAAAGAACCCAGTTCACGCCTTACTAGATGGAAACTTAAATTGTCCGAATATAACTATAAAGTAGTATACAAAAAGGGAAAATCCAACACAAACGCCGATGCACTCTCACGGGTAGAAATCTATAATGAGGAATCTCCTTCCCTAATAGTCAATATTTCCGACTCAGAATCAACAGTTACAGCCCCTGATGAAAGACCTATAATTAGTGACTCTTCAACTGACACCGCACCCACTATAAGAGCTTTAAGTAGTCCAATCCCCGACTTAGACATGCATGACTCTGAAACAATACACACATCTCACGAAAGTCCTATCCTAGAAATACCTATCTCAGAAGAACCCTTAAATAAATTCAGACGGCAACTTATCATAAAATGCACCACTAAATCACTAAAAGCCAAACCTAAAATTACAGTTCCCTTTGAAACTTTCAGAAAGACAGTCGTAGAAGTTTCTGAGAATATTTTACAAGAAGAAATCGTATCCATAGTTCAAAAATTTATTGACCCCAAACTTCGCACAGCTATAATGGTACAGCCGATTGAAAAAATGTACACTATTGTTCCTGTAATTCAGCAAAACCTGAAAAGTTCTTCAGTTAAAATAATCTTAGTTAAACGTGAAATTCAAAACGTCTCAGACTATCTGGAACAACAAGACATAATATCGAAATATCACACCGGAAAAACCAATCATAGAGGAATTAATGAAACATACTTATCTCTATCACAAAGATACTTTTGGCCAAAATTAAAAGAACAAATAACATCATTCATTAATGAATGCGTCATATGCAATCAAGCTAAATACGACCGTGTTCCCCCACGTCCTGAATTTCAGATAGTTCCGCCACCTACAAAACCTTTTGCACTTGCTCACGCAGACGTCTTAACAATAGAACAGGAAAAATACTTGACTATTATCGATGCATTCTCAAAATACGCACATGCACACCGATTACCAGATTGTACTGCCCCCAATATAGTAAAAGCCCTCTTAAACTTTGGCACTCACCACGGTTTCCCAATCACCTTAACTACTGATAGGGGTACCGAATTCACAAATCAGGTTGTCCAAGAATTTTTCAAATTACATAAAATAGACCACCACCTCGTTGCTGCTGACGCACCACATGAAAACGGCATGATAGAACGTTTTCATAGCACCCTGTTAGAACACCTACGTTTATTGAAGTTACAACATAAAAATGTACTAGCGGAAAATCTAGTACCATACGCACTAATAGCATACAATAGTTCTGTACATAGTTTGACGAAATGCAGGCCATTCGAATTGATCACTGGACACTTTGACCCTAGAGACCCGACAGACTTAGACTTGACTCAGCAATTATTCCAACGATATCTGCAGGACCACCGCGATAAAATGGACGTAGTATATAAAATAATACATGACTCATCTTACCGCGAACGCAAGACCTTAATGGCTCACCGTAACCTTGACCGTGAACCTGAAACAGATTACGAGCCTGGACAAAATGTATACGTAAGGAATCCGATAGCGCAGAGACAAAAGCTCGCATCGCGTTACACTCAAGATAAAGTTATCACGAACTTACCTATACACATATACACATCTAAGAAATCTGGACCAGTTGCTAAAACTAGAATAAAACGATCCAAATTAATTAAAAAGTCGCCATTGTTGCAGGATCATAACCCTCATCATGACCCTGGACCGGGTACTAGCCGACAATCCGACGGACAAAACCATCCGACTTGACAACATATCTGACGGACCTGGAATATTACCCTTTAACCTAGGCAAAACTAGAATTGTTGCACATGATCATATCTTTTTACAAGAAATTAACATAGAGAAAATTCAACACCAAATTAACTTATTAAGAACTCAGCTAGACGAATTGACTGCTAGCCTATCCAAACAAAATGCATCTTCGTTCAAAAATCATATTCTGTACCTATATAAAAAGTTAGATGAGATAACATCCCACCTTGAAACCTTTGGCCCTAGCAAAAGATTAAAACGAGGTCTTATCGACCCCTTGGGTTCTTTAATAAAAAGTATTACAGGCAACTTAGACCATAGTGATGCTCTACGATTCGAACACGCTATTAAAATTTTGCAAAGTAATGATAAAAAGTTAACAGGCAGCTTTGATAAGCATGTCAGTCTATTTAAAGATATGACTGTTCAACAATCGCGAGTATTAGATACCTTGAGCTCTAACCAGCAGAAACTTACCAAAACGATTGCCTATCTATTGAATGTTACTAGCGATAATCATACAGCTAGATTCGTTCATTTATTTCAGATATTTAACGCATTAACTAATAATATTCAGGATATTTATTTAGAAATAAATAGGTTAGAGAATATTTTAGCGTTTAGTCGCACTAATTCTATGCATCATTCTATTATAAGTGTTCAGCAATTGAACAAGATGATAAGCAAATTAAAATCCTTATACAATTTGGATCAAATAATTCAATTAGATGCTAGGTACTACTATGATGTAATTAGCATAGGATCATATTACACTAGCAATAAGATAGTGATTGTCCTCAAGTTTCCTATTCTGTCACCTACAATCTATAGTCTATTCAGACTTTGTCCCGTTCCTAATGCAAAATCTCTAGTTATCCTGCCACCTTTTCCTTACATAGCAACTGACTCTAAGGAATTTGTATACATGGAGGCTGAATGCCCGAAGGTCGACACCTGGTACATCTGTGAACAAAAAGTCTCATACCAAGGGCGCACGCATCGAGATTGCATTCATCATCTTCTCTACCAAAAAGAAATAGGTGAACTTTGTCACCCAACTCCGGTTTCTCTCCTCAAGGAAGCACTTCTACAACTAGATAGCCAGCATTACCTCATCACGTTCCCAAAACCTACAAGGGTTCAGATTAATTGCGGACAGGAAGAACATCGACTATTGAATGGTAGCTATTTTGCAACAATCCCCAAGGATTGCTCCGTAAGGACCTTGGAGTTCACTATCGTTAACACAAACGACAAAGTACGTGGAAACGCCGTCGAGTTGATGTCCATTTCACAGGATACGCCATCCAGCCTTGATAATGAATCACCCCGTTACAACCTTAACACAATCGACTTAAACAAGCTCCACGACATCCAGCAGCAAATACTATTAGAAAAACCTGTAAAATTGGACACTACAGGCATTACAAGCACCTACCACATAGTTACACCGCTTTATGGCATAGCCTTATTAAGTGCAGGTGCACTAGTTATAGCCTACCTTATACGTCGCCGACGATCCTTAATGACAGCATCAGCCGCAGCGGAGACTACAACTACTACTACTGCTACTCCTAGCCTTCGGGAAGCCGCTCCAGAGGATCGCCAAGCCGCAATATTTGCGTTAAACATGCGCAAATAGTTGCTCGTCTGGAGGGGAAGGTGTTACCTATGGATATCTTCCTATGTATCTACATACCTATGTACCTATAGTACTACCAATTCATAACTTACAGTGAAGTGTTGCAAGTGTTACGCAAGCGTGAGTGATACCCAGAAAGACTTACGAAAGTGCTGACCGTGCGCGCATAACGTTCTCATGGGAATCGATCGAAAATCAAGACAATCAATCTCGCTCGATCGCCGAGGCTAGAGGTTGTCTTTAGGTTAATTATTCATAAGTACCTAATGTAACTTTTATTTTAATTAAATATATGTAAAAGGACAAAATCGCCTTTTTTAAAACCTCCTACCAGCAGTCGCTAACGTAATTTGTGACCCGCACAGGATAAGCAACACAAACAATAATAAAAAAAATAAATAAATAACCCCGTGCGAGACCAAAAAGGCTCCTATCTCTGCATGTGCAGCGATATTAAAAAGAAAATAACGCTGCGCTGATATTCTGATAGGACCCACTGTTGATAACGGTACGTGGCGTAACTTCGTGGCGAGTCCGACTCGCACTTGGCCGGTTTTTTTTTGTTTATAAGTTTTTTTATTCATTTTTTTTTAGTTTTTATAGGTACCTACCTCCAATTGACATATAAATCATTTATATCCAAAGTACATCTCATGACGATGCCAATAAGACCAAACACGGATACATTGTTTTATTTCGGTGTTCCAATGCCTAGGCTTCATCATCAGACCAGTTCGATGGTACTATTTTTATCAGTACTATTTATTTATAAGTATTTGCTTCATCATAGTCGTTTAACTATTTGACCCTCAGTTTCCCACCTAAAAATTATCGCAGAATTAATGTGACAAATTGTCAAGCACGCGTTAGCTGCTGTGATTGGCTGTCGAAAATTCATTCATCCAATCACAGCAGCTAATAGACCGATAGCGCTAGGTTTTGAGGTTTCAAAAATATTAAAGTTGTTTGTTTTTCGCATATAGTTGCCGGACCATTTGCCCAACCTAATACCTTAGTTTGTGTCATCCTAGGTATTTGCATAGGTAGAAATTTAGCTGTTTGTCTTTTCGACCAGTATCGGACGAAAAGAAAATTAGAGATGAAAATTTTACTTTCATGATAATAACGAAGTAGTAACTGATGTACATAGGCATTTTGTGTCATCTCTGTCCACGGGAATCCTAATACTTAACCAGTACCTAACACGTAGCCAACTAGCTCTAAAAGAATATTACAGTCGGTTAAATAGGTATTACGCGTTTTAGAGTACTGATATCTGTTGTTTAAAATATTTTGTGTCGAATTCATCCACGACTTTTATGATATTTTATTTTTTTACTACAACACCCTGTAAAATCCACAAAAGAAAATACAAGTTATTAGAGTTTATGTGTTTTTCATTATTATGGTGAGACAAAACACTATTCATAATTTGTGTCGTTTTTATCCACGAAATCGTATTATTTAAAAAAAAAAACTAGACTTCTTCGCACGAAGGGCGAGCGCGGGGATAAGCGCAGGCACAAGCGGCGCGGGTGCCGGCAAGCCATACGCGCGGCTCGTTTATTTGTTTACATTCGGTCTTTGCAAGTTGCAACAAAAAAGTGCGTGCGTTATTTATGATGTATTTGATTGATTAAGGCCCACTTGCACGAAAAACTTAACTCTGAATTAGTTGCTAACACGAGATGAAATTGACAAAGGTCAAAGACAAAGATTAAATTGACAATATTGTATAACAAACTGTCAATTTAACCTAGTCTTAGCAACTGAGTTAATTTTTTTGCGCAAGTAGGCCTTAAAAGTTAGTTATGTATGAAGCTGTGAAAAACTAAAATGGAGATTGAATTTAATAAATGTGTTATGTCGACACCCAATATGAATAACATAGTAACTCAACATTGCATAGTTTTCAACACAGCTATTTTCTTTTTTTGTAAAGTTTATTGTTTATTTGCTTTATTTTAGGTTTCATGTTACTAATTTTAATTGCTCTTTCAGTTTTGATAAAACCACTGCAAGTATGATTTTCGCAATGTTACAATTTATAGATATTTAGCATTTTTAATATGAAAAACATTGTAACTATAGTTACAATAGAGTCTTGAAAACATTTGAAAGATTTTTTCTGTGAATATTATTGTACGATTACGAATTTTACCGAAAAAAAAAACTTTGTTAAATATTATTGTAAGCAACAATTACAATGTGTGTCAATGTTAGATTTAGATAAAAAGACATGTAAAGTACTATGGAAGAGCTAATAAAACTCGTTTTTTAATAATTATTATAATTCAATTAATATTCACGACGCTTTGGGCTCTGGTGGACACAGGTAAAATTATCTATGCCCGTGTCTACCGTTCGCACAGCGGCGATCAGGAGACAAGCAGGCTCACAGATTACCTCAGTTAAGCGGCTGATGCGGCACAGTAGTGGTACCCTTCCGCCCAATTAGTGATCCGAGGGGACTTTAATGCTCACCATCAGCAGTAACGTGGTTCTTCCCATACCAGTGCAGTAATCATGCTGGATGGGAAATGCATAAGCTTTCGTTAGCGGTAATCCGCCAGCTGGTTCAGGGGGCAACAGCAACGGGGGATGTTGATTCGCACACGGCCAATTGCTTGGACCTTCTGCTGACAATAGATCCAGGCCGATACTCCGTGTCGATAACTTCACCTTGGGAATGCGAGTGACGTATGTCAGAAAAAAGGCCTTCAACAGTGCTGCCAAGTCCTGCAAGAAGGTGTTGCAAAGGGCTCGGTTCGACCACATTGGCCGAATAGGGACATAACTTGCTTCTTACCCAGAAGATAGTAAAGCGTTTCGGTCCCTGGGTAAGTCGGTTCAGTCGAACTTCTGCCATCCCTCACTACCACCACTGCTGAAACCCGACAGGTCGCTGGCCCGCTTCGTTAAGGAGAAGGCAAACTTTTTTGCCTCTTTTTGCATAATCTTCGCGTCATCATTCTGGTGATGAGCGGATGTATTCTTTCTCCTGGTGGATGTGAGACATATATGTCGGACATTCACATCCATAAAAAGGATGTTCGTAGCAACCTCTACTTGAACAAAGCTAGTGATCCCGAAGGGATGGGATGGGATACTTACACTTGTCCTTAAAACTTGTGCGCTCGAACTATCTCCGATTTTGACACGTCTATTTCGCCTTTCGTGTGAAACTGTGAAAGAGTCGAATGCTTGGAAGTAAGCTACCGTACAGCCCGTGTCCAAGAAGGAAAGTTGAGCTGACCCTGCCAATTATAGGCCCATCTCTTCGTGTGCTTAATATTATGCTCCTGGTATACCTAGAAGCTAATGACATCCTGAAGTGATTGCCAATACGGTTCTACAGGGGATCTAGCTTATGCCGTTCACATCTGCAGTAAGGCCATCGAGAGGCACGGGGAGGTGCTTGCCATCTCCTTCGATAACTCGAATGGTTTCGATAGGGTCTGGCACGGAAGCCTTATTAGTAAGCTTCCTTCATTCGGTCTGCCTGGTGATGGTATGCGTAATTGGATTGCAGATTTCTTGTGGGATCGGTCCATTCCAGTCGTTATCGATGGATTCTCGTCTGACCAATTGGATATTTATACCGGGGTCCGCTGCACATAAAAGATCTGCTTGAAACTTGGGTATGCAGACGACAGCACTGTTGCTGAGAGGTACTGTTCCATCCTTGTCCTTTGTGAGGCTGTGGTGGAGCGTTAAAGCTTATCCTTGAAGCCAGTCTCCGAATGGGGCGATGCCAATTTGGTCTGTTTCTGGGCTGCTAAAACTCAGGCGTGTTTTTCTCTGTTAAAATGCGCCAATTCTACTCGGCTCTTTCCTTCCGAGGTGTAAACGTGCCGATAATGGACCATCTTGTGCTTCTTGGCGTTACTTTTAACACGATCCTCAATTTTGATCCATACATTGAGGCAAAGGCTCATCTGGCTGCCATAAAATTGGGGATCCCCACAAAAGTGAGACGGTTCTTCACGCCAGAAAAATTGCTCAAGTTGTGTCAAGCGCTAGTTAGATGATGCATGGAGTACTGTTATCATTTCTGGGCTGGATCTGCCAAAAACCAGCTTCATGCACTTAAGTTGATCAAAAAACGGACCAAGAAGATCGGCAATGGTCGAATCATAGCATAGGCTCTGGGCCTTAAACAACGTCGCCGAGTTGCGAGCTTGTCGGTTTTAAATCGGATAAATTTCGGGCAGTGTGCAATGGAAATGTACGATCTAATTCCACCTAGTCCGTTCCATAATCGGACTATAAGACGTACGGCGATGTGCCATTGGTACATGGTGGACATCCCACCCATACACACTAAACATTTTGAGAATACGTAGATTGTACGTACAGCTAAAGAGTGGCATTCCCTGCCGGAGTTTGTGTTGCTCGATAGAATAGAATAGAATAGAATAGAATAGAATAGAATAGAATAGAATAGAATAGAATAGAATAGAATAGAATAGAATAGAATAGAATAGAATAGAATAGAATAGAATAGAATAGAATAGAATAGAATAGAATAGAATAGAATAGAATAGAATAGAATAGAATAGAATAGAATAGAATAGAATAGAATAGAATAGAATAGAATAGAATAGAATAGAATAGAATAGAATAGAATAGAATAGAATAGAATAGAATAGAATAGAATAGAATAGAATAGAATAGAATAGAATAGAATAGAATAGAATAGAATAGAATAGAATAGAATAGAATAGAATAGAATAGAATAGAATAGAATAGAATAGAATAGAATAGAATAGAATAGAATAGAATAGAATAGAATAGAATACTCTTTATTATATACACCATATAAGTTACAAAAAGTATACACAATGGGCGGCCTTATCGCTAAAAGCGATCTTTTCAAGACAACCTTTGGATGGAGTTTAAAAAAGAAAGGAAAGAAAGTACTGTAGGTAGTCTATTGGTGTGATAGCTACAACTTAGGAGTATTTAAGTCAAGAGTGAATAGGTAACTTTTAGGCAAGCGTGTTTAATCGTCAACCACGACATCGCTTACCATCAGGTGAGGAAGTGGTCTAGCGCAAGCCTACCAAATATAAATGCAATGCATTCCCCCTATTGCAAAGCTTACCACGCAGTGGATAGTAGATCCTAGAGCAGTGATGGCCCAGTGGTAACGGACACAATTTACAAGTATGGTCATGGATTCAAACCCAGGCAAGTGCTTTAATTTGTGTAAATTAATTCATCACTATTGCTCTCAAAACACTGAAGTAAAAATGCATTGCATTGCAATGCAAATCTAAGACATGTAACTTCCATCAAACCACATTGGTCCCACGTGGTGGATTTCGGCCCATTACCTCTTACAGAGAGGAGGCCTAAACGCACAATAGACCAAACGGGAGTGTAAGTTCAGAAAAGGGGGTCCATCTATCCTGTCCTATCCTAATGCTTACGACGCCAATCGTTTGCAATTACTTCTACACATTTTTTTGTATTATTCTCCTTACCCACATATCTGTAATATTGAATGAGTCTAAAAACATGTTTATTAAATTCCTACACTTAGTTTTTCTCCAAGACCATTTATGCTGCTACTATTATATTCAAATGATGTACTAAAAACCTATTCTCGATGTCAACACTGCATCTTTCTTTACAATGATAACATTTAAATTAACTGTTTAGATTTAAGAAGAAAAGCATTGTAACTTAAAATTACAATATAGTAAAATATAAAGAGAGCAAAATTTAAAATGTATTACATTGTATGTCAATTTAAATTACTTTAAAACAAAGAAATCCTTGTTACCAAAACTTTTGTGTGGGTATTGGAACTTGATCGACAAGTATACTTCAGTAGAAATATTGTTCATTTTTAATTACAATGTAATTATTCCGTTTTACAAAAGTAGTTCTTATCCTTTATTTCTGCCTCTTAAATACGGTTAAGAGGCAGAAATAAAGGTCTGTCCTTGCTGATTTCATATGACATAAAGATGTACCAATGTGTAACTAAAGTTATAATGTTATTCAAATTGGGTGTTGATATGTGGATACTGGACGTTACATACAGTGATTGTCCTTTATGAAAGGGGATTATTAAAGTTCATAGAATCAAACATTGTAAGTAATTACTGAAAAGCAGACTGTTTTAAGGACCGTGCTGAAATAAAACTACACCAATAATCACCACACAACAAAAAATATATAGTATTTTTTTTATTTCGTGTATTATTTGTCTTACTGACTGTAGGTACAATCGGCCAAAGCTATATCTGATCACCGTAAGGACTATTTTAGCTTGCAGGGCTCGCCCGCTAAATTAACGCCTACATACTCATCAACCAATATTATCGCAGCATCGGGTCACTGTTTCTCTAGTACCTGTCAGCCCCTTATTTTTGTAATTAAAAAAAGACGGCAAAAAATCAAACAAGTCATTTGGCTATGGTCGACGCAAAAAGGGCGGTACCTAGTACACTACCTAACCGAAGCGGGGTGCGGGATATCGAGATGCAGTATAACGAAAAAGCGGTAGGTAGGTAGGTGTCGGCATACCTACCAACCTACCGCTTTCAGGTTTAAGTTCGAAGCGAATCGAAGCGTCAATCTACAATAATATTGACCACATTAACCGTCTTCTAAGCATTGACTATTGACATTCGTAGGTAATGAGATTGCAGACGCGCTGTGTACAAAATTAGCACTTCATTATTTTTATCTCTATTGGTTACACATTTGTTCATTACGTAGCGAAGATGAGTCAATCAATACTCAATATGATACGAGTAGGTATGTTATTTATTTATGAACGCTTCGCATCTAAGAAGAAATTGTACCGAACGAACGAGTTTGCGTGCGTTTGCCGCCGCCGCGTCCGCCCGCTTCGACCGCAACCATTGTTTTTGTGTTTTATTCATTTTAGTACTTATCGTGAATGAAAATGACACAAATTTACAATGTCGATTTTTCATGCATTTATGATATTAAATAAGTGAACTCTAATGATTGTAATATTTTTTTGAAACGTTTGTAGCTTAGAAAAACAAAATAATTAAAAATCTTAAAATTGCGTGCCCTAATTTGGCACAATTTTTTTTAATAGGCATATTTAAGTGATCTGATAAAGGAAATAGTTATTTCATAAACTGTAATTTTTTTTTTTGCACTATATTTTACATATTGACCCTATGTCAGTTTGCATTGGACAATTATGACACAAATTGGATTTGCACACTCCGCAAACTATCCTAGATATGATACCATAATTATTTTAAACTTTAAATATTTTTTGCCCGTTTTGATTTGAATAAAAATTATCAACCACATATCAGCGAATTACTGAAAATGCAAGTATCAGATGTGACACAAAACGCAATAATAACCTTCATATGTACGACTGTATCCACAGGCAAGAAATAAGCAACTTTAGAATTTTTTAAACTTATGACATCAAAATAGCCTAGCGCTATCGGTCGCTTGACAATTTGTCACATTAATTCTGCGATAATTTTAAGGTGGGAAACTGAGGGTTAGTATCGTAGATCCGTGACATACTTAGCATTGAGGAGTTCCATCGGCCATCTGTGGTCTTCTTCACCGGTTTTACTTCACCAAATGATACTTTCTGAGTGCAAATGATTGCATTGTGGATGAAAATGTCAAAATCTCTTTATGTAGGTATGCTTATAATATTTTAGGAGTTCCCTCGATTTCTCCAAGATCCCATCATCAAATCCTGTCCTGATGACTATGGGACCAACTGGCAAGCTAAACAAAAGAAGAATGTTCCAAATCGGTCCAGACGTCTTTCAGTAATCAGTGTACACAGGTACATAAAAATAAAATAAACATCGAACTAACCCAAATTGACCTTACTCAAGAGTTATACACTACACGGTATTCAAGGTCCTAATTCTAATTTAGGGTGGTGTAATAAACGTTAGGGAGTTGTTAGGGTCTCCAAAATAGCGACCGTACCATTCAGGGACACGGTATCCAAGGCTGAATACCGTGTAGTGTAATAAGCGCTTTACCTTGACTTACCTCCTCCTTTTTGGGAAGCCGGTTAAAAAGTTCACAGTCAAAGATTATACAGTCCAACATAGAACCCCTCCTTTTTGGGCAATCAATTTAGGAACTAAACACATGAACCAAAAAAGAATTCGTTTCTGTGCCATATCCGTATCCGTACGGAATGATGAAAAAGGGTTGTCAGTCGCGATATTTTTCAAATTTCTGGGGAAAATCTTATGAATATTATAAATGTTTTACTTTGGATAGATGAGTGTGTGGATGTGTGGATATACAATTGTTACGCTAGTTTTCGTATTAATCAAGAGAGGGCGAAAATGTCACTTTACCATTATTGTTGTTTCTCCCCGCAGCCGCGTATTACAATGGCATTGGTCAGTTCTGTGGGTCTTTTCGCTATGTGCAGCCGCTTAGAGAAATGCGTTGACACAAGTGAAAATTATGACATTTTGCAAATGAAGTTAATAAGTAAAAAAAATGAGACATTTGACAACATGTGACATCGCTATTTATCTACTGCTATTACTAAGAACAACCAACGACTTATTTGACTGATGTGTCGTGTTAACTACAAACCTCTTAGCCGCTGTGAGACCTTATAAGGAGTCTGTTTAATTGTTTTTCTATTGTGTCTGTAATTACGCCGGATATGCTTCATCCGCTTTTTTTGTGTCATACGTTCAAATGGTGCTAATCTATATTTGGGTTAAAAGAAAGGTAGGTCGGTGCACTGATCATGCTGGGCGAGAGCTTTAAATGTCACTTAGCTGATCCAGGTTTTTGACTTCTGGCTAAGTCAGTTGAAACGAACTTCTGCCTCCGGTCACTACTACTACTGCTGAAAACCGACGGAACGCTAGCACACTCCGCTGAGGACAGAGTAAACTTGTTTGCCTCTTTTTGCGGCATTTTCGCATCTGCAATCTGGGACACGCGGCCCCCTGCCACTACTGATGTGAGACGATTATTTCGGCAATTCGTATCCACCAAAAGGATGTTCGTAAGGTGATGCATCATCTAGACATGAACAAGACCAGTGGTCTAGACGGGATATCAGCCATTGTTCTCCGAACTTGAGCGCCTGAACTGTCTCCGATCGTGACACTCCGTTGTTTCGCCTTTCGTTAGAGGCTGGAAAAGTGCCGAATACTTGGAAGCAAGCTAACGTACACTTCGTGCCAAAGAAGGGTAGTAGAGCTGACCCGGCCAAATACAGACCCATATCTATAACGGCCATCCTCTGTAAGAGTATGGAAAGTGTCGTGGCGTTTAATGTAATTTACTGTTTCTGGTATATCCAAAGTATATTTTACTAACATAAGTAGTAAGCGGGGGTTGGGGTGAAACCATCTAGAGGCACGTGTAAGCGCTATCCATCTCTTTGGAAATCGCGAAGGCTTTTGACACGACCTAGCACGGAAGCCTTATTGGTAAGCTTCCTTTCATCGGTCTGCCCGGTTGTCTTTGTGATTGGACACAGACTACCTGAGAGATCGCTCCATTCGAGTGGTTATCGATGGCTGCTCGTCCGATCATTTGGATATAAATGCCTAGGTCCCTAAGGGGTTGGTACTCTAAGCAATAGGGTATGCAGACGACAGCACTGTTGCTTAGAGAAACGTGTCCAACGCACGGGCTACTGGACCTCAGATCCAGTCTTCAGGCCATGGTTAAGCGCTTGAACTTGTCCTTGGAGATAGTCTCCAAATGCGGCGATACCAATCTGCTCAATTCCAATGCTACTGAGACTCAGGCGTGTCGTTTTTGCCGCTAAAATGAACCCGGGTCCATCTTTCCGGGGTGTGACCGTGCTGATAACGGTTGAGATCGAAGAGAATAGAAGTTGATATCGACCCTCAATTTTGGTTCATACATTAATTAAGGCAAGGGCTCAGCTGGCTGTCAAAAAGTTGGGAATCCTTGCAAAGGTGAGACGGTACTTCACATCTGAACAGCTGTTCAACTTGTACTTTTAACATGTTTTTGAATATTTCTTACAAAATAAAACGTTTATTTCCAATCAACCAATCCGGGTGCACAAATGATATTTTAGGAATTTGTTCAAATTGACAACGGCACAAATGCATGGCTTTTAAACTTCGCTGATTTTTATGAAGTATATCCTGAAATCCTTAAGTGGCAAATTTCATCCCTGAATATTCATTGACGTCTAGCCGTCTATTAAGCAAACCGATAAAATCCGCAAAAAAAAACTAAAATTGCATGCATGAATTAAATTCAAACATTTAGAAAATATTTGATCCTCGCTTTTGTAAAATGTGAAAAAAAACCGGAAAAGTGCGTGCCGGACTTCGCTCATTTAGAGTTCTGTACCAAATGTAGAGTATATTGGTATTTGTGAGTAAAATATACGTAATAATAAACCAAAAATTCTTGGGAACAAAAATTTGTGACAGACGATGCAAATCCGTTTTGGAGCCTTCGGGAACGGAACTCTAGAAAAAGTAGATGTGCCACTATATTACTAGGTGAGCACTATCTGTCTACCTATTTCATGTTTGAACCTTCATCACTTCAGCCAAAAGACGTCCACTGCTGGACATATGCCTCCCCCAGCCGTGTTTGTAACTTATTAACCAGCAAAACCCAATATTTTTGGCTGCGCTGTTGTTTTACTATAAAATTTACTAGCTAGCAGCTAGCATTATTTTTATTTTGATTTAAGTCACACTATTGACACTATTTAATTAGTTGGGTGGGACATTTCAGTAGTTCAACTTGGCAGCCCCAAAGCGACCAGTAGCAGTAAGCATAGATTACTAGCAGTAAGCTTACACTGGTGCTAACTTAGGGTGATTTAGAGTAAATTTTAATCAGCAGGGTAATTTTTAGGGTACAAACTCGGTGAGGGTAATTTTAGGGTAATTTTTTGTTGATTCCGTAATAGAAATGGTTAACTTATTTGAGTAACATTTTGTAATAAAATGGACTTGCACTAGATTTTACTGTCTTGGCTTATGTATGATCTTGGATAAAATGTATCAAATATAAATAGTACCGCGAGGGAAAGCAAATTAAAAACTTTAGGGTAATTTTTTAATTTAACTTAAAATATAGGGTAAATTGGAATCAGACTTAGGGGTTAAACAAAAACAAGACCTGACAACACTGTAAGCTTATGTTATCTGTGGATTTCAATCATTTCGCTGGCGGCTCGACTCTTAACTTGTGGGCGGCTTAGATTACCTTCATATTTTTTCATAATATTTTGATAGTTTTGTTATCTACAGGCGTCACAACTTATTTTATTGTGGTGAGTTTACCTGATATCTCTAATAGAATAATTATACACAGACGAACCAAATTGCCCTTGTAACGTGCATTGGATTCGCCAATATTTTATATTTTTGCCGGTTGATTTTGTATTTTTTATAAATGATAACTACCTACGTCTTAATAAGTATACATGATTATTTGTTTTCATTAATATATAAAAACAAATTGATGAACATTTTTCTCATGCCACCTTCATAAAGTATAAGTTCGCAACGGTTGTCATGTCATTTATTTATAATTTTGCAATACCTACCTACCCAGCCCAGCGCAGCGTTCTTGGAACAGAAATATGATAGTTGGTCTTTATCTCAACGTAAGCACTATTTGTTTCAAGGCTGAGGCTCCAATCTTAATAATAAACATTAGTAGGTAATGTTGGTACCTACCCGTTTTTTTAATAAAACTAATTTGCACAATTTTTTTTTAAATTCTTAACCTGCGGCAAATGGCCGCTATAAAACGTAACAAATTTTGGCTAAAGTTGTAATGTCGATTCCTCAAAGTTCATTATACCTACTTAATAGAGTGGCCATTTTACCTATACCATTTATTATTGAAGTAAAAATAATTATAAACTAGCTTCTGCACGCGCGTCTGAACTTAGGCTGTAGGCTTTGCGAACTTTCGCGCATGTTTAGTTCTCGAAAGTTGGCTTCAATGGCTGCGCAGTAGTAAATTTCATATTATTGGGCATCGGAAAACCAACTATATAGCGGCCGGAACGGCGGCGGCCCAGAAATTAGGCGAGATGTTCTGCGCAACTATTGGCGCTAACTTGATAGTAACTTCATCCCATGTGAACACATTACCGGGATTAAAACTTCTTCCCAGGGTCTAAAGCTTCTGAGGTCTCCATACCTCATAACTGCTCGGTCAAAATAACTGTGCACTTGGCGCTTTCTAGTCACTCTGACTACGGCGCCAGAGGAGACCGCTGGGCGTCGCGCTTTTATTTGGGGGCGGGGGCGAAGTGGGGGGCATTAGCATTAGTAATATGGTTGTTGATAGTAATTGTGTCAAATGATAAACTTATCAAATCTTTCAAATAAAGTAGTACTTTATGATTGTTAAGGATGCAATCAATTGAAAAATAATTTGCATCTTCCATAGGTTTCTATAGAGAAGGATGTACCTACATACAAGGGACTTCATGGAACTTGGTTTAATTGAAAATGTCCAGTTACTGCTGGCTTTCACCACAGGTGGCAAATAGATAAAAACATCCTAACTTGTAGGGACATATTTTCCTACTGGTGAGAAATGAGAAAACATCATATAAGTGGAAACATAATTTCAGCCGGAATAAATACAGTGCTGAACATGGACTTTCCCCAAGTATCGCCAAATTGGCTGGTTGTCAGATCCAGCAGGATCTGACAGCCAGCCAATTTGGCGTAGTAGATAGCTAAAGTAAACAAAGCAAATAGTATTAAATATTTATTAATTTAAAGTCAATTAAATAAAATTAACACAGAAGTATTAAAGTTAGTATTAAGTATTATTTAAGTTTATTCACTCAGGTATATTGCAATGTTTATAAAATTATATCAGCATTACTAGTAGGTACACTAATGTATCCCTGTGTAATGCCCATCTAAATTTTGATGAGAATTAACCATAATATTTGCTCAATTCATAGTAATTGAGCATCATTTTAATTTAGTTGCATTATTGAATAGGGTGTACCATTCCACTTAGTACTGAATGTTAATTATCAGTAACCCTGGCTGAATATATTGAACTCTCCCCCTACTCTAGAACAAAAAAATGTAATAAAAGGAATTCAGTTAGATATATATTGTTTTAACTCGAGTTAGTACAGCTGATGAAATATAGTTTGGGAATATAAAATAGCCAAGGTCACAGGACTAGAAGATTAGATTAGTGAACTTAACAAGTAAAATTTAAAAAACCCCTGACACATTTATCTTGCGAAAACATCCCGATTCAAACAGTAAAACGCCCATAACTTTTGAACGGCTGAACCGTTTTTTTTTAAACATAGCTAAGAACACTCTCGACACAATCACCTTTCCAACAAAAAAAACTAAATCAAAATCGGTTCATCCGTTGAGGCGCTATGATGCCACAGACAGACACACAGATACACAGCAACACACCTCAAACTTATAACACCCCTCTTTTTCCGTCGGGGGTTAAAAATGTTGTTCACCTCTGCTGTCAGCTTATTGAGTCAGTACTTTGTTAGTAAATATTGTACCTTCATAATGACCAGAATATAAATGTTTACAATATTAATTAAAATGTTATGTCAAAATAAACAGTGTCTGTCAAGTCCTGCTGATGTCTGCACCACCTGGGAGAGGACGCTCTCGTGGGCGGGCCGGTAGAGGCGGTGATAATGCTGGGCCACCCCCGCGTAGACCTGGCGAACAAGCACCACAACAAGCTCAGAGGCCTCCCCAGCAACAACAAGCAGGGCCTCGCCCTCAGCCACCATCAGCTTGGGGTGCTCCCGCACCAGCTGCACCAGTCAGAGCTGGTGTACCTGCACCCACCGCACAGGGAGGCAGGGCCTCACACAGATCTACACCAACAACCCATCAGGAACATCCTGGTGATGTAGATGTACAACAGCGCATGCAAGACATGCGAATTGGTGAGACTATAATAATATTAATGAAAATATTTTTTAATTCAACCAAAAATTGTTTTGTACTAGAGGTAATAATAATTTAATGTTTATATTATTCAAGCTGGACAAGCACAGCCAAGTGCTAGCGGTGATGCAGGCGCTATGGTGATTGGACGTGGGTCTCGCCGAGGAGGTGGACGAGTTTTACCAGAACAAATAACCATTTTAAGAACTCGCCCAGCAAAACTCGCATCAAAGCAAGGTTTGTTTATTTACATAATATTCTGAAAGGTCTACCTCTACTAATGTTAGTAAATGAATTTAAAAAATAAATAATTGCCTTTTGCTTTATTCAGGTATGTCTCTAATAATATTAGTCTAGACAAACAAAAATACACCATGGTACTTTCCTTTTTCTTTCAGGCTAATGAAGAATGATTTTAGATATTAAAGTTTAGATAGCAAAATACTTCATACAATTTACTTTACAGGTACCTCGGGAGTACCAATAGATTTAAAAGCCAACTACTTCACCGTACAAACAACACCCCAGTGGTCTTTGTATCAGTACCACGTGGACTTCTCCCCAGAGGAGGATAATACAGCAGTTCGCAAAGGCCTATTGCGCGTCCACTCAAACACTCTTGGAGGGTAAGTGTACTAACATGAGTTCTTAACTGATTATGGTTAGTTATCTTAAATTTTTCCATGACTATTTCTTTTTTTTTAAAGGTACTTATTTGATGGTGCCGTATTATATACTGTAAAGAGATTAAACCCTGAACCATTAGAGTTATACTCAGACAGGACTACTGATGGAAAAAGAATGACGATGATGATCAAGGTAATGTGAAGCAGGTTAAATAAGTCTAAATATATTCAATTATTAACTAATATGCCACTAAAAACAAAACATAATATTTATTCAATCGATAAGTGCCTTAAAAATTTTACATTATCAAAATTCGCGCGTGAATTGACGAAAACGATGGACGCCATATTGCTCTGTGGTTATGACGTCAGTTGGCTATGTAAACAAATGCGTATGCAGTTTTTTTGTTTACACAGCCGTATAACGTAATAACATGGCGCCTACTATTTCGTATTATACAGTGGATCATTGTGTCTCTGAAGTTGGTTCTGTCAAATAATGCGCAATAAACAGTTTAACTGCATAGAGTAAGCGAGATAGGATGATGCGACAAACGTAAGCGAGTGAAAGAGACAGTTATACAAAGATAACTTCACTTTCAATATTGACACAAAAATAGCTACTGCGCAGGCTCTTGCAGCCAATTCAGAAACACAAAGATCTTTCATCATTATTTTATTTATTTTCCTACTCCACCTTTATTCTTTTCTGATAAATTTTCGTTGTGGGATCCAAGTCAGTTAAATTTATTCTCCGGAACTTCGTCGAGCTTCATTGCCTCTGCGTTTTTCTGGTTGTCGCCACTGTTGATTCTGGTTTCAGGAGTTGTAGTGGTTTGGGAGTAGTGTGGTGGGATTGCCCGAACGAAAAAATAAAAATCACGCCTTTTTTAACTATTACTTTTCTTCTTGACTTTGGTTGGGCCAAATCGCAAGCGCTCATTGTTGGTGGTAGATATATGCTCAACCTATTGGATCGCGCAAAAAATCCAGGCATTTACATGGACACTACCTGTTCACGCTAAGGTTATTCTGGTGCAATCCACAGATTACCTCCCAATAGATTCCGCATAGAAGACAACTTACGCGCACCACACATCAGCCTATTTAGGCTGATATAACTCAGTGCACGGAATGATCTCTTTAGTCTCGACCAGACATTAGAGCTGTAGGGACGCAAGCGATTTCTAGTTTTATTTCTGTTTAAAAAATAGTTATCAACGTTTTGTTTTAAAAAAAAATGACGAATTGTGCAGTAAAATGGTGTGGAAAATCAACCAGCCCTTCAAGTTCAAAAAAAGATGGGTTAATATTCCACCAGTAGGCAAAATAATAAATATTGACCAATCTAAAAAAGGTCAAGTTATAATGGTCATTAAATCAAAATTGCACACTTTACAGTAGCGCTCGTTGATGTCTTTTGTGAAAGTCCCTTTCACTCATAAGGAATTATTATATTGCTATCTTTTTCCCACAGAAGTAAAAATGTTGAGACAAATACGTTTTTTGCTTATCGAAAAGTATCGATGATCGATGTTTAATTAGATATATAGGAGAATAAAATAATTTTGTTAAAATGGATTATTTAAAAGTTAACAAATTAATTTATTTTTACTTTGAACTAATTTTGCTCTACTCATAATGAGAGCTCAGAGTGGCCCTGTTTACATAGGATTACAATTAAATTAAAACACGTTTGGCCAAAATCAAAATCTTTTCTCGATCGATGTTTTTCTTTATCATTATTAAAGTAATTATAAAATCACCGGCTAAGAAATTTTACATAAAATATCATTCTGTTTGAAAAATATCGATATTTTTATCGACATTTAATGCGCATGTCCCGTCACTACGACAGGTACCGTGATCTTGAATAGCCAATCACGTCGCACTTGTCACTCCCCGCGCTACCCGTGCCTTCCGCCAAATTTGGTGACCTCGGAATCAAACAAAACAGCAGGCATGCGGTATCTATTGGGAGGTAATCTGTGGGTGCAATCCCTTTGTCTACCGCTCATAGACTATGCGGGTGTCTGTTTTTAGATGCAACGGAGGTACTCCTTAATAAACTCGAGCGACTGCCGAACTTGTGCATCCGCTTCATTTTTGGCCGCCTCAAATGCGACCATGAATCGGCATTTCGGAACAGATTGAAGTGGCTGCCGATTTATCGTCGTCGAGATACCCATATTCTAACCCTTCTCTATGCTATCCTGCACAATCCTAATTCTCCACAATACCTTCGTTAACGCTTTGAGTACCTTGTCCCGAGGGATAAACCCTGTTGTACTGCCAGTTCTCTTCTCCTTCGCCCTCCACGACACACTTCCAGCCGCTATGATGACTCTTTCACCGCTACTGCAGTGCGTCTCTGGAACTCTCTCCCACACTCCCTACGCAACAGCTCTTCTCTAGAGGTCTTCAAGAGGAAGAAAGATCATTTCCTTGTGCAATGGCATAATATTAGGGGTAAAAGTATGAAATTGCCGATTTGTACTGAAAAATTTATATTATTTATTCAAAATAATTTTACCATTATTATCTATACATTGCTGTCCTCTAATAGGAAGGTAATTTATGCCTAAATTGTGATAGAACTCTGGTGATCTAGATTCGACAAACTGTGTGAAAGCTTTTTGTACTGCCTCCTGAGAAGAAAACTTTTTATCACGTAGAAAATTGTCCAAAGCACGAAAAAAATGGTAGTCCGTTGGAGCAAGTTCTTGCGAAAACGGAGGGTGACGAATGGTTTCTAATTGCAGTTCCTGTAGAGTTAAAATGGTTTCTTGTGCTGTATGAGGTCTCGCGTTATCATGGAGCAATAATGGTGAAGATCGATTCATGAGTCGGGGCTGTTTCACTGCTAGTTTTGCTATCATTGTTCGGAGTTCGGCACAGTAGATATCTGCAGATACGGCTTGACCAGATCGGAGAAAGCTATAGTGAATAACACCACGCTGAGACCACCAAACAGTTACCATTACCTTTTTATTGGTAAGCTTTGCTTTAGGTCGCTGTTGCGGCGTTTGACCTGGGATCAGCCATTGCATTTTTCGCTTACGGTTATCGTAAAGAATCCACTTTTCATCACATGTCACAATTCGATCCAATATTCCTTCATTTCTGTATCGATTCAACAAGGCAACACGCGTTTCTTTCTGCAGATCAGTCAAATCATGAGGCACCACGTGGTTCGTTCTTCAAATCAAAGTTTCCATCACGAAAGCGTTTAAACCAAAATCGCACGGTGCGTTCATTAGCAGTCCCCTCTCCAAACGCAACATTGATATTGCAAGCTGTTTCTGCCGTGTTAGTTCCGCGTCGGAACTCGTATTCATAAATCACTCGAATTTTCGAAGTATCAATCTTTCTTGTCTAAGCTGAATAAAAAAAACAACTGAAAGTCGATAATCGAATGTTGCACATTTTGAAAAATGTTTCACTCAAAAATCTCAAACCATGAAGGTTCTATGTCAATTCGAAGTACCTATTACAATAAAACGGCAATTTCATACTTTAACCTTGCTTTAACCCCTATTATTAGTAGTTATATAAATTTATTTATTTAAGTATTTTTTATTTTATTTGTCAATATGCATTGATGTATTAAGGACGCTATTACATTTTTCTACAAATAACAGTGCTTTTCAGGTACAATTTTAATGTATATGCAATCACAGATGTGAGGATATCATGGTCTTAATTTATGGATAATATATTCAGCTCAATATTGGCATCAGAAAAATTGCATGACATCATACAAAATTTTCGCACAAATACGTTTTGCCCATCACTATAATCGCAAAAATATTAAAAAAGTAGGGTCCGAATAGGTCCCAGTTTAGGTAATTTAACAGCATATTTTATCTTCAAAATTATAAGAAATTGCGGTATATATAGTCCTTTATAGGTTCAGCTAATTATTTTTTACCCAAATCAATATATTTTTTAATTATTAGCTAAAATAAAAACACTTGGCGACTTCTTCATACATTTTGCACTCGAAGCTAATCATTCCGCGCTCAGAAGCGCTCGTGGAAGGACGAGCGTATCGCTTTTTCGCAAAAAATAAATACGATAAAAGTAATAGAAAAGATTGTAGTGTGCATGCGTGAGTCGTTTGTAGTGATCGAAAGGAGTTGATATTTTATCGGACCGAAATAAAAGTATGTTTGAGTTTCCTATTATTATTAGGATGTGATTTAGAAATTATGTTGGGTAAGATCGGGATGTGGATAGGTGGTGTTAAGCAGTTGTTGACAAGGTTGAGAAATGGATGGGTGGGTTTAAGCAGCTCTTAGTAAGGTTAGGATTTGGATGGGTAAGGTTAAGCTGACGGCGGTGAAGGTTAGAAGTGGATGGGTGGGAGGAGATTTATGATTTGAACCGGTTTCTATGTATGTATGTATGACGATTACGGGGTCAAAACAAAATACAAGATGGCGCCGACGAAAATTTGACATCTTTTCGTCATGGGTGTCATTTTCATGGTTTTCATCGAATATGGGGTCAACACCAAAACACAAGATGGCGCCGACGAAAATTTGACATCTTTTCGTCATGGGTGACATTTTCATGGTTTTTGGGGTCGCTTATATCAAATACTAGAGGACGCCTCGCGGTTTCACCCGCGTAGTTCCCGTTCCCGTGGGAATAGAGTATAGATAGAGTAGCTTCCCAACGGTGAAAGAATTTTTGAAATTGGTCCAGTAGTTTTGGAGCCTATTCGGGACAAACAAACAAAAAAATCTTTCCTCTTTATAATATTGGTAGAGATGGTATAGATGGGGTCAAAACCAAAATACAAGATGGCGCCGACAAAAATTAGACAAATTTTCATCATGGGTGTAATTTTCATGATTTTTAGGGTTTCTAATGAATATGGGTTTTGGTTATGACCAAAACCCAATAAGGCCGCCGATAAAAAAATTACAACTTTTCGTCATGGATGTCATCTTCATGGATTTTGGGGTCGCTTATATCGAATACGGGGTCAAAACCAAAATACAAGATGGCGCTGACGAAAATTTTACATCTTTTCGTCATGGGTGTCATTTTCATGGATTTTGGGTAATATGTCATTAGCTGCTGCTCATTATGTAATGCTCGAAAAATGTTAGATAGTAATATTTTATGTTCCATGTAATGCAAAATGTTCAAGTAATTATTAATCCTTGTGACCGGAAATTATTTCGTTTTAGGTATCTACTTATTTTTTTTTTAAATATCTACTTATTACAATAAAGTGAAAACTAATTTTCTTTTCGGAAGTCGGTGTCGGTACCTATTGTTTTTCGTTTTTCGACACAGGAAAGTTATTATTTTCCATGTTTTAGTTTTTGTTGGTACCCCATATTGGGTATACTAAATACATCTGTTTACCCTCTTAAACCGTACGAGCGTGATGTTATATTAGGGTATGGTGAAAACAAAACATAAACATATGATCACAGTAATCGCAGGTCATTTGCTGTTTGTTATTGAAGAGTTCCATTGTCTATCTCCGAAGATCTTTATCAGATCCTAATAAATTATACAATAAAACCTTCCCTGAAAACATATACATTTATCGACGAAAACCCGATCAGTATCGGATCAGTAGTTTTTAAGAAAATTGCGTATACATACGGGTCGAATAGATAGAGAACCTCCTCTTTTTGAAGTCGGTTGAAAATAATAACCTACTTTTTACGACGACGGTTTGTAACTGTTATCAAATGCATATTCAAAGTGCCAACTAACCTTCCTGAATCAACTTCGATAAAATTAAAAAATAATATCAAGGATCAATATTATTTCAGTGATGTATAAAATCGAGCGCTCAGTAGTTTCAATGAGTGCGTGCGCGTAATGTTGCTGAGTGCGTGCGCGTAATGTTGCTGAGTGCGACTAGATATAGCCCTCGCCAAACTTAATGGCCGCCCTGAAGTTGGTTTACCGGATGCGCGAGGCACGAAACGCTGCTGTTTTTGTATGAGATTTTCTACTGCGCAGCCATTGTAGCCAACTTCAGGGCGGCCAATAAGTTTGGCGAGTACTAAACCTAAAGTGCCAACTAACCTTCCTGAATCAACTTCGATAAAATAAAAAAATAATATCAAGGATCAATATTATTTCAGTGATGTATAAAATCGAGCGCTCAGTAGTTTCAATGAGTGCGTGCGCGTAATGTTGCTGTGTGCGACTCGACTAGATACATAAATTTGAGTTCGTCGAAAATGTAACAGCGTCCTTAAAAGGAGGTAAATAGGTATGGGACTGGTCACAGCGCTTGGTCCTCCTAAACTAAGTGATTGCCTTTACAGTTTAATTACACTCAGTCGCGCATGGCACATCGTTGATCACACAACTCAATTTCAGTGTTTTTATGTTTCTTTTTACAACAAACACGCATCAAAATGACTTCTTGTAAAGCTAAACAGTGTTTAAATAATATTAGGAAGAAAAATAAGACACACGGTAAGACATACCACTCATAAGTACAGTCAAAAATGTTAATTTGTTGAAAATTACAATAATATTGAATGTTTGCTTCGCCATTTTTGTGAGAGCGAGATAGATATTACAAACATGCATGAGAGACAAGATACTAAGATACGCACATAAAGCTGGGAACAAACTATCGGACGCGACTGACAGCCGCGACTTATAGAGTATCTGTGTAATGAATGTACATTACATTGTGAAAACTATCGGACGTAAGTCGCGGACGTGGCCTTGGGCGTTCCGACGTCCGATAGACATCTGGCCCGCTGGATGTTTTTGTCTGTGCAGACATATTCAGTCGCGTCCGATAATTTGTTCCCAGCTTAAGGACGCTGTTACATTTTCGACGAACTCAAATTTAGGTATAGTACTCGCCAAACTTATTGGCCGCCCTGAAGTTGGCTACAATGGCTGCGCAGTAGAAAATCTCATACAAAAACAGCACCGTTTCGTGCCTCGCGCATCCGGTAAACCAACTTCAGGGCGGCCATTAAGTTTGGCGAGGGCTATATCTAGTCGCACTCAGCAAATTACGCGCACGCACTCATTGAAACTACTGAGCGCTCGAATTTATACATCACTGAAATAATATTGGTCCTTGATAGTATTTTTTTATATAAAATAATGAAGTTGATTCAGGAAGGTTAGTTGGCTCTTTGAAAATGCATTTGGTAACTTTTACAAACCGTCGTAGTAATAAGTAAGTTATTATTTTCAACCGACTTCAAAAAAAGGAGGTGCTCTATCTATTCGATCCGTATGTATCCGCGATTTTCTTGAAAACTACTTATCCGATACTGATCGGGTTTTCGTCGATAAATGTATGTGTTTTCAGGGAAGGTTTTATTATATAATATATTAGAATCTGATAAAGATCTTCGGAGATAGACAATGGAACTCTTCAATAGCAAATGATCTGCGATTAGTGTGATCGTATGTTTATGTTTTGTTTTACCATACCATAATATAAAATCACGCTTATATGGTTTTAGGGGGTAAACAGATGTATTTAGTATACCCAATACGGGGTACCAACAAAAACTAAAAAGAGAAAAATAATAACTTTCCTGTGTCCAAAAACCAAAAAACAATAGGTACCGACACCTTCTTCCGAAAAGAAAATTAGTTTTGACTTTGTTGTAGTAAGTAGGTATTTAAAAAAAAAAGTTAGGTACGTGAATAAGTAGATACCTAAAACGAAATAATGTTTTGGTCAGCCAGCTCGCGAATATGTATCCTCCGACTGCACAGCATGATGTTGTTCTTGTTTACGTCTTTTTAGTTCGCTTTTTAAGCAGTCGGGTTTTTGTTTTTTTTAATTAACTTTTTTTATTTACAACATTTTAGTTATTTTTTTTAATTAGGTTCATTTAAACATATAAGTGTTATATAATTTTGAAATCACCTCTTAAACCCCTTTATTTTGATACCCCACACGATGGGTTTGAAAGAAAATATTTTTATTTGCCCCCACAAAATGGCGCCCAAAATCTGCCATTTTTTCCTTTCCCAATTTTTATGTAGCCAGTGACACTCGCAGGCTTAAGACGAATCGATTGACGTAAGAATCATCAAAATCGGCCAACGCATTTGGTCTCTACAACGCCATATAGGAACAAACATACATACATACATAGACTGATAAATACATTACCCTCCTTCGGCAGTCGGGTAAGAAATAACTTGAACATTTTGCATTACATGGAACATATAAAATATTATTATCTAAAATTTAACATAATGAGCAGCAGCTAATGACATACAACCCAAAATCCATGAAAATGACACCCATGACGAAAAGACGCAAAATTTTCGTCAGCGCCATCTTGTATTTTGGTTTTGATCCAATATTAGCTACAAGCGACCCCAAAAACCATGAAAATGACACCCATGTCGAAAAGCGGACAAATTTTCGTCGGCGCCATCTTGTATTTTGGTTTTGACCCCATATTAGCTACAAGCGACCCCAAAAACCATGAAAATGACACCCATGTCGAAAAGCGGACAAATTTTCGTCGGCGCCATCTTGTATTTTGGTTTCGTCCCCATATTCGATATAAGCGACCCCAAAAACCATGACCATGGCACCCATGACGAAAAGATGTCAAATTTTCGTCGGCGCCATCTTGGGTTTTAGTATTGGCCCCGTATTCGTCATACATACAAACATACAAACCGGTTAAAATCATAAATCTCCTCCCACCCATCCACTTCTAACCTTCACCGCCGACAGCTTAACCTTACCCATCCAAATCCTTACCTTACTAAGAGCTGCTTAAACCCACCCATCCATTTCTCAACCTTGTCAACAACTGCTTAACACCACCTATCCAAATCCCGATCTTACCCAACATAATTTCTAAATCACATTCTAATAATAATAGGAAACTCAAACATACTTTTATTTCGGCCCGATAAAATATCAACTCCTTTCGATCAAGACAAACGACGACGACGGTACGTACTCACACGCATGCACACTACAATCTTTTCTATTACTTTTATCGTATTTATTTTTTGCAAGAAAGCGATACGCCCGTCCTTCCACGAGCGCTTCTGAGCGCGGAATGATGAGCCTCTTAGCATAGCACGCACAGCGATTTTCATTCGCGCGAATTTTTTAGTACTATTTGGGCGCGATTTTTTTTCCGCAGTGCGTGCAGCTTCATACATTTCCATAGGACACAGAATGCGCGGAAAAAAATTCGCGCGAATAAAAATCGCAGTGCGTGCCATGCCAGGCCTCTAGCGTAAAATATATGAAGAAGTTGGCAAGTGTTTTTATTTTAGCTAATAATTAAAAAAAATAATTAGCTGAACCTGTAAAGGACTATATATACCGCAATTTCTTATAATTTTGAAGATAAAATATGCTGTAAATTTACCTAAACTGGGACCTATTCGGACCCTACTTTTTTAATATTTTTGCGATTATTGTGATGGGCAAAACGTATTTGTGCGAAAATTTTGTATGATGTCATACAATTTTTCTGATGCAAATCTGGAGCTGAATATATTATCTTTAAATTAAGACCATGATATCTTCACATCTGTGATTGCATATACATTAAAATTGTACCTGAAAAGCACTGTTATTTGTAGAAAAATGTAATAGCGTCCTTAATGCGCGAGTTACGAGACTCATACGCGACGAGTACAGCAGGTGTACTAGACCGAGGTTGCATGTAGTCGTGCGCCGAGCCCAGGTTTAAGGACGTCGCCAGCCGATGGACCAGGGGGGGGATCAAGCTGATATATGGAGGATGGGCAAAAGTATAAATTTTAAATACGGTACAGTCAATAGCATATGAAGCTTTAAACTCGTACTACAAGTTTAAAGCTTCAGTCTTAGCCCTACGGCGATTGTTATAAGAACGGTATAAAGGCCAATGGGTAACGTTCCATGAGCTTAATCATGGGGGATTTGGGTAAACTTCTCGACCACTTAATTTTGTAAATCTTATAAGTCTTCTTTGCACATTCATCATGTCCAGACCATTGATTTTGGCTTAGCGATTGATTTTGGTAGACTGACCAAAATTTTCAATGCTTTTAGTACTCTTTTAGGACATCAACAAATGGCTAGATTTGTTGGGTTGGGTTTATGTTGACTTAGAGTTCTTTCCATTTGGCTACTTACTGTTCAATCTCTAGGGGGGGCAACTGCCCCTACCTGCCCACCCTTGACGACGCCCTTGCCCAGGTTTACTGATTGCGATGTTAGCATGTAAAATATCTACCTCTCTTCTAATACATCGATAGTCATACGTTATTTTAAAATTTTACACCGGATACTGCCCTCTTCTATAGTTTCATCTTTCACTGTCACCCTAGGGTTTGCTGTAAGAATACTCAACAGTTAAGCTTGCCCTTGTACATGTACTTTATTAACTAATATGTTATGTTTATTTGCAGTTGACTTGTGCTGTAAGTCCAGGGGATTACCACTATATACAAGTCTTTAACATAATAATCAGGAAATGCTTCCAAATATTGAACTTGCAACTGATGGGCAGGGACTTCTTTGATCCAATAGCTAAGGTATGTATTTATGATTCCTATTAACACATGAGGATGGATCAATTAATTATTCAATTGCATTTTATGACATTTCAATATTTGTAGGTGGACATCCCAGATTTTCGTTTACAAATTTGGCCTGGATATAAGACTACCATCAATCAATATGAGGATCGTCTGTTGATGGTAACAGAAATAACTCACAAGGTCTGTACACTTACCTTTTTTTTTCAACTTGCAAAAGTAATGTTATCTTTTAACTCCATCAAACATTTTGATTATTTTACAGGTGCTCCGTCTGGATACTGTGTTACAAATGCTGAATGAGTATGCAGCAACAAAGGGCAACAACTACAAAAAAATATTTTTAGAAGATGTTGTTGGTAAGTGTATTCAGCAGGGTCCAAATTCTGGCGAATCAGGGCAAGTCAAAGAAACTTCGTTTCCTTTTAAGAAGTATTCATCATCACAAACATTATTTTTTTTTTTAATTAAGGAGATTGCCCATACACAGGCCCCTTATGAGGTATTGTGTCTGCGATTTCAATATTATCCAAAAATAGGATTTATATTTTGTGTTTTTTTTTTATCCGTGTCCTTTTCTTTATATGTACAGACAACAACAGATCAGGTTCCTTCACTTGGACAAAATACATTTGTTAGGAAACTAGCGGCCCTTATTTAGTTTCTAATCAGTATTTGCATAAATATTAAAATGTGCTTAAAATAATACATTAAAAGGGATCCGGTGTCTATTAACATGTTTTTTCTACAATATACAACCAAATTCCTCAAGATACAATCATTTTTTTCAAAGGGGCCCGTTCCCTTACAAAATGGGCATTGTCCTTTAAAGCATGTTTCAAAATATATATTATACACTCTTTCTTTAAAATTAATAAAGTTGTTCAGGAAAATTTTACATAAGTCAGAATTATTTTTCGGGTCATTAGCAGTGGACACCCTGGTAGTATTTAAACTAATGTTAACTATTAGCTACGAAATTAATTTATGTGAAGATGATTTCTTGAATGAAGTGGAACAGGATTACAAAAATGCTCTTGTGACTTATTACAAAAAGCGTAACAAATTTTTTTTATGATAATTCTAGGAAAAATCGTGATGACCGATTATAATAAGAAGACTTATCGAGTCGACGATATTTCATGGCAGGAATCCCCAAGATCAACCTTCAAGACGCGGGATGAAACTATTACCTATGTCGATTATTATAAGAAGGTATGATTTTAATACAATCACACAGGTGCGCAACGCTTTTTGATTTTGGGCGATGCTGCAGTCACACAATGCTTCGCAAATATGCTAGGGTTGTCTAAAGTAGGTTTTATTAACAGGATACAAAAGTTGGCTTTAAATATGTTTAGGTTTAATTTTTATTTTTAAACATCTTCAAAAAAAGGAGTGTCTCAATTCGTTTCCTACATGTGTCACCGGATTATAAACTGAGCGAAAAACAATCAGTGCACCACTCTTCGATTGTTTTGATACCAGAGGCAGCTTTACATAGGTAAAGCCGCATAGCGTTGCACACGGGCTAAGCGGTACTTTCGTTTTAATTACCCTTGCAAAAAAGTTAATTCAAAAAACCCTACTGCTTAAGTCCGTGACTACTAACAGTTGACAATCGACATCTGAGGTTCTAACCACTGGGGAAATTTGACAGTTTGTGGTAATGAGCTGTTATTTGTACACATTCCATTTTGACCGCACGCTTACTAGAGGGCGCTAGGGTGATGATTGCACACGGCGCTACATGGGCTACAGACTCCCCTGTTTGGTATGATATATATAATTACAAGCATGTTACCTATATTTCTTCAGAATGTTATTTGCTACCAGTAAGCTTATAAAGCAATTGGAAAAACCTGGTATTTCGTGCTTACCTAAAAAAGTGTGATAGAATCTTATTATTCTAATTTATTTTGAGCATTAATCAAATATAAATTTCGTAGACTATTAGATAAATGGTGATTTCTAACTGCATTAAATGAATTATAATAATACCTTGTGGTTAATCAGAAATTTGCAGTAAACAAGTAGCCATTTTCTGCTTGTAGTTCGTGAAATTTACTCGTTATGGTACTTAGGTTTTTATTTTTCTCCTACTTTCAGAAATATAACATACGGATCAATGATGTTGGCCAGCCTATGCTGATTTCTCGCTCCAAGCCCCGCGACATCCGCGCCGGCATGCCCGAGCTGGTGTACCTGGTGCCCGAGCTGTGTCGCCAGACGGGGCTCACCGACGAGATGCGTGCCAACTTCAGGCTCATGAAGGCCCTTGACGTGCACACCAAGATCGGACCTGATATACGTATTCAAAAGCTTTTGGCTTTTAACCAACGTTTGACCAAATCTCAGGAAGTAGTAAAGGTATGTGCATTGATTGATCTATAATAATATGCTACAGTTTTAAAATAAAAATATTGCTTATATCAAAACTAAATAACTTTCTTTTATTAGGAAATGGGTAGTTGGGCACTTACTCTGTCCCAGGATTTAGTGAGATTCAAGGGTCGCCAACTTCCGCCCGAGAATATCGTGCAGGGCAACAACCAACGGTACGCTGCCGGTGACACTACCGAAGGCTGGACCAGGGACATGAGGTCAAAACCTTTACTTGATATTGCACAACTGCCTTCCTGGATTGTTATTACACCCGAGAGACAGCGTTCCGACACTGAAGCTTTCGTTAACTTGATCATAAAGACAGCTGGAGCTGTAGGTTTCAGGATGCCCAGACCTGAAATAGGTAAGTAACATTTCTGATACTAAACAATATAATACACACACAACAGCTTTTCACAGTGTTCAAAACAACAATTCTCAGCAATTTCTGTGATAGGAAAATGATAATATTTTTTTAGTTATCAATTAAAATAGTGCTTGTATAAACTGGCTGCGTATTCTATTGGAACTTTATAGGAATGCAATCTTGGTCAATGTTGCCACAGATGGGCAGGCAACTGTATTTCACACTTTTCTGACACAGATTTTCATAAGCACATCACAAACTCACATGCACTACCAATCAAATTTAACACATCTCTAAGCTGAAAAACCTCTTGATTTAATGCAATCATATTATTTACTAGCTGTCCCACGCGGCTTCGCTCAAGTCAACTGGCTACCTACCTACCCCATACATGAATGTTGCGTAACTTTATTCGGTTAAAAAGGATAATTTTTTCCCGTTTTTGCAACATTTTTCATTTATGCTCCGCCTCTTTTGGTCGTAGCGTGATTTTTTATAGCCTATCACCTTTCTCGATAAATGGACTATCCAACACAAATTTCAATTCCTATCAGTAGTTCCTGAGATTAGCGCATTCAAACAAACTCTTCAGCTTTATAATATTATATAGTACTAGCTGACCCTCGTGGCTTCGCTCCCGTCAATTGCCTACCTACCCTGGCTACCCTGCCTACCTTGCCTATCCTGCCTACCCTGCCTACCATGCCTGCCCTGCCCCTACCCTGCCTACCCTGCCTACCCTGCCTACCCAGCCTACCCTGCCTACCCTACCTACCCTGCCCCTACCCTGGCTACCCTGCCTACCCTGACTTTCCTGCCTACCCTGCCTATCCTGCCTACCCTGCCTACACTGCCTAACCTGCCTACCCTGCTTACTCTGCTTACCATGCCTACCCTGCCTACCCTGCCTACCCAGCCTACCCTGCCTACCCTACCTATCCTGCCTACCCTGCCTTTCCTGCCTACCCTGCCTACCCTGCCTACTCTGCTTACCCTGCCTACCCTGCCTACCCTGCCTTTCCTGCCTATCCTGCCTGCCCTGCCTATCCTGCCTACCCTGCCTATCCTGCCTACCATGCCTGTCCTGCCTATCTTGCCTACCCTGCCTACTCTGCTTACCCTGCCTAACCTGCCTTTCCTGCCTACCCTGCCTAACCTGCCTTTCCTGCCTACCCTGCCTACTCTGCTTACCCTGCCTACCCAGCCTACCCTACCTATCCTGCCTACCCTGCCTACACTGACTATCCTGCCTACCCTGCCTTTCCTGCCTATATTGCCTACCCTGCCTGCCCTGCCTACTCTGCTTACCCGGCCTACCCTGCCTTTCCTGCCTATATTGCCTACCCTGCCTGCCCTGCCTACTCTGCTTACCCGGCCTACCCTGCCTTTCCTGCCTTTCCTGCCTACCCTGCCTATCCTGCCTACCCTGCCTATCTTGCCTACCCTGCCTTTCCTGCCTACCCTGCCTATCTTGCCTACCCTGCCTACTCTGCTTACCCGGCCTACCCTGCCTTTCCTGCCTTTCCTGCCTGCCCTGCCTATCCTGCCTACTCTGCTTACCATGCCTACCCTGCCTACCCTGCCTACTCTGCTTACCCTGCCTACCCTGCCTACTCTGCCTAACCTGCCTATCCTACCTACCCTACCTACTAATTTGTATCTATCATCAATAGTTTTCTCAGCGCACGCCAAATAATGTATTTTACTGACAACATTTTGCTACCTTGGGTTACATTATTGCAATTTTCATAAGGATCTCTATTTTTTTTGAAAATATTTTATAGCCTATGACACTCAGGAATAATGTAGCTTTCTACCGGTGCAAGAATTTTCAAAATCGGTTCAGTAGATCCAGAGATTACCCCTTACAACGTCACAAACTCACAAACTTTACCTCTTTATAATATTAGTATAGATAGATTGAAAGCTGTTACTCATCGACCATATAGCCACTAGACGCCTAATGCTTGATCTAATACATCAAAACAATTCTGTCAACTAGCTGAGGTATGAGGCACGGGGTACTGCGCTCTGATTGGTCCTTTACCAAGGTCATATTTCTCATTAAGGATGGGACAGGTTCAAATAAAACCAGGCAGGTATCGATATTTTTAGATAAATAATATTTGTACTTATTTTTTTTAATAATATTACCTTTTTATTATTAATTATACGGCGTTTTAAACATTTTAGTAATAAAATAAAATGTTAAAAATAAAAAAAAAACAAAATTCTAAAGGAAACATACTTTTTTTCGGTTGTTCGTTCTTAAATATAGTAATATTAAATATTAGTAAAAAACGTAATCAAAAAATCGTTTCACACTTAACAAACTATTCAATGTAATGTCTTCATTTGTAAGGTTTCAATTTCTATCGATAACAGATTTGGTCATAGGATATGGTGCATCACTAGTTGTGTTTACGAAATTATAGAGGAGAAGAGATAGCGAAAAAAATACTATAAAAAGAAAGAGACGCACACATGCAGTGGGCGTTTTCACCTACAAATGTGACCAGTATAATATGAACTCCGATAAATAATATCAGAAAATAAATCTAATTATGTTTATATGTAACTATTAACTTATTGTCACGAGCTGGGGTTCAGGGATAAATTAATTAAACAGCAGACTTCAACTAATCACTGTTTATTACAAACAACAATTCTATTACTTCGCACTATTTTTCGCTTTGATTGCTCTGTATCGCTTCTCAATCGAAACTGACCCACGACGAACCCGACCGCTCTTTATAAAGCATGGAGGAAGTTTCTAGAACGTTCCACACTGTTCCAGATAATCCGAGAAACTTCCAGAACAATCGACTTTTGAACTAATTGTTCCCGAAGCGACTATAAACTTCCAGAATGTTCGGTTCGAACCTTCTGGAAAATTCCATTCGACACGAGCTTTCGAGAACATTAGTTCCGCTATTTGATACTAGATGGCGCCACTAGTTACTACCTAGTTATTCCTCTCGTTACTAGATGGCGTTGGCCTATCTTGTAACATTATCAATGAAATGTTATGCCATTTTGCCGGAAACTCGAAGTCTGGCTGTTGTTACTATGGTACGTCACGTACAACGTATTGTACAAGAGGTCATTATAATATTTATTACATCATTTTTTATTGACTGACGCGGAAGTGTTTACGGCTCTCAGAAGTGGTCGCTACTAATTTGAAATTGTCGAGTGGCGACCTGCATTACCTGTATATGATCTTTTTAGTCATATGTGTTGACAGACATCGCTCGCCTGTTATGAGGCGTCTAGGGGCTGTGTGGTCGCTGCTGTTACTCGATTAAAATGATAGCTCCAATAAAGATATCTGGTATTGAAAAATCAACTCAATGGTGGACTGATTTTTACGGATTTTATATATTGGATTAGATATAACGCCATGACAAAATACGATCAGAAAAAAAAAATTAAGAGGGTTTTATTAAGATAGAACCCTCTTGTTTTTTTTACAATCTAAATAATACACGAAATCCGTGTATGCAGAACTTTAACATTAATTATACTCTGTTTCAGTTACCATCAGAAGTGACAACCCCATGGAATATGCTAACGCCTGCGAGAACACCATTGCTCGAAAGAATCCGGCTCTGATACTGTGCACGTTGGCACGCCAATTCCCGGACAGGTGAGTCTTTGAATAACCCAAAAATTTAAACTTGAGTAAAATTGATCTTAGGTATTTACTTACCTACTGTTAACTATAATCAATGTCTATTCCAGGTACGAGGCAATTAAAAAGAAATGCACGGTAGACCGTGCTGTGCCCACGCAAGTTGTATGTGCTCGCAATATGACTTCCAAGTCTGCTATGTCAATTGCTACAAAAGTGGCTATTCAAATTAACTGCAAGGTAAGCATTACACGTTCCTGATCTATGTATTTCCTACATGAAAACTAATAACCAAACTCAGATTTTTAATTAGCAGGAGGAAAATGACAGCACACTTTGTAAACATGCTGGTCCTGCTCCATATGCCCTATGGATCAGGACCAGCATGTTGCATGTGGAAGATTGCCCATCTATAGTGTAGACAAAATCTAACTGGTTAATTTATATATTCATAATTATAGCATTGCTTTTTTTTAGGGTTCCGTACCCAAAGAGTAAAGACGAGACGAGTTCCTATTACTTTGACTCCACTGTCCCTCCGTCTGTCTGTCACCAGGCTGTATCTCATGAACCGTGATAGCCAGACTATTGAAATTTTCACAGATGATGTATTTCTGTTGCTGCTTTGAAAAAAAGTAAAAACAGAATAAAATAAATACTTAAGTGGGGCTCTCGTACAACAAACGTGATTTTTTTGCGATAATTGTACGAAACCCTTCGTGCGCGAGTTTTTTAGACTTTTACAGATTTAAAAAAAGTGGATGTATTCAATTCGACACATGTATGTAGGTAATTTTGCTGAAATGGCCCAATATTCACATAATTATATGTTACTCTAAATGGGCTTTTCTAAACCTGTGTAAACGTGTACATTGTCCACGCATTTTTTCGCAACAAATTTTTTTTTTTTTTGGCCATGAATTTTTATTTTCGATCTATTTCGATTTTCGATCACTCAGGATACAACACTCTTTTATGTTACGATAAAGTGGCAGTCCACTTGTGTCTTGTGTCATTTTAGTCCAGCAAATTAATAAAATATGTTTTGATAATTTACAGCTTGGTGGTGCCCCATGGAGGGTAGATATCCCTCTGCAGAGTATCTTAGTGATAGGTTACGACGTGTGCCACGACACTCGCTCCAAGGAGAAGAGCTTCGGCGGCTTCGTGGCCACGCTGGACCGCCACCTCACGCGCTACTACTCCGCCGTCAACTCGCACACGTCCGGCGAGGAGATGAGTGCGCACATGGGCTTCAATATCGGCGCAGCCCTGCGCAGATATCGAGAGCTAAATGGTAACATATTTCTGTTCTAATTCTGTATTGTTCACAACAAGATCAAGGCTTTTTTATCTATGTCTAATTTAATTGCATAGCTGCTTTTTAGGGTTCCGTACCCTAATGTTTTTCCATACAACTAAAAGGGGGCGCGAAACAAAAATGTTGACCTACTTCATCGAGTGGGGTATAGTGCCCGGCATTTAAGTTGACAAGGTGTCGGCGTAGTGGGGGTAAGTTTACGCATATTTCGCGAACTGACCATCCACTATAACGCGAATCGATTGGTCAATCGATCCTAATGTCAACTAACCAATCAATCGCGCGCTCAGAACGCTCCTAAACCTTCCCCGCGCGCCGCTTCACTACCAAAGAGTTTAAAAAAACGACCTCTGCGCATCTAACGACTCTTGCCAACTTGCCGGGGATTATATCGTTGTTTAGAGCTCGATGAATAGATAAATACTGTATTAATACTACCAAAGTCAGCTTTTTCTAAAACATTTTGTTCTGAAGAATTTTCGGACTTTCCAATTGGCCTATGAATTTCAGGTGATAATGTTTATTTATTTTACTAACAAATTTGATCAAATCTTTGTAATTCCCTAATTTTTTCCTATAATAACCAACTCTATTTTGCGGTCTGATACGGAACCCTAAATGTGCGAAATCCGATAGACACCTGGACGGTTTTTTTTTAAATTGATGCACTCCAAAAATCTTACTTATTCAAAGGATTGCTTAACGCCTTTACATTTAAAATCTCGAAGACTTAGTGTATACAAGAATTATACTTTCAGTTTAAAATCCTCCCAATTCAAGTAAATAACATTTAAAAAATTATTATTTTGCAGAGGGTAATTTGCCACAACGCATTTTCATCTATCGCGACGGCGTGGGAGACGGACAGATCCCCTATGTTCACGGTCACGAGGTAGGTCAAGTATTCCTTACAAACCCAAAACATAAATGTGAAAGAAATCAAAGTGCTTGATAACGGCTTCACAAATTAAAGAAGTCTGATCTAAATGTGTATCAAGTTATCTCGAAGATTCTTAAGGACGCTGTTACATTTTCGACGAACTCAAATTTAGGTATCTAGTCGCACACAGCAACATTACGCGCACGCACTCATTGAAACTACTGAGCGCTCGATTTTATACACCACTCAAATAATATTGGTCCTTGATATTATTTTTTAATTTATCGAAGTTGATTCAGGAAGGTTTGTTGGCACTTCGAATATGCATTTGGTAACTGTTACAAACCGTCGCGTCGTCGTAGAAAGTAGCTTATTATTTTAACCGACTTCAAAAAAGGAGGTACTCTATCTATTCGACACGTATGTATCCGCAGTTTTCTTAAAAACTACTGATCCGATACTGATCGGGTTTTCGTCGATAAATGTATGTGTTTTCAGGGAAGGTTTTCTTGTATAATTTATTACGATCTGATAAAGATCTTCGGAGATAGACAATGGAACTCTTCAATAACAAACATCAAATGACCTGCGATTACTGTGATCGTTTGTTTATGTTTTGTTTTCACCATAGCCTAATATAACATCACGCTCGTACAGTTTAACAAGGTAACAGATGTATTTAGTATACCCAATATGGGGTACCAACAAAAACTAAAATATGAAAAATAATAACTTTCCTGTGTCGAAAAACGAAAAACAATAGGTACCGACACCGACTTCCGAAAAGAAAATTAGTTTTATCTTTATTGTAGTAAGTAGGTATTTTTAAAAAAAACGCTACGTGAAATAAGTACCTAAAACGAAATAATTTCCGGTCACAAGGATTAAAAAATTACTTGAACATTTTGCATTACATGGAACATATAAAATATTACTATCTAAAATTTTTGTAGCATTACATATTGAGCAGCAGTTGATGACATATTAACCAACATCCATGAAAATGACACCCATGACGAAAAGATGTAAAATTTTCGTCGGCGCCATCTTGTATTTTGGTTTTGACCCCGTATTCGATATAAGCGACCCCAAAATCCATGAAAATGACATCCATGACGAAAAGTTGTAATTTTTTTTTATCGGCGGCCATCTTGGGTTTTGGTCATAACCAAAGCCTATATTCATTACTAGAAACCCTAAAAATCATGAAAATGACACCCATCACGAAAATATGTGAAATTTTCGTCGGCGCCATCTTGTATTTTGGTTTTGACCCCGTATTCGATATAAGCGACCCCAAAATCCATGAAAATGTCACCCATGACAAAAAGATGTCAAATTTTCGTCGGCGCCATTTTGTATTTTAGTTTTGACCCCGTATTCGATATAAGCGACCCCAAAATCCATGAAAATGACATCCATGACGAAAAGTTGTAATTTTTTTATGACGAAAATATGTTTGATTTTTGTCGGCGCCATCTTGTATTTTGGTTTTGACCCCATATTCTATAATAAGCGACCCCAAAAACCATGACAATGACACCCATGTCGAAAAGCGGCCTCATCGGCGCCATCTTGTATTTTATTTTGACCCCGTATTCGTCATACATACATACATACAAACCGGTTCAAATCATAAATCTCCTACCACCCATCCACTTCTAACCTTCACCGCCGACAGCTTGACCTTACCCATCCAAATCCTAACCTTACTAAGAGCTGCTTAAACCCACCCATCCTTGTCTCAACCTTGTCACAACAACTGCTTAACCTATCCAAATCTCGATTTTACCCAACATTTAATTTCTAAATCACATCCTAATAATAGGAAACTGTAACATACTTTTATTTCGATCCGATAAAATATCAACTCCTTTCGATCACGACAAACGACTCACGCATGCACACTACAATCTTTTCTATTACTTTTATCGTATTTATTTCTTGCGAAAAAGCGATACGCTCGTCCTTCCACGAGCGCTTCTGAGCGCGGAATGATGAGCTTCGACTGGCTTCGAGTGCAAAATGTATGAAGAAGTCGGCAAGTGTTTTTATTTTAGCTAATAATTAAAAAATATATTGATTTGGGTAAAAAATAATTCGCTGAACCTGTAAAGGACTATATATACCGCATTTTCTCATAATTTTGAATATAAAATATCCTGTAAAATTACTTAAACTGGGACCTATTCGGTCCCTACTTTTTTAATATTTTTGCGATTATTGTGATGGGCAAAACGTATTTGTGCGAATATGTTGTATGATGTCATGCAATTTTTCTGATGCCAATCTGGAGCTGAATATAGTATCCATAAATTAAGACCATGATATCCTCACATCTGTGATTGCATATACATTAAAATTGTACCTGAAAAGCACTGTTATTTGTAGAAAAATGTAATAGCGTCCTTAAATCATAATTCGCCTGTCTTCTTCAATTGCTTTCAAAGAAAATTAGTTATATTCTATGCAATCCGGGGGGGTCACACTGAAAGTTTTCTAAGCAACTTCGCATGCGATGGAATGACTGAAGCAGTGGGCCCACTCTTCTTAAGGGATCTCTTCCACCCCTTTTTCAAACGCATCCACGGCATCTTCAGAGTTCATAAAACGAATTCCTCTAGTAATAGTTGTAAGTTGTGTATTTCTGTCTCCCTTTTCACCTATACGGGGACCGGTATCCCAAAAATCAGACCCCTAGCTACCGCTGCCGCGTATCGCGGTTTCGCGGGTATAGACCTTGTAGGATCCAAAAGTCCCAGCATTGCTCATGGGCCCCAGTGTTTGCCTCTTGGCTTGTGATCCGCAGGCCTATATTCAACATTTTGGTAACTTTTATTTTAAGAAATAAAAAGGTTACAAGGTGTCAAGACTCGGGTCGGGACTGTAAGGAGGATGACTCACTAATTCCACACCTTCCTTCGACAAATATTCGATATTCCGTCTGGCGGAGTGAGCTGGAGCGTTGTGTTGATGGAGTAGGATCCTGCTTCTTGGGCGCTGCTGTCTAACATTTTCCAAGACAACTGGTAAACTATGACTGACATACCAATCTGCAGTAACAGGCCTTTTATCTTCTAGCACTATTGTTACGAAATGACCCGTCCGTCCAAAAATTGAGGCAATCGTCTTTTCCCTGGACTTCTGCCCTTTACTTTTGTCGGAAAATCTTCGAAAGGAAAAATCCTTTGGACAGACTGACTGTCTTTTAGTTTTTCGGGTTCGTAAAAATATATACAGCTTTCATCTGTGACGAAGTCATATACAGATTATACAGCATTCGAGTCACCTTCGTTATACTTTTCAAGCATTGAGCGACACCAATCCAAACGACGGAGTTTTTGATCATCGTCAAATTATCAGGTATCCAACTAGTACAAAGCTTTCTGACGCCTAAATGTTCATGTAAGAGTTTATGATAATCATATTTCGCTCATACCATCACACTCATACTTTATTTTTATTTGACTCATACCAAATCCTTCTCGCGAACCATCAGTGATGTTTCGACCACGTTTAAACTCGTTAAACCAGTTGTAAACAGTAGCACGGGATAGGGCTTCGCATGAAAATAATCGAAGTCTAGTCTCTAGTCAAATCCAGCTCTATGCACGACAGACATTTTTTAAATTGCCGGCAATTTGTAAAGGCAAATAGAAAGAAGAAAAGAAGGAATAGTTTATTTGTCACAAACAATATAAGAACATGCTTATGCTAAATCCTATAGAAAATAAATAGGGTGAAAAAGATGCCAGGCAGATGCATGTCGTGATTGTGGCAAGAAGGCTTCCACTCAGCATAATGCTGTGCCGTGGGGGACCTGCAGCATGGCGTTAATTTTCAGTGGTCGTCTAGCACAGTACACAGTACATACATAGTATGAATTCATTACACATCTACAGATTTCAGAAAGAGTTTCTAATTCGAAATTTAAATACATTTTTCATCGGCTACTTTTCTTACTGGCCTAATCTAAAGTTTAGATTAGGCCAGTAAGAAAAGTAGCCGAAAGGTCACACTGAAAGTGTTTAGATTCTAAACACTTTCAGTGTGACCCACATACAATAGTGTCACCAACTTTAATCTTTCAGTTTCAGTAGTATTTAGTCAAACTTGAACGAAGTGTGTCGACTTGCCAAGTGTCAATGGGTTATGTTACCCATGATGTCAATTTGCGATTCCAGGCAATATTAAATTGTTTTCTTTCTAGGTGGCAGAAATAAAAAAGAAGCTGGCTGAGATTTATGGCGAGACTGAGTACAAAATGGCCTTCATAATAGTTTCTAAACGCATCAACACCCGCATATTCCTGGACCGCGGCCGCTTTGGTGAGAACCCGCGCCCCGGCACCATCATCGATGACGTCGTGACTCAGCCGGAACGGTTAGTAATTGTTGACACATATGTATGTTCTTTATCGCATTTTTTGTTTAAGACCTGTTAAGGTGGTTTTAAACCAGCGAGGCGTGGATGGGATACGCAAGAATTGAAATCACGCTTAACTTTTTACACGGAAAGATGTCCATCGCTATACCGCGCCGTCTCGCGATGGTCAGCGCTGTCTCGCGATGTAACGCGCCAGCCATCACTAACTCGTGCCGGCTCGTAAGTAGCACTGGGAGCTGGAGAGTAGTATGCAGCGATGTCTCGCGATGTAACGCGCCAGCCATCGCTAACTCGCGCCGGCTCGTAAGTAGCACTGGGAGCTGGAGAGTAGTATGCAGCGATGTCTCGCGATGTAACGCGCCAGCCATCGCTAACTCGCGCCGGCTCGTAAGTAGCACTGGGAGCTGGAGAGTAGTATGCAGCGATGTCTCGCGATGTAACGCGCCAGCCATCGCTAACTCGCGCCGGCTCGTAAGTAGCACTGGGAGCTGGAGAGTAGTATGCAGCGATGTCTCGCGATGTAACGCGCCAGCCATCGCTAACTCGCGCCGGCTCGTAAGTAGCACTGGGAGCTGGAGAGTAGTATGCAGCGATGTCTCGCGATGTAACGCGCCAGCCATCGCTAACTCGCGCCGGCTCGTAAGTAGCACTGGGAGCTGGAGAGTAGTATGCAGCGATGTCTCACGATGGTCGGAGTGAACTCGCGAGATAGCACTTGACGGAGAGATACTGTGCGGTCTCGATGGCCGGTGCGAGATTTGTATTAAAGCAATAAAGTTCAATATTGTACTAACAAATATTTCAATTCTCGCCTCGCACATCCTCGCGCATCTACACCTTTTACACTAAATCTTTAGTGAAAGGGTGTGTATAGAAGTTTTGTCATACAATTCTCGCCCATCCCATCCACGCCTCGCCTCGCCGGTATAAAACCACCTTTACGATCTTTACATACTCCTTTTTCTTCGTTTACGTTTTTGCATCTGCACCCTATTTGAGTAACTAATTAACTATTTCAATCGCAACCGAATGAAATTCTAGATCCATTGCCTTATGTTTATAAATTAGTCTGCTTGACAACTTAAAACAAGCAATGAATTTTGTTGAGTTGAAAACATGATTTTGTGTATCACAAAAAGGGTTTGCTTGTGTCTTTCTAGCCTAGAATTCTGAGCCTAGTTAGGCTTGAAGCTTCTAGAGTTAGAATTTCTAGATCGGTACCCGGTGTTTCGACATTTTAATTTATTTCTGGTCACCATCAATATTGTGTGCGCCGCTGAAAATAATGAACTATGATAACATAATATAACAGACTTGCGTCTTAATAACACCTTCAATCTATCCGCGGGTGTCATCTGTGAATTATTTAAAAATAAGACTGCTAAGTGTTCTTATTGTTAACCGACCCTTACGCATTTTTGTCATTCTTTGGCAAATGTGGGACATATGCTCAACAATAATATATTGTGTTTTAATTTACAGATATGATTTCTACTTGGTGTCACAGAATGTGCGTGAAGGTACAATCTCACCAACATCTTACAATGTTATCGAGGACACCACTGGACTACACCCTGATCGGGTAATTTTTATTATTTTATTTATAAACCAACTACAAAAAAAAGGTTAATTTGTCAGAAATATAACAAGAATTTTTGCTTAGGCTCTTAAAACAGTCATCGTAACGCATTACATGGAACCGTTGCATGAATAATACAGTAATTTAGAACTTTAATATCAATGAATAAACTCTTTACAACATTTAGAAAAAAAACTGAAATTTAATTACAATTACTTGTATGTAGTCCTTGAGGCAACTTATAATCACTACGAATTTTGCAACTTCGTATGTTTTTTGTCGTATGACAATTTATAACGCATTTGTTGGTTTCAGATGCAATGGCTGACTTACAAGCTGACCCACTTGTACTTCAATTGCTCGTCGCAAGTGCGAGTGCCGTCAGTGTGCCAGTACGCGCACAAGCTGGCGTTCCTGGCGGCCAACAGTCTGCACAGCCCGCCACATTACACGTTAACCGACACCTTGTACTTCCTGTAGACACACACACACACACAGGACAGCTGTGCACACCGAGGCGACACGTCTATACGCCGTCCCAAGCTATAGCGGAGTTCTGCGCACATCTGCGCGCTGTATCACGCCTCTGTGGTCAGTCCTTATACTCTGTGCCAAAATGTCGCTATTGTTCAAAACGTATATCGTATTGTGCCTTAACCTTGTGATAATTAGATATTATAAAACTTGTAAGAAAAAACTGAACTGCCCAGCGTTTGTGGTCAGTATATGACTAACATCTGACCAAGGGTTTTAGAGCTGTTAGCCTTAGGAGAAGCATTGAAGTATCAATTAAACCTTAATTGTACAATAAACCTTAGTTTCTCTTTCGAATTTGTAGACAGTGACTGCCAAGCAGAAACTAGTTTGAAATACATGATTTTTTGTTTATGTTAGTTATGCTTAAGGTTTTGCAGTCCATGGTACTGTATTGATTACTTCACTCATTTGTTTTTTTTTAGGTTTGTATTGATTACCTACCTCATTCATGTGGTATTTTGTTCTTCATCCACCATCACCACCCTTTTAATGCTCCCACTGCTGGAACACAGGACTCCTCTCTGTGAGAGAGGGAATGGGACTTAATCCACCACGCGGACCCAGTGCGGGTTGGTGGTTTTTTTTTTTGTTTGTATTGATTACTTCATTGTGGTTTTTTTTACATGTTTATTTTGTTTCTTTTTTTATTTGATTATTTAATGTTAAGTATGTGCTAGTCACATGACATACCACCGAGCGAAAGTCGTATGTAGTCTTAAGGGCGCGGTCCCATTGAGAGCTATTATAAGTAGCTAGGAACTATTTCATTCAGGAAGAGCTGAACTACAAATTAATTTACTGGGTTAGAAAATTACATTATTAATAGTTCACTAGTTTTCTGGGTTACATTATTTACTACTAAAATTTCAGCTCTGCTATTGCCATTAGTGTATTATCTAATCGCTTGCAAGTTGATGTCTACTTTAAGCAGTCTAGCGAGGACGCGAACTACTAATTAATAGCTCTTAATGTGAATTATGCTTGCCATTGTGACCGCCATTGGCTTTTATTAGCCAGCTAGTTTTAGAATTGTCTTAAGTTACATATTTTTTTGATAAATAAGCATTCTTGGAATGTGTCTAAAGTTGACGATTTAAAAATTGTCAATGGCCTTATTACCTACGTTATATTTTTGATATATAAGAAAGTACTCAGTCTTGGAATGTGTATAAAGAACCTTTTAGAAATTGCCAAAGGCAAAAACCTATTTACGTTATATTTTTGATAAATATTTAAGTACTCATTCTTGGAATGTGTCTAAAGATGTCCATTTAGAAATTGTCAAAGGCTTAAACCTATTTACCTTATTAGATTTCCATGAAAATATGCCTCAGGCATTAATTTTATTTCTTTAGATTTAAGCTAGTTAAGTGACATTGACATTGCTCTTGACATTCCTACTGATTTTGTTTCCTTTGTAATAACGTCATAAGAACATTCCTGACAATGCAACGTGATTTCAATTTCGCTTCGCGTTTAAGATTTGATAAACGTATTCAACATTATGTTCAAGATCTGATTATAAGTGTATAACTATTATAAATACCGTTTACTAGGCATCACCGCGTGAAAAGCTCTTGCCAGAGCCCTGTTCAAGTTCAAACTCGTTGATAAAATTGATAACTGTAAAAGTATGCCTCTTGAATATACTGAATTCGTAGACAGAAGCGGTATACAAATTATACTTCAGTATTGTAAAACTTTTTGTACTTAATACATCTTGTTTATGAAAATATATGTTTTATTTACCAAGTGTTTGTTCCCTTGCCTACTGGCGCCAAATTGACCAATGAGGGGATATTTGTTCAATTTTACTGTTACACTATGGGCCGGCTGACAGCACGCTTCGGCATACCGAATCTTTCTGACGCGGCTTCACGTGAAATTTCGGTCTCATCATCATATTAGCCGAAAGACGTCCACTGCTGGACATAGGCCTCCCCCAAGCGTCGCTACAATTACGGGTCCCGCATCCAGCGGTTCTCCGCAACATTCACGAGGTCATCGGTCCACCTGAAGGGAGGCATTCCAACGCAACGTCTTCCGGTTCGCGGTCGCCTCTTCAGAACTTTTCTGCCCCATCAGCAATCCGTTCTGCAAGCAATGTGCCCTGCCCACTACCATTTAAGTTTTGCAATTTTTCGGGCTATGTCGGTAACCCTGGTTCTCTTGCGGATCTCTACATTTCTGATTCGATCACGCAAGGATACTCCGAGCATAGCCCTCTCTCCATTGCCCTTTGGGTGACTAAGCTTTCTGGTGAGATCCATTGTGAGCGACCACGTCTCAGAGCCATAAGTCATAACTGGCAACACACTGTTCATAGACTTTCGTCTCGAGACAATGGTAAGTTGGACAAGAAGATACCGCGCAACTTCCCGAACTGTGGCTGTGCCACCATCAGGGATTTTTATTTTGACACATAATTACTGGCCATATGTATTCCCGGTGGGCCAGCCCGGACCACAGGAGCGACCCAGCTCCATTTTCCCTTCATTTTTCAGGTATATAAGCTGTCAAGTAGGTCATCAATACAAGCGACCGCTCTGGCGGTATTTTGCCGCGATTGTTTTTTAAACGGTAGCTAGCTACAAACAGTGCGCGGTCAGGCTATGGCCTGGGCCGGTCCGGCTGGTAGACCGGACCGCCGAGCGCACCCGAGCCGGAATCCAGCTTAATTTTGATCTTTAAATATATTGGGCCCAGTAGGCGGACACGCCAAGCTGGGTGCGCAACCGATTGAGTGCTGCTCTATGGTTGCGAAACATGGAAGGTCACAAAGGATACAAATCAAAACATCTGATGCCAATTCAAAGTTTTCGTTAACCACTTGTCTTCGTCGCATTCTCGGAATTTACTGGCCCGCAACTATTTTCAACGTAGAGCTTTTTGAAAACTGCCACGAGAGCCCGATCGACCACTAGTCAAGCGTCGCAAGTGGAGATAGATTGGCCACAAGCTAGGGGTCTCGATTACATACCCAAACAAACTTTGGAGAAAGCGTGGCCGTCCCCGTCAAACCTGGCGTTGCACTGTGTTGGAAGAAGCGACGAGCTTCGGAATGAAGTGAAGCGCGGCGAGGTGGCCTTTGTACATGTACTTTATTATTATCACATGTATGTAATGTTGTTTTTTGGTGTACAATAAATAACTAAGTGAAGCTTAAGACCAATCGCTGTGGTGGATAGGTATTTGTGGACGCCCTCTGCCCCTTCTTTATCCCCTTGTTAATCTTCAAAAGGCGCCAGGACTTTTAAGGAAAATACTAGGGAGAACAAAGCAACCGTGCCCGGTCAGTACCTGACAGCCTGTAGGAGATGCGCTCCTCTCCTTTCAGCCATGCTTCGAAGTGCGGCAGGACGGTTTCGACAACGCGCTTGCGTAAAATTTGCGGCTGCTGTAGCCGCTCGCGCCACCGTTTGAGCGCGTGTTCCTGCCGCATTTGCCTGAATACAGCGATTTCTGGCACGCTATCACCATTCTGGCGGATGAAGCGAATTCGGTTGTAAACCCTCGCTTCCATATCCGCCAGAATATCTAGCAGAGGAAAGTAACCTCGTGCGATACGAATGGTAATTTTCCGCCGCAGGCTATTTAATCCTGTCCTGTGTATTAAATCCGTCTGACACCTGATAGTCTGCTTGACCAAACAGGCGTGCCGTAAAAGACTATCGATCGCACGACACCGCGTAGAGGCGGCGAACTTCTTCCCAGGGTCCCGCGAAGTTGAGTAATAGTCTATGCAAAGCACCCACTGCCTTTTCAACGCGAGGGACTTGCAGGCGCTCGAAATGCTCTTCGAAGCCCCACCAACCATCCAGGGTTAGGCCAAGACAGTTAATTTATTGACCCATCTGGGCTTGCGCATCTCCAACTGTCACAGACGAGCTGGGCGGCTATCTGCCCCTCTGCAGTTTATGGAACCATAGCCTCAGTTTTATGAGGCGCTATCTCCAACCCCAGCTCGCAGATCGACGCCACGACTCTTGTCACCCCGAGCCAAAGACCTTATACGTATTTCTTACTACTAGACTGTGTACCAAAATTTTTTGTTTAGCTAAAATGAAATCTATCATCATACACCTAGGTTAGCTATTTCCAGGAGTAGCTAACCAAAAGCGGTCCTGGCGAGAGGGTCACCCAAACTGGTGACCCCGAACATGAACGTCAGCGCAGCCTTCGTGCAGAGCTACTTCGTCGTGACGTCATCATCACTTTCTCAAGCTTTCGAGCAGCGAGTCACACAGCCAGCCAGTACCCACGGCATCTACGGGGGTATCCTGACCACCAGCATGCAGCGGACGCGCATTCCTGGTCATCACCCCCAGCTTCATTCATCACCGCTCCGACCCACTGGAGCCAGCAGCACTTTCCCGACTCACTGGGACATCATCACCGCTCCGAACTACTGGAGCCAGCAACACTATCCCGACTCACTGGGATTTCATCACCCCGACTCACTGGGGCACAACCGCATACAGTTCCGACTCACCGCGAACTCTGCGACTTCCGGTTCCGACTCACGGGAACCAACCTTCCACTGGCCAGGCACACATCACGAGATGTACGGACGACTCAACCTGCTATCGACCTCCGGTCTCCGGAGGGGAGTGATGTAGCGGCACCAACGCCGCCACTTACGAACTAACGACATGACGTCACACAAATCCTGCATCGCGCAAGTAAAGTTTTCGGCGCGATTAGAACACATACAACAGTCCGACAACAACCGTTGGGCAGTTGCCCGGACCAGACACAACACCCGTCTGGTCGGAGGATCCTCCCTTTTCTATGGAGGTTTGTGGGACTTTACACCCTGTTCCACTTACCCCCAAACTGGTCCTGGCGGTCTTGCTAGCTCTATTTGAGCTAGCAAGAGGTCAGACAAGGACACACTATCATTGGGTTTGGTAGAAATGGTAGAAAATTTTATATTTTCTTTTATGTTAAACAAAAAAGAACAATTCATAGACTTTGACACGTATTTAATTATTTCTAGAAAAGTATATAAATATTTCCACAGTTCCTATATTTAATCAATTCGTTGTATTTAAAAAAAATATTCATTAATACTAAGAATAGTACTTTTAAATGTTTGGGTCTGGTAATACTAAATGTAGGATGGTGGTTTGCGGTTTTTTTGGCGGACTTTGTTCGAGTGAAATTCAGCGGCTGTTAATATTATTTGCAAATTGATTCCTAGTGCAATATAATTGGTGTAGTTTTATTTTTCAACTATCAAATGTCTACCGTAGTCCAGGGTTCAGGCTGCCGGGCAATAGGGGCTATGTTTTATTTGTGCTATTCATGGATTGCTTTGCAGGCGGGTTGGCGATCGCAGTATGGTTGTTACAAATGCACAGAGAACGCTGCTACCCCATTCTCTGGATTTTCCCTTAGTCGCCCCTTACGACACCCACGGGCAAACATGGGTCGGAGAAATTCTTTACGCCCGACACCATACGGTTAGTGAAGTAGATACAAAAAAATATAAAATCTTTTTTTAACTATAAATTAGGTAGGTTTAGGTAGCGCAGTTAGGTAGCGTTAACATATCGGAACTATCGTTTTTACAATCAATTTGTCCCGTGTTCTGTTTGATCATGGTCACCTCATTAGAAAGAGACACACTACCAAAGGGAGCCCTCTCGCTCGGACCGGTTTTTGCGCCATAGTGCACAGTCTATTAGTAAGAAGTATAAGGTCTTTGCCCCGAGCTCAGAAAACTGGATGCATGGTCTCGTCGAAGGTGTCCCCACCGGCTAACACCCGGGTTTCGTCTGCGTAAATAACGATATTGTTACAAACTCATTTTATAATATTGCACAACAAAAACAAATTTCGGACATTTTACAATTGTTACTTTCGCAACAACAAAATGCGGCTGTCGCGACTCCCACACCAACTACAACGAATGGCACGGAGTTACCCAGCTCATCGCACACAAACACCTATAGACACATCATCTACAATAGTTTTAAAGATGACAAGTTCAATCCCAGCGAAACATCAAATGAGAATTTTATTGACTATTTTGAGTCTAGTTAAATGCGGCCTTTGGGGAGAGGATACACGAAATATACAGAAAGAGCTTTTATTCAACTGTCTCTTGTTACGAAGAGTAGAATGAAACCTTGTATAATAATACCTCTTTATATTTTTATAAACCTTTACTTTGTCATCTCAATACTTAGCAACCGTTGTTACATGTCAATTATATGTTTCCTGTCACTACTATCTACGTTCCTTATTTTATTAGTTAAATACTAGTTTTAACATGGTAGCAGGGGGCTGAATACTCAAAATGGGCTTTCTTTTAAACATTTTTTAGCCAAATCTATTAAAGATGTGGCAGCAGAAAAAAGATATGTTAATCTTGATCATATTTCCGAAAACTTTGTTGTGACAGAAACACGTTTACGCACAAAAACATCGATACAATTGAATGGCAAAGTAACCTCTTACCGTGATCTTCAAAAGATTTTTCCGGTAATACTGACCAGCGTACATTTGTACAATTAACACCAATAACGTATCATAAAAGGACGCAAAACTTCATTGTCTTATATATTGAAGTTTCATTCATTATTTATAAGTAACTAATTCATATTATTATGTTTTGTAAAAAAGTCTATACAAATTCCATCATGCTTCTCTTTCCATCCAGTGCAATTCGACAGTGACCGCTTTGCGGCGTTGCTAGGTGGACGTATGTCGCTTTTTTCCGCAAAAAGCAAAAATAATATTCAATTTATTTCTCGTCAATTCAATCTGTCAAAAAATATCAGGTATAATGCAGCCAGATCATTTAGCCTGGTGGCTTTAATTGGAACTAACGAAATCACAAGTAATCTTGTCAAAGTCTGTATTATTTTTATTTTTTGGCACTACCGCTGTCACTGGCATCTATATTTTTGTTGTATTATAAACGACTCACATCGTTTAGTTTACTTACTAAGTCCATAACTAAAAAGTATTTGAACCTCTTTGAAAATACAACAAATGTTATCTCAATTTGAATTAAACAATATTTAAAATATAGGTAAGGTCGAATACTATTTTAACCTTCTTCGTTCATGTGAAAACAATAGAAGCAAAAAACACAGAACATGGAATGGTCGTACCAACGACGCTGGCAGTGTCACGAAATGACAGAACTAATAAAATTCTTCGTATCCATTTGTTTCAATCTTTGTTTATTTCTAACATACGGCACCTAGAATTGACCAAAAAATTTCAAATTCGTGAGAAATGATAATCTATTTCTCACGAATTTGACATTTTTCGTCGTTTCAACCAAAAATCGTCCACATGTGGACATAAAGCACACCAAGAATCATCACATTGATCAGTCCTGTATTTCTCGCAATTAACTATCCCAATTGCAATAACGGGCTACAATAATAGTTTGTTAGTCTATTAATATTGTTAAGCTAACTATTAATTGATCTTATCATTTTGCCAAATCGGCACTGACAATTCTTATTTATTAACAAAAAATCCGCCGATCGCCCTGGAGAAAGAAAGAAAGAAAGAAAGAAAAACTTTATTTGTCAAACATGCGTTTACATGACTAATCAGACATGCATGGTATTGAATTAATAAATGTTGTGAGCGTCCATGTTTTGCCAATAATGGCGTACAAAATTTGTAGGTACATTTAATTGCATTTTACATTCAGTAATTTTAAATTTAATTACAAAATACAAAACAAATAAATAATAATTGATTTAAAGATATTATAGTATAATTAAGTATATTATAGTCAAAATAAATTAAATAATGTCCAGAATATTCATTACTATGCAGTCAATTATGATCATTCAAAAGTTAATTAATTTAAAATTCACATTATTCAATTGTTATTCTTAGCTATGTTTATTAGTAGCTGGTATAAAAAAGTCCTTTTCATTTAAAAAATCTACAACATTGTAATACACTTTACAGACTAAAAAATTTCTCAGCTTATTTTTGAAAAGTGCCAAGGGCATTTCTCTCCAACTTTTAGGTAATGTATTAAATATGATAGGAGCCATACAGAAAACACTTTTGCGCATGAGGGTTGTTCTCGCAGTATGAGAACATATCCTGCTGTTGTCGCGCCTATTACGTGGGATTACTTCATCTAATCGTTTAAATCGTAGTGGATTTGTTTTAACAAAAACAGCCACTCCTAAAATGTACAGACATGGCAAAGTAAGTATTTTATATTTTTTAAAGTAAGGCACGCAACTATCAGTAGGTTTAATTCTAAATATTGAACGAATGCATCTCTTTTGAGCCTTGAACACCGTGTCTTTTTCTGTCGAGTTGACCCAAAACATGACACCATAGCGTAGATGACATTCTGTTAAACCATAGTAGGCTGTAAGTAATGCCTCCACACCTATTATAGACGACAACGTGTGCAGGGCATAGGCAGATTTACTGATTTTCTTGCACAAGTTTTCGATATGGGTTTTCCAATTAAGTTTTTTGTCAATGTGGAGCCCTAGAAATTTTGTTGTTTCTACCTCTTGTATAGGCTGGTCATCGTAGCGTATATTTAAATTACTCTTACTATTGATCCGTTGACTAAAGTGTATTAATTTAGTTTTAGTCAGGTTAATCTTTAAGTTATTGTCATCCAACCACTTTACCATTAGATATATAGACTCATTTATGTCACTTTCATAAGTATCAATACTTTTGCAAGGTATCGCTATGGTGCTATCATCGGCAAATAGTGTCAAAGGTTGAGGGATGCCTTTCGGTAGATCATTAATATATAATATAAACAAAGGAGGCCCTATAACACTCCCTTGTGGCACGCCAAACGAAACTATACGTTTTGAGGATTGAAATACAATTTCATGTTTACTTTTCATATTAATTTGGGTTATATTTGTTATTTGAGTTCTGTTAAGTAAGTAGGAGAGTAAACTCAAAGACCTAGGGCGAGTTTCTGAAGTCGACGTCACATCTCAAATCAACTGACAATTTGTCACAAATTAACCAGCCGTCAGTTGTCAGTGAGTTTCTCAGCTCTGCATCATCGAGAAATTACGTAATCGCTTGTTACATTTAATAATTTATTTCGGTTGGCTACCCTAGCTAGCATTCATTCAATTCCTTCACTACTATAACGTAATAGTATTTTATCTTGAGCGGCTGGGTTGGTGTAGCCCGCAATTTAAGCAAACCTTACCAGGGACGATTTTTGGATGGGTAACCACGTTTTTTTTTTGGTTTGCTTTTTTTTGGATAGGTGACCCCACAAAGGTTAAGCAACACTTACCAAGGTTTTTTTTTGGATGGGTGACCGCTTTTTTTTGGTTCGTTTGTTTTGGATGGCTGACCCCGCCAGGGTAAGCAACACTTACCAAGGTCAGTGTTTGGATGGGTGACCACTTTTTTTGTGTTCGCTTGTTTTTGGATGGGTGACCATGCCAGGGTAAGCAACACTTACCAAGGTCAGTGTTTGGATGGGTGACCACTTTTTTTGGGTTCGCTTGTTTTTGGTTGGGTGACCTTGGTAATGTTAATTAATAATTAAATTTTTGTGGTGATGGTCACCCATCCAAACACTGACCTTGGTTAGTGTTGCTTACCCTGGCGGAGTCACCTATCCATAAACAAGCGATCCAAAAAAAAAGTGGTCACCCATCCCAAGACTGACCTTGGCATGTGTTGCTTACCCTGGCGCGGTCACCACCCCAGCCGCTTCAAGCTAAACACAAATCTATCCAGAAACTGACCTCGATAAGTACTAAATACAGGGTACAGTTAAAATTAATGCGCGTGAGGAAGGTTCGATTCCCAGGTCAGTAATTTATTTTATTTTATTTTTATTTACCTAAATACAAAATAACTGTTTTTGATAATTGTGTCAAGTTTTTATAATGTATCATTTCATTTATCATTTAACATATTTTTTATAACTCAACCCATACCACAGTTTTCGACGACCCCTATTATCTTTTTCATCGTAATATAAGCCTTTAAAATCATAATATTAATTTTAATCTGCGAATAATCGACCAATTTCCAACAATTATAAATTAGGCTCGTTGACAAGAGATTAACATTGAAAATGGTTCTCAGAAACCCAAAACTGCTGTAACATGTGGTTAATTCGAGATTTTTCTCAAATGTGACAAATTGTTAAACGCTTGTCACAGTTGGGTGTTGAGAAACTGAAAGTAGAATTAACAGGCGATTAATCGTCGATTACGTTAACAGCCCGATAATTGAGACGTGGGAAACTGGCAGTTACACATGGCGATTGCCAAAAATTTACGCAGCATTCTGGATGTAAAAAGAACAGACCGAATACGGAACACGCTGTGTTCCCAAACGGGCATAATAGACGTGGGTAAAAAGTCTGTTCGGCTCAAATGGGCCAATGCCATTACGGCTCACGTTAGTAGCATGCAAATTGAGCGCTGGGCAAGCCTCCACAATCTTGAAGATGGAACGCACCGTTGAGGCCGGTCCAGAAATAGGTGCCGAGATGATTTGGACGCGTACCGGGAGGGCTGGTTCTAGACGGTGCGGGAAAAGAATGTCTGGAATGACTTAGGTGTACTCTTATGAATTTAATTGGGGATGGATGAAGAGGGAGGGGACGGCCAAAGAAAAAAAAGATGGACTGTGTGAGGAGTGATATTAAAGAAAAGGGAGTCAATTATAGCGTGGTGCGGGACAGAACGATATGGAAGAAGAAAACGTGTTGCGCCGACCCCAAGTAACATGGGACAAGGGCAGGTAGATGATGATGATGATTTCAGACTTTTACCGGTAAGACTTAGTAAATCTGTTTTACCGATAAATAATAAGTTTCATCATAGTTTTTTTTTTAAAACTGAAACAACAGTTCGGGTTTTACAGTAACATATACGTGGTTGTGAGGCATACACTGTTTTTAGTATTTATGTTTTCTTTTTTAGGGTTCCCTAGCCAAAAGGCAAAAAACGGAACCCTTACGGATTCTTCATGTCTGTCTGTCTGTCCATCCGTATGTCACAGCCACTTTTTTCCGAAACTATAAGAACTATACTGTTGAAACTTGGTAAGTAGGTGTATTCTGTGAACCGCATTAAGATTTTCAAACAAAAATAGAAAAAAACTGAAACTTAATTTTTTTTCATCCTACCTGTACATGTGGGGTATCTATGGATAGGTCTTCAAAAAATATATTAAGGTTTCTAATATATATTTTTCTAAACTGAATAGTTTGCGTGAGAGACACTTCCAAAGTGGTAAAATGTGTCCTCCCCCCCCTGAAACTTCTAAAATAAGATAATGATAAAACTAAAAAAAATATATGATGTACATTACCATGTAAACTTCCACCGAAAATTGGTTTGAACGAGATCAAGTAAGTAGTTTTTTTTAAATACGTCATAAATCGTAAACCACAATTTAACAAGTACGGAACCCGTTCGTGCGCGAGTCCGACTCGCACTTAGCCGGTTTTTTTATGGCATTTGTTGTGCCTGGCGCATATAAACATTTTCTTTCTTTCTATATTATCTTTAAACACCTACACTGTACCAATACTTATAGCAAATAAATGATTGATTGATTGATTGATATATAACAAACAATAGCAACAAATAGTTTCAGCCGTTCTCTAGTGAGACGCTTACAATCACATACAGCATTTTTAGGGTTCCGTCTATCTCCCTGTCTGTCTGTCCGTCTGTCACGAGGCTGTATCTCAAGAACCGTGATAGCAAGGCAATTATTTTTTTTACAGATGGTGTATTTCTGTTGCCGCTATAACAAAAAATACTAAAAACAGAACAAAATCAATATTCAAGTGGGGCTCCCATACAACATACGTGTTCTTTTCCGTTTTTTTGCGATAATGGTACGGAACCTTTGTGCGCGAGTGCAACTCGCACTTGGCCGGTTTTTTTTATTTATATAGATAGATAAAGTTTACATGACCGTGTTTTTTGAGCCCTGTCTATTTGTTTTTTAACTCTAATATACAGAAAAGCGGCACCACGTGATCTCACCACAGAGGGCTGATGTATATCAAAACCCAGTACGTGCTTTGTAATTATTATATTCCAGGAGAGCGGAAAGTCATCTTGTATTAGTAACTAAATGATATATTAAGATTTCAAGAGAATACTAAACAAGGAATATGAACCTACTAATTGAACAAATGATATTAATAGCGTCATACATTCTATTGCATATTTTAAACATGCCTAAAAAGACAATTCCAAACCTAGTAAATTTTGGATATTTGCTAATTTAAGGTGTCTTTACAATTTGATGTGACTTTCCTATTGTAAATAATGATAAAATTGATTACTGAAAGCACTAAATCTCAATTCAAATTTAAAGTTTCCAGTTTAATATTGCACAGTCCATTTCAGTATAGTAAAACTCATTAAAATAATATAAATAAAATTATCTAGCTATTAAACCAATATAAAAAAATGTAACGTACTGTGTTCTTATATGTGGCAGTCGCATAGAAGCAGACATAATTATAATATTTATTCAATTTGCACGGCAAAGACTCGTATGACACTAGCCAGATTACCTATTTTAGTGATCTTTATTTTCGTAGCAATAAGGTTGCATTCATAGGCAAAATAACAGTGAACGATCTGATGTCAGATGCTAGCCAGTTTGAAATAAGAACTTGCGCGGTTATATTTTTGTAAAAAAACCATCGGAAGAGTCCGTTTATGATATGGGCCTCTGTGGTCGGCCTTGTGTATTTAATTTTCAAATACTTTTCGCTCCAATTTAAGTTTCCCCTAAACTATCGATGACAGTGGGCGTGGCTTAGAACCTCAGATGTCGATTGTCAACTGTTCGTCCTCAGCCCCTTAAGGGTAAAAAAGAATTTAAAGAATCTGAGTTTGTAACTGACCTATTGTTCTAAGCATTCCGGCAAGGAAAATTTCAAAATGCAATCGCCAAGTTGTAAAATTGATATTGGCCACCTGGAAGGCACGAAAAACTGGTCTACATGGAAATTTAAGGCTACGCTACTACTAAGAGGTATGCCCGGTGGATTAGATGCAGTTACTGGTACACTAGTGAAACCTGTGAAACCTATTACTATCGATCCTCAAGAAATTTCTCATTACCAAACGGCTCTTGATAAATACAACCAAATAGATAGTTCCGCATTACTATTACTTAGTTACTGCGAATATGTCAAACGAAACTCTTAAGAAAATCATGCGCTTCAACTCGTCTAAAGATGTTTGGGATGAATTGCATCGTTTATTCGACGGCACATCTGAAGACAAAAGTTACGCCCTTTGTATGGAGTTTTTCGGCTATCGTAAAGATCCGTCACATGATATTACGACTCATGTCTCAAAAATCAAAACCTTTTGGTCAGATTTGAAAGCTGAACTAATGAAAATAGAGAAATACGACCTACCAGATATCCTCTTAATCTGTAAGATTCTCGATACTCTACCTGAAACCTACTTATCTTTCAAATCGAGTTGGATGTTAATGTCAAAGACAGACAAAACAATAGAAAATCTGACGACGCAATTCTGTGCATATGAGCGCTCTGTCTCGTTGAGACACGAAGGTCCTGCAGAAGTTCTAAATGTACAATACAGTAATAAGTCGAAAAAGAAATGTGGATACTGTGGAAAAGTCGGTCATAAGGTCAGACAATGTCATAAATGGAAAGCTGACGGGAATCCGACCGGCCATCCAAGCCATAAAATAAACAGCCAAGCAATCTCAACTTAATGCTCTTGCCAGTCACCATCACCTCCGACGTAAATTCAATGCATACAAACATGGATCGAATAAGGTGTGTAGACTCAAGAGAAGTCTATATGGTCTAAAACAAGCACCTCGGTGTTGGAACAAATGTATGGTGGATTATTTAAAAACAATTGGCTTTAACCAATGTGATACAGACCCCTGCCTGTTTATCCGAAACCGTGGAAATAACAAAATCATTCTTGCTCTGTACGTAGATGACGGCCTTGTAGCTGCAACAAATCAAGATGATTCTGAAAAGTTCATTAGAGAATTAAAAAGGAGATTCAAAATCACTATAAAAGATGCAACATATTTTCTTGGTTTAGAAATAAAGGAGCAGAATGGCAATATAAAAGTATCACAGAAGCACTACGCTCAAAAAGTGTTACACCGCTTTGGTATGAGTGATTGCAAACCCGTCACCACTCCTATACAGAAAGATGGATTGCCAGAACTGGATAAAGAGTTGGTAGAACCCACTTCATTTCCGTATAGAGAAGCTAAGAAGAGTTGGAGAACTGGAATTCTGGAATGTTACAGCGATTCTGATCACGGTAGAGATCAAACTACTGGACGATCAACATCAGGTATATTATGCTTATACTTTGGAGGACCTATATCTTGGACAAGTCGGCGACAAACATGTGTAGCAATATCAAGTACCGAAGCTGGATTGGTTGCTGCTAGTGAAGCTGCCCGAGAGATTGTCTAGATCAAAAGACTCTTTGGTGAAATATCTAACTTGAAGGACATACCCAAATTAAAAGTCGATAATGATGCAGCCATAAAGATCTCACATAACCCAGAGCTACACAGAAGGACTAAGCATATTGGCATAAGACATTTTATGTAAGAGAACTTGTAGCTGATGACGAAATATGTGTGGAATATGTTCCTACTGAATTCCAACTAGCGGATCTGCTGACCAAAGCGTTTCTTATGCCACGAATGGTATCAATTACAATGCAGATTGGTTTGATAGCGTAAGGGTTAAAAAAAGGGAGGATGTTACGAAGAGTAGAATGAAACCTTGTTTAATAATACCACTTTATATTTTTATAAACCTTTACTTTGTCATCTCAATACTTAGCAACCATTGTTACATGTCAATTATATTTTTCCTGTCACTACTATCTACGTTCCTTATTTTATTAGTTAAATACTAGTTTTAACATCTCTATCCTGAAACCTTTCACGACATGAAAGTTGCCCTGACGCCACGTTTCGAAAACAGTACGTACACAGAAATTCGAGATAAACACTTCGACCTGTACAGAATTAAGCGTACAAGATACAGGGCGCTGTCTGATTTCTGGAGCTGCATACGCACGGACGACGAATCTACGCTAATAGACTAAAAGAAATAAGCAAATGTTGCGGCTATAACGACGATCTCTTAGAACGACAGTTACGTGACCGTTTTGCAACTGGGCTCAACCACCAACAGTTGCAGATCGACTTGAAACAAAAATGGCCCGACTTGAACATCAAGACAGAAAGATGAAGGAAGTAACTTTTGCTCAGATCTTCAGCGTTGCACAATCGCGGGAACGAGCTGAAGGCGATGATATACCAAATGTCAAAATCAATAAAATTAAAAGAAACACCAGATCTTACTCGAACACGTCTCCGCGCAGATTCCGGACTCATCATTGCCTCAGTTGCGGTGAACCTGAAAGACACCCGTTAAGCCGATGTACCGCTAAAACTCACATATGTAAAGAGTGCAACACGCCAGGCCATTTCGAAGATTGCTGCATCAAGTCAGGCAAAGCATGTCTGCCCAATCGGAGCGATAAACATCTACGAAAAGGAACAAGCTATACAAGCTAAAACATGACGGAAACAGCAACAATTCTTCACAAGTGTCCTACTCAGAAGACAGCGACGACTAACCAGATACCGTTTGTCTGATAAACAAGTCGAAAGGCAAAGGCAGTAAGAAAATAGACGTCCTAATTAATAACATTCATTGAACGTTAGACTGGGATCCCAGCTCAGTCTATTCAATTATCAGCACCAAGTTCTGGAAGCGTATCGACGCTCCACCTCTCACGAAGGCTCCAGGTCTACGCGCCTATGGGAACGTAAAACTTAAGCCAAAGGGCCTAACGGATGTAACGGTACGAGTTCGAGAGGAGGAAAAGAAACTACCTGTTGTTGTCATGAAGTCAGCTGACCCAATGTTGTTCGGCCTACAGTGCTTCTTCCCAAACTTCCCAAAGCCAGTCTACTCGATTAAGAATACCCGACACGAAGTCTTTAGTTTGCAACAACAACCTCCTGGACAAGTACACTGCTCTTTTCGACGGCAAACTTGGAAAAGTCAAAGATTACAAGTAAACATTCATATCTGTTGTAGAGATGAATTCTAATTGTCTTTGATTTTAGTCTATGTTTAAAAGCAAGTTAATTTTCAAACATAGAGTTTTTGTGTTTTGACTTATGTCGTGAAGAAAATTTTATGACACTCGTTTTTGAGAATCGTTCAGCAAGCGTGGCCAGCGAAGAACTGCCATGCTCAACAAAATGTTTATGAAACAGATCACCGACTTGATGTCTACTGGTACAGTTGCTATGAATATAGTAGGAAGAGGCATTGAAATCTTTAAAGTAAATGTGACTCCAGACTTGAACACAGTGAATATGTTCTGGGTGTGCAAAGGCGATGCTTCCGATGATGAGACTGAGAAGGTACTGAACAAGGTAGCTGGTGGCCTGAGGCATGAGCTGTCCACACTGATGGTCATGGGAGAAATACCTTACATTGTGTTTGTTAAAGATAAACAAGAAGCCAATCTTGTGGAGATAATTTTTTGGAATTTATTTGAAATTAAGGTATTAGTTATAGTATTAAGGTTGTTTTGATTGTTAATTAGAAATTTATATTTAAGAGGGAGGTTTAATATAGTATGTAGAATGTAATGATAGGTAGGGAATACTAGTATGGGTTTTTATTTTTGTATGAATTATGTGTTCAGTGTTGAAGTTGAGTAGGAGTTTTGTGTTAATGAAGTTGAGTAGGAGTTTTGTATTGATGAAGTTGAGTAGGAGGTTTGTGTTGATGAAGTTAAGTAGGAGTTTTGTAATGATAAAGTTGAGTAGGAGTTTTGTATTGTTGAAGTTGAGTAGGAGTTTTGTAATGATGAAGTTGAGTAGGAGTTTTGTAATGATGAAGTTGAGTGGGAGTTTGTGTTAATGAAGTTGAGTAGGAGTTTTGTATTGATGAAGTTGAGTAGGAGGTTTGTGTTGATGAAGTTAAGTAGGAGGTTTGTGTTGATGAAGTTAAGTACGAGTTTTGTAATGATGAAGTTGAGTAGGAGTTTTGTATTGATGAAGTTGAGCAGGAGGTTTGTGTTGATGAAGTTGAGTAGGAGTTTTGTATTGATGAAGTTGAGTAGGAGGTTTGTGTTGATGAAGTTGAGTAGGAGTTTTGTATTGATGAAATTGTTTAGGAGTTTTGTGTTGATGAAGTTGAGTAGGAGTTTTGTGTTGATGAAGTTGAGTAGGAGTTTTGTAATGATGAAGTTGAGTAGGAGTTTTGTAATGATGAAGTTGTATATGGGGTGTTCTAGGAAAATATGTCAAGGTTAAATACAGGTTTGTTTTAATTTTATATGAGACAATATAAAATTCAGAGGGGATGTTGTAGAGATGAATTCTAATTGTCTTTGATTTTAGTCTATGTTTAAAAGCAAGTTAATTTTCAAACGTAGAGTTTTTGTGTTTTGACTTATGTCGTGAAGAAAATTTTATGTTTTTGAGAATCGTTCAGAGCAAGCTGTAATTTTGAGTCGTTATATTTGTAGTAAAGATGTAGTCTTTTTATCAAGGTTATTGTATATTACTGAATTAAATGTATGTGTGAAATGGACTGAAGAAGGCGTCGTTTATTTTCCTACTGGATCCCAATGTTTAACTACTCCTGGAGGGCAGATATCCGTAAGGGGTTATGGACCAGCACGCTTCCACTGCGTCAACAACAGATATTCGTAACAATATCAAGCCCAATGCTCAACCGAAGCACATTCCAGCAAGATCAATTAAGTTTTCAATCAAAAGAAACATTGAAGTTGAGCTAGATCGTCTAGTTGAAGAGGGTATCATAACTTTAGACCCAAACATTACACCGATCCAGTGGGCGACACCGACAGTCAACGTAGTCAAAACTAATGGCCAGATCAGAATTTGCGGCGATTTCCGTAGCACGCTCAACCCTGTATTGATAACACACGCACACCCAGTTCCTCTGTATGATCAATTACGCCAGAATCTTGCAGACGGTGCGAAATTTTCGAAAATTGACCTGAAATTTGGTGTAAAAATATTTGAAAGGTAAGCACCTGCAATTTGAAATAGGCCCGGATTCTAAACAGTTTTTAACAATATCTACTCACAAAGGATACATTCAATATAACCGCATGCCATTTGGTATTTCCACAGCCCCATCAGTTTTTCAGCATTACTTTGACAAACTCCTCGAAGGAATACCAAATGTGGCAGTTTACTTTGATGACACTGCAGTTACAGGGAAAAATGACAAGGATCTTCTCGAAGCACTACGTACCATTTTCCAAAGACTTGAGCAAGCTGGATTAAAAGTTTACTTGAATAAATGCACTTTCCTTACCCCGGAAGTCGAATATCTCGGGCACACGATTGATCGAAATGGTGTACGTCCTACAAAGTCGAAGATAGAAGCAATCTCCAAAGCTTCACCTCCAACCAACAAACACCAAGAGCTAAGATCATTTCTTGGTTTAGTCAACTTCTACGAACGATTCATACCACACCTACACAGTGTCTGTGCCGACCTTCACGCACTAACAGGAAACAGGCTAAAATGGCGATGGACCAACAATGAAGCCAGGGCATTTGAACAAGCAAAGACCTTGATTGTACGTTCAAAACCACTAGTAGCCTTTAATGACAAACAGCCCCTGTACATCAGAGAAAGGCGTGGGAGCGGTGCTTTTCCACATAATGAACAATATGGAACAGCCAATTGCGTTTGCATCAAGAAAACTTCGACCAGCAGAATCAAAATACTCTGTCATAGACCGCGAAGCTCTTGCAATATTTTTTGGTGTAAAAATATTCGATCAGTATCTTCGCGGCATCAAATTCACTCTAGTAACTGATCACAAGCCTCTCATTCACATTTTGGGACCGGAACGCAATTTACCAAAACTCGCTAATAATCGTTTAGTACGATGGGCTCTAATAATTGGAAGCTACGCTTATGACATCGTGTACACGAAAGGCTGTAACAACATGATCGCGGACTACTTATCAAGGATGGCTAACCCTGAAGAGCAACCTTCCAAACCTGAGCTAGCTGTTTACAGACTTGTAGCGCGCCTACAGGCAGATAGGGTTGGTGACCTCTTCCTATCAGAAAACGTCATACGAGATGAAACAATAAAAGATGCCACACTGAAACATAAATCACAGTTTATTAAGACGGGTTGGCGTGAACATCAATATACAAACGATGTAAAACCATACGCTCGCAAACGCTATGAGTTGTCACTTGAAAATAAGATTATCATGTGGCAGGGTCGCATGGTTGTTCCTGATATTCTAAGAAAAGCGACCCTAAAATACCTACATCGTGGACACCCAGACATATCAGCTATGAGAGCACTGGCAAGATTCTTACTTTGACTTAACAAAAATTTGAATTCTGACTCAACGTAAAAACTTGCCAGGAGAACCGGCCTAACACCTCGGATTTGCCAATTTTCTCATGGTCCATGACCACCAAGCCTGGGAAAGAATTCACGTTGATTTCGCGGGACCGTTCAAAGGCTTGTATTGGTTGGTTCTGTCTGATGCATTTATTTATTTATTTAGACTTCATGCACAAAAAGGTACAAAGGCGGACTTAATGCCTTAGGCATTCTCTGCCAGTCAACCAAGGGTGGTGAAGAGATAACAAGGCAGGTGCATTATTTAAAGAATTACCAAATGGATCGAGGTCAAGCCAATGGCAAAAATTACGACTGCCAAACTCTGTGATGAACTGGACACAATTTTTACCACCTTCAGCCTTCCTCAGTTTTTAGTCTCAGACAATGGCCCACAATTTACTTCTCAGGAGTTCCAAAATTACTGCAAAGATAAGGGAATTAAACACATCAAATCATCACCGTATCATCCACGGACAAATGGATTAGCAGAGCGGACGGTTAGAACTTTCAAAAGCAGATTGTCTTCAAGTATAGAATGCCTCAAAAAACGCCTAGAACATTTCCTGTTTGCCTTTCGCATCACACCCCATATCACCACTGGCAAGCCCCCGGCCCTGATGATGTTTGGACGGCAATTAATTTGTGAGCTTGGCAACGCTCGACCAAGTGCCAAACGGTTATTACAATACAAGCAAATACAAGCGAATGTTAACTCCGACGCCCAATTTTAGACCAGGTGATACTGTGTACGTACGAGCCAGGGATCTGTCGCGATGGGAACCAGCCACGGTTTCACGGCGCACGCATTGATACTCGTACGTCATTAACACTCCAATCGGTGTGGAAAGGAGGTACCACGCAGACCATATGCGACCTCGTCTCTCCGAATCAGATGAGTGCCCAGTACCTGGAAGCAATGAAAGCACTGGAAGCGCTTCTCGTAATCTTATACTTCCAGTCGCGTCCTCGACTCCTGTACTGGAAGCTACAGGATCGCCGATATCATCTTAAGTAGCAGAAACCCAAGTAGAAGCTGCCCCCAAAGCATCCGCATCTCACTTGCCACAGAATGTGGTCAACATGCCGTTTACACCTATGGCACCACGCCGAAGCAAGCGTACCACTAGACCACCCCGACGCCTAATTGATGAGATGGGGGGGTTAACCCCTGTAGGGCGGACGAATGTTACAAACTCATTTTATAATATTGTCATATCATAGATACCGGTGACGTTGTCGTCTGTGTCATTGCTGTTGATTTGTAAATGTCTTAGAATAAACATAATTTCATAAACTTAACACGATTATGTTAACGATAATAACGCCGACGGGTAGGTCAACACCCAGGATCACATCGTATGTAATATAGTCATCGTCATCATCATCATTTCAGCCGCAAGACGTCCACTGCCGGACATAGGCTTCCCCCAAGCTTTTCAGCTACACTAACCGGTTCCATGCGTCTCGCATTCAGCGGACAGATCAGGTGCTAGATAATCTGACACCAGTCTTGATATAGGGGTATCTTATTACCCAGTTACTGGGTGGTGGATATCAGATAGGCATTTCTTTCATGTAAAATACTGGTACTCAGCTGTATCCAGTTAGACTGAAAGAAGAGCCCAACATCTTGTTGGGAACAAGGCTAGGCAGATTGATCGATTGCATGTCATGTGTAAAGTGTGTACCTATACTCATAATTCAATTTAACTCAAACATACCCTCCGATAATTATTACATTCAACCCTATTTTTTGCCTTTGCCTAGTGTGGGCCGCAATTTAAAAAAGGCCCGGTAGTTTTCTGAGTCCCAGTCCGACGCTGCATAGTGCATATAGGTTAATTTTCAATGACCAGCCATTTTTTTACCCAGGTATAAGGTATCAATCAAAGAACGGTTAAGCAAAAATCAACTCACAATAAAGAAATGTACAGAACGGCAAAAAAGAACTATTCAATTATTTGAAATTTTATTGCCATATCCAGGCACTGCAACAATCTTCAGGTCTGTGTTGGTGATGTTAATTTTAATTTACTATTTTCTCTGAAAGTATCGCATTTCTATGATGTAATTACATTTTTGTGGAGCGCTAAATGAGAACAATTATTTCAGGAACATACATACTTAAACTAAAATAAACGCACTTTAGGATATCCCTCCCAAAGTAAAACTATCAAACTAAACGCCTAAAGGAGAAATAAGAGCCATAAAATAAATCTTGACTTAAAATAATACTTTTTCTTAAGGCGCTTTTCTGATGTCAATATAATAAACACTTTTTTTATTGAAATTACAGTTTTAAAAGTATAATAACGATTCAAATATTTGGAGATATGAAAGAAGAAATTTGTCGCTTGGCGTAGAGACCACAGATTTTCGTTATTGACGGGAACCGGTACCAGGAGATGAGTAATGTCAACAGACGTCGTAGATCATAGCGTTTGGGTTACTAGTTACTACTTACTGCAGTTCAAGAAAACCAGTACATTCGTTTAACCGCTCGAAAACGGCGAAATTCCATCGCACTATCCATACAGACTGCATTAGTGCCAAGCTACAGGCATTCGTGTGAGCGACCAGACCATTTGGAATTGACTCCATGAAGACCAAAAATACTCAAGAAGACGCTTTGTTCACCTGCAGTTAAATGCTGTATCTACATCGAACACAACAGAATATTTTAATTAGACTATCCAAGATTGGACTGCACTACTTTTTACCTATATATATATCTGGAGACCGGTTTCAGATCCCTGCATCCATGAAACAGATCGTTTTGGTGGACCCAATGTTAGGGTCTAGGGCGGTATAAAAACTGGTCTCGTAATTCTTAACAAGGGTAGGTATTGTATCGGCCCAAAATTACGTTGAGAATGTGGTACAATGCCACATTATTACATTCGCACAGAAAGCAGGTCGGTTCATCTTGATCTTCTTGTCTTTCGTAGGTACCAACTTTTTGCGTTATGGACACCGACTTCCAAAAATAAAGTTATTTTTCACTTTGTAGTTTTTTATTTGGAAGTCGGTAGTATTTTTTTGCAAAAAAGTTGTTTTATTTTTCACTTTTTATTAGTTGTACCTACCTATTAAGCAAGTTTTTTTAGTAAAGTTACTCTATTGCCAGAATATATTACCCGAATACCATGAAACTTGAACATAACCGGTGACTTGATTGATCTGCGTACCCCTTAAGAGCGTACTGGCGTGATGTTGTGTTATGACACAAGGGTAATATTATATGCACTTACCTTAGATTCCTGCGGTAGACTCCTGGGGGTCGATCAATATCGTGCCGTGAGGTTAGGGATAGGAGAATATATATATAATAAAGGACAATGATTAGATTGGGACCACCAACGCGTTCTGGGCTGGGTTCCGGCTTCCGTCAGACACACACGCGTTTCCTACAAAAGCGCTTCGCTGCGCGTGAAAATATATTCTAAACCCACTTTGGGGGCGCCCCACAACGCCGATTGCGAACGGCGGGTGCGATTAACAAATACAATGGGTGAAACACATCCCGATTCGATATGTTTCGACAAAAACCCGACTTCCGCGTGTTCACTTAACAAACTTTCTCTTTCGACTGTTAAGTGTCAGCTGTCAAAATCGTTGACAGCCCACCGACACGGTGTTGCAAGTAAACATTAAAAATTGGGACGAAACAAATGGTATAAACAATAAACAGATATGCGATTGCAGCAATCCCGAAAGATTTGCCGTTATTTATTGAAGAGTTCTGCTGTATATCTTCGAAGTTCTTCATCAGATCTTCACCAAATTAAAATGGGACCAATTTCGAAACATACTCTATTAAATAAAAAAAGAATTTTCAAAATCGGTCCACAATTGACGGAGATATCGGTGAACATACATAAAAAAAAACATACATGAAGTCGAACATAGAACCTCCTCCTTTTTGGTAAGTCGGTTAATAACCCAAGTAACACAGGAAGCATTTTAACAAATGAATAGTAAACTTATGTAGAATTTAAGGTCCGTATACGCTCTTATATAAGCTCACCGAGCATCTTGACGCTTTATATTGGCATTTTTAAACCATTATGATGCTTTTTTTAAACCTATATATAACGTTTGGTTAATGACATATAAAAATGCTTTTGTAAAGCCTTTAGTTTTAGTGCAGCAAACCACAAAGCAGCTGTACAGATTTCAGCTGTTTTCAATGCATTTGGAATTACAATAGCATTTTAAGTAGTAAATAAATACTTAATGCGGTTTAATAGCATATAGAAGTACCACTATAATGCCACGTAAAGCCGCTATGAGCTATTTTTGGTGCCCTTTGTTGTGTAATAGCACTTTTAAGTGGTTAGTGAAGGCCCAAACCTGCTTGCATTTTTAAAGATAAACTGGGTTCTGTTGTATAGCTGACAGCTCTTTATTCAAATACACTTCAGTTATTGTAATGCGTGAAGCTGTATATAGGTTCATTTTACTATATTCGTAAAACCATTTGTTGGCCATATTGAGGAAAAGCAAAATATTCACTATAAACATGCTTTTTTTTTTGTTGACGGCACCATCATTATTATTTTAATAAGCCACGCGCAGGCTTATGGAGCTCATGCGTTTAGAAAGCTATTTTATCAAGAGACTGTTGACAAACGGATACAAGTTGTACAAAACAACTGAAACGGATTTTTTTGTTTGCTCAATGATCCCCAAAATTGCGTTCAAATAATAGCACTATTTCAGTCTGCATTAAGTCTACTGGTATACTGGTGAACCCATATAGAACTACTTTATAGACAATGGCACTACAGTGGTTGATCAAAATGCTTCTCTCTAGCCTCTGTCTTAATAATTATTCACGCGTTTATACTGCTGGCGGCATTAATAAGCCTTTTAAAGACTCACCTCATATAAAATGGTGTCGGTCTGTAGCATTACCGACACCATGACCACCTATTTAGGACCTAAAGCCGTATAATTTGTGCCCAAATAAGCATTACAGTAGCCGTATAATCGTTTGTAATGCTATTATAGAACTGACTCAAAATGCGAAAACGATACAGAAATGCTATAAGTCGGCCGTTATACTGCTTTGATGTGTTACTTGGGAATGGACCCAGAAATCGATATGATCAAACTGTATGCCGATCGATTGCTTAGAACGAGCGAAAAAACCCTACCCAATCACATACCTTCCCCAAATCCATGTGGTATCAGAGCTATAAGCTGACAAAGTATGCATGACAAATCATCACTAGTAGCATAATCAGTATCATCATAGAAAACAAAACTGACACGACGATGACACTATAGAAGCTATTGATTGTAAACACACTTCATATAAACTACTAGCGGACGCCTCGCGGTTACACCCGCGTAAACCCGATCCCGTAAAAAAAACAACCCGGGGATAATGTAGCTTCCCAACGGTGAAAGAATTTTTGAAATCGGTCCCGCCGTTTCGGAGTTTATAAAGAACATACTTAGGTACATACATACATTCTCTTTCATTTAATATATAGACTAGCGGACGCCTCGCGGTTTCACCCGCGTAGTTCCCATCCTCGTGGGAATACAGGGATAAAAATTAGCCTATGTCACCCGGGGACAGTGTAGCATAGATTTATTGGCGCCTCTCTTCTCGTTAGGTAATCAATACATATAATAAATCTGTAGAAAAGTCGTTTTTGTGCATAGAAAATATTTCAAAAAAATTAAATATTATTGCCAGGGATAGGATAACCAACATTTTTGTAATTTTAGTCTGTTGGTCAGTTTGTCTGTTTAGTTATGCACGCATATACGAAATCAATGTTGTCAATTTTTATACATAAATAAAAATTGTGCGTAACTTGAAGTATTACCTACTTAGTTTTTGTTTCATCGCAATCGGTTCACTCTATCAAAACTTGGATGAATTTAAAGTGTTCAAGAAGTAAAATATCACAAGTAATCACAACATACGCAATTCAGATACTCCGACAGTTGAACTCGATGGCGTTGTGCATTTGACGTCATTTTCTTAATGGCGGTGTTAAGATATCCGCGAAAGTATGTTCTAGAAAAAAAATTGGTCGGTATGTAGGGTAGGTGGGAACTGGAAAGGTAAGTAGGGACGGGTATGCAGTTGACGGGAGCGAAACCGCGGGCACAGCTATTTAGTTATGTTATAATTATATTAATGGGACCAACCGCTTCATCTGAAGACCGCTTAACGTGCTTTCCGAGGCACGGCGGAAACTCGCTATGTAAATATGGTCACCCATCCACGGACCGACCTCGGCAAGCGTTGCTTAACGTGCAACCTAATTGCGTACCCTTTGCCTTGCTGAGTTTATCAGCAAAGGGTATGAAAAATCGACATCACATGCGAGATGAAAGACGCGATGTGGATTTCCGTTTATGTGATTGGTCGATTTTTCAATAAGGCTGCAGGAAGATCGAACTTTTTTAAGGAACTCGCCTAAGATAGGTTTAATTTTATTTTTCAATAAGGCTGCAGGAAGATCGAACTTTTTTAAGGAACTCGCCTAAGATAGGTTTAATTTTATTTTTCAATAAGGCTGCAGGAAGATCGAACTTTTTTAAGGAACTCGCCTAAGATAGGTTTAATTTTATTTTTCAATAAGGCTGCAGGAAGATCGAACTTTTTTAAGGAACTCGCCTAAGATAGGTTTAATTTTATTTTTCAATAAGGCTGCAGGAAGATCGAACTTTTTTAAGGAATTCGCCTAAGATAGGTTTAATTTTATTTTTCAATAAGGCTGCAGGAAGATCGAACTTTTTTAAGGAACTCGCCTAAGATAGGTTTAATTTTATTTTTCAATAAGGCTGCAGGAAGATCGAGCTTTTTTAAGGAACTCACCTACGATAGGTTTATTTTTATTTTTCAATAAGGCTGCAGGAAGATCGAACTTTTTTAAGGAACTCGCCTGCTATAGGTTTAATTTTATTTCTGTGGTCATCAAATTTTTTAAATTAATATATCCTGAGTCTTCTACGTTTGTATTCATAGGAGTTTGGGTGTCGACTCATGGAAAAAGTCTTCATAAAGGAGATTGATAGTTTATAGCACCCGGCCTCGGATAGGTAAGGTTTTCTTTTGATAATCAAGAAGACGGGGCGGCAGGCTAGTAGCGCCCAGTAGCTTTTCTTAAAAAAGATATGCTAGGCTGATAGGACTGGATTGCACCACCCTTCGCTGTCTCTCGAGTCCCACTATGGCTCTCATGGCCTAACAATAGAAGGTAACTACGCTATTCCGTGACTGCGAAAGAGGCTGACTGAGGTATAACGCGGTAAATTAATTGAACTAGTGTAATAAGCGATGCACTAGAACTAGATAGATAGAAAGCAAAGATGTTCGGCAAACCGTGTTCGGGAAAACTTATAATGTAATACGTGCTTTATTATTTTACGCACGAATTTGTAAACTAAACATTATTCTATAAATAAGTGGTTCTTGCAAAGGCAAGCTAGGCGCCCCCTTGAACCTCGCACCATAGGCTATGTGGTGACCCTGTGGGTAAATCAGGCCCTGGTAGTAAATGGTCTAAAATAAACCAAAATCACTCTTGACCGCGGCTTTTGCTTGCCCGACATCGTCTATATTGTCTTCATGTGAACCGAGTTTCTTTTTTTATTTTAACTTATCGACACAGTACAGACTTACAGTACAGTCGACAGCATGACTGATTTTGTTACTAGAATTAAGAAAATTCTTGGTAGATAATGATTTTTGATGCATACTTTGTCAGCCTATAGCTCCGATACCCCACGGATATCTGCAACTTAGGTAGGATTATTTCATTCGTTATAAGCAAACGATCTGCATACAGTTACTTCGCATCGATTGTCGGGTTTTTGGTCCAAACATTTTAGACCATCTCCTTTAGCATGTTTTATGAAACTTTGAATATTCAAACAATGCCTCATTTTTCATTTAACTTTGCTTATTAAAAGAATCGGTCAAGGGTGATTGAAAGTTACACACTTTGGTTATAATTTATCTAAAACTGCCTCATCATCATCATTTCAGCCGAAAGACGTCCACTGCTGGACATAGACCTCCCCTAGGCGTCGCCACATTGACCGATCCCGTGCCGTGCGTCTCGCATCCAGTGGATTCCCGTAACCTTAACCAGCAGCCTTATTGTGTAATGAATTCGGCAAGGCAAAGAGCAAAAATTATGAAAAATCTGCCAATCACATGAGAGACGAAAGACGAGGTGTGGATTTCCGTCTATGTGATTGGTCAATTTTTCATACTCTTTGCCTTGCCGAATTCATTACGCAATAAGGCTGCAGGTCATCGGTCCACCTAGTGGGAGCCTTCCAAGGCATCGTCTTCCGGTTCGCGGTCGCCATTACAGAACTTTTCGGCCCCATCAGCCATCCGGTCTGCGAGCAATTATTATTGGCCCTGTTTTATACAACAAAATAAATAAATTCTTAAATATTTATCCACTTACCTTCAGGGAGTGCAAAGCTGTCACCGACAAGTGGCTCCAAAGCCAAATTTATGAGGAGCTAGAAATTCTGATGAATGGGTGATGCTTACCTACAGCCAAAGATTATGATGGACACACGGTCTGCCTGGGTGTCTCCCTCCGTAATACTAAGCACATACCTTTTCATAAACAAATTGCCAAACACACACACACGCAAACACACAAACACACACAACAGACATGCACTAAGAGAACTGGAAATCTTGACCTAATTTTTAATTATAATTTCAAATTTTCAATTTTTTATTATTTTGTAATTGCTGTACTATTAATATTATTATTTTTTACTAAAGTATTATAATGTATTGAATTTGATTTAAAATGTATTGTGATATCCTATTAGATTATTTTTATTGAATTTTTATTATTTTTTTTATTGACGTTTTTATTTTTCTCAATGCTATAATTTACTGGATAATAGTACATAGTTAAATATGGTTTATTTTGATTGTACCTAATGATATGTTAGTTTTAAATAATTTATTTCGTTATTATCAATTAATGTAATTTAATGTAATTGTATTTTTGTTTTTTTTTTTATCATTGTTGGAACGCCGACGTCAGCTCTCTCGGAGGTGGGCGCTAATGGCTACAACACAGTGTCACACTAATGTAGCTGTTAACGATGACTAATACTCTGTAAACAGCTTGTAATGACATAAACACATATGAACTTGACATTAATAATGCACTAATATCTATTATAAATTGGTTAAATGATAATAATTTAATAATTAATCTAAAAAAGACTAACGTAATGCACTTTAGACAACGTACACCAACAATCAACAATTTGAATATTCAATTTAATAATATAAATATCAATGAAGCTGACACAACAAAATTTCTGGGACTATTAATAGATTCCAAATTGAATTGGAAACCTCAAATAGAGGCACTTAGTAAAAAAATGAGTAGTGCATCCTACGCTCTGAAACAGCTTGCTGTGGTTCTCAACACAGATGCACTGATTACTGCTTACTATGGATTAGCCGAATCAATTCTTAGATATGGAGTCATCTTTTGGGGGAATAGCACGGACAATGAAATAGCGTTTCGGGCACAGAAAAGGTGCATTAGATCGATGTTTAGACTGCAAACAACGGACAGCTGTAAATCTTATTTTATAGAACGTAAAATATTGACATTGCCCTCATTATATATCCTAGAAACAGTAATGTTCATTAAATTAAATTCCCATTTATTTCAGCGTTTGTCTGATGTTTTCCCTAGGAATAGACGTGATAATTTCAAACTTTGTGTTCACGGCGCTAAAACTACTCTTATGCGTAAGAGCATCTTTTGCATGGCTCCGACCATTTTTAATAAATTGCCCAAATCATGGAAAACATTAAATATATCTGCCCTTAAAAGTAAATTAAAGAGTTTTCTAACTGAAAGAGCATATTACAGTATAGCAGAGTTTATGAAAGAGGATAATTTTCTTCGTTTTTGAGATGACAATGTTGTATTATTTTTTTTGTTTTTTGACATGTTGTTGTATTTTTTATTTGAATTAATTGAATTTTTTTAATGACAGTATTATTCATATTTTTATTGACCAATTTATTTAATGATTACTTACTTTGACATTGAATTGTATCTAAAAAATATGCTTATTGAATTGTAATTATTATACTTACCTAATCTTTGATGTATAATGATATAAAATGTAATTTTGATGAATATTATCACGGTTTATGCACCATCTCTTCCTACCAATTTGTACGCCACGATATGTGGCTGAACATGTTAGAACTTTTCTGTATCCCATTACTATCCTGCATGCAATGTATCATGTACACCATGTTTAAACAAATAAAATTTACTTACTTACTTACTTACTAACATGTTTAATGTTCTAATAAAATATCTGATTTGATTTGATTTTGCCCGGCCCAATGCTACTTAAGTTTCGCAATTCTTCGGGCTATGTCGGTAACTTTGGTTCTCCTGCGGATATCCGAGCTCCGAGCATAGCCCTCTCCATTTCCCTTTGGATGACTTTAAGCTTTTTGATGAGGCCCATTGTGAGCCACCACATCTCGGTCCCATAGGTGAACACTGGCAACACACACTGGTCATAGACTTTTGTCTTGAGACACTGCGGTAAATTGGACGAGAAAATACCGCGCAACTTTCCGAACGCCGCCCAGCCAAGTCGGATGCGACGGTTGACCTCTTTCTCGAAGTTAGACCTACCCAACTGGACTATTTGTCCCAGGTAGACATAATCGAGTGAAGAGTCTACAACTTCGAGTGTAGAGTCTTCAATCTTAATAGGAATGGGTGTTACATAGGCATTCACCATGACCTTAGTTTTGTCTTTGTTCATTTTTAGACCCACTCTTTCGGAAGCTCTACTGAGATCATCGAGCATTGTACTGAGGCTCTCCATGGTCTCAGCCATGACCACTATGAAAACCGAAAGTGAGTGATGTACTCGCCATTAATGTTGATGCCTAGCCCCTTCCAGTCCAGAACCTTGAAGACATCCTGCAGCGCAGCAGTGAACATTTTCGGAGAAGAAATGACGTCTCCCTGTCTCACTCCGCGCGGGAGAAGGATAGATTCCGTCTTCCGAGGTCTGATCCTGAAGACGGACTGACATGGTGTCGTTTTTGTACAAACACTTCAACACCTCAATGTACCGGTAGTCGATCTGGCACCGTTGGAGAGACTGCAGTACAGCCCAAGTCTCGATCGAATCGAAGACTTTCTCGTAGTCCACAAACATTAAACAGAGAGGCAGGATATACTCTTCGGTCTTCTGTATAACCTGCCGCAGCGTATGTATGTGTAAAATGCCTACTTTAATTAATTTCAGTACGAGTATCATTAGAAACATTTGGATAATATTGAATAAATTGATAAATTTCAGGTGGCCCTTTTTCTTTTGAGTAGTATATTTATATTTTGACTTGATCAAACCTAATCAGTTTAGTTAGAGCCCCAGTTTTTGCACTAGTGCCTTTGGTTACCCAGCTACGCCTCTGAGTATGACCGGCAGCCTAATTACATACAATTCGGCAAGGGAAACGGTTTAACCCCATGAAAGAGACATGCGAGATGAAAGACGTGATGTGGATGCCGTCTATGTTGTTGGTCGATTGTTCATACTCTTTCATGGGGTCATACCCTTTGCCTTGTCGAATTCACTTACGCAGTTAGGATGCAGAGCGTAGGGCGATGTCAATAGTACAACATTTGTGTGGTCGCCACCGCCCCGCTCGGCCACACAATGCATTTTGAGAGAGTACCGACTGCTTCTCCTTGTTAAATTATAAGATTTTCATTGCACAGAAAATCAAGGGGAATATTAAAGGGTAGCCTACCTTCTTTAGTTACCTACCCCTGACCGTAACATAAACGTGAAATTCTTCCCCATCTATAAATCGATAAAATTATTGTGTTGACGTTTTCAAAATCCATAGCAACGCTGCAATCACTGTGTAGACTATCACAGCATAAAGTTACAATGTGTTTGGTGATGTATGTGTAAGCTTTACTGTTTTGTGATCTAATCAAAATGGAAGAAGACAAGGGAAGTGAAGAAGCTGAAAATTGGAAAGTCTACGAAGCACTGTGCAGCAAAACTCCAACCGAGGTAATTATTTACATTATTTATCTTAAATAAATGATTCTCATGCTATTACTACATGCGTTGTTAACTGATACCGCTATCTTTGTCGACTTCTGGTGGGAAGTGTCAGGCAGTACCTAATTACTGTTTGAAGACTGGTCCACTAGGTGCTCACAAGGCTAACACAACAACGTTGATAACATAAATTTAGTTATTTATTGATAGGAACACAACTATATATTATTATTGTACATTGCCTTATTCTGTGTAAAGACTTGTCACTTTTATATAGTGCGCGTCCGAAGCTCGATTTCTGCAAGGTGTTAAAGGTTTTTATAATCCTAAGAACTTTAGTTCAATACCAAAAACTAAACAAAATTATTTTTTGTTTTTGATTTGGCTATTTTCTGGCGATAGCGATAGCGATTCGAATAACGGAGAAGCAGTGGTCAACTGGTCATCCTCTGTCCCCGCCCGTTGCATCTGCTATCGCGAACTCACGCATTTGTAACAGTTCGAATAGTTTCGGCACTTGCTGGAAAGAAACCTTCGGCTTCGACCAAAACACCGACCCATTTTGGCCGCAGGCGTAGGTTTTGGCTGAAGGTGGTTTTGTAGTTCGAAGGTCTTATAGGTGTACAAAACATATAACATTTTTACTGTTTGGGTAATATATTTAGATAGAAGATAGATTTAAATTGAATCGATAAAATAGGTATGTACAGGTACATTCGGTTTTATTAACGGACTTCCCAAAAAGGAGGAGGTTCTATGTTCGACATTATGTTTGTTTTTTTTTTGTGTATGATCACCGATATAGCTCCGTCAATTGCGGAGCGATTTAATTTATTTTTTTTGTTTGATTAAGCATGTTTCGAAATTGGTCCCATTTTAATTTGGTGAAGATCTGATGAAGAACTTCGGATATATACAACAGAACTCTTCAATAAATAATGGTAAATCTCTCAGGTTTGCTGCAATCGCATGTCTGTTTATTGTTTATACCTTTTCATAACATAACATCACGCCAGTACGCTCTTAAGGGGTACGCAGATCTCTCATTACACCGGTTATGTTCAAGTTTCATGAAATCTAAAAAGTGAAAAATAAAAAAATCTTTTTGCAAAAAAATACTACCGACTTCCAATTCCAAAACTACAAAGAGTAAAATAACTTTATTTTTGAAGTCGGTGTCCATAACGCAAAAAAAATGGTACCTACGGAAGACACCGACTTCAAAAATAAAGTTATTTTACTCTTTGTGGTTTTGTAATTGGAAGTCGGTGGTATTTTTTTGCAAAAAAGTTTTTTTATTTATAAATGATGATTAGTAGACATTGGGGTAATAAAAAGTCCGACTGGACCTCTGGCCTGCTGATTGGAATTGGTTGTCTGCTGGACGATGTATCAAGTGAAAAAACCTAATCTAACATAAAATCACTGATCCAATAACAGAGAGTTTCCAAAAAAGTAACTTAGGAGGTCGCTCCGTGGATGGGTGGCCATACCTTATCTACTTATCGAGACCCATGGTTACTGGGTTATGTCGGTCAGATAGGCAGTCAATCCATGTAAAATACTTCTGCATCCGGTTAGACTGGCAATCGACCGCAACATGGTTGAGAAAAGGCAGGTTGTAGGTGCTGAACTTAAGTTACTTTCGGGCAAGCACGGAGCAGCGACGTAGCACGGCAATGATGAAGGTTTGAAGTGGAAGTAATTCGTCTTTCGTTACCGTTAATTATTGGACGCTTTTATTGGTGAACATACTCTTATCGAAAGAGCCCAATATTTTTTGTCAATACCTAATTATTTAAAGAGTATTTGTCATACCATTTCATGGGGTCAAACCCTTTGCCTTGCCGAATTTACTTACACAATTAGGCTGCTGGTAAAGTATTGTAAAAAAATCAGAAGTTTTCAAGCAGACTGACGATCGACGATCCTTTGTAGATACGCTAGGTATGGGTCATAAACTCATAACAAACCGCGGGTTCAATCCTCGCACTGAAACCACGTAGGTTACACGGAACGTAAGTACATTGCAGTTTTGTCCCGTGATTTTAACAGAACTACATAGATAGGTAGGTACTAGGTATGTTATATGTCATCATAAGTCCCTTGGGTCGTCGCATTACATCGCCTCGATCCTGTTGTACTTATTATTAGTAACTGGGAAAAAGTCTAGACTCCGGTCTGCTGAGAATTCCAAGGTCCAATATCTACTATTGCTCAACCCTGGTTCTGGGTTTATATAACCCAGGACCACGATCGGCACTCGCAATATTCAGTTTGCCAGTTATAGGTATGTCATTTACTACACTAAATGAAACGCTCAATCTAATAATTTATCAGCCTAAACAGGGTAAATCAAAAGGTCGATAGGTTTAACGAGAATTTGAAAAAATGTTCGCTGAAGGGGGTGGTAGCGTGCATCGTCCCGTACCTCGCACGGATTTCTCGTGGAATATAAACATAAGTACCTACACCTTACGCTATACGTTCCTATACGTAACAGAGCAACCAAGACGTGGATTACAAGCTTCCTTTTCATAAACATTTCCGTGTTTTTGTCGTCTACCTTCCCCAACACAGCGCTCGATTAGATGGCCGTGATGACATCGCAACCATATCACAATCCAACCAATTATCATGTCCATAAAATCGTGATTTGTGGTACGCTCCCCATCGTTTATGTAAATTGCAAAGCTTGCAAGTACCTGCCTATATAGGTCGGTGAAAAAGATATCGTGACTCTCGGTCGGTAAGTCTGAAACCTCGAGTCGTATCACGCTACATTTCAAGCAAGGAGAGGTACTTTACTACACTAGTCGACTTTTGCTCGTCACGAAAAACTGACTTCTTTGTACTGTCTAGTCACTAGACTCTAGTGTATAACAAGATCTAGTTCACTATGGCGTTTTGTAAGTCTTTCAGTTTGAACACATGATATATGTCTAATCAATGATCAAAATAATTGCATAGTAGGTAAGATCTTAAATTAAAATACGGATTAAAATTTCTTCAGATGGACGCAGACGTTGGTAACGACATAATTACCAGTCTTCGAAGTGATCTCGCCGGTCTCCAGTACAAGCGGGATAAGCTGATATCTGAAGTGAGAAATTACTTTAGACCTAAAAGTAAAATAACAAAGTCGACCACTATTAGATCGATTCCTAAAGCAAATTGTACTTATTGCAGAACAGTGACTTAAAAAATCAAATGTTATCTCGAGATCAGAGAATACTTGAGCAGCAAGTGGAGATCGACCACCTTCGTGAACAGAATGCTCGCCAAAATGCCATCATATCATCTCTTCGAAAGAAGATCCAAGATCTCGAAGAGATACAGCGAAATCTCCAAACGTCGCATGGTCGAAGTGAGATCACAGTGCAAACCCTACAAAGAGATAACCGCTACTGTGAAGAAAAGATCAAAGATTTAGAGAAGAAATTGCGTTCTCTTGAATTAGAATGTCACAGTGAAGAACAACAAAAAGAAAATGCTCGTTGTCAGTTCCACGATCTCATTCGACGTATGTCTGGAGCATTGGAATCGGATTTTTGTGATACCGCACACACCCATTCACCGGAAAGTTTGATTATAAAGGCCGCTGAACTCGTCCAAGAAATCACTAGACTTAAAAACAGATGTATGAATACAACAGAAAATTTGTCAACCGTCGAACAAGATCTGAGGAGTTGTAGAGATGCACTAGAGAGATCTAACACTGACAAGGATATGTTACAAAGGCAAATATCAGTGCAACTTCTCGACCTCGAGAGGCTCAAACAAGAAAAAGAATCTCTATGTGTCCAAAACAGAGTTATCGAACGGGAGCTGCATGAAGCAAGAGAGAAGTTATCACACTGTTCCAAAAACCTAAATGTTGTTACTGATAACGTCAACCAGAATGAATCTATAATAATTCAGCTTAAAGGTAGGTATTGCATAAACGCGTTGCAAATGAACAAAGATTTATTTTATGTTCCATAATGTTTGTAATCAATGTTTCTTTCAGAGGATTTGAGGCATCGAGATGAAAAATATCAAAGGCTACACGCGGAATTCCGTAACACCATGGAGTCGATAGCCATCTTACTGAGTTTGCCGACACGGTTTGTGGAGGCCCACGAAAGTACTATTAAAGATAGAATTCGAGAAATTTTAAGTGATAATAAAGACAAAGCTGTAGTGAGTATGAAATTGAATCATGAATACAAAGGCTGGCTCATTTAACGACGCCAAAAGAAAGTTTTTAGAAACCTTATTCCATGGCTTCCCAAAACATATTTTCTTTATTTAAGTTGAGTTGTGAGTAAAAGTCAATTTGCTGCAAATTTTCCTATCGGCATCAACTTCCAAAAATTTGAGTTGCTCTGAGCAATTCTCCAGACTCAATACAGAGGAGGATTAAAGTAATTTAATTTGTATAGCGTGGATATAGCTATAATATATATTAATTTAATTGCAGCAAATAGACGCACTGCGGGATAAGTTAGGTATGGAGTCTCAGCAGCTGGGCAGGACGGCACACATGCATGACCAGGCGACGACGCGAGTGCGTATACTGGAGGATGAGAGAAACATGCTGGAAGCTAAATTACACAAGCTGGAGTCTGAACTGAACGCCCAGGAACTCTCAAGGGAGAACCTACGCAAAGATAAAGCTAACGTGAGTATAATTTCCGCAGTTACACAATACAAAGCTTGGCTGAGCTTTTGCGTCATAATAATAGACTAGTGCGGTTGAAGGTAGCTAAATCGTGATCTTATTTTTCATGTTGATAATTCTACTTTTAAATATTTTTATAACCTAATAGGCACCTAGTTGTTATGACCAAAACACAGATATAGCTACCGAAAGCGTAAGGCAACTGTGCTGTGGCATCGCGCAGGTCTGTGATAGTGCAGTTTCTCCTGAGTGCGTGTGTCCCTATAACTTGGAGCTGAAGAGGGCCACTGAGTACCCACTCAGCCGGCCCAGATATCCGATTGAGCTAAGGTAGGGGTTAGCGGTCCACTGAGAGCTTTTCTTCTGGCTCCGCAAGGTAATCTGGTGGAAGATGTTTGAAAAGCTGCAGTTGTTTTCGTGATTCGATTTGCCTGCCATTTAAATGTTTGATTTTGTTGCACCTACGGGCAAACGTTCTGTGACTAGGGTTGTACGTTGTATACATTCAATTACATACCTACTTTATGATAAATAGACCAACGGTTTTTTTTGTTGTTACAGTTTGTTGCTTTCCTAGAACGTCTGAGTAGAACACTCAATATGGATGAGTTAACACAAGACATCGGAATAGAATTGCACACTGATTCTATTATACACCGCGCCGAGCAGCTGGCGAGGCTGGAAAGCGATAAGATTGTCGACAAGGTTAGTGTCAGTAGGTGCAGGTGGTGAGCGACAGCTGAGCAGATGCTTACGTAAGAACTGCTGCGGTGTGGGTCTTTATTAACAGGAAGCCCAGTTTAATACTTAACTACCGGAACTGACACGTTACTACAGTGTGTATGTGTATTATGTCAAGAATAAGCTTGATATTTGTGAAAGTATATTTATTTATTTACTTTCAATGCAGATGTATATCATCATATCTTACTTTTCCACCAGGTAACTACCGCCTACATTATATTTCTAACTATTTTGTATTTAATTATTATGTTAATTCCACTACTATTATTAAACCGCTTTGGTGCGCCACCTCAGCAGTGTATCAACATGTACTTGTACAATAGTAGATATGTTACCTTCACCTTTACCGTGTCGGTACACTTGTTCACGTGTACAGGCCATGTTGCAACTTGTGCAAAGTGTTTGTCATCTGTGTGTTTGTGTGTTAACCCGTATGTGTTCTGTGTAGATGCTATATTACGGATACTATGGCACGCTGCCCAGACTGCGAAGAGAAAGATCTTTCCATGATTTGCCTTATCTTAAAGAAGTAAGATTTGCACTTTACCCAATTGGAATGACGTTGATTACATTCAATAGAAAATTGAGCAGTCATACATACAGTAATTTGGCGAAACCACGAACAAAAAATATTCTCAGTTGCATTTGAATGACTCGTGCATCCATCATCCTGCACAGTAAATTAGCACTATTAAACAATAATGACTTCACACAATTCGACTGTAATTAGAATCACTACGTGCAATTAACCTGCATAATTATAATAAGGTTAATATTTTATTGTTTCTTAAAGTAGATGCAATTCATTAAAGAACAGATGGAATAGTTACATTTTCATTAGTTAGATTTAAAGTACCTAGGTAGAGGTACCCATCCCTGCATCATAAGATTAAATCACGATCACCGCTGTGCTGAGACAGTAACGTTGTAAAACAATTCATGTAAGTTTCATATAAATGCTTGTTTTTACTTCTCTTACATGGTAGATGGTATCTAGTACCATGTATGTAGTTATAGGTACGCCTACTTGTAAAAAAAACCATTATCTCAAAAAACTGCAAAAAAACACGTTTGTTGTATGGGAAAACACGTTTTATTCTGTTTTTAGTATTTGTTGTTATAGCGGCAACAGAAATACATGATCTGTGGAAATTCCAACTGTCTAGCTATCACGGTTCATGAGATACAGCCTGTGACAGACAGATAGACAGACAGACCGCGGAGTCTTAGTAATAGGGTCCCGACTTTACCCTTTGGGTACGGAACCCTAAAAATTAGATGTTTAAAATTACCTAAATACCTACTCATTCTACCTACTTCTCATAGAATCATACTTAGTACTCGTTTGAGTACTAAGTATCATTTTACTACCCTAGGCCACATCTGAATGATTGTTTAATCATTCAGATGTGGCCTAGGGTTACTATAGCAACTAGGAACGGAAATAAAGGATATTTTGACGTATAAATGCGTTGCTTAAGTAGCCATCCATTCAATATTGACTTACCATAGCATCAACCTTGTACTTATTACAGTAGCAGTGTAATAAAAGCACAAACTTGTGATTTCATATAAAATATATATTTATATTTCATATATATATTTCATAAAAAAAAAATAGTCAGCTAATTTATGGTAGTCCTACATTGTATAAAGTTGATTCGATCATGCAGCATGCTATATATAGGTGATAATTGTAGATACAAAATAAAAGAGGTTTTGTTAAAACAGTGCACGTTTTGGAACTTTTACAATGTATGGAGCAACCCTAACAGTTTTTACTTGGACTTGGAATGTAGGTACAGTCGGCAGCTCACGCAATGTCGTCTGTCTGCATCGAAACAAACGCAGTACAGTCACGCGCTCATTTTGCATGACAGCGCTGATTTATGGAATAACTTTTGTCTCCAGTAGAACTGTAACATCGCTTCCGAATTTCAGACTGCCGTAGTTTACCAGTTACAAAGACGAATAAGGATTCTAAGAGAGCAACTGCAGAGAAAGGACCTGCACCTGGATTTACTGCGGCGGAAACTTAGTGTGCAGGTGTGTGCTGGAATGAAGAATTCCTAACTATTGAATATCGTTAGATAATTAAATATTATGGTGACTTATATGCAGACTTATATGGTGTGATTGATACAAATCTTTGTGGTTAAAAATATTGGATCAGAGATAATAATCTGAGTAGATACAGTTGTTGTTAGCCGTGCGTCAATAGTCAACACTTTGAACCTGAGCTGGCCTAGCGTAGTACGGAGTTTCAATAGAATGCGAGGCTATCTCAAACTGACTTTGTTACAACTGAAGTGCGGTGTACTGTATTCAAAATATCAAGTTGATTTAATGATCTTTTCCTGCGCATACTGTAACGAACAGGACGAAAGCTGCCGCGTCCGTGCCGTGCTCCAGGCTGAGCGCGACGAGGCGGTGTCGCGCAACAAAAAGCTGGCGCGACAGTGCGACAAGCTGCAAGTGCAGCTCACGGACGCGCGCGCGCAGATACGCGACCTCAACGCGCAACTTGTAGACGCCGCTGAGTATAAGGTACCCCCTTCACGTGGTTTGTTATTTATTCGCGAAAACCTTTTGCAAAAGCCCGAATTAATCGAAACTAAGAAAGAATTTCGTCATTCTTTTTACTTAATATCAGGATTGCCCAGGAGTCTTTTATACGGTCACTTGGCTTGTAGGACGGCAAGGATTTCGAAGTTAAGGACAAATCCATGATGTAACAATTGTATGTAGGTGAAGTAAATCTAGCTAGAAAATTACTGGAATACCTAATTTGCATACAAGGCTGAAGTGATTTGTTTAACAGAACCATGATCTCATTTATTGCAGTTGAACTTTATAAAATGTATTCATTTATTCGAAACATCACGCTTTACGTATCCCGCACTGCCTTATATTAGAGATTATGGTAACGTTACAGACCATCTACAATCGTTAAAATAATATTAAAAGTGTAGTACTGAAAACGAGTTGGACGCAATCGTTTTATTGACGAGGTAATAAAAGAGGATGTCGTCAACATTACCAAGTGCTTAAACCTTCCTGCCGAGAAAAATAAGTTAGTAAATAAATACAATTCAAAACATAAATACCGCGTCATCAGCTGCGCCTACATTCTTAAATTTATCTTTGACACACAGATAACATCACTGGAACGGGCCCGGAAGGTAGAAGAGCTCCAGAAGAAGTTGGAAGAGGCGGAATTACTGCGCGTGCGCTACAACCGCAAGGTGAACGTGCTGAAGGAGCAGGTGCGCTCGACGGGAGAGACCTTCGAGCAGGAGCGCTCGTCCAGCGACCACCAGTTCACCATCCTGCGAGACGACCTGGCGCGCACCAAGGAGGCGCTCGCCGAGTGCCAACGCAGAGAAGCACAGCTCACCAGCTTCAGGTTTGTTCTTTAAAAGATTAAATTCAATGAAATATCCATGTTGATAGCACTTTCCAATCCTTTGCGCTGGTAGCAATATGCATTGGAATTTTGCTGTATTACGTATGGAGGGAGTAGGACGAGAGAGTGACAAGTTCTAGTACCGCGAAAAATAGGACCACACATTTTTAGCTACGAAGAAAAGATTGCGTTTCCTTATCTTTGGCTAGGAGCAGGAATCCTACTTGTAACTTATTTTCTTCTTAAATTGACCATCTAAATAATACTGTTTCAGAAACTCGATAGCGAAGCTGCTCGGCATCTTAGTTCCGGCGTCAGTATCGGACTTCGAGATGGTGTCGCGGCTGCAGAAGCTGATCGACGCGCACCACGACTTCACGGTGGTGTCGCGGCGCTACGACGACCCCGCGCTGCTGCGCGCCTCCTCCCGCTCGCCGCCCCCCTCGCGCTGCCGGACCAGGACCCCTGACAGGTCGGCTGTAGATACATAGCTACGAAGTGGACAGTCATTTCAAGCAGGAGCGACTCCTCATTCACCCTAAAACCAATCGACTAGCGAACCCCTACTAGACTACACTGAAAGACTCTTTGTAGACTGACAACACAATACCTGGTTGCGTAACATTTTGCGTCATGACTGATACCGCTGCCTCCTCCAATTTATGTTCACCCATCTCGATAGAGTGTCTCATTATACTACACGATCAATCTAATTATTGTGCACGTGCTTGTGGAAATTGCTTCTGAGTAGCATAATAGAACATTGTGTATTAAGGGCGGTAAGTAAGGAATTACGATCGAGACTCTAGTAGAAGCCCGAAGTCGAAGACTGAGGGCTTTCTGAGTCGAGGTTCGTAATTCCCGTACCGCCCGTGAAACATACAATGTTTTTCATCACATTTGCGAGTAATAGCTTTAATATACAAGTCAGCACAGCTGTTATTACGAAATACGAGAACTTTTTTTCAAGCGGATGGCGAGTTTTTGCCCACACCACAGATTATACAAATGTTTCGTTTAGAAACGTTAAGGGCAAATACTTACGTAGGTAGTCAGCCATGACGGAGAGATAAAAAAAAATACTTTTTGATACAACTAACTATTGAAATCTATTAATAAGAACATTAGTTGAATATTTAAGTAACATGTAGCGAGATTGCAAAGAAATTCCTGTTTTGATAACATTTTAAGACAATTTTACAATTGCGTGTAAACTCCTTGCTTGAACTTGCATGACCTGTGTGCTGTGCCATAAATTAAAAAAATATGACTTACCGCCCTAGGGTTTCATGACAAAAAGAAAGCCCGAGGGTTTTATATGGGGCATTACGGCCAAGTTAACCTGTATATTTAGATACTTTTTACGTGCAAGTGTGATGAAAGTAACATTGCTTCTTATGAGTAAGTTCGCTAATAACAACAATGGTTTGTTTGCAGGTCGCTGCGTTATGACGACTCCGGGTACGCGGACCCTGCGTTCGAGTTGGACGACGAGATATATAAAGCGCGCGCGGGCTTGTGACACGCGAGGCGCCGCGCTCGCTTCTAGACCTGACCGCTCCTTATTGTGCGAGACCACTCTCACACAGCAACACGAGTTTATAAAAACTTAGCGAGTAACTAGGTAACATCAGAGTGAGATCAAGATCGAGTGACACAAGGGATTATAAACGCACTAAAGCAATGCATTTTTGCGCAGTATGGCTCTGTCTCTCTGACTATATTGCGAAGCGATCTACTCAACGTCAGGGGCCTTACCATGACTTGTCAAAACTATCATAGTTTCACTGTGAAAGAGAGACGAAATTATACAAGACAAATAGCTCCGTCTCTCTGTCATGATGGATCCAAGATAATTTTGACGCGTCATGGTACGGCCCCAGTTCGTGCGCTGTATAAAGTGGCCCCTTCTAATGTCATAAAATTCGTCTGCTGGCCTCTTAACGTTCAGAGTTTTTAGGACGCGAAATTGATTACATCTTTCATCATTCTTCTGAAACACTACATTCTGGGCTATTGAGATGAATCGCATCATACTAGTTGTGAAATGTATAGTCAGCCTAACCGCCTAGTGTGTGTTGTTGCTATAAAACTGGACGTTATGGGAAATGTGACGAATGTGACGATCTGTTCAACCATTTGAACAGTAAGTTCCAACTAGCAGTGGTGTTTTTTGGATCGTTAACTTGGCTGCACTTTGATGAAATTTATTAGGTACAAATAACTCCTGATGTTACACAATAAGTCTAGGTCAATAATAGCGAGTTAACAGCGGTTGTCGATGTCATTCTAATTATTAGCTCATTGTCTTCGAAACAAGCCACGGTATTTATTTACACATGGTCGACATCGAAGAAATGAAGTATTTTTAATTCATCTGCAGGAACGAAAGACTTTGTCTATCTCTAGTGGGAATGCACTTTGCTATGCCATATTGAATACCTAATTGATCGAACATTTTAACGAATATCAAGATAGTCGAATGTTATTTTTTATCGATTGGTAATAAATCGAACATTCAGTACACTTAATAAAGCGAGTATCGTTTATTTATTTGTATCGAACTATCAACATGAAACTATTATTATTATCAAATAAAAAATGTAAAAACTAGTGTTTTACTTAGTCATAGTCATAATTTTAGTATACTAATATTCAATAAATGTAGGCATCCAAATAAGTAGTTGGCATGTTGATATTTCGATCTGCTATTTGACGACACCCCACGACAATGCTACGATCACGCTACGAGTTACTACGGCACACCTACGGCGCTGCTTCGCTTTGCTACGGAAAAGCTACGACACTGCTACGCCGTACTACGGCAAAGCTACGAAACTGCTACACAGTGCTACGGACACGCTACGACGCTGCTACATAATGCTAAGGCAATACTGCGGTGCCTCTACGCCGTGCTACGGCAACGCTATTGATCTGCTACGCAATGCGACGACTATGCTACGACTTAACTACGGAATACTACGGCCTTGCTACGGAAATGCTACGACGCTGCTAAGAAAACGCTACGATGCTGCTACGGCAACGCTACAACACTGTTATGGCAATGGTACGACGAGGCTTCGCAATGTTACGACAACGCTCCGCAGCTGATACGGCAACGCTGCGATGCCGGGTCGTAATAGTTACGTACTTCTGTGTGCTTATTTTGAGTTTTTTACGTACTCACTCGTGATAACGTAAACATTCTCTTGTATCAAAATGTATACAAAAAAGAGGTGTCTCCTTACCTTCACCAGACGGCGCTTATCCAGTTTCAATACAATTGAGCGTGAAAACTCGCAATAAGGCCTCTCTTAGACAATCGATTAACAGTTATCGATCAATTGATATTCGCTATAGCATACCTAGTACATCCTTCTAGTGGATCAGCATGTCATATCCTTATTTATCATCTAGTCAAAAAAAAGTAGGAAAACGTCCAATATTTTACAGATACTTATAAGAAAAATATTTTTGATAAGGAAATATCTCACCAAATTGTTGTCTACACGTGTTTTAAGTATAGCCACAGGATCATATTAAACAATTACGTCTGACCGAAAAAAAGCCATCGATCCAAAAATATTCGGCTGACATACTCATTAATTTAGATTTTTTAAGATAAATGTTACACATTAAGTAGCCACTATATAATTGTATGTACGACAAGGAAGTAGTTATTATCTTAAGAATGTTATAATCACTTATGTTATCCGTCGCAAAAACTCGATGTTAAATATTATTCCATGTTTTTGGCGTTCCTATCTTTAGTTATAGTCTTCCATTAATTTGTCAAGCAAATATATTAAGTATTAAGTTTTTTACTTATTATATGAACTTACATTTTGTTTGTAAAAATATACATAGAAAATATCCTAGTACCTACATTAGGTGTAAGTGTTTCATTTATTAGTGAAATATATTTTCTAACTCTGCAGTGCAATTAATAGAATTAAGAACTTATTTATAAAACCTTTATAATATTATAAGTGCGATATTAATTACAAATAAATAAAATATAGGAGTATATATTATATTTATTTAATAATGTTCTGTTCTGCCGTAAACTGATTTTATTGTATCTAGACTACTCTAACAACATAAGTAACTAGATTAACTTGATTATCCTTGCTAGTCCAGATAATTGCTAAAAGTAAATTGAATTAAATCAATAAACCTAAGCTTAAAATAAATAAAAACAAACGTAAAAATAAATTAAACGTTTGTTTTTATTTAATTTAAGCTAAGAATAGACAGTTCGTCTGTTTTCAGTGGCTTATTAAAAAGAAAGATGACTTGCAGTTTTACTAACAAAATGACAGAATATTTTATTACGGTTTGGCTCTGTTTATAACGAGGGGCTACAATTTGACAGTAAATTGAACTTCATAAAAATATCGAATGAAGTAATGGACTTTCCCAGTCTGCAAAAAAAAAGTTAATATAATCAAAAAACCCGACTGCTTAAGCGAACTAAAAAGATATACACAAGAAGAAAATTATGCTGTGTAGTCGGAGGATAAAAGCTAGCTGGCTGACCAAAACTATAAATATATATCTATAAAACTATAAAAAGTTCGCAGCAGTCGGGTTTCTTCATTGTCATCATCATTCATGCATTGTATAAATTGTTTTTTTGGTTATTTATAAAAAAAAATCGAATGCCTTTTAAACATATAAGTGGTATACATTTTTGTAAACATCTCTAAAAACCCTTCATTTTGATACCCCACTTGATATATAACGAAGAAAAAAAATTGGAACCCCTCAATATTACGCGCAAAATCCGCCATGTTTCTTTTATTAAGGTGATTATTAAACAAAACTTGGGCGATCAAGACCTACGTATCTGTATGACTTAATTATAAAAATCCAGCGGTTTAAAACTTATAGAGGAAATAAAGAATATTACAGACATACAAACATACATATAAAATACGCGCGAAAAACATAACACTTTCCTTGCAGCCGGGGAAAAGAAATATAACTATCCTATTTAATAAAATAGTTAGCTCACTATAGTTATAATTAGTTAAAGACCGGCTAAACCCGTATTCGGGCCATCACTAATATTTATTTTGTTTAAAAAGAAACTTTGTCGCGGTATCTATATCGCCACTGAACTACAAAAATGACGTGACGTCACACAAACCTACTTCGCGCAAGTGAGATTTTATACCGTGTAGTGTGTACCGCATACCTCTATACTGTCGAGGATCACCAGTATGGAAGAATTCGACACAGGGTGTAAAGTTCCGAAAGCTCCGTTGAAAAGGCAGAATGCTCAGACGACGGGTGCTGTGTTTGTGTCTGGTCTGGCAACTGCCCGATTGATGTTCTCGGGCTGTTGTATACGTTCAAATCGCGCGGCGAACTTTGCTTGCGCGATGTAGGTTTTGTGGGTCGTAGGTGATAGATGCCGCTACAACTTATCCATAATATGATATCAAGACAGTTTAATTACATTATTTTTCAACACACTTGCTCATAAAGTGGCTCTAATTTCACCGCAATTAGACACATAATGACACCTGTTATCAAACTGTGACTTTTTCATTACTATTATTCACAAGTGAGATAAAGAGTTTTTTTTTTAATTTCTAGGTTGAGTTGCTTTGTTCTTAAAAAAGTTTCGATACAAAAAAGATCGTGCTCAATAGTACAAATGCAACACATTTCATGCAACTTCGTATTTAAATAGATAATTTCAACTTGTTCGTGTTTATTAAATAAAACTTTCACTTAAATATACCTAATAAACAAAACTTGAAATTCCCCATTTTGTACTTGGCTAAAACGCTATCCGCGAAAAGCCAAAAAAAAGATAACTCATTATTTTTAGTCTATGGCCGATCGCCATTGTTAGATGCGCGCGCATAGGAAAACTGATTAATTTTGGTGGCATTGCGAAAAAACTTCACAACTCCTTTTCACTGTTGGAAATGATTTTTTAATATTATTTTCTTCACAAGTGTGTTGAAAAACGTCGTATGATACACGTGTGTATTGATGATTACCATCCTCGGCTCTCTTAAGACCCTCACCTAACGGCTCGGGTCTCAATGGCGCCTCAGCAGTAATCACCAACATTACACACTTGTACCATAATGTACTATAACAGTCTTAATTTGTTTGCTGTCGTATTTTTGCCTCGACATTGTATGAGTGCACTATCGTCTGTAACTTCTTCAGGGTTCTTCCCGTCTAACCGGATGGTAACGGAAATATTATTAATATTCAATTTTGAACAGACTTTAGTCTAGATGAAGATAAATAAAGTCATCAGCATGTCGTGCTGGCCCAGTGGCTAAGACCTCGCCTCTCACGCTTGAGGTCGTGGGTTCAAATCCAGGCAAGTACCAATGTGCCTTTTTAATTCATATTATGTACTTTCTAAGTTTCTCTTGGACATTGCTGACAACGGTGAAGGAAAACATCGTAAGGAAACCTGTCTAGTATTTGTAATTTTGTGCTCCGTTAGTGTAATTGCTGTAACTCTGCAAGGCGTTCCAGTGCGAGGGTAAACAAATAAATAAATCACTTAGGAAGACTAAAGATATTTAAAATTCGATATTATTTATTCCACCCAAAGCCGTGGGCGTTCACTAGTACATAAGTAATGTAGTTTTATAAAATTGATTATAACGTTAGGTACTCAAATTCTTTCCGGACAAATAGATTGCGTCGTTCCTCTATGTACTTAATGTCATATATTATTATTTATAATTATTAGAAACCTGTAATTACTATTTAGAATCAGCATGTTCATATTTATGTAGCACCCATCGACTTTGCTTAGTATTCCGCATCCAAAAAATAAATATGTACATAATTCATGTAATTGCTTTATTTATCCGATTTTTTCGACACACCCGATCGATATGGCCACTATGATATAATTAAGACAACCACTTAATGTTAGCTGACCACCAGTTGTTGGTTTTTGTATGATTTATATAGATAATATACGCATAACTAATTATGTTCAATGATAATGTGACTTACAGTAACAATAATGCTTCGTACAAGAACCAATAATTGCGCTATCAATCATTGATTCGACCTCGATCGAAGTGTAGATAAAATATTATTATTTTAAACGGGAGAAATAGCAAAAAACCTGAAATTAGCCAATGACACACACACAGTCACATCCACAGTTCCACACGCTGAGTCAATGATGTCTGACTTAATTGATTGTGCTCAAATAAGTAGGTACCTGACATAATAATATAAAAAATATTCATTAAAAACATTGTTTTTGAAACAAGCTTTTTTCGTATTCTTCTCAGCAAACTCTTTCATTTGATACCAATATCATGGCAGTGCACAAAACATAACAAATCCGCCAGCTTGGGCCGTCCGCCATATTGGATTTAGAAAGACGTCACTTAGACGATAGATGCATTAGTCATCGAAACTAAACGTGTATGCAAAATTTGATCTTACTCGGTGGAGGATAACTGCTTTAAAATTCAGTTTATTTGACCCGAACACACTTACATACATACATTGCAAGTTAAATAAAAGCTTATATAAAAAAAACTAGATGAACTAGGTTTCCGTCAGAGGCTTCTTACAGCAAACAATATTCTAGCAGACTCAAACAATTTCAGTGTTATTTATCAATAATATGTTAGTCTATATTATTTATGGCTTATCTATGTTGCGTATCGTATGACAATACCTTTACTTTTCACTGCAAATTGTTTTTTTAAGTTGAGGGTAGTCTTACTTAACAGTCAATGAAAATCTACCTCAAACAAACGGAACAAGGAAGCCAGGCTCATTCGAACAAACGTGCTAACGCTAGATCCGCCGCCTCTAATTAATCGAAAATGTGCATCAAATTCGTTTATTTCATACTTTTCATCGGTTCCGGTAAGTATCTATTGCTTACATTTCGTGCAATATTTCAATACCTATCGTAATTTAAAGTGATGTATCAATCCAAATATGTTAGCACCATGCGGTGTTAATGAACTTATCGTTAGCGAGTTGTGGAATTAATTACTTGTTTATTACTCGCTAAGACATGTTACAATAACTTAAATAACAAATCGTTGGTAAATCAACGTGTGCAATTAATCATCTCATCACTTGGCACTCGCTAAATGATTCTAAAAGTGATTAATGTTCATCTATGTTACTGATTTCAACGCATAAAATACAATTAATATATCCTCATCCTCTTTATTTTATACATAGTATAAAACAAAGTCGCTTTCCGCTGTCGCATTTTGATGCGGATTTTTTTAATAGATAGAGTGATTCAAGAGGAAGGTTTATATGTATAATACACGCAGGCGAAGCCACTGGCAGAAGCTAGTTACTTATAAATGATTTTCATCCCATAGTATGTTGTCGAAACATGCCACGCTACGCCGATCTCGATGATGAAGACAAGCACCTTCTCCGAGCGGCGTACGATACACCTGCCTACGATCATGACGAGTACCAGGAGGACAATGAGATGCCTCTGGGCAAGCTGGACTTGCTCAAGGATGGACTCTGGGCAGTCAAGGCGAAGATCAAGGAACTGAAAGCGTTTAACAAGGCTTTGGCGGCAAATTTCCTGATGACCAAGCTGAAGGTGAAGGAGTTAGTCGCCGCAAGCTTTGCTTTGAAGAAACATAATCATGGGGAAGGGGAGAAGAAGAAACCTGCCTATAACTATCAGGTATATGACTATCCCATGACAGTTAATGCATAAGGACAGAACGGTCACCATAATTATGTCCAAAGAGGTTTTTTGGCTAAAATTATCATGGATTGGCCTCTAGATGTGTTAGTAACGTTTGCATAGCAACTCTAAATGCAACTAATGGCTCATCATAGACCAGAGCAACTTCCAGTTTAGTAATAAATAGATACTTAACGTTTTTAACGCCGGCAATCGACATTGAACCACGGTTCGTGCGTTCAAATAAATATATTCGGCGAGACCGCAACACGAACTCATTAGTAGTGCCTGCATACCATAAAATCAGTAATAAGTAAGCAATAAAATCACGTCAAAGTCGTGGGCGACTCGCAGACAGTTGCAGACGTAAAATATAATGTAATACAAGTCTCCCTTCCGTGCTTTTGATACATAACTATTCTACGAACTGATGCATACATAATATAGTTAACCTATACCCGCTTTGTGGATACCCAGTAGTTAGTTACAGGTAATGGTATTCGATAAGTAAATCTGGCTCAGTGAGACAGTAAACCACAAAGGATTTAACCAGGCTGACTATGCTTGGATGTATTTTCCTCATTGAGTCAAAAAGCTTATTAGTTTCAGGTAAATTGAAGTTATTATGAAGACCGTTATAGGTTTTAATTAGTTCAGCAAATTCATGAACTTCTCCTTTTTCACTGTTAGATGTTTCATCGTAGGCCTAGCATGTTTTTATTCTGATAAAACCAAAACAAACCTATATTACCTACTCGTACATAACTCTCTTCATAAACCGAGTTCTCCGAAACCGAATAATTTTCTTTTCGGAAGTCGGCGTCGAAAAACGACAAACAATAGGCACCAAAGACACCAATTTCTGAAAAGATTATTTTACACTTTGAAGTTGGTTTATCTTCATTGTTAAAAAGTTATTTTATTTTAGTACTTTCGGTCCATCCAAAGGTTGTCTAATAGATATCCATGTTAGTAGTAGTTAGATAAGATCGCCATTGTACCAAAAGATTTTTCTGTGTAAAAGAGTTGTTTAACTAATTTAGTGGAGGTATCTACGATGTATGTATATTCTATTCTATTCTAAGCTATAATTGTGTCCATAATCTTTGCAGGCTCCATCGTACCAGCCCCAGTACGCCGAGACACAATACGCGCCGCAGTACGCGGAGCCCCAGTACGCGCCCCCGCAGCCGCAGCATCAGCACGACCCTTACTATGGCCACTAATATTATTAACCGTCTATCTCTCTACAATCTTTACCAAAGAAAAAGAGTTGATCATTGTTTATTGTATAAATTATTCAACTAGCAATAAAAAATATTTATTAAATACCTAATAAAATAAATTAATACCTTACAAAACGCTCTTTGTCTCATCATAGACGTCGACATATTCCAAGCCGTCGGCGTAACACGTCATAAGAAAGTGCATTAATAAAATAAATTCTTAATTGTTAAGGTCACGAGTACTGTTGAGTGGAGTAGTTGATCGCGGCGCGCGCGCAGGCCACTCGTGTAGTAGAAGCGAATCGCTTTTTCGTGTCGAATAGCGAATCAGAGGAACTCGCTTAGTGTTGCATTGAGTCCTGGAGCCGCCCTGTCCCGCCTGCCCCATGTGCCCCTCATAACGCCTCCTTTGTCTTCTGTCAATAAGATGTGTTTGTTAGTAATTCCTGTCAGAGTGGACATGTCATTATCGATACAGTAGACTAACTAGTGTGTTAGTGAAGGTGCGGCGTTGTCCTGCTACGAAATGAGTTACAATTTACTATGGACTTTTCTTCTGGTATGATATCATTTATATTTCATCCTACATCACAACCTGTTTCTTTTAAAAATATGGCATTTGAATATTGTAAACAAACAAATGCGTTCAAAACTTTAGATTTCGTGACAGAAACGTAACTACTAAACGCATTAATTAAATAAGTTTATATCTTAGTTGTAAAAATATAATAGCTACTTTATCCTTAGATCAAGCTTTTAGGTTCGAACTTCCGATCTAGTTCTCAATATATTTGAACTAGTTAGCTTGATCAAAATGCGTAGGTATACGTTTGGAGAAAAGGCCTTCATTTCTTACGGTTTTTTTTTGACAGGCTAACGTACATACCTAGGTTATAACACGCCTACTATGTAACTATTAGCCCTGACATAAAGGTCGTCTCTTGAATCATAGATTTCCTAATAGTCTAGGTCGGCACCTTGCACTGCGGACCTGAAGCTATTCGAAGAAGTAAAAGTTCTGATTCCTGAAGATAAGTGTTGATTTGTGCGGGGTGTTAATAATTTATTTAGGTAGGTTTGGTACCTACTTATTTATGTTTCTTTATTCATTAGTTCTTCATTTAATTTATTTTTGTGCCCGAGCACACACTTATCAGCCTGATGCCCTAATCGGATTCACCTCATAACTCTCTTCATCAGATTTAGTGAATCTCTCGGAATATAGTTATATAATACATACATACCTATAAGTCTTCGCAGTAACAACTAGAGGGCCCATACGCTCAGTTTAAAATAGAATTGCAAGATTTACAAATATAATAGAAATTTCTATTAGCTAACAGTTAAATATCAGAGTACTGTGACCTTTCATTTATCTTAGGAACATAATTATATAACCATTTAGGTCAGAGTGAACTCTTAACCCATATTTGCCCAGGGGGTCGATACTGACCCAAAAGTACTTTCCCAGCCATTATCTACGACTATCAATAAATGCCATTACATGAAAATTATAAACATGTAAGTATTTATTTATTTAGGACCTCCAACGAAAGATGTACACATAAAATACAATTAGTGCACTCCTTCAATTAAAGGAGGCCACAGCATGCTTCTAAATATTAAACAAATATGTTAATATACACGTTGTGTGTGCATGTAGAACTAAAATTAAATTAAAAACTACAAAGAACGTTAAATATATATATATATATATATAACATAAAATTAAAATATGATATAAGTACAATATTTTCTATGTATATGTATTTATACCAGAGACAATATCTTATTGGTGTTAAAAAGTTATAGGCGTATATGGGTCTCATACCTATTTAATAATTTTAATCTAATTTTTAGCACTATGTAAAAAAAACTCCCAACACGTTTTGTTTATGCTAATAAAGTGCAAACATACTTAGCGGACGTTTTATTACACTTTTAATTGCATGTCACAGCAGCAAGGTTGATGAATAACATTTAAATACATTCACATAGTTACCTCCACAAAATATTATAATAAGACATCTACTTTTTCGTTCAGGTTCAGCTTTTTTTAAAGTTAGTCATGAATACTGTCAGTGTCACTATGCAATAAGTTAAAGTATGTGAGCACGATCATGCTTGCAAATAGTTGCAATTCCCCATTGAATGCCAGACATGCAAAGAGTCAACGGTTGAACTTGAAATAGAAGGTATTCTCACTCGCAGGCTCAACTACATAAACCTCAAATCAAATCATTTATTTTCGAAATATGGGTAGTTTTCAGGGTGACATTTTTATAAAAGTTCTTTAGACCATATCCTACCACGGCAGGTGTGCAAAATATTACAATAAAATTAATAAAGACAGACATGTCGTTTATCGTATATACTCAGGTACTAAATAAAAATAGAAACGGCTAGCTATAGATACCCACATAGCGCCCTTCACAAGTTCAAAGTAAACATATTTGTATGATAAATGTCACAGTGATCTTTAAACAAACTGGATCGGCTCGCACACTAATTTCGTTTCAGCTGAGGGCGAAACGGGTCTAGAGCACTTCCTGGTCTTTTTATAAAATGGCATCAGGTAGGCGTGTTCGTATATTTATGGACGTAATATTGTCTTACAGTCTCCACTTTATTTTCGATAATATCAGTTTAATTTAAACCATCAGATGGCAAGCGTTTCTCCTCCCTGTGATTAACTAAAGACAGTCATTTACGTTGCCTTTATTAAGTATTCTCGTAAATTCAAGTCGATAATTTACTGATAAAGGGTATGCGAACTTTTCAGGAACAATTATTTACACTTCTGACTCAAATTTAATCCATATGAAGCAGTCAGCTGAACATCTATTAGATACTTTATACATTCTGAATAGAATATATATTTGTTTAAAAAATTTATGAATTAGTTGCTCTGAATGAATATTTAGAGCATAAACTAGGTAAATTAAGACCCACATACTAACAGAGGAGATACATAACATTTATTTTTAGGCTAATCTTCAGTGGTAATTGCTAAATGTGGGTAATTTAACACACGATCGACTCATAGCTGCAATTAGGAGAATTAAAGTTTCACATCGTTTCCGCTTTACTTTAAAAGACCACGAATCCACGATCAGTTCAATAAATCTTAAACAATCAAATCATATTCTGCGAAATTGCTTTTAGAAACCGTATTTAAGTTCAATTAAGTCCTTACAAAAACAACATCCACATTGCACACATAGATCTAAAATCTTTAACTTTGTATTAAACTCAATAAAACGCATTACTTATTGCAGTAATTGCAATCGTAAAATAATGTTGAAGCTAAATAATATGTGTAATGTTAACTCCAATGCCAAGTCTGAATAGTAAAGTACAATACTTACAGATTGGTATGCACCATCTTTTCTTTGTGCTCTCAAGTTCTTTATCATGGGTCAATTTATTTGCATTCGAGTTTAAAATACCGCACGATCTGGTAAATCAGAACTGGTTTTCTCGCTCCCCGTCCACAGTCCGGAGCCCTTATATGGATAATAAAGACAAAGAATTACTAAATAAATCTCTTTTCAGACAAATGCCCTATTAGCTCATTCCTTATCATAGGACTGCAAAATATTTAAAGTGTTAATGTAGATTAATACGCTGATAAGTTCAAACCCTGAATTTGGCTGTCTTTGTTGGAAATGATAAGCGTATTACAAACCTATGTGGTTAGCTCATACAGATCTGTACGAGCTGATCATCGATATTGTACACGAATAAAACGAACTATAAATTGCTAAAGTAGTTATCAAATGCAATGAAAAAAAGCAAGTAGTAGGTAAGTTAACAGGCATACAGGATGATTCCATTTAACGAGGAAACACTAAATTGGCTGATCGAGTGTCGGCTGACCATTATTATCTTCACAAATAACTTTGCCGATTGCAATTTGCAATTACATTACCTCAGCTACTATTATTTGTGCGATTTTAAACCTGCTGTGTTCCTAAAACACTGGTCGTGAGGTCAAGGGAGTCACACAAAATCTGAGCAGCTAGTCTTGGAAGAGCCTAGAATTCTATCAGCTATGTCTTGATACTTATCAAATCATCCAAGTTTAGTAGATAAATGAGTTTCATCTAAGTTCAACAAGTCTACATCAATGTCTGTAGCACTGCTCTTTTTATATGTTCTACTTTGTGATCATAGCGCTGCACAAGCAAGTCATTGCTTTCGTACAATACTTCAATGACATGATAAATAGATTCTTTACGTATTATAATATAATGTGTATTGTGGGGTGACACGACGTGACGCAGGTGCGACAGTTGCCACAATCGTTCAATTAGTTCACAATATTCGCGCATTGTCCGGCGCAGTAGGCGGCCTTCGACGAGCACTTTTATCTAAAGAAACGCCCTTAATCGTTCGCGCAAGTCTAAACTAGCGACTGGCTCTGGTTTTTCTTGAGCGTGCTTTTAGAATGTACATTAAATAAGATTTATTTAGCCATGCATGCTTCTCTATAAAGGATCGTGTTAAATTTTCTTGATTCTCATCATTAAAAGAATGAAAGCGTGGATCTAAATATATAATGACCTGGACGTTAAGATGTTATAAAATGTTTGCTAAGCCATACTTTTTCAATGCCGTAGTATCGAATATTACTTATAATAGGTATGCATATAGACAAGCTAGTTTCGATAACTACAGCAATAACTTTAACGCTGAGTCACGAAGTTAGAACAACATTTAGTTACAGCTCATCTCAAGAAACGGCTTACAGCTACTAAATACTTGTTAATATAAAGCTTCTCTCAAGAACCAAAAATTCGAAGACATGTGATATCTACCAATCCGCATTGGGTGGATTATAGACCACTCCCTCTCTATGAGAGGCGGCCTGTGTCCCAGCAGTGGGAACATTAAAAGGCTGATGATGATGATGATAACAAAGCTTCTAAAAGTAACTATAACTAGTTACACTTTTAGAATAGTAATTAAAGTTACCGGAACGCATAATCCTACCTACACGTTATGTCATACCTTTTGTTAGCTATAAGTCCAAGGACCTTTGCAAATTGTAGCCTAATCAAATTACATACTGTAGCACCTGGTATCAATTAATATTATTCCGAATTCTCAGAAATACAGACTTTACATTGGGAAATGCTGACGTGATACCTGTACCTGTGTTAGTTGCGTTAACTTACTTTGTTTTTTTTTTTCTAAACACAGAATAATTAATATCATTATTTCCTTCCCCAGTATTTTAATTTTCATCTGTAAAAAGTCAATATTTTAATCGTTTAAAACAATGTATTTTATAAATGAACCAAACCATCATTTTTATTAGAACAGTAGCGCTACTTGCAAGAAAAGGGGACCAATGACCGTACCCTGTGGAACGCTCATCTCTCTTCACACTCTAGAAGTTTTCTTTTTTAGCGTCTACTGTTTGATCATTTTACTTAACATTAAAGTTAATATTGACGTTGGACGCATTACTCCAATCTGTGGTGCAGTTATGGAAGTCTATCCTTCCTTAACATTTTTGTTCGGTACATTTATAGAAGTTGTGATGGAGTTTATTTCAGTACTCAAAGGTCAAACACCGTCTTTTGTTTTACATTATTTGAAATCGCGCCTTTTTACATATTTTTTTTGAGTCCCCCATAGTGGTAGTGGCTTGTTCGATTTTAGAAAAAAACCTATTTACAATGGCATAATGGATTTTTTACCGATTTCAAAAAAACGGAGGTAATCAATTGGACACGTATGTATGTAATATTGTTGAAATAGCACAATATTCACATAATATATGTTATTTTATGTGGGCTTCTAACACGTGCCAAATTTAAGTGTATGTTTGTATGTATGTTTATCCACGCATTTCTCCGAAACAAACAGCACGAATCTATAATTGAGTTATTATGGGTATTTTGTCAGTCTTTTAGTGTTAGCGTACTAAAACTAAAAATAAAGAAATAAAAACCTTATCACAAAAAAAAAGACTTCAAAAGCAAAATACTAAAAAGTGCAAAATAACTTTCGTTTCGGAAGTCGGTGTCGAAAAACGATAAAAAAGAAGTACCAAAAACACCGGCTTCCGATACGAAAGTTATTTTGCAGTTTTTATTATTTTGCTTTTGAAGTCTGTTAATTTATTTTTTATTTTTTTTTGTTTTTATTTTACTTAGTGTTATCCACGAGTTTCCACACGAATTTGACGTTCCAAATTCAAATGACTTTACTCCCTTGGGAGTTTCATACAAGTTTACCTCCCTTAAGAGTTAATGTTTTACTTTACGTTGAGATTACATAATTTGTAATTGGAAATTGTCGAGCAGGTGGTGCGAAAATTCATTACCGTACCGTCTGACCCATAATAATGCAATTTCCTGAGTAAAGTTACGCCACCACGAAATCAAAACAGCCTTTTTATATAATTTGTAAAGCATCGCGATTATTCTCCTAACGGACTTTTCTACAAGAAAATATGAATATATGGCTAAATCTAGATACTGTTCTATGTATAATTTTATCACGCTATTTAAAATTGTAGAATTGCTAATTCAAAGTAGGTATAACGTGGTATATAAATAAATATTATTCTAGGTAGGTGTTTCTTTAAAATCAAATTAGGGCCGAAGTTCAATCCCTGTGGATCTCTGATCTCCAAAAACGCCGTAATGGGCTTCTGTAGAGTCTACGCAACAGTACCTATCTAAATAGATAAGTAAACCTATGTAGAATTATTTAAATAATAACAAAAATATAATAAATAAGTATATTGCTTGTGCACATAAAACCTGATCCGAAACTGAATCCGTTTTACAGAATTATTTCTAATGCGCCTACCGACAGAATCCAATTAGTGAATATGATTGATTAACCCTAATACCCAGGTAACTAAATTAGGATTAATGGTTTAGTGCACTGATATGTCTGACGTGTTATTTACGTTTCGTTTTTGTACGAGTACAAGTTATAGCGGCCTTCGCGTTTTTCACTGTCACGGCACGGGCACGTGTAGTAGGCGCCTACCGGGACCGGCCCACTTCACCCATGCATGCGCATGCGACGCTACACCTTCTACAGGTTTATCTATCAATCTGACATGTATACGTCTATCAAAAGATCTATAAAAACAACTGGACTCAATTCCTTCAAGTCATCAAGTTGCCTTTTATTTAGCAGTAGGACACAACTTTTAACAAGTTTTTTCTAAATCACTGTTGAAAACGGGCCCATAGACAAATCTAGCAAGCATCATGCTGTTTCCAAGTAAAGCCGAAAAACGTAGGAATAAATTGCAGGGACTCCCACACCCGACTGGTATTTCCTAAATGCGTCATAAAAGCTACATTCGAAGTTCATGGTATCTGCGCGCTAAAGTCCATTAAGAGTTAATTGAGACATCTTATTTTGTAAAAAAAAAAAAAAAATTCGTAATGGTCACACCATAATAAGTAATGTATCGACTATCGAATTCTATGTTTCATGGGCTAATTTCATTCGCAAATTTTCTTCATTAATTACGAACATTGCAAATCGATTACTTAATTAATATGTACCTACTTTGTATTTGTAGAGTATTTTTTCTTAAAGGTCAAATTCATATTCACTTTTAGATTTAATTTAAGGTCAGTTTGTTTCTTCATAGCGGCATTTTTGTTGGCTTCCGCACGTTCGGCGGCGCCTATTACCGCTCCACCCACTAGCCACTGCTAAATTAGATTCTTTATTTACTTTACAAACATATCAATTAATTACTATATTCATTTCTAGAAGTGGTTTAATCCTCAGGTCTCGGTAATTACCTGAACGAATGTTGATCCCGGACACGGGGCCTTTCCAAGAATGGAATTGGTTGATATAGATTTTAATGTTCTATAATCTTATTTTAAAAAGTAATATAAACAAAAAATATAAGAAGTTCGACTTATGCTCAATCAATAACGATGTCACATTAATAAACATGTATTATATAAAGTATTATATTCGCATTTCACACACATGTATGACAAGTGCTCAAGTTTTTGTCAATAAATTCCATTCGTTCAGTTTTTTGTCTTGTTACTATATTAACTGGTGCTTAGATAGTTAACAAAAAATTGTGGTTCACTTTGAAAAAGATAAATAGAATTTTCTAAATATATATGCTTTATTTATTAATCATTTTTATAAGATACAAATTATTATTTTTGCATGGAAAAGAATTTTTAGTGTAATTGAAGTTCAACAAAAAAAATGCAAGTGAAATGAAGGTAGCGAGTTAGCAACGGCTGCAGCGAGCGCTTCGCCCACAATCACTGAACCAGCACATGCAGATTATTTTTGATTCCACCAGCTATAAAGAAGCTACAATACAGGTTTCTTGTTAAACCCACATAATTGTCTAGCTCTAACTAGCCTAATTCGTTCGGGCATTGAGTTAGTAACTTATTAAGGCTTATTTGGTCCAAGTCTTTCAGTACAAGTAGATACAATATATTCGGTACGGTCCACGACAAGAGCAGTGGCTAGTGCTAGTGGTTTAGTTACGTCCGTCCGTCTCGGCAAGGACGCCCACGCGGTCACTGACAGCGTGGCTGCGCCCGCGCCGCTGTCCTCGCATCCGCCCCGCAGCCACCAGACACACTCAAACCACTAATTTCCGCTCTGGACACTAATTATTTCTAGCTGATTAAATATTGCAATCGTAGACGACGTGTGATTATTGAATTATAAATTAATTAAAAATATGCAAGATTCTACCGACTTTTAAACTGACTACTTCTATTTATATCTATAGTAAACGCAAGCCTCTCAACGGCTATATCATATAATATAAATCCTTTGTTATTGAAAGTAACAATTCAATACAAGTTCCTTTAAAAATAATCGGTTTCTACCACAGACCGTTAGGTTTAAATTTTTTTATTTATTTTTATAGGGAAAACAAACAGTAGTATACTAAAAATATACAAATTATCTTCAATATATGACATAACAAATATACTACCCACTACATTTTCCACAGATTACTGCTTACATTACTTACACTAAGACAAACTGATTATATTGATCTGAAGATAATATAAGTAATTTAGTAGATTAAGTTAGAAGGTAGGTAATATGTTATGAGACCCTACAGGGCTATTCCTACTGAAAACCAGACGTTCTGCAAAGTGGTTGATTGTACGGCGCTTAGATAGGTAGGTAGATACATAAAGTTCAGCTGGTAACAATATTATAATATAACCATTCAGTAACACTGTCTAATCTTCTAGCCTAGATCAGCACTTCAAGTTACGTAGTAAGTATTGAGTAATCTCTGCCTCAGCGCGACCTTATCAAATAATTAATATTGAAATGCTTTTTTTGCAAAATTCAATGACTGCGGATTTACAAAAGTTTTTGACTAATGGAAATAATGTATTTATTGAAATGTTACTTTCAATTTAACTTATAATTGCACGCGTTAATAAAGCAAGCGAAAATCTATAGATAAGTAGTTTTTGTACATCGAAAATATTGCAAAAAGAAAAACTAGCCAGAGAGTTAAAGGATAACCAACAGAACCCATTGCCAGCATGTTTGGAATTTTTGTCTGTTTATCTGTTTATTTGTGCACGCATCACGGTAAATTTAAGAAACCAATATCTATAACTCTTATACATAAAATTGTGAGAAGGTAACTTGAAGTATTACTTAGTTATTGTTTCATCGCAACCGGTTTACTCTATCAAAAGTTAAATGAATTTAAAGTGTTCAAGAAGTAAAATATCAAACAATACACGCAATCTAGATACTTGGACAGTTGAAGACCATATTCGATAGATAGCGTTGTGCATTTGACGTCATTTTCTGAACGGCGGCGATAAGATTATCTGCGAAAGAATGGACCTAGAAAAAAATCGTAGGTAGGTAAATAGGATAGGCAGTTGACGGGAGCAAAAACCGCGAGGCGCGAGCTCAGCTAGTTAATAATAATACTTATTAAAATCTGTTCGTACACGGAGCTCATGACGTAGGTCTACAAGGAAACGTAACACATGACAATATAAAAAGTAACCAAGCCACGCTGACCTACGAAATATGTGGATCTGGTTTTAATATAAAGAAAACAATTCAGAATGGTAATATATCTGTGTACCTACTTACATACCTCCAAATGGTATATATGAATTGTAAACAAAATTGTTGACAATATTTAAAATCGGTATCAGATTGCCAGCAACTTGCTTGACATTTCTCTTGCACATTGCATCGATATGCTTATATCGCACGTATATGTGTCGTATAGCAATAACAATGTGTTTAACATAATAATTGCCACATATATAAGTACTATTGCTATAATAATTTTCAATAATTAAGTGAAACTGCTGGAAAATAATATCATGAGAAACATTTATAGTCATGAGGTGAGCGATATTAACCGGTCAATATATCTCGCCGACACTTTTTGTTTTAACTTTGTACCTGCAGACACTGAGGTGCACTACAACAAAATCTAAGAATAAATAAATCATGAGTGGACAATGTGGTCATTAATAAAAAAACCTTTTCCCTATTATCTCGATCCATAGATAGAGTGTCCGTGGCAGCAAGTCGTGCAAGTAGTCGTCTAGTTTATTCATATCGTATATTATCAACAGATTCATTTACCTTGATGCTAACAACATTTTTCCAGCCCACATTCCTCTGTGTAGTTTGTAGAGCGGAATGTGTTAGATATGTTACGGTTTGTGCTTTCATAGCATATTAAATATAAATAATAAAATAGGTATATAAATAAATATTATTCTAGGTAGGTGTTTCTTTAAAATCAAATTAGGGCCGAAGTTCAATCCCTGTGGATCTCTGATCTCCAAAAACGCCGTAATGGGCTTCTGTAGAGTCTACGCAACAGTACCTATCTAAATAGATAAGTAAACCTATGTAGAATTATTTAAATAATAACAAAAATATAATAAATAAGTATATTGCTTGTGCACATAAAACCTGATCCGAAACTGAATCCGTTTTACAGAATTATTTCTAATGCGCCTACCGACAGAATCCAATTAGTGAATATGATTGATTAACCCTAATACCCAGGTAACTAAATTAGGATTAATGGTTTAGTGCACTGATATGTCTGACGTGTTATTTACGTTTCGTTTTTGTACGAGTACAAGTTATAGCGGCCTTCGCGTTTTTCACTGTCACGGCACGGGCACGTGTAGTAGGCGCCTACCGGGACCGGCCCACTTCACCCATGCATGCGCATGCGACGCTACACCTTCTACAGGTTTATCTATCAATCTGACATGTATACGTCTATCAAAAGATCTATAAAAACAACTGGACTCAATTCCTTCAAGTCATCAAGTTGCCTTTTATTTAGCAGTAGGACACAACTTTTAACAAGTTTTTTCTAAATCACTGTTGAAAACGGGCCCATAGACAAATCTAGCAAGCATCATGCTGTTTCCAAGTAAAGCCGAAAAACGTAGGAATAAATTGCAGGGACTCCCACACCCGACTGGTATTTCCTAAATGCGTCATAAAAGCTACATTCGAAGTTCATGGTATCTGCGCGCTAAAGTCCATTAAGAGTTAATTGAGACATCTTATTTTGTAAAAAAAAAAAAAAAATTCGTAATGGTCACACCATAATAAGTAATGTATCGACTATCGAATTCTATGTTTCATGGGCTAATTTCATTCGCAAATTTTCTTCATTAATTACGAACATTGCAAATCGATTACTTAATTAATATGTACCTACTTTGTATTTGTAGAGTATTTTTTCTTAAAGGTCAAATTCATATTCACTTTTAGATTTAATTTAAGGTCAGTTTGTTTCTTCATAGCGGCATTTTTGTTGGCTTCCGCACGTTCGGCGGCGCCTATTACCGCTCCACCCACTAGCCACTGCTAAATTAGATTCTTTATTTACTTTACAAACATATCAATTAATTACTATATTCATTTCTAGAAGTGGTTTAATCCTCAGGTCTCGGTAATTACCTGAACGAATGTTGATCCCGGACACGGGGCCTTTCCAAGAATGGAATTGGTTGATATAGATTTTAATGTTCTATAATCTTATTTTAAAAAGTAATATAAACAAAAAATATAAGAAGTTCGACTTATGCTCAATCAATAACGATGTCACATTAATAAACATGTATTATATAAAGTATTATATTCGCATTTCACACACATGTATGACAAGTGCTCAAGTTTTTGTCAATAAATTCCATTCGTTCAGTTTTTTGTCTTGTTACTATATTAACTGGTGCTTAGATAGTTAACAAAAAATTGTGGTTCACTTTGAAAAAGATAAATAGAATTTTCTAAATATATATGCTTTATTTATTAATCATTTTTATAAGATACAAATTATTATTTTTGCATGGAAAAGAATTTTTAGTGTAATTGAAGTTCAACAAAAAAAATGCAAGTGAAATGAAGGTAGCGAGTTAGCAACGGCTGCAGCGAGCGCTTCGCCCACAATCACTGAACCAGCACATGCAGATTATTTTTGATTCCACCAGCTATAAAGAAGCTACAATACAGGTTTCTTGTTAAACCCACATAATTGTCTAGCTCTAACTAGCCTAATTCGTTCGGGCATTGAGTTAGTAACTTATTAAGGCTTATTTGGTCCAAGTCTTTCAGTACAAGTAGATACAATATATTCGGTACGGTCCACGACAAGAGCAGTGGCTAGTGCTAGTGGTTTAGTTACGTCCGTCCGTCTCGGCAAGGACGCCCACGCGGTCACTGACAGCGTGGCTGCGCCCGCGCCGCTGTCCTCGCATCCGCCCCGCAGCCACCAGACACACTCAAACCACTAATTTCCGCTCTGGACACTAATTATTTCTAGCTGATTAAATATTGCAATCGTAGACGACGTGTGATTATTGAATTATAAATTAATTAAAAATATGCAAGATTCTACCGACTTTTAAACTGACTACTTCTATTTATATCTATAGTAAACGCAAGCCTCTCAACGGCTATATCATATAATATAAATCCTTTGTTATTGAAAGTAACAATTCAATACAAGTTCCTTTAAAAATAATCGGTTTCTACCACAGACCGTTAGGTTTAAATTTTTTTATTTATTTTTATAGGGAAAACAAACAGTAGTATACTAAAAATATACAAATTATCTTCAATATATGACATAACAAATATACTACCCACTACATTTTCCACAGATTACTGCTTACATTACTTACACTAAGACAAACTGATTATATTGATCTGAAGATAATATAAGTAATTTAGTAGATTAAGTTAGAAGGTAGGTAATATGTTATGAGACCCTACAGGGCTATTCCTACTGAAAACCAGACGTTCTGCAAAGTGGTTGATTGTACGGCGCTTAGATAGGTAGGTAGATACATAAAGTTCAGCTGGTAACAATATTATAATATAACCATTCAGTAACACTGTCTAATCTTCTAGCCTAGATCAGCACTTCAAGTTACGTAGTAAGTATTGAGTAATCTCTGCCTCAGCGCGACCTTATCAAATAATTAATATTGAAATGCTTTTTTTGCAAAATTCAATGACTGCGGATTTACAAAAGTTTTTGACTAATGGAAATAATGTATTTATTGAAATGTTACTTTCAATTTAACTTATAATTGCACGCGTTAATAAAGCAAGCGAAAATCTATAGATAAGTAGTTTTTGTACATCGAAAATATTGCAAAAAGAAAAACTAGCCAGAGAGTTAAAGGATAACCAACAGAACCCATTGCCAGCATGTTTGGAATTTTTGTCTGTTTATCTGTTTATTTGTGCACGCATCACGGTAAATTTAAGAAACCAATATCTATAACTCTTATACATAAAATTGTGAGAAGGTAACTTGAAGTATTACTTAGTTATTGTTTCATCGCAACCGGTTTACTCTATCAAAAGTTAAATGAATTTAAAGTGTTCAAGAAGTAAAATATCAAACAATACACGCAATCTAGATACTTGGACAGTTGAAGACCATATTCGATAGATAGCGTTGTGCATTTGACGTCATTTTCTGAACGGCGGCGATAAGATTATCTGCGAAAGAATGGACCTAGAAAAAAATCGTAGGTAGGTAAATAGGATAGGCAGTTGACGGGAGCAAAAACCGCGAGGCGCGAGCTCAGCTAGTTAATAATAATACTTATTAAAATCTGTTCGTACACGGAGCTCATGACGTAGGTCTACAAGGAAACGTAACACATGACAATATAAAAAGTAACCAAGCCACGCTGACCTACGAAATATGTGGATCTGGTTTTAATATAAAGAAAACAATTCAGAATGGTAATATATCTGTGTACCTACTTACATACCTCCAAATGGTATATATGAATTGTAAACAAAATTGTTGACAATATTTAAAATCGGTATCAGATTGCCAGCAACTTGCTTGACATTTCTCTTGCACATTGCATCGATATGCTTATATCGCACGTATATGTCTCGTATAGCAATAACAATGTGTTTAACATAATAATTGCCACATATATAAGTACTATTGCTATAATAATTTTCAATAATTAAGTGAAACTGCTGGAAAATAATATCATGAGAAACATTTATAGTCATGAGGTGAGCGATATTAACCGGTCAATATATCTCGCCGACACTTTTTGTTTTAACTTTGTACCTGCAGACACTGAGGTGCACTACAACAAAATCTAAGAATAAATAAATCATGAGTGGACAATGTGGTCATTAATAAAAAAACCTTTTCCCTATTATCTCGATCCATAGATAGAGTGTCCGTGGCAGCAAGTCGTGCAAGTAGTCGTCTAGTTTATTCATATCGTATATTATCAACAGATTCATTTACCTTGATGCTAACAACATTTTTCCAGCCCACATTCCTCTGTGTAGTTTGTAGAGCGGAATGTGTTAGATATGTTACGGTTTGTGCTTTCATAGCATATTAAATAAATTACTTCATATTTAATTACTTTGTCTAAAAAAAGTTTGATTTTGAACTACATAGCTCGCTATATTTTATAATCTTACAAATAATACTGATCTATATCAATGTTTAACGCTGAACTAACGATTCACAAAGTATTGCTAGTACGAGTAGGTAAATCATAGTCCCCAAATCGATTTTTGGCCACGGCGGCCGATCAGACTAGCCATCATGGGTGCGAAAGATAAATTATAGTGCACAAGTTTGTGCAGCCTCTGTCTGTTCCCTCTCCCTCATATTCCGACTGGACGACAATTCAACACGCACGAGAGATCAGCAGCCTAATTGCGTAAGTGAATTTAGCTAGGCGAAGGTGATCCCATCAAACAATCAATCATAATAGACGGAAATCCACAACGCGGCTTTCATCTCGCACGTGATGGCTCGATTGATGGGATCAAATTCTTCGCCTTGGCGAATTCACTTAAGGAATTGGGCTGCAGATGTAGGAGTGGTCCTACGGCTTTACATGCTTTCCGAGACATAGAAATGTAACACCGCACTCTTCCACACTCAGGGTTACCATTGTAATGGAAAAATCCAGTGTTCCCGACCAGGGAAACGAAACCTGGGCCCAACGATCAGTGGTTGGACTTCCAACCGCGAGACCAACCAGAGAATTAGGGTTACGAGTAGGTACAAAGGTATAACTAGATACTTACATAGTTTATTTAGAAACCAAAATTGGTCAAGCTAGTAACTCTTGTCAATCATATTATTATCTTGTAGTTATCTCACTCCTTGAATAACTAATAGGTAGGCATTTTTCGAATGAAAAACAACCATATAAGTAATGAATACCTACTTTGTTTTATTTGCAGATCCTACAAAATTTCACGGCATCGTACCCAGTGCCAAATCAGTTCGATTTGGGCGTCATCGGCATCGATCATGAACAAATGAACAAATCTTCAAAAATATCAAGATATGAGGATTCATCTGATTCCTCAGACGAAAAAGTTATATCAGTAAGAATAACGTCATCAGTGGCTGTCGGACGTGGAAGAGGAAAACCTACCTATAGATATACTAATGGCATGATAGATCTTGATCTAAAAAATGCTCCATCTAAAATACTTCCCTCAGGCACACAATCCCCTACCATAATGTCCAAAGTTGAGGAAATGGCGGAAACCGGAGCAACAGACGTACCACCAAATCTCGTAGGTGCTAATATAGAATATCTAAAGCAATTGAATGCGAAAAAGGAATCGAGAGAGCACAGTGCAGACCCAGTTCATCTATTCGAATTAATGGTTCAAGGTCAAAACGACGACGATGACGAACCCCCGATAAAAATGGACGAATATGAAGAAAATAGCCATAATATTCCACTGGCGAGAAAAGTCCCATCCACAGCTCATGCTAACAGATTTCAAGATCAAAAAATGCATCGTTTGCCGAATCTAGAAATAATTCCACATGCTGAAGCTCACATTCAAAACCAACATATTAATATGTCAAGAGATTCTGTTTTTGTGCCTCACATGAAACTGGAGTTAGAAACGAATAGCAATAATGATAACAAAAATGTAGAGAGTGTAACAACTTTACCGATTATTGACAAACAAACGGATGAAAAAGAGACTACGAATATAGATCGGTTGACGCGTATTGACACATTTGCTTCGAATAGTAAAAAATACCAAACCGACGACTCTGTAGCTGAATCTTCTATAAAGTCAGTTGAATTTACAAAGTATAACGAACGAATCGAAAACGTTCCACCGACAGCTGCGATGCCACCAGTACGTTCTCAGAACAACGTTCAAGGTTTGACAAATATACCACATAACGAAGGACGAAATAATCCAAGATTGACAACTGTGAGTTTTAATATAGTGCACGACAATCCCAAAATAACAAACGACAATGAACCTAGTACCTCGTACATATCGACCAGTCAAATCATTCCAAACCATCCAAAAATTTACAGTGAACCAGCAAAAATATATAGTGAACCAGCTAAATTCTACAGTGAACCGGCCAAAATATACAGTGAGCCGGCTAAGATCTACAGTGAGCCGGCTAAAGTGTACAGTGAACCTGCTAAAATTTATAGTGAACCATCCAGGTTTTACAGTGAACCGGCTTCTTTACATCTCGAACAAAACGTGCCTTCAAGCATCCCTCCCAACTACTCGCAATGGCGAAGACCTCTAAGTCCGTTCGGAAGCACAACTGTGAATACGACTCCCATCAGCACTGTGACTAATGTATTCCAACAAGAGACTACAGTTGAGCACCAGCCGGAGAAAAATTACGAAGTAGATGAAAAGATCAGCGTGCTGACCGATGGGCGGAGTCACGGCGTGCAGCAAGACACGACCACTGAGAAGTGTAAACAAGACAACTGTAAAGTGGGATACGTGTTGGAGGGTCGACAGTTTAAAAAGTATAGAGTAGAAGAAAGAACTCCTGATGGTTTCATCGTTGGAGAATACGGAGTGGTGAGAAACGAGGACGGCGCGCTGCGCGGCGTGCGCTACACGGCGGACGGCGACGCCAGTCCGCGCCTCATCCACGACGCGCTCATGAAGTTCCTACAGCTCACCTAGTTATACTCACTCGTCTGCTCTGAATCCAAAATAAACGCACACATAACTTACTTGCTCATTTAATTAAGTACTTACATCAAATATCATAACTATATGAATAACCAACAATAAAAGTATACATTTTAACAGTTTACTATGTATTATAAAGACTGAATGATTAAATATAATGCAAATCCATATATCCCAGTTAGTGCCTTCAACATGTGTACGCCTTCTTAACGGATATTACGAGTCCGTGGCCAGTTCACATACTTTAATACATACTCAAACAGAATAATCAATCTTTAAACTATCTCGTCACTCGCTATCGATCAAATAATTATGTTCATTTTTTTTTCATTACTGAATATAAGTAAATATTTCGACAAGTGATGGATGATTTGACTTTGGTATTTAATTAGTCGATGTAACGGATGGGGCAGATTAATTGATCGAAATTAATTATGTGTTATTTATTATGGTGAATTGTTATGACCATATTCTCTTTAGTTGTAATTAAAACAATTTCAAAATAAAGGTAAAGGAAAATCTCGATGTTATCATTATATTTACTTATCTAATAATAATTCTGGTGCCATGTATCACTGTACACGAAATTATTAATACTTATAACTCACTGCCACTTCTATTTTAACTTAATCGATATTTGTAAATAAATAGGTAAGTATACATAATTATGAGATAAACATGGATGAACATGCAATAGTGTTTATTTTCTCATTGCCCAACAATCAAACTCATTATTCACGATATGCATTCACTCCTAACATGGAAATATTTTTGTTTTTGTCTGCAAAAAGTAGTTATCATTGTACTTTTAGATGGAATACTAACAAATAAATAGGCTTACATAGCAATGCTTCAGGCAGTGCTACCATTTCCTTATATTATGAAGAGAAACGGTTAAATTATAGATATAAGCCTCAGATCAAATAAAAAGTCAAGATGGAACGTTGCAAACAACAAAGTGAATCCGGTTCAAACAACTTACGCCTTAGCTTGTCCTTCGAGCTTACAGATCAAATAATAAAGCTCAACTGACAAGCTAAGGGGTAGTTTCGTTATACGTGTGCGCGTATAATTGTGTATTTATACGGCAAGGCTTAGTTTGAACCGGCTTCACTTTGTTGTTTGCAACGTTCCATCTTGACTTTTAATTTGATCTGAGATATAAGCTAGTATTCTACAAATTATCAAAACTATTGAACAATGGTGTACTGTAAATTTGTATATAGCGGAAAGCTACTTAAAAACACAATACGAAATATTTAATATAAACTACTTGAATACTCAAAGAAAGTGGTTATTCAGATATAGTTTTTATAAAAATATACGTACCTAATTCGTTACAATATACAGTTTCGATCTTGGTTCAAATGGTTACCACCGGTCACCAGACATAACTTAAGGGATATGCAACGAACAACACTTCATATTGTGGCCGATAATATTCATTAACATCTAACAACAGTGCTCTATATTCATATGTTATATAGCATACAACAAAGCAAACGCCTATGTGTACACGTTTAAAAAGATTTAGGTCTAACTTTCAATATTAAATATAAACTAAGTATATAGGTACAGAGTATATTATAAATATAGTAGAGAATCTCAATTGAAATTGCTTTAAGATATTAAATATTTAGATGTAGTTTGCGAAGTGTAAAAGTTACAGTATAATAAACCTAAAGTATATTTCGATGATATGAAGTATAAATAGAGAAAAGCAGTTCACAAATTATGATAAAGGATTAGTTAGGATCTGATAGATAGATAGTAATTAGATATGTCTTAATTGGAACAGTTATCAACAAAACAGCTATATAAATTGTACTACATTTGTATTCATAAATATTAAATATAACACTATAATTAGGACTATCATGCTTAAAACTACATCATATTATATCGTAGCGTTGGCCTTACACTATTTTGATTAACAATAAACTTGCTTACGTTGTTGAAATTTAGCCTAGCGCACAAATTATTGTGTCAACTTTCCAATCTATCGGGCTGAGATTAGATTTGGTCATTTTTCATAATAAATAAAGTTATTTAAATTACTCTCAAATCCATTAGATATTTAAAGATTAGCTATTCAATTTCAAGGAATAACATTTTTATTATCTGATATCTTATAATATGAAAACTACATCAACGTAGATAACTGGAATCTCTTACACTATACTTATATCTTGTAACATATAAAGCAATATGTTGACAACGCTTCGTGCATAAATTATCAACAATAACCATTCGTGGAAGCACATTAAATCAATGGAACAAACGAACGATTGTCTGATGGCGATGGACATTACAACAAGTTAAACAAAATGTTACTGCTTTATACACATTTCAATATTAATAGGCCTCAGGAAAGTTCACTTGAATACTCTCTATGATTGTTTTTTTTTAGAGCTTGGCAATGTCGTGTGTGAACTTTGCCGACTATTGCAAGCAGCGTGCAGATCACAGAGACAAGCAGAGTGGCTACATGATTTGTATAAAGGTAATAATTAACATTTGTAACGCACGTGTAGTTCACTTTCACTTCCGTCACAAGTTTGCTTTTCAGTGCCACTGTTAAGAGTGTGAGTGAGTTTGTTCACACCTACTTTTCAAGTGCCCATTTCGACACGGTGAGAGTAATGTTAAGACCTGGGTGGTGCAAACATCGCCAACAAAGAATCAGAACGTTTGCTGCGTGGTCCTTACATTTAACACTACTGCCGAATATTATCACAATTGTCGCTAATACAGTTTGTGCAACAACATAACCAAACGAACACCTAATTGTACAATTGTACCTAGCTTTAAAATATTCAAATAACGCGATCATAGCAACAACACTCAGTTTCATTTACGCCGTGCCTAGGCTTTTTATATTTAACGAACACACAAGAAAATCTTTAGTCTTTCTAATTATACTCCGCTACAACGATAAGAAAGTAGCCCAATGCTATAAAAATATCATAACAAAACTTAACTAATAGAATATTAGATACAACTGCCACTATTGACATTTTATTTTCCAGAACACCTCTCATTTTTGGCTACCTTGCTGTTTGCAGTTTGCTTGTATTATTTTTAATTTACTCTAATCACTCGTTTATATTCGCATCAAAGCTTATAATATTATAAAATCTGGCAACCACTTTCCTGCTCGATGCGCCACTTACGACAGCCATCGTCAACTTAAGCAGCGAAAAAGTTTAAGGAACACTGACAATATAATATACATGTATATAATTAAATAGTACTATAGAAGACAATACAAAGAGTATTAATCAGAGTTAATTATCATGATGTTAGCTATCTAACGTTAGTCAAAGCGGCAATAAACAATCCATATGTAATTTGCCACAAATGATCGCTATGCCTAACCTACTACATTTCTTTTATGTTTTTGCTTCTTTTTTTGTATTTAACAAGTATACTATATTTCTCAATTAAGCTAAGTAAATAGGAATATCTAAACAATAATTTGGTGCAGGGTGCAGTATAATAGCCTAGGTAAAAGTGTATAGTATAGCAGGTTACAATATTTTCCTTCGTTTTACAATTCTAAAACCATTTTTTTTTCTTAACTTTGGCAGTGTGTCGCAATATTATTTAGATGGTCGGTTCTGAGGCGTAAATTCCAACCGAATGTTCAAAGCAAAGCTTTATATTAGCCCAAACGTAGATTTATTTGAATCAAATCAAGATGTTTTAGACAAAAGCGTCGATCTTTCCTACAGATTTCTTGGTAAACTTTCAAAAGTAGTCGAAAAAATATATGTTTTTGAAGATGAGACTTAAGAAACATACATTAAAGTATAAAATAAGGAGGCAGGTAAAGTTAGAGCGTAATAAATATTTGAGCGATCAGCACAGATGGCTCCAAACTAGTGCAAGCCCGATTCCGTCGCTTCGAGATGATTCCATGGGGGCGCGTTGTGCGGACACGCTTAGTCGTAGTTCTCCGACTCCTGCTGCACCAGCTTGAACCGGCGAGGGCTCTTCACTGCGATGGAGCCGTGCCCGTCGAGCGACAGGCGGCCCTTCATCTGAAGGTATCTGCAAATGATAACGTCATACATTTTAAAAGCAGTTCCATAGAAATTCAACCCAGCGAATCCATGTATCAAAATTTAACTGATTACGTGTCTTCAAACGATGACCACTGGTTAATGACCCAGTAATTTTGAAATTACCTTTTGATATAACGGCACACGAGCTTCGTCGGTCGCTGCTGCCACTCATCCAGCACTTCCTTAGGAGCTAACACCTGTAATCACATTTTGAAACATTGCAGTAGAGTCACGTAGTTTTCCTCACTTATTAGTTTTCTTAGTTGTTTTAGTAAGAAATAGTCTAGACTCTGGTGTATGTATATCTTCTTTTGAGTCGTTCCGCTTAACTTTATTACCGAAGTTTATTATAAGGGCTTTCTTCATTACCTGGTCTCCCCTCAGCCTATCAAGCAGTGTGACGCAAATTACAGCCGCCTTAATGCCAGCGTGGTGCGTCAGAGCAGCGAACGCGAGCGATTCCATCTCAATGTTGACGACTCCTGACTTGTGAATGCTCTCCAAATACTCCATCTTGTCAGCTTCCGTGAAGTCACAGAACGCCCCGTCCAAGCGACCCTGACCTGATATGACAACAGCACAGAAGTATTTGTTAGTGACCTCAATACGAAATAATTATGTTCTACGTCCGCTGATTTTATCTTGAGAAAGTATCTAACTATTGCGCGAATTCCAATCTGTTTCCTTGTTTCTGTTTAAGATAAGCTAAGAGCAAAGAATGTGTCCTTTGCGTCACCTTGGCCTTTAACATTTCAATAAGCAGAACATAAATTAGCATTATACCTCTTTAGGTATGTGCAGCCAGAAGCCAGCTATATATCACTTTTATATTCTTGTTTGTCTAAATAAAATGTTTATTTCCGTGTTGGAGCCGAAGTTGTCCACATCATGACCTTTTTCAGAGGCAACTTTGCTAAATCGAAATGGCTGTTCAACTGAGTCCATCAGAGTGTCAAGATGGCATTGATTACGATATCTTAGAGAAAGCGTTGTCTTTACTGTCGTCAAGATTTTGATGAGATGATTTTTTCGTCCGTTGTCGAATACAACGAACGAATCATCTCAACAAAATCTTTATTTCAAATAGTATTTCAATTTTAACAAAGTTATTGATATAGGTAACGATGTTGATGATGCGGTCGGGATAAGGGGGAAGGAGGTACTGGTTTTATTAAAAAAACTGAACCTAAATGAACGTAATCGGTGACGCCTGGCCTACACCATTCTAGGTTCTAAAAAGTGTGGTAGAAAGGGTTACCTTCATAAAAGTGTGGTAGATAGGGTAAGCTTCACAAAAGTGTGGTAGAAAGGGTTACCTTCATAAAAGTGTGGTAGAAGGGTAACCTTCACAAAAGTGTGGTAAAAAGGGTTACCTTCATAAAAGTGTGGTAGAAAGGGTTACCTTCATAAAAGTGTGGTAGAAAGGGTTACCTTCATAAAAGTGTGGTAGAAAGGGTTACCTTCATAAAAGTGTGGTAGAAAGGGTTACCTTCATAAAAGTGTGGTAGAAGGGTAACCTTCATAAAAGTGTGGTAGAAAGGGTTACCTTCATAAAAGTGTGGTAGAAAGGGTTACCTTCATAAAAGTGTGGTAGAAAGGGTTACCTTCATAAAAGTGTGGTAGAAAGGGTTGCCTTCATAAAAGTGTGGTAGAAAGGGTTACCTTCATAAAAGTGTGATAGAAAGGGTTACCTTCATAAAAGTGTGGTAGAAGGGTAACCTTCATAAAAGTGTGGTAGAAAGGGTTACCTTCATAAAAGTGTGGTAGAAGGGTAACCTTCACAAAAGTGTGGTAGAAAGGGTTACCTTCATAAAAGTCGTATGTGCACATAGTCTTGCCAGTGACGGTGTCATACGGATCCTCGGGATCGGCCAGGCCCTTCAGTTCACGAGCCAGGCGTTTGTCCAGCTTCGCAGGCCTTTGAATGTTCTTGCCTAATACCGTCTGAAATTGGTAAAAAAAACAAAAATAGAAAGATTGTATATGTCGGGTTTATTCAATAGTGCGGACGTCAAAACAAATCACAAACACGCCATCTGGTGGCAAAGCAAGAACAACTACGCATTGGCGCGCTTTTTCTAATCACTTGCGTGGTGGGGACTGCAGAATGAATATGGCAGTTTAGTACTGACCGCCGTAGAGCTAAGACGTCGTAGAATCAGTGTCGATCCGTAAGTAATTAAGTAATTATGTAAGCAAGATTGTAACTTTGTGTTGTGACTATTTGAATAAACCCAGTGTATCGAAAAAATTGTTTGATTTCATTTTCACGATTGTACCCACCGACCTGCCCACACACGATGTCTTAACCTAAGGGAATACATCCTGACTTCCCGATGGTTTGCATCTATCGGCCACCCTTGATGCGACATATAGAAATATAGAATACAAATATTATAGGAACTCAATTCCATTAATTACTGTATTACTTAAAGGTCATTTTCAAGCAGATGTGATACACCCTCTCTCATTTGATTAAGAGGAAATGCGGTCGCAGACATACGACTGAATATTCTAAGTAAAAAGTCATAATTCGAGGTCTGGCTATCGCCTATTTTCCCCTCCAATATTGAATCAATCTAAGAGATATTCCATAAAAGATTAGATATAATTGTACTGTGCTCATTTGTTTTCATTTTTGATGATACATTATCTTTAGAAGCACTAGAACTCTCAAATCAATCTTTTTTATTAAATTTATGGAATATCTTTTAAATTTGTCCAACAGGTACTGGAGGAGGATATAGGTGAGAGCCAAACCTGAAGCAGTGGCGGCCCAGTGGTAACGGCCGCGACTTACGTGTCGTAGGGCGGGGGTTCGAACCCAGGCAGGCGCTTTACTTTGTTTAAATTATTTCATCACCTCTGCCCTCAAAACGGTGAAGGGAAACATCGCGAGGAAACCGGCATGTCCTAGACCCAAAAATTCGAAGACATATGACATCCACCAACCAGCATTGGGACCGAGTGATGCATTACGCCCCATTTCCTCTTACTGAGATGCCCGCATTTCCTCGAAACTTTCTCTTAGGGTCAGCGATGGTTGAAATGCCAAAATGGATTCATCACGTGACACTGCGACGGCGCTTGACAATCCCATACATTTTGAGTTTTTCTAATTGTTATAACGCTTTCTTTCGTTATCATAATCTCACTTGGATAGAGTTACAGATCTCTTTTGCAGCTATTTTCAACCGACTACAAAAAGGAGGGGGTTCTCAATTCAACTGTATGTTAGTATTTGTATATTTGTTATGCGATTACTCGGCCAATTGTGGCCCGATTTTGAAAATTATTTTTGTGTTCAAAAGGTTATACTCCCGAGATGGTCTCATTGTCACCAAGTCAGAATCCGATGATGGGATGCTGTGGAAATCGAGGGCATTCCTCAAATATTATAGGTATACATATAGCGATTTTGGCATTTTTATCAACAATGCAATTATTTGCACTCAGAATGTATCATTTTGTGAAATGGAACTGATGAAGAAGACCACAGATGGCCACTAGACATACTCCTTAATGACATATATGTCTCGGGTAGGTATAAGATATCTCAAATAGTTAACCGACTATGATGAATCATATACTTATAAATATTTGGTACTGATGAAAATGGTACAATCGAACTGATCTGATGATAATATGAAGGTAGGCTACTGGAACACCGAAATAAAATAATCTATCCAAGTTGTGTTTGGGCTTATTGGGATTGCCATGAGATATACTTTGGCTATAAATGATATTTATGGCATTTGAGGTATCTACCAAAACTAAAAAGAGAACAATACAAAATAAAAACGCCTTTAAAAAAACTCTAGTTACTAGGCGAAGTCGGTGTCGAATAATGAAAAACAATAGGTACCGAAGACACCGAATTAGAAAAAGAAATTAATTTTTCGCTATGTAGTGTATTTTTTTTGGAAGTCGGTTATTTATTTTTTTGTTAAAAGGTGTTTATCTTTCTGAACATTTTTTTTTGTTTTCCTCAAAAGTAACTTCAAAGACAAGCTGTATATACTAAAACGTACCAGTTCGAGCACATTCCTCAAGGCTCCATCGACGGCCTCCTCAGATATGACAACAGTGCCGCCCTCGTAGCCGATGCCACCGCAAGTGCCGATCCTAAAGAACACGGGGTCCCGCACCTTCGCGTGGTACATCAGCTTGATCACCTCGTGCAGCAGGATGCCCACCGAAGGTATGCCCATACCATGCTGCAAAGGAAAACATCCATTTAGTAAGCGCTAAATAACGTACCTACCTAAAGATGTATGTAGTGCAGAATATTCCTACGCAAGTACTACGCAATTCCCGGTTGAAGACCATAATATTATCGTGTAGGTACACGTGACACGGATAAGCCGCGTTAATAGATTTTAATCATTGATTTAATCTGCTGACGTAGATACCTCCTAATCATCGAGTAGTTAGTCTCTGAATAATACGATCAGGGGCGGATCTAGGATTCATTTCTGGGGGCACGAGGGGACACAGACCCAGCTGGTTAGCGGTGTCCGTGTTTTTCTAGATATTTTTTTATTATTTCTATAGGTATTCTTTTCTACCTATATTTTTTATTATTTCTATAGGTAGGTATTGGCACCTTGTTAGAAATTTGTTTAATACCATCGTTGTATCGATGTCACAAAGCGCCAGTTACAGTAGGTAATTGGTACTATACCTATAGTTACTTGATTGACCCAAATTACTTCACAAGATTACATTATACCGACATTACTGTTGGAATGGAAGTGACTCTCCTTGCTATCTTAGATGCAAGAGCGAGCGGAGCGAGCTCACAAATTTTCACACTTCGAAGCGGTTGCCTTGACAGTTTGACACCATTCTGAACGCAATAGTTACTTTCGTTGTAAGATCGAGCGAAGCGAGCTCTATAATTTTTGGAACCCAGCCTCTTTTGACAATTCATACAGAAATTGCATTGAGAGAAACTTGGTGCAAGAGCGAGTGAAGCGAGCTCAAGAAAAATAACACATAATAGTCCACTAAACTTACTAGTAAAACTAGCTAGCTTTGTCCAAGCTAGGAGCCCTCAGAGCGCGGGGCCTTTGGCATTTGCTATACCTGCTACGTAGAGAGATCGCCGGCTTTAGTTCCATTTGAAAAAAATGTCTTCTTTTCTTGAAACAGTAATAAGTCGTGTCTTTATTCATGATTTTTCTACTAATGAATAAAGACATTTTCGTTTTTGTAGGGTCGTTAGACAAAGACAAAAATTAAAAAAAAATGGTTTTCTCCTAGAGGAAAATAAGCTGTTGTATCGGCTCAACGGTACGCTTATTATTGAATGGGCACTGATCGATACGATTACGGACGGATATTATGACTGAAATCTGTCGTTATTGTCGTTAATATACTTTTGTATTCCTTTTTAGTAGTAGGTAACCTAAAGATGGAGACAATGATTAGGGAAGTCTGGCATAGACACAAAACAAATAATGTTATGTTTTACGTATAGGTAACATTCGGCAAATATATTACATATTGAACATTCGGCAAATCTATACTAATATTATAAAGAGGTACAGTTTGTGAGGTTGTAGAGAGAAATCTTTGGATCTACAGAACCGATTTTGAAAATTCTTTTACAATTTGAAAGCTACATTACTTCTGAGTGCCATAGGCTATGTTTTTAAGCCCTGTGAAAAACGGAAACGAAAACGGGTCCTTTGGGTTGGTCCACGGGAGCGAAGCCGCGGGGAACAACTAGTATATTTTAATATATTAGAAAATACTCGTATACCAAACTAATACCTACTCACTTTGAATTCGGAGTAGGTAAAGGTTTCAACGTAAATGAAACTGGTTCTTTTGTATCGCCCGCAGCTTTATTGGTCAAATATGGGTGCATCGCGGCATCGATAGTTTTGATCACAATTCACAACGCAGTATAGACTCCGGTCTCGTTTTATTTACAGGACCGATTGATGTTTATTTCATGTAAAAATATGCCTATGAAAACTGTAGTCTTTTCTCATGCTTTTCTCTTTTCACCAATAGATAGAAATAAATTTCTCCTGGTGTAATCTATCCTAGATCATCTTTTTAAAAACTCTTTTGGCCACAGATAATACCTAATCTAAATAAAAAGTTCCCCAGTACAAACACATATGCGGGACACCCTCTTAAACTTGTAGAGTAATGTAGAGAAACATTTCGCTGACACTCGGCTACCTAAAGTTTATAGCTAGCACAATAAAATTTCCAGACAACCCGTCTCCCAACATATACGACGAAACAATGTTTTATATTGTACATCGCACATACTTAGTTGTAAAGAAAAAGGTCAACGCCACACAATGGAGGGTTTCAAAGTGTTTCCGAAAAGTCATTAACAATTATCGCAATCTACAGTAGACCCTCACATCCAACTACATCCCTGACGGAAATTGCATGTCGTTTTATACGTAGATAGGTAACCTGCATACTTCACTAAGAGTCAGCTAGTCATGGGGGGTAGGGGGGGGCGCTTTAATTTAAATGCCTAACTACTGCTCAGACTAATCGATCCATTTACGAGGCAAATCAACATTTCCGCGCGGAGATCCGTGCCGAGAGCAAGTTATGCAGCGAGCAAAATACAACGATATAATTCAGAAATTCAAAACAGATTAACGACCTCTACTTTTTAATCGACGAAAAAAAAGGAAGAGGTTCTCAATGCGACATGTATATTTTATTTTTTATGTATGACCGTGAGTCCGTGATGACCACGCATAACTTTTTATAGTGTTCCGATTTCAAAAAATCTCTCAATATTGGAAAAAGTGTACCACAAACTTGGTCCCATTTAAATTTGAAAATTAATCTCCACCCCTAAAGGTAGGAAAAAGGATTTATTGATAATAGCAAGGTTGATCTTCGTTGATTGTTTGTTTGGCGCCTCAAAATGCTACACAAAAAGTTTAATTTTTTGCTTTTTAGTTCGATGTTTTTTTGATGCAGTTTACTCGTAACAAAAACAAATCTATATGTGTCTCTGTCTAACCTTATATTATATGGTTTGTCTTCCTTCTCAGGTACCTAGTTGAAACCGAAATCCCATCTGGTGATCTCATGGTGGTGGTGACAATACACTATCGTGTCCACCTCTACCCATAAACCCCAATATATTTCGATTATTTTTTTTGTTAAAAATATTTTTGCATTCTTATGAAATATTTATGCAGGCGTATTTATCCTGTTTTCAGCAGGTACTTACAGCGGCCGCAAATGGAAATAGAAATTAAATTACTAGCAAAAAGATGGGATAATGCGTAAAAAGACAAAACTGGCTTTGCGGGAGGCAAAGCCAATTTCCAGTTAAAAACACATTACCATGTCAGTCTGTAAATGTGAATTGTGAATTAATGATGGGGCGACATTCTAGGCTGTCAGCCTTTGCTTAGGCCGTTCAATCATATTCATGAGGAACCACAAAAGGATTAAATCTTTTTAAACTACAAATATAAATGGTGTTTCACCAGCTGCTCCGTTTAGCAAGCGGAAAATAGAGTTTGTATTTTAATAATTCATAGTTACTACCATTAGATGACAGACGATTCCAGTTATGTTAAATAGTGAAGTCTACAGCTATGCAGCAAGCAGTAATGCAGCAAGCAATAATGGTAAAATCAAACATGTGGAAATAATCATTTGTCTCAATTGAAGCAGTCGCATTCGGAACAAGTCTAATTCAAGGTTGTCAAGATAGAAAATGTCATGTCTCTAAAATTTAGTTGCATTTAGTGACAGTGTGGCGAGTAGTTATATTGTATTAAGTATTATAATTCGACAATTTATTTGATGTTAGCCAATTGAGAAAAAATATTTAGCATAGACACGGACATAGGTCGTAGGTCGATGACCCACCTGATGGAATGTGTATACCGTCCCCTACCGAGACATCTGAACTGAAATACCAGTAACAATAAGCGTAGTAATAATATTCTGTGTCATTTGATAGAACAGGCTTTGGCTGGCAAGAGTTAAGTTATAAGTAATTATTTTTTTAGGCTTTTGTCATAAAACCACCACGCATAACATAACAGGTTCCTACAGTAAACAGTGCGATGGTGACAGCCCTACTCTCGTTTAATCAACTGCAATCTCACGAGACAGTCACGAGGCTTTACACACGTTAACGTGCTAGATTATAGACCTTTATACAGTTACAATTGAATTTGGAACTAGTGTAACGCACGTGTTTTTAAGATTTGTATATTTTTATGATCGATACAAATATTTACATTTCAATAGAGGACGCACTAAAAGATATGATCGTGTTTGTAAATATGACGATTATATTAAGAATACGAGTAATAAAAATAAACTTGATAACATAACAAAAACATATTATTATGTGTTACCTACACATAATAATTCGGCTTCGCATGAAGTATGAAACACAATTCGAACATAATGAGCTGGGTGCAGTTAATTTATAATTTGCTGAAGGTCGGTCAATCGCAACAGAGAAGCAATACAATACATCTTACAATCAAATCGAAAATCAGTACCTATAGAACAGAGTTGCAGGATTCCAGAAACTGATAAATATGTAAACGGCAATAAAATTACGGTGATTTCAATTCTCGGTTCGGATTGTCTGTTATTAAATTCTCAGTAGCTCCTGGGGATTAGAAAATAGCTATTGGCATTCTACGAAACTTTATACCTTAATTGCATCTCTACGTACTCCTTCGGGAAATACAAGATGTTGGTCGGGTTGCTATTGCTATGCTATCTTTCTATCTCGTGTTGGCACGAGTCAGCCAGAAATTTGGTGGAGCCGCTGGCTGCCGAAAGTGCGACTGTCTGTGCTGAATCTGACTTACTAACATTCTTGATGGCAATAATTGCACTCCATATCTACTGTTATAAAATTCAGCCTTTGAACAACGGGGTTGGGTCTTCTTTCAGTCCAACCGGATGCAGTGCGTACCTAATTATTTGACATAGAGCTACTGCCCATTGTGACCTCCACAACCCAGTTAATTGGTAACACGATACCCCTTAGCAAGACTGGTGTCAGATTTTCTCGCTTCTGACTATCCACCCGTAAATTAATGTACCTGTAGCAGATAATAATACATAATTTTTGAATGATACTCACACTGATACAAAGCACAGGCCCTACTTTGTACATGGAGTATCTGTAGGAGAACTGGCTGATGTCCTGCAGCGTGGTCCCGCAGGGCAGCTTGTGACCGATCTCCGCCATGATCGTGTATGCGAACTGCTCCATTCGCTTCGGGGTGCCTCCCATGCATACAAACTGGAGATCGGAAATGGGCATTAAAATTATGGATTGTAACTGCATCCTATTTTCACAAGGGAATTGGTTAAATATATCGCCACTAATGGACGTAAGATAAGACAATCTTAAATGTCTTAAAATTAGTTTTGAAAAGTTTGGGTCTGAAGATAAAAACAGGTCATTTAGGACAATACTGCCAAAAAATACAACATAAAATGCCAAAAGTTTTGCAAGACAAGTCAAAATGCCAGTAAATCCATTGAAATAATAATAATTATATACCTTTACATCGCCGAACATCTCAACAAGATCGTGAGAACCGCTACCTAATGCCAAGTGGTATAATATATCTTGGTCCATTAGCTCGATGTTGGGGTTCCGCAGACGCACCGTGCCATCGGGGTACCTGGCGAAAAAAGGGTCGACATGAGTATCTGTTACAAGTTTACAAGTAAGGATAAGTACTTTCACATCACTAAGTATGTTTACATAACAACGTCCACGATACATTTTTAACATGAACCTTTCAATTTGTAAGATTTCGGAGGGGACTTTTTATTCGCAAGACTTGCTTTTGTTGCAAACTTTACCCGTCGGGAAGCCCTATTTTAAACGGTTTTTATTGTTTACGTCGTCGGTTAATAAGGGGAAGGAAAACCAAATACACAATAAATATAATCGTCATGTATCCCGAACTGCTGAAGTATGAACTTGCAAATACTAACTCAAAGTAAAGGGGTGGAATGAGATCGTCGACTCGAGACTCCTCAATACTAAAACCGCAGCTGTTTGCCGATGTTATGTCAGGAAAGTTCTCTAGTTGAATTAGGAGGAAACAGGAAAGTAGAGCACTACGTAATTTTGCAGTACATAATTTAATCTGGCGATATTTTCCTGCATCCAAAAATAATTTCACAAGTCACAACCTAACGGAATCTCTGTCAACAGGTTCTCCAGTGTTGCTCTCCTTGACTTCTTCATGACCGTTATCATCTTGGAACAGTCTCCGATGTGGATGATGGTGGCCGTTCTGTCCGGTCGAACTCCGCCGAGCATTCATCTCGCACCCGTTTTGGTGCTGGACGGATGCACTTGCATCTTCCACCTTACAGTTACACGGCATTTTGTCTATATCTTCTGCCCTGTATTAAGCAAAATAAACAACTAAGTTAGTATAAAAGTACATTCTATTGTTTTTTATTTATATAAACACTGCAATAAAGATGCATCAGGAGTTTAACCCTGCTGACCTTACTACGAAAATGACACAATGTTGGTTTATTCAGCGAATCAGTTCATATCAAAGGTTAAGGTTATCGCATGATGTTATTTTTTGAGCGTTGCGATAATAAACTACGTTGATACAATCTGTTTGCAAACAGTTTAATCAAGGTTAGCGACTAATCGATGTTGAAAGAGTTAACAGTAACTCTTTGAAGTACCTATTATATTTTGTTACGCCGACAAAAATGTTAACTATTCGGCTGATTTGATGATACATTTAAATTAGAATACAAGTATGCAAGAAAATTTTAGATAAGTATCTATAACAATTTTAAGGAATAGGTAGGTATAAAATTATCTCTAAATTAATATTGTTTTCAGTATAAATCATGATGAAAGTCAAATTTTACTTTTAATCTCAACAATACTTCATGTCAGGTCAAAAACGCATTAATCAATATAAAAGTTTCAAAAAAGAAATCACTTACCTTATTTATTTAATAAATAATAAATATTTCTCACACACACTGTTAACCCGACACTTTTTGCCTCACAATAAATTACGAAAAGCACACGAGAATGTAACGCAGGCCGAACGGTTGCTACGTATTGTTAGATCGACTTTCCAAAGGCGAATACTTCACAAGCAGGCCGGCTCGCATAAAGCAGCCTGGGTATCCACGAAACTTTTATCACGCAACATTGCGTTGTTGTTCAGTTAGTTATAAAAACTTTTTTGCCAAATACAACGTTCCATTGAGTGTACTCACAATAATACGATGTGAGCTCTCCAAGCACATGCGACGATGTATAATGAATCAGAATTTATGTCACTGACTCAGACACTTTAATCATTTCTAGTAAAGGAATTGTGTGGAACGCATTTATTAAATTACTCACGGAAGTTATGCGATTCAGCAATTTAACGCTGATGACTAATGACAATACGCTATGGCTATCGCTATACTTAGTAAGCGAAGAAGTTCCGTTGGCAACTAATTGGATCAGTATGATGGCAGAGAGTAGTGCTGGTGGTGATAAAGAGAAATACAATACGAGTAGTGAGGCCATGCAAATTCCAAATCCATTAAAAGCTTAACAGTACAGTATCTAAAACTATTTAATCTTTCAAGTCCAAATCAACGGTATATAGATCCTAAACGGAATATAAACAAAAAAAAACCGGCCAAGTGCGAGTCGGACTCGCGCACGATGGGTTCCGTACCATTATCGCAAAAAAACGGCAAAATAAATACATCAACTGTGAAAATTTCAACTGTCTAGCTATCACGGTTCATGAGATACAGCCTGGTGACAGACAGACAGACGGACCGCGGAGTCTTAGTAATAGGTCCCGTTTTTACCCTTTGGGTACGGAACCCTAAAAAACAAACATGCCCAAATAAATAATAAGGGACTTTAAAGGAATAGAACTTATTAGTGCTTATAGAATCCCCTGCATAGGGGATCGTAGTGGAACATTGAGTGCTGTAGAATCCCCTGCATAGGGGATCGTAGTGGAACATTGAGTGCTGTAGAATCCCCTGCATAGGGGATCGTAGTGGAACATTGAGTGCTGTAGAATCCCCTGCATAGGGGATCGTAGTGGAACATTGAGTGCTGTAGAATCCCCTGCATAGGGGATCGTAGTGGAACATTGAGTGCTGTAGAATCCCCTGCATAGGGGATCGTAGTGGAACATTGAGTGCTGTAGAATCCCCTGCATAGGGGATCGTAGTGGAACATTGAGTGCTGTAGAATCCCCTGCATAGGGGATCGTAGTGGAACATTGAGTGCTGTAGAATCCCCTGCATAGGGGATCGTAGTGGAACATTGAGTGCTGTAGAATCCCCTGCATAGGGGATCGTAGTGGAACATTGAGTGCTGTAGAATCCCCTGCATAGGGGATCGTAGTGGAACATTGAGTGCTGTAGAATCCCCTGCATAGGGGATCGTAGTGGAACATTGAGTGCTGTAGAATCCCCTGCATAGGGGATCGTAGTGGAACATTGAGTGCTGTAGAATCCCCTGGGGGACTGATTTAGGGGATTCTAGTGGTACGAGAAATATTTTCGACATAGGTAGGTTTTGTGGTCAAAGGGCTAATCCACAACGGGTAAACGGAGGATTTGCGATGGTGTTCCAAGGCTATTATTTAAGACCGTCCATTTTATCCGGTAGATTTCTGGAAACAACAAAAGTGACGCGATTGACTGTTGAAAATAAATTCATTCAATCACAGCAGCTATAAGAAAATTGTCGCAAAAGGAATGTGACAAATTGTCAAACCCGCATGACAATTTGTCACATTCCTTTTGCTTTTTCTTTTCGGGATGTGGTGTTGATCATTCCAAGAGCCAAATTAAACAAACTAATTTTAACCATTGAACGTTGACCAATAATTGCCCATCCTACTGAGACAACACTAGGATGACGTAAGCGGCTCGAATTTGCAGACGTGATATGACGCAGGTCGTAGCTGTACAGTCATTCAGTCAATAAAGGTAAATCCCGAGTTGAGTTATTCAACATAAAGTTTACTGTTTACAACATGCGTGACAGAGAAAACGCACCATTTTTCCTTTTAGGATAAATCTATTTACAACCTGAAAGTTCATACCAATTTAGCAGTTAAGATCTTCGTCTCTCTTTGACTCTCCCGGTGGCGGATGTTCTGTTTTCTCTGAAGGAGTGAAAGGGTTTGTCATTTCCTTACATTTCTTTGTCAACCAAAAGCCTCGTAGTTATTTGGCAAGGGCCGTTCATCTAAAGCTGGTCCTTTCTCCATTCCCTCAAGTAAATACTTAAATGGCCGATTGGAACGAAATATTGCTCTAATCACTTCATAAATTTCATCTACCGAGATATGAGCTTCGGCACCAGCTGTTCAAAGTTCACTAATGGACAGCGCATTGTAGAGCACGTTAAAACGTAAACTAACTTAGTAAAGTTCCATGGCGTAGCAAATGTAAGTAGATCGAAACTACTTAAAGATTTATTCCAACCACCGATGTTAAAAACCGCTTTCAATAACAGATGCTCAAGGCCTTACCCAGTGAGGGGGTTCTAACTCCCCAGTCCCCTCTGTATGGTCTCAAATATTGGTTTAGGTACTCTTCGTAGTTTATGCGGCCTACCCGAATGTCCTTTTTTTGGTATTGTTCGTCGAATCGTTGAGCTCCTTAAATTCTGAGTTGAGCTGCTCGGTTATTGACAAATGCGCGCACTGACTGGACAGGTCCACTCAATCTGGCTGGTTATTACCTCAAAAGACCATTTCAGACATCAGTCTACATGGTCTTCACATTATCTAACAAAGATTTTGTCTGGACGTTAAAAGAGACTGTGACCTCGGAGTTTGTTTTGGCCTTTCTTCTCAGAGTAGTCAGATAGGAAATGCCGACCTCATCTAGTTTAAAAAAATATGTTCGACATGTAAAAGTGTTTGTACAAACCAACTTACAGAAATAAAATCATTTATCATTAAGGCTACTGACGAAATAATACTGAAAATTTCTGCAAAATTGGAGCACAATAGAACTTTTTAACAAAAAAAAAAACAATTTGCAATAAAACACTGGTAAGCGAAAAATAACTTTCTTTTGAGAAGTCATTGCCTTTTGTACCACCGACTTCGAGTTTTTTGACACCGACTTCGGCAATAAAGTAATTTTTCGTTTTATAATGTTTTTTTGGAAGAAAAGTTTTTATTTTTCTCTTTTTAGTCTTGGTCTCAAATAATCCTGAAAATCATTTATAGCCAAAGTACATCTCATGACAAATGTAAAAAGCCCAAACACGACTAGGATATACATTGTTTTATTGGACGATTCGCCCGAATTTAACTCGCCCGAATCGACCACTATTAAAATATTCATTTTTCTGTGTCGATTCGCCCGAAGTTAATTTATCGGTGGGCGAATCGACCATTCCAAAATTATTTAGTAGGTGATTCGCCCAAATATTATTTTAGAGAACAAAAAATATAAAAGCACAGTCGTGCTCACCCGTCTCGGAAATAATATGAAGAATTAATCGAAATTAATAGATATTTTACTTGAATCTAGGAAAGCAATGCATTAAATAAGTAATTACCACTTAAAACGGGAGATATTGAAGTTAGATAAGATAGTGATTTGTCACAATAAGGGGGAGACAGCAATATGCGCTTCAAAAAAAAATTAAGAGAAAGCTTTATACGCAATCAGCTCATTCCAGTACCGGTAAATACTAATTTAAGTACCAGGAGATTATAATCACGAGGAGGCTAGGCTGGTGGTCAAAAGAGTACCGGGCGATTTTCGATTCTGAAGTCCTAGTACTCCGTTAGGTATAGGTATCGATATAAAATCGATGCCACTGTGCGATGTATTACACCGTAAAAACAACGATGTATTTATGATATAAGTATCGATATAACATCGATGCCACTGTGCGATGTATTACACCATAAAAAACAAAGATGTATTTGTGATATAATAGGTATCAATGTAACATCGATGCCAATTTGCGATGTATTATACCATAAACAACATCGATGTATTTTTGATTTAGGTATTGATATAACATCGATGCCACTGTGGGATGTATTACACCATAAAAAACATCGATGTATTTTTGATACCTATAGGTATCGATATAACATCGATGCCACTGTGCTATGTATTACACCATAAAAAACATCGATGTATTTTTGATATAGGAATCGATATAACATCGATGCCACTGTGCGATGTATTACACCATAAAAAACATCGATGTATTTTTGATATAGGTATCGATATAACATGGATGCCAATTTGCGATGTATTATACCATAAACAACATCGATGTATTTTTGATATAGGCATCGATATAACATCGTTGCCACTGTGCGATGTATTACACCATAAAAAACATCGATGTATTTTTGATATAGGAATCGATATAACATCGATGCCACTGTGCGATGTATTACACCATAAAAAACATCGATGTATTTTTGATATAGGTATCGATATAACATCGATGCCAATTTGCGATGTATTATACCATAAACAACATCGATGTATTTTTGATTTAGGTATTGATATAACATCGATGCCACTGTGGGATGTATTACACCATAAAAAACATCGATGTATTTTTGATACCTATAGGTATCGATATAACATCGATGCCACTGTGCTATGTATTACACCATAAAAAACATCGATGTATTTTTGATATAGGAATCGATATAACATCGATGCCACTGTGCGATGTATTACACCATAAAAAACATTGATGTAGGTATTTTTGATATAGGTATCGATATAACATGGATGCCAATTTGCGATGTATTATACCATAAACAACATCGATGTATTTTTGATATAGGTATCGATATAACGTCGATGCCACTGTGCGATGTATTACACCATAAAAAACATCGATGTATTTTTGATATAGGTATCGATATAACATCGATGCCACTGTGCGATGTATTACACCATAAAAAACATCGATGTATTTTTGATACGTATAGGTATCGATATAACATCGATGCCACTGTGCGATGTATTACACCATAAAAAACATCGATGTATTTTTGATATAGGTATCGATATAACATGGATGCCAATTTGCGATGTATTATACCATAAACAACATCGATGTATTTTTGATATAGGTATCGATATAACATCGATGCCACTGTGCGATGTATTACACCATAAAAAACATCGATGTATTTTTGATACCTATAGGTATCGATATAACATCGATGCCACTGTGCGATGTATTACACCATAAAAAACATCGATGTATTTTTGATATAGGTATCGATATAACATGGATGCCAATTTGCGATGTATTATACCATAAACAACATCGATGTATTTTTGATATAGGCATCGATATAACATCGTTGCCACTGTGCGATGTATTACACCATAAAAAACATCGATGTATTTTTGATATAGGAATCGATATAACATCGATGCCACTGTGCGATGTATTACACCATAAAAAACATCGATGTATTTTTGATATAGGTATCGATATAACATGGATGCCAATTTGCGATGTATTATACCATAAACAACATCGATGTATTTTTGATATAGGTATCGATATAACATCGATGCCACTGTGCGATGTATTACACCATAAAAAACATCGATGTATTTTTGATACGTATAGGTATCGATATAACATCGATGCCACTGTGCGATGTATTACACCATAAAAAACCACGATCTATTTTTGATATAAGTATCGATATAACATCGATGCCAATGTGCGATGTATTATACCATAAAAAACATCGATGTATTTTTGATATAGGTATCGATATAACATCGATGCCACTGTGCGATGTATTACACCTTAAAAAACATCGATGTATTTTTGATACGTATAGGTATCGATATAACATCGATGCCACTGTGCGATGTATTACACCATAAAAAACCACGATCTATTTTTGATATAAGTATCGATATAACATCGATGCCAATGTGCGATGTATTATACCATAAAAAACATCGATGTATTTTTGAAGTCGGTTGAAAAGCGGATCGAGAAATGTAGCTGTTAGTAAAACTATTATCTCGTCGAATGTAGCGCAATTTAGCTCCACTAACATTTATCGTTTGTGACCCTGAGCCCAAATCCAGCAGTTTGTTGTCCAGTAGCTTATGTATCTGCAGTGAGCTGGAGGGCCCATTCATCTCTGTGTACTATTCATCTTTGAAATGTGAATTGAGAGCCCAATATTCCTTAATTTTGTGCTTAGGTTAGAGTTAATTAAACCAGAACATACATTTTTATGATCGTCTCTAGAAAATCTTAATATTTCACAAAACTACAATAACAATCGAAGCTTATCTGGCCATCTAGTGCAATTTATTTGAAACAATTTTTCTCCCGGTGCTCGTGTCTCGGGTAAGTTAAAGTTAATCGAAGAGCGAACGGAGCGAGCTAATTCCTGACTGGGACAGGCTAAGTGTTCAATGATGAGCGAGGTCTTGAATTGGCAGCGAGCGAAGCTATCATCAGTATCATCACAACATATAAAATAAGTTCATATAATTATTGTATAAAAATATGAGATATTCATATTTTTTACACCACTCGATGACTCAGTGGGGCCCATTAATCTCTGTGTATCATGGATGTGTCTGATACCTTGGTTGCTATTACCCTGTAGCTGACTGCTGATACATAAGCTACTAGACAACCAACTGCTGATGGATTTGGACTCAGGGTCACAAAAGATAAATGTTGTGTTAGTGGAGCTAAATTGCGCTACATTCGACGAGAGCTACCAATATTTTTTGATCTGCTTTTCAACTGACGAAGCGAACTAAAAAGATGTAAACAAGAATAAATGCAGTCGGAGTGATGGACGTTGAAAAAAAACATCGATGTTTTTGTCGATGTAATAAAATGTTGAATAAAAAGATAAGTAATTAATAAAATAAAAATAAAACCCGATTGCTTAAGAAGTGAACTAAAAAGACCTAAACAAGAAGAAAATCATGTTGTGCTGTCGGAGAATGCATCTGGTTTTGGTCAGCCAACTCGCGAATATGTGTCCTCCGACTCAGACACAGCATGATTTTCTTCTTGTTTACGTCTTTTTAGTTCGCTTCTTAAGCAGTCGGGGTTTTTGTTTTATTTTGAAAACTTTTTTATAAGTACTATGGTACAGACATAGATGTGCTGTGTACCTCTGTTAGTCGAACAATATTTAGTTAATACCTAATTGAAGACAGTACTAACGGTGGCTAGTTGCTGACAAACATGACGACACCTAATTCTGAAACAGGGATTACGCCCACCAAACCAACATTAAGATAAGATAAAGAATTTAATGGTGGCATTTCTGTGCTTGTTACAGCTGTTTATGGCATCGTTTTATCAAAACTGACGATTACCAGATAATATCAAGACGTTGGATTCAGGTCAAAATCCACAAGACGTAACATAACACTTATTTTTTATGAAATCGCTACAACCATAGTGTTCTGCCGAAACTTCATTAAATAAGAACGTACGAATTATTTCTTAACAAAATGACACTGTAGCGGATTACATCACTGAATGACTTTTATTAGTTACCTGCCTGACAATCGTTTGGTAGATAATGTTTACAAGCAGTAAAAAACTCTTCATTCAGTGTGAATAACACAACACACTCACATACCTATTACCTTATTATGTACCTAGGTACTGTAGGTACGTATAGTACCTACACAATAGATAGATGACTCATTATAGTCACTTGTACAATCCTATAACTAAATACCTAAGAGGGGGTTACCCATAACACTGCATCTATTAATAAGGTATTTACTTCTTTTGTCAGGTTTTTAAGATTTGGATATTTATATACAGCTGTTATTTTAATATTAATTTCTTACCTTCAACCATCAACATTTAAATATGTTCTTACCTATTCTTAAAAGATTATGGTTGTGAGGATTATACCAATGCCAGATTTCATGTTTACTGAAGCAACAATCTGCAAAGCAACATTATTTCGCGCTATTCAGCGACGCCTTCTTTCGTTTTAGGGTACCACATTAGACTTAGTAAATTTTGAAGCAAACAACAATAAGCCAACAATTAAAAGTTGCCTCAACTTTCCTACCCTGTTTTTCTTTTACCTTATCAGATTTCATCGCTGAAATTTTCTTTAAGATAGAAATATCAAAGGAATTGAATTATGATTAGGAACTTCAGCAAATTCAATCCCAGCAGTAGCACTGAATGAAACAAAAATCTGGTCTAATGATTTGATATACGGTATACCTACCTACCCAGTCATCGATTCACCTAGTTTAAGTTGTAGCAAGTGACAGTCATTGCCGCAAGAAGTACCTAGGAAAGCTGAATAGATGCGAGTTTGGGATACTTACTCATCACGAAGTTCGTCTTTATCGAAGGACATGTTGTGTTGTTTTAATAATTCACAGGCACAGCACGGTTTGAATGAGCGCGTTAGGCACAGTGTCAGTATTAAGACCGATCGATGAGTGTAGCGGTTGTAGCGAGCGGTGCGCGACTGCCTGCTATCCGCTATCAGCTACCGAAGGTTTTCCGCCCAGAGTCGCTAGGGCGCGGGCGGAGGCAAAGGGCCTGCGCGGCCGCTGTGCGCGTAGACAACGATACGACGAACCCTTCTCTGCATCCGGAGGTCGCTGAAAAATGTGTTGACGCATTTCAATTTATTTACCCCCTTTGTCACTTTAACCCACATTTAATTTTCCTTTACTGTTGTGAAGTATATGTATTTGCGTAGGTAATTGAAATCGCTTCCCTACCTTACTACTTCTTTTTCATTGTTGACGATTATTATTCTGAAACTGTTACTGACGCGTATTATGCAACACAAACAAACAATGGCATGTTTGGAAACGATTGCACAAAACAAATTGTTATGTACCTACCTAGATACTACCAAATACTTACGAGTAGCTATTAGGTACCTACATAGATATATACCTACCTACTTGGAAATTTCGGGCTTTAAGAAACAGGGATATACCTAATTAAAGTTTTCTAATCGATTTTTGTTTCTGACTGTATCTAATCTATGAAGTTTTTTTACAGAATCAGTTTACCTACCTTCATAAAAATAAAATGTTCCTTCGCGCAGGACTCAGATCTACCTATTTTATACGTTTGTCAACGTACGTTCAACGGTGTAGGTAGGTAGGTAGGTATAGTCCAAGTCTTAAGTAAACTATTATTACGTTAAACGGCCCAAAACGGTAATTCATGTCAACAGCAGAGGCCTAGGCAGAGTGCCACGCAGAGGGGTTTATCATAAAACATATTTAGGTACTTACCTTTGATTGTTCAAGAGAAAATCTAGAAACTATAACATTTTGCCAACAGTCGATAAGTCCATCCGCCGAAAATCTAACAGCTCGGCGCGGCGGCGGCGGCGGCGGCGGCGGCGGCGGCGGCGTGCTGCCCACAAAAAAAGGTATCTGCTCTTATAGGATCACTTCGTTGTCTGTCTGTGTATCAAGATCTTTTTCTCTGGAAAGCCTGGAGGTATCAATTTTAAAATTATGATATAAATGTTATGATGTCTGCAATCACTTGGAGCCTTATGGAGCTGTGAAAAATCGAAATTCTAAATCAACGCGATCAAAAGATATAGCCGTTTAAGTCGCATATTTTAGGAATCATAAGGGAATCAAAGCCTAAAGGGTACTTCCTGTAGACCTGTAATCATGAAATTTGCCAAGAAACAATGTCTTACAACACAAGTAAAGGAATAAATCTGAAATCTGTAAATTTGTACCAACATCAATAAAAAAAGATTATTAAATTAATTGCAGTGAGCAACCTGACCGTGACCTACATTGATGTGTGGAGACAACAGTTTTCGAATGGCAAAATTAATTTTGTCCCTTCGCTTTCTTTAGAGCAATAGTCGGTGCTTTCATCTTGCTATCTTACTAATATTATAAATGCGAAAGTTTGGATGTGTGTATGTTTGTTACTCAATCACGCCAGAACGGCTGAACATATCTGGATGAAAGTTGGCACAGAGATAACTTATAGTCAGGAATAGCCCATAGGATAAGTAGTTTTTATCAAGGAAATATGTTCCCTCGGGATAATTTTCGACTTTCACGCGGGCGAAGCCGCTGGCATAAGCTAGCTGTCTATGAATGTCAGTAATGTTACCTAATTATTTTGGTGAATGTAGCTGTTTGTACGGAACCCTCGGTGCGCGAGTCCGACTCGCACTTGGCCGGCTTTTTAACCGAATTCCCAAAAAGGAGGAGGTTATCAATTCGACTGTATTTTTTTATAAGTATGTGTGTTACCTCAGAACCTTTAACTAGGTGAACAGGTTTTGATGATTCTTTTTTTATTTGAAAGCTGGTGCTTGTCATGTGGTCCCATTTAAATTTCATCAAGATCTGATGAAGAACTTTGGAGATATACATCAGAACTCTTCAATAAATGACGGCAATACACTCGGGATAGCTGCTATCGCATGTCTGTTTATTGTTTACACCATTTTATAACATAACTTCACACTGGTACGCTTTAAAGGGGTACGCAGTTGTGAACAGTGCACCCTGGTATACTCTCATTCCACCGGTTTTGTTTAAGTTTCATGTTATTGGGTACATTATAGGTAGATAGTTAGCCTATAGAACTGGTCCATTATGTACCACAACTAAAAAGTGAAAAATAAAAAGATTTTTTACAAAATAAAAAATAGGTAACCGACTTCTAAATAAAAACACTATAAAGTGAAAAATAACTTCAATTTCGGAAGTCGGTGTCAGAAACGAAGAAACGAAAACAGGAACACCGACCTCGGAAATTAAAGTTATTTTTCACTTTGTGTAGTGTTTATTGATTTATTTATTTATTCAGGACCTCCAACGAAAGATGTACACAAAAAATCATCAATATGAAGTAATGATAAGTGCACTCCCTCAATTATAGGAGGCCACAGCATGCATTTTGGATTATCGACTAAATATAAACTAAAATATAAACTCTTATTGTAAATTTTAAAACATATAAAAAGAAAAAACAAATCAAAACATACTTATGAAAATAAAAAAGCTCTCCTTATATATAATTAACCGGGGCTTTACCAACATTATGGCTAACCAGGCGGCAAAAAATCTTCAAAATTAGCAAAATTTATATATACTTTATACAAACACTTTAAAGGTTAAATAATATTAAAATAAAAACATAATGACATAACTAATGGTAAACTGAACTGAAGAAAATTTACTTACAGAGGGCAAAGCACTTTTAAAATAAACTATAAAACTATAATTTTTTTATTTTAGTGTTTTTATTCAAGGTGTTGAAGTGTTTTTACAAAAACGCCACCATGTCAGTTCGACTTCAGGATCAGACCTCGGAACCCGTACATTTGCAGCGAGGTGTGAGACAGGGAGACGTCATATCTCCGAAGCTGTTTACCGCTGCACTGGAGGACGTCTTCAAGGTTTTGGACTGGAGAGGGCTAGGCATCAACGTCAATGGCGAGTACATCACTCACCTTCGGTTTGCCGACGATATAGTGGTTATGGCTGAGACCATGGAGGACCTCAGTACAATGCTCGATGACCTTAGTAGAGCTTCCGAAAGAGTGGGTCTTAGGGTGAACATGGACAAAACCAAGGTGATGCTGAATGCCCATGTTACACCCACTCCTATCAAGGTCAGAGACTTCTACATTCGAAGTTGTGGGCGACTATGTCTACCTGGGACAAACGATCCAGTTGGGTAGGGCCAACTACGAGAAAGAGGTCAACCGTCGAATCCGACTCGGCTGGGCAGCGTTCGGGAAGTTGAACGGTGTCTTCTCGTCCAACTTACCGCAGTGTCTCAAGACGAAAGTCTATGACCAGTGTGTGTTGCCAGTATGACATATGGCTCTGAGACGTGGTCGCTTAAAATGGGCCTCATCAGAAAACTTACAGTCACTCAAAGGACAATGGCGAGGGCTATGCTCGGAGTTTCCTTGCGTGATCGAATCAGAAATGTAGAGATCCGCAAGAGAACCAGGGTTACCGACATAGCCCGAAGAATTGCCAAACTTAAGTGGCAGTGATCAGGGCACATTGCTCGCAGTACGGATGGCCGTTGGGACAGAAAGGTTCTGGAGTGGCCACCGCGAACCAGAAGACGTTGCGTTGGAAGGCCTCCCACCAGGTGGACCGATGACCTGGTGAAGGTTGCAGGGATACGCTGGTTGCGAGACGCACGGGACCGGTGAATGTGGCGACGCTTGGGGAGGCCTATGTCCAGCAGTGGACGTCTTTCGGTTGATATGATATGATGATGATAATGAGTGTTTTTATTTAGAAGACGGTTATTTTTTTTTGTTAAAACCTTTTTATTTAAATTCGCTACGATCTCGGTCTTGCATCCTACAATTTCTAAATTCTTAAGCTTTTCTGCATGCCATCAGGTGAAATAATGGTCAAGCGCGAGCCTGTCGATAATAAAAAGGAAAAAATATTCGACAACGTTGATTTGTGTAGGTATTCAGAATGGTGAAAATAAAAACTAATCGATCGATAGCTTGGTGCTAAAGTTTGCGAGCTGAATGTTTTTTTTTCTTTATATTCTTGTATGAATGGAGAAGAAAAATGATGCCCGTCCAAGGCAGGGTTAAAAAAAAATTGTAGTCTGCTCAAGTTTGAATTTTTAAAAAAACGAGATACGATTGGCCTCATTTTCCTTCCTCCATCTTGGAGGAGACGGACGGTAGCGGAACAGGGTTTAAAGTTTCGCAAATTACATTGAAAATGTAAAATCCTTAGGTAAAGAGGTTTGTGTCTGGTGGGTACCTACATAACTGCCCGTTGGTTGTCGTCGGGCTGTTGTATAATGTTCAAATCGTGCAATGTAGGATTTGTGTGACAGCAGTTCTTTTTGTAGTTTTTACATGGCGGAACAGATGCCGCTACATAACTCCCTTCCGGAGACCGGAGATCGATAGCAGTGTATTGTGCGGTATAGTGGCTGACTGCAGGCGTTGACCAGGAGAGGATTTCAAGGCTCTTCTTATTGACCGGCCGCGGGTGGAGTGTACTGAACCAAGGGCCATGGAGCCATTTGGTCAAACACTCAACCTTTTACACCTCGAAATTCCAGATAGAAGCACCCAATAATAATTTGCCCGACTCGGGAATCGAACCCAAACCAGCAGCCTAATTGCGTAAGTGTATTCGGCAAGGCAAAGGGTTTAACCGCCATCAATCGACCAATCACATAGACGAAAATCCACATCGCGTATTGCATATCGCATGTGATTGGTCGATTATTATAGTCTTTGCACTTTGCCTTGACGATTTCAATTAAGCAATAAGGCTGCTGGTCCTCGTTCTCAGCAGTTGTGCTCTCAACCACGCTAATAGCGATAAGTAGTAACTGGTCATAAATCCAGTTTATTAACACAAAGGTAAGTAATAGAGTCGGTTGACGGACAATAGTAGCAGTTGATTACTCCTTAGTCTAGTAGAATCAGCAAGATGTCCTCATCCTGCATCCTTCGGCCCAAGTGCCCTTTATTTACCTTTACCTGGACATAAACCCAGACTCCAGGCTGCTATAGATAGTTCATCTCATCTTTTTTTTTTGGGACAATCCCACCGCACTATGCCCAAACCACTGCAACTCCTGAAAGCCAGAATCAACAGTGGCGACCACCAGAAAAGCGCCGAGGCAATGAAGCTCGACGAAGTCCCGGAGAATGAATTTAACTGTCTTGGATCCCACAACGAAATTAATCAGAAAAGAATAAAGGAGAAGTAGGAAAAAATATACAAATTTTCACTTCCCTCCATATCAAGCAGGAGACAGAAGAAACACGGCCAATAGGCACAAAGGGTCATTTACAAATGGGATAAGCCCAGTTGTCTAGCACCACGGATAAAAATTAGCATTAATATTATTGGGTCCTAACATTGTGAGCTGTTTTGTTTCCAATAACAGGTATGGCAAAAACGCTTGGACGCACGGATATTTGTTCTAGTTTCCACAAGGTCCGTATAGTAAACAACTCTTGATGCAGCCTGTACATTATTCAACATAGTATTGCGTTCATTCTGCCAAAGAATACACTCCCATAAGATATGATGTGCAGATTGTACATATTCGCAGTCAGACGTAGAACACTGACATAGAGGCGAGGCGAGCTGTATCACGCACACATAACGCCGCGCGTACAGTTGAATTTAACTATTTATACTGAGATATTATAACGCCTGGGAATGCAACTGCCCGTATTCACGCAGTCTGAGTTAGATAGTTAACAATGAAACATCTAATAATGCTTGCACACTTTATTTCCGAATAATTAGATATATCAATACACTGATCATACACAATTCATTTTGGCAAAATTATTGACGTAATTGTAGTATACCTACTCTATTTATAAAATAAAATATACTATATTACAAAGTATGCTTTTGATTCCGGTTGGCGAATTCGAGACTTAGTCACTAAACACAATATATTTCTAATTAATTCATCTACCATTTGTGTGACTGTTAAAAACAAATCTAAGTATAAATTATCAAAATATATCTTAAACATTTTAAAAGTTTCAAAAAATATAAGGCTGGGAAGTGAACTGGATGAGAAATTATATAAAATAATGATAAAATATCTAATTAAAGCTTAATCGAGTAAAAAAATGCATGTAACAAAATAATAAGGGGAACACGATCCTAGCATCCAAATTTAAGATAGCACTTAATCTATAACAAATTCAGTCCGTAAAAGCCTAATTGTAGCTTATACGTTTATTGGCAAATTCAAATTGAAAGCAAGATTATGCTAAATAATAAGACTACTGACTAGTAGATGAAATGTACACACAACTTAGTTTTTAATCCTAGTACCTGCAATGGCATTTGTTTTATAAATGGAAACAAATGCAAAACAGTGAGATCACAATCGACCTAGGTGATGTCAGTATAAAAAGCCTCTTTAATAAAGCATAAAATTAAAAACGGAAGATATTCAAATAAATAATAACCTATTCTATTCGCCTTTAAACAGTTGATCGTAAGCATGGAAAATACAAAGCCATCATTATAAAGTATCGTACTCACTAATTTCTTAAATACAGTTTCGCTATATTTTTTTTAATAAATATACATCCAATTGATATGAAACATTAAACTATATAAGCCAATATAATCTAAATACAAGTATTCATAATTATTCAAGGAAATAAAATTCCGATGATCACTAGTCTTTTTAAAATGGAATTACGATGACTAAAATCTAACAATGAATATATTATTATGTGGACGTCCAAGCAAAAAGGGTCCAGTTCTCGGCATTTAGTTTTCGAGATATACGCAGTTTTGAAAAGTTGTCCTCATACAAACACAAGTACAGTTTCAACTACAAATACCTCATAAGAAAAAATGTGCCAGTGTTTTTTTTAGTCCTTATCATCAATTGATACCTGGTATAATATGATAATTGGTAGGGCCAATTTCGAGAAAGAGGTCAACCGTTGAATCCGACTCGGTTGGGCGGCGTTCAGGAAGTTGCGCGGTATCTTCTCGTCCAACTTACCACAGAGTCTCGACACGAAAGTCTATGACCAGTGTGTGTTGCCAGTGATAACCCATGGTTCTGAAACGTGGTCGCTCTCAATGGGCCTCGTCAGAAAGCTTGCAATCACCCAAAGGGCAATGGAGAGGGCTATGCTCGGCGTTTCATTGCATGATCGAATCAGGAATGTAGAGATTCGCAAGAGAACCAGGGTTACCGACATAGCCCGAAGAATTGCCAAACTTAAGTGGCAGTGGGCAGGGCACATTGCTCGCAGAACGGATGGCCGATGGGGCAGAATAATTCTGGAGTGGCGACCGCGAACCGGAAGAAGTTGCGTTGCGGAACGCCTCCCACCAGGTGGACCAATGACCTGGTGAAGGTTACGGTGATCCGCTGGCTACGGGGCCCACAGGACCGCTCAATGTGGCGACTCTTGTGGGAGGCCTATATCCAGCAGTGATTATCAATTGACTATTCTAGATACCGAATTTTGTCTTAACGCAATACTGGATCCTTTTTGCTTGGAAGCCCACATATTACTAGAAAGACTACTACATTCGGACAAGCTAAAATATACACAAAGTACTTTTTCTTTTTTATCTAACATTATTAACGTGCCTAACATATTAATCAAAACTGAAACCACTCAAAAGGCATAGTTGTAGTTTGAAACAAGAAGTTAAAATTTATTAGCGTTATAGTTTTTACTAGATACTAAGTCTACTGAATTCGTAAATAATGTACACGAATATTACGAAGAGAAAAATATTCTAGAATCTGGTCTGGGTCTTATTTTACTTAACTATACAACATTCAAAGATTTGAACGACACTGAAGATGAAATCCGGAAAATTTTGTTATAATCACAGTCCTATTACATTAAAACAATCTAGCTGAATATATTTCTTAGATATTGATTTGTCTTATTATTTTACAGCCTGGCTTCATACGTGACTTTCCTGTTACAAATAGGTACAATTAAAACACGTTTGGAACAAAATTGTGTTATAATAATGCAGTAGGCGGCACTTAATCAATTATCCTTAAGTAGCACTTGCAAACATAATTATAAATGATGCAGGTTGCGACTTATAATATTCAAAACGAAAAGTATATTTTTTCCCACAAAATGTGTGCACTTTGGTAATAATTCGGACAAACACACGGCGTATTGTATTCGGTAGTTACCGATGTTACTATCAGTGAAATTAATTACTTTTACAATTGCCACGAATGAAGACATTGACTGTATCTAATTATACAGGAAGCACACCTACACAAACTGGTACTATGAAAGGATAAATTCACTAAATCAGTCTGGAGGAATATTATAGTTCTAAATTAACATGAAGCATTTCAATAAAGATAATCTTTTCTAGGGAATATAGCGTGGGGTTCCTTATAATTAGGATCGGGCTGGTTGCGGTACCGTCGGGCGAGCCATACTGCGAATAACTGAAACATACAACAAGAGAATTAGAAACGCTATATACTTGAAAAATAATACTTAAGTGTCAATCGAAACAAGCATGCACGTGCAAACATGCTAATTATGTGTTGTGCAACAATTTACATAAGCACGCAAATAAGTATAAAAATATTACGGAAAGTATAGCTAAACTCCGGAAATACTGACATAGGTACTAATATAAACACACAGTACAGTTGAATATAAAAGAAGCTAATAAAATTCGCCTATACAGGTTGAGTTTTTTATGTGTCGGTCAAATCCGAAACTTTGAGGAATAGTGAAAAACACTCAAAGGAATCACGAGGCCAATTTTAATGAAAACTTAACTCATTAGATTTGTCAAATAAGAATATTTCCGACCAGGAATCGAAACCGTAGACTTTGAAAAAAAAACGCACGCTGTATTATTACACCATTCGATAGTGTCGCTAACAAGGATCAAATTATTGGAAAAATCTCGGCTAAGTGCGAATCGGACTGGCGCACGAAGGGTTCAGTACCATTATCGCAAAAAAAAACGGAAAAAAATCACGTTTGTTGAATGAGAGCCCCACTTAAATATTTATTTTATTTGTTGTTATAGCGGCAATAGAAATATATCATCTGTGAAAATTTCAACTGTCTAGCTATCACGGTTCATTAGATACAGCCTGGTGACAGACAGACGGACCGCGGAGTCTCAGTAATAGGGTCCCGTTTTTCCCTTTGGGTACGAAACTCTAAAATGGACATATGGCGAACGTGAGGGAAAATCTATTTTTTTATAAAAATGCGAAGACTCGTATCATGCAATTGATGACATGAAAAAATCTTTAGCTTTGGCTATTTGTTGAAAATAATTGGCATCATTTCATCGCTTAAGGTGTAATAATAGGGAGTAATACTTAATGTACGAAAAATAAGTATTTTGTTAAAGATGACCCCTTTCCTAAAGTTTGCCGTGTGTTATTACTTCCCAAAATTTGTTCCTTACTAGCGACACTATCGAATGGTGTAATAATACAGCAAGCGATTTTTTTTAAATTTCAAATTTTTCGTTTCCTGGCTAGGAATATTGATTTTTCAAAAATCTAATGATGCACTTTTAGTTTTCATCTCAATCGGCCTCGTCGAGTGTTTTTCGCTATTCCTCATAGTTTCGGATTTGGCCATCAAAGCCTACTTAAAAAAACTCAACGTCTACATGATATAATTTGGAAAGTTACACGGTCGTAAAATTATAGATAGGTGGAATTTAATGGAATAGTATAATTTAATGCTTCGCATTATTATTTTAGTTCAGAAACACATAAGTTCGTACATGTGGCAGATCACCAGAATAATTTATCATGAGAGGCGCCTACAATTATAGTCGTCCGAGCAACAGCATTTATATCATCAACCCTAAGACAAATCAGCAATAAGCATCAGTGTAATAGGTACGACGAAAACATTAGGTAATTTCGTATTTATCACAGGTCAACATAATCGCACTAATACAAAAATTAATAAATCCCGAACCGACCAACCTTGGATCCCAAAATTTGGTGTGTAAAAGCTATGTCGAGGCTTTATGTTTAAGGGCAAATAAAACATTACCTCCTCTATGTGCACAGATTTGAAAATATGGGCGAGAAACATCATATGATAATTGTGTTATTTTTGTAACTTTACTTCAGTTATAAAATCGCTTCCATATGTTCTAAAGGACTTGTTGGCTAGGACCAACTTATTGTTTACCCCTATGACACGAGTCATACGTTTGATAAATGTTTTAACGTCATCGGAAGATATATTTTGCCAAAACCTGGCGAGGTTTGTCAAAGTGGCGCAAATTTGTGTTGAAAAAGGTCAGGACCATTTAAATAATTATTAAGGTTTTGGAATGTTTTGTAACGATTGATGTACTGTGACGGTTTATATATAAGTTAAAACATCGCCTTGGAGGTCTCTGTAAAGGTTTTATAACAATTAATTAGTAAACATTAAAAAATAAACGGCTATTATTACTTTTTTTTTCTAAAACAAATACCTAAGAAGGTAAATTGACGGAATTCATTCTTAGATTGCTGTAAACCAGAAAAAAATTGTTTTATATTCATTTAGGAATTTTATCCCTATTGTCTCGTTTTAGCTTAAATAAATATTCATCGTTCGAAGTTATATATTTAATAGCATTCATATTAAAACAATCGGTCGGTACAGGTCGTCGGAATGTATATGTCATGTATCGGTCATGTAATAAATACTGGTTTGAATTGACTTCGATATTTATCACATTGTCTGGTCATTATGAATATTGCTACTTAACGGTTGGGCAATTCGATTATTATAGTCAATGAATTATTCCAAGAGAGAGCGAAGCGAGTTCAGGAGCTTAGGGCAGTAGCGGTAGCTTCATAGAAGCCCAAAAGCCCGGCTTGCCTTACTAAAATGCTCGATAGAGAATCAATATCAAACCTGAACTATTTAAAAGTTCGCGCGCTTAATTCTTATCAAAATAACACAAAGTATCTACCTATGCCACACTACTTCACATAGCGATTGGTCGCGCGCAGAGTTTCGCATTTGCAGTTGTAGCATCTACATATAGCTATCTCGCTTACACGCACCGGCTTTTACCGGGCTTTCAAATACTACATCTGTCTCTTTCGCACTTATAGCGATGTGCCGTATAACGAGTTAGAAACTTGTGCGTCTTTGTAGACGATCAGTTTGAAGATTTAAGCAGGGCTTGCAAGTGAAGTTGCACGCATATGCGTGACCTTGTCACCTTGCCAACTCTGCAGTGTTGCCGTTTTAGCGACGTTGTGAGATCTTGGAGATTTTTAACGAGTTTGGTGACTTTTTTTAAGATTTAGCAACAATAAAAACTAGCGACTTTTGAAAATAACGAATATAAATATTCAAGCAATATCTTAAAAATAAAAAATTTGCGACATCTAGCTAGATTTTTCATATAACTGGCGACTTTTTTTTGCCAAATGACAACTCTGCAACGTCCCGAGTGCAACTCACTTCAGTTCATATCTCTTAGTACACGGTTACCAACTTAGGGATTTTGTCCCTAAATTTAGGGACTAGAAGTGTTAAAAGGGAAATTTTTGGGGACTGGAATATTTTGGGGATTTTTTTAGGGATTTCGAACAAAACTTACCAAATCGAAAACAAAGCGTGTGTTTTCTGTTTTGTGCCTAAAAAGGAACGCACGATATGTAATTCATATCCCCTAAAAAGGTACATAGTATCATGATGGTACGATTTTCCTTATAAATCGGGATTATGGATCGTGAGTAAAACTTAATCATACTGTGGACACGATCAAGAACTTCATCGTACATATGTATGACTTCAAAAATGAGACGTCAAATGAAAAGGAGCAACAGGATGATGATGTGGTTCTAGAAATAATTAACAAGTTTGCATAGTTGTATTTTTCATTTTTTTTTATCAACTTAATATGTAACGTTATATTTACCTACGAAATAATTTAGGTACTAAATAAGTATGTAGGTATAACACATATAAAATTCTATTTAGGGATTTTTAGGGAAATTCGGAAAAAAATTGGGGAATATTTTTGTTTATGGTTGGTAACACTGTCTTAGTAGTCTGTGCTTCAGTTTTTTGCTTTTATTTGCTTGAGTGGGAAAAGTTTTAGAGTTTTATGTGTTTTCTTAGATTTTCTCAGTGATACAATTGTTTTGGTGACTTACCTACAACAATGGAGGTAATTGTACCTTGTGAGGATTTAAATGCGTTCAAGTTTTGATTGGCGAAGATAAGGTAAAATCTTTAAACTTTGCTCAGAAAAAACAGTTAATTTCTTTAACATTTTCCTACAGAGGAATTAGATTCATTATTTGACATTTATGCAAACTATTTCGACAAACAAACATTAAAAAGCCAATTGATTTGCTTGTATTCTAGTCCTGATCTGAAAGATCGTAATGTTTTCGAATTAATTGATTTCATTCATGAGAATAACCTCGAAGATGCCTTTCCCGAGCTGTTAAAGTTAGCGTATCTTGTTGTAACTATTCCGGCTACCAGTTCTTCCGCGGAACGTGCTTTTTCGTCTCTTAAACGTATCCATACCTATCTGAGAAATACACAAGGTCAAGAGCGTCTTTCCGAATTATCAATGATAGCTATTGAAAAACAGTTGTTGGTAGAATTAAAACGATCACCAACATTTTACTCTGATGTAATTAAATAATTTCTTAAGAAAGATAGACGATTCCAATTAGAATATAAATAATTTATTTAAATTCCTTATTACATTCTATCTAGCTATTTTTTAACTTTCGGTTTTGTTTTTTTTTTTCGTCTGTAACCTGTTAGTCCTGTTACGAAGCAAGCAACTACTTACCATTACTTTGTTCCCTCAAGCAATGAAGCAAACCAAACGGCTTTTTTTAAAGCCACCGGAGGTATGCAATTGCTGATATGTTTATTATATTCAATCTAGGACTAGCATGCCTTCAGTGTGCTTCGGTTACCTCATTCACCGCACGACAAGCAAGAGTGAAATTGAAGAAAGAAGAGGAAAGAAGAAGATGGATGAATTTACTTTTAATTTATTATACCTAACCAGTAGTTTATGAGAAAATTGCGATGATACATATGTAGGTACCTACATACTCAGTCGAAAAGTTTTTTTTTTTTTTTTTCTTTTTTTTTTTTTTTTTTTTTTTTTTTTTGAAATCATTTTAAATTTTAGTGGGCTTGCCTTATTTTGAAACCCTAGGCACGCCACTGGCTTAGGGCAGCCCGACATGGATAGGTTAGGTTCGAAGAAGATGATGGAAGCTGAAGCGAGCGAGCGAACTCAGCACCCGATTAATCACTTGGTACATAACATACATTTGAGGCATTCCATTTTGAATCTAGCTGAATTTAGCTAAATTTAGCTAAGCCATTATTTTATTTAAATACAAGTAAAATTTAAAAATTTAAAAAACCCCCGACACATTTATCTTGCGAAAACATCCCGATTCAAACAGTAAAACGCCCATAACTTTTGAACGGCTGAACCGTTTTTTTTTAAACATAGCTAAGAACACTCTCGACACAATCACCTTTCCAACAAAAAAAACTAAATCAGAATCGGTTCATCCGTTGAGGCGCTATGATGCCACAGACAGACACACAGATACACAGATACACAGATACACAGATACACAGACACACAGATACACAGATACACAGATACACAGATACACAGATACACAGCAACACACCTCAAACTTATAACACCCCTCTTTTTCCGTCGGGGGTTAAAAATAGCCCAGCATTCTCCGAAGGGAAAGTCAGACATGGATAAAATACCCCCATTTTGCGGTTAATTTATATTCCATGTAATATGAAGATTAAGCTTTGGTCTAAATCTAGTTAATTCTTTAATCGGTGACCTGTTGAAAATTATAAGAGAATAAAAGCGGCATGCGCACATCAATAAAAATATCAAACATGCAATCCAAAGCAAAACACCAATCCACCTCAAGTGATTAAAATCCATATCGTCAGATCATTCACAGAAATGCACTGGGGTTAGCACGCGGATCCTTTTGGTTACGGTATCTTACTGTCAACCATACACCCAGAAACTGCAAATTAATCGTCCGATTGTTAGTTACAAGTGCAAGCGAAATTTGAAGAAATGTACAGATGTTGGTATGCGTAGAGTGTATACAGACGTAATGCCGACAGGAAGATAGGTACAAATATATTTTTAAAGTTGTTTCAGGCACGTTCGCAGCAGATCGTTTCGGAAGGGTCAGCCGTCGGGCGTCTCATGGCAGGCGTGATATTTTCATTGTCGAGCGTCTCGATAGGTATTCTTTTTAGGGAGATTTATTTATCTACCTTTGGGACAGGTTCATAACCGTTTTCTAGTCTTGATAAGTAACGGTAACTACATGATAAGAGCAAGCGAAGTGTGCTCAAAATGTTAAGTACCCCGCCTCAGACATGTAAAATTTTGACGACTCATATGCAAAAATTCTTAAAAATTATTAGTATAAGGAGTAAGAGAGCGAGCGAAGCGAGCTCAAAATATCTGCTCCCTCTTATAAATGTAAGTTTCGTTTTCACAAATAGGAGATACCTATTAAACTTAAGAATGCAAGAGCGAGCGAGGGACCTCTGTGAACTCAAATATTTTCCCGGCATAAGTGTCAGATGTACATTAGCATATGCATTGCAATAGGACTGTTCGTGTTCACATCGTATGTCGAAGCTCGATACTAGTTTGCAGACAGTCGGTATACACTCTACGCGATAATTTTCACCATATTTTAGTAATAATAACAAGTAATTAGCTGCTTCTAGAGGAGCGGTTATCTGAAATGCTTGAGTACAAAAGTATTAGAAAAAATAAGTGGTTAAATCGATGTACAATAACCATATTCATGCTTAATCCTGATTATAGAACTTTGTATCTACATGCAAATATTAATTTACAAAATAATCTTTGTGTGAGCAGCATGTGTTCTTATTGTGAATGTTGACCTGCATTTCTACATCCAAGAAGTGTCTGAAATTATTGGCAAGTACAATGTCCTAAACATTACACTTGCTACGCAGTAGATACCTACAAGATCAAAATCAATAGGGATGACTTCTGGGTAGAAAAAAAAAAATATATTTAGTTCGTCAGTGAGATTATCAAATAATATAGGACACGTATTTTTTGCTTTATCAAATCAATAAAATTGACAACCATGATGATGGTACTTTATTTTCCGCACTTAGACTCTCATTTGGTTCGTTGTGCGTCCCCCACGCATATATTGATAACGATAAAGCGAATCGAAGGCGCTAGGCGTAGGCGACGTGGGCCACCGCCTACGGCCTCGCAGTCAGAGGGGCCTCGCGCCTCGTAATTTATATATTACTAGCTTTTGCCCGCGATTTCGTCTGCGTAACATAAGTAGTTCAAATAGCCATTATATTTAAGGATTTTGGGCAGACTTTTTGAGAAAGAAGTTTGAATAGTGAACCAATATTCATCATTCAAACTTCCACCCCCTTAAGGACGATTTCCGGGATAAAAAATATCCTAAGGCCTTCCCAAGGTTTTGAACTATCTCCATACCAACGGTTCAGCGGTTTAAGGGTGAAAATATAGATAGAAACACAGAGTTGCTTTCGGATTTATAATATTAGTATAGATTCAATAAAATTATTCAAGTCTTATCATATTCGAGGTGGGATACTAAAATATTCGAGCTCAGTTCGCTCGCTGCCTGAATTCTCTTATTGTTTTATATTTTATGTAAGAGAAAGACGACAAAACTTATCCCTTGTACTGTATCAATGCTAGTTCTTGAATTATTCTCTTTATTCCTAAGCGTATTCACAAGTAAGAATAAATAAAAAATGTGTATATTATCAATTTGTTTAAATGTATTGCATTGGTGTACAATAAATAATATTAAAAATAAAGAAAGTAATAATGAAAGTTAACCTCGCCACTGGCGTGTGCTAAAATTATTCGAGCTCGCTTTGCTCGCTCCTGCGTCTCTATACCGTATTAAGGTCCGTTTATATCTACAGACACTGAGCGTGCCGTTTATATCTACAGACACTGAGCGTGCCGTTTATATCTACAGACACTGAGCGTGCCGTTTATATCTACAGACACTGAGCGTGCCGTTTATATCTACAGACACTGAGCGTGCCGTTTATATCTACAGACACTGAGCGTGCCGTTTATATCTACAGACACTGAGCGTGCCGTTTATATCTACAGACACTGAGCGTGCCGTTTATATCTACAGACACTGAGCGTGCCGTTTATATCTACAGACACTGAGCGTGCCGTTTATATCTACAGACACTGAGCGTGCCGTTTATATCTACAGACACTGAGCGTGCCGTTTATATCTACAGACACTGAGCGTGCCAGACACGCCGAGCGTGCGGACCTTAAAGCACCAATGGATAATTTAGCAGAGTTGTGCTTAAAATAAACTGAATGGTAACGTAGGTACATTGGCTATCAATTTTACTTAGTCTATTTATCTATTTATTTTGATTCGAAGAATCCGTTTTCTTACGCCGTCAGCGGGCCTCGCAAAATGTACTCTGCCCACATGAAATTTAGATTTGGCACCGCGCCGCCACTGTTCAGGAGGGCCTTGTGACGTCACTTTTGAGTGAACGTGTACCAAAACTTGACGTCACACGAAATTTCAATGCAAGATTTCGCCGTAATTTTTTATTAAAATGACAAAAGAAAAATACGTGTCCAATACTTTTTTTACTTATTTTATTTTTACTTTTTTTTTTAGTCTTCATCCCTATTGCAGCTAGGTAGAATAATATGGGCACTCAGACATTTCTCGCATAAGATAATTTTTGACGCGTGTGAAAATACGATCTTGAATAAAGTAAATTGTTCTTCTCAAAAGAGTGTAAAGTTTACTGTTAAATAGAGTTGTGTAATTGAGTGTTTATCTAGATAACATGCAATTCATTAAATCGTATTTTATAGACAATGCTTCAACGCCATATATTTATATGTACTAACTATAATGTACTCGTGGTACTGGTACATAACTTATCGTCAGATTAATAATTCAAAATAATGGTACTCAGAAAACTGGTTGCACTGACACAGACTGATTGATTTGTTTGTTTTAAACAAATGTTTTTTTTTTTTAATAATCGGTAGGCTCGCGTTTGACCACTATCTCGCCTGATGGAAAGCGATGATGTGGTCTACGGCGCGCGGCGAAGCACGCTTGTGTAGAAGTAACCTATTAGATAGTTAGTATTTATTTCTTACAGTTAATTCCATTCCTAATTAATGTTAAATAACAATTGTATTTAGTTGTAGATAGATGGATAGCCATATCAAACTGGAAGTAGGTATTTATTTATAGAAGTACTATCATTGAACAATGATAAGTCCAGATAAGTAAAGTCAATAGAACTCACCTCAGTGAAACTGAAGAACAATCCAATGCCACCGCACAGTTTGAAAGCATAGTCAATAGTCTCCTTAAGCTTTCCCATACATGGCTCACACTGGCAATGTATTGGCTCAAATGCATTCCGGCAACAAACTTTCTGTAATAGATAAAAACAGTTCATAAAAACATGAATATGTTTCGCGTTTTTTTTTGACACAAATAAAAATCATGTTTAGAGATTAAGTATCGGAAGGTTATCGACAACTGGGTTTACAGTTGTATCGATATATTATCTATTCGGGTCAGGCCTAAAATTCTAGTAGATGCTTTGTTTTAATTTTGTTTTCTTTTAATTTAATTATCTGGGTGAATGATTTCTCTGCTCCTTAATTATTTATAGAAGGGACTGTGTAAGGCTATTGGAGGGTTGGAATGTAGCTTTAGGGTAGCAATTTTTTTTGTCGTCCTATTTTATTGTAGTATCTGGTAAACCTTGTGCAAAGATACCATTTTACGTATCAAAAGCATGGTCCTAAAACTTACTATTTTTGAGGCCTTCGACATTTTTATTTTTTAACCGATTTCCCAAAAAGGAGGAGGTAGCAATTCACATGTTTCTATTTTTTTATGTTTGTTCGGGCATAACTCCGTCAAAAGGATTTGCAAAAATCTTTTTTGTTTGAAAGGGTACACTCTCGAGTTGGTCCCATTGTCACCAAATCAGAAGCTGCGAATCCATGGCAATCGAGGGATCTCCTCAATTATTATAGACAGACATATAGCGATTTTGGTATTTTCATTATCATGTACAAGCACTTGCACTCAGAAAGTATCATTTGGTGAAAACATAAAATACAAAAAAAACACACAAAATACATATACCTAAATAAATGTTTCTGATGAAAATGGTACCATCGAACTAATCTGATGATGAAGCCGGTAGGTAGATACTGGAACTCCGTAATAAAACAATGTATGCTAGTCGTGTTTGGGCTTATTGGAATTGAAATGAGCTGTAATCTGGCTATAAATGATTTTGGATGGTAATGTGAAAACAAGGCAACAGAGAAGGAAAACATCGTGATGAAACCTGGACTTATATAATTAATGTAAGTCTGAAATAGCCAAGTCAGAGGCCTGTGGGGTTCCCAGAGGCGTCTCAATTAACTCTGACACCAGAGGTGGCCACATCCTCACACGAAAAAAAGATGGTAATGTGAGGTACCAACACTATAAACAGTAAAATAAAAACATATTAACAGAAAAATTAAACCGACCTCTAAAGCAAAACACTACAAAGCGAAAAATAACTTTGTTTTCCGAAGTCGGTGTCGAAAAACGAAAAACAATAGGTACCAAAGACATTTTCATTTTTCGCTGGGATTTTTTACACCATCTCATAATTTACGCCTAGAGCAACGATTTCTTAGCAGAATTTTTTTTCGTCTGAGCTAAAATTTTGCAAATAAAGAAGGTTTTAGAAAAAAAAAATTTGAAGGCCCATATCTCAGAAACGGTGCATTTTAGGACCATGCTTGTCAGAGGTAAAATGGTCTATGGAAAAGATTAAGCCGATACTGCAATAACATGGTGCCCCTAAGGGTATACTCCAACGCCTATAATTCCACACATTAGACGACCCACTGACCTATAAGAGTTTAACCTTTTGAACGCCATTGACAACTTATGTTGCAAAACGGTCGCGTGGCTGAGACGCCACCGACAACTAAAGTTGTCTAAATTTTCCTTTTTATAGAACAATATTTTTTTTTGTATGAGACTCCATACTCATTGTTAATGACGTTTTAAATATTCATAAAACGTTAAAATGCAGTTTGGAATAAATTTTGTGTCATAAATTTATATAATAACGTATAAAATGGTCTCTGAAATAAGCATTGAATTCTAACTATTTCATCCCTTTTTTTGGCGCCGATGACAACTTTAGATGTCAGCTAGTGATGGGATAATATCGCTAAATAAGAAATATCAAAAATTTACCAAGTGCGAGTCGAAATTAAATATTAATAAAATAAGTTAAAAAAAAATACATGAACTCGCAAAAAAGGTGCCTACATTTTTTGTAAGGCGAGTACGATTAAAAATACGATGTTCGTGTGTAAGAAATAAATTAAAAGACGTTTTAATTGAATATAATTTAATAATTGAAACAAAGAAGCCCCTTTAGCATAATTATGAAGAAAAAACTCCTGGCTTCAATAATATCGGAGTTCGATCATTATGTCTGTATAGTGAAGTTAAAACTGGCCGCTTTAAACTAGACTTGACTCAAAAATCGTTGATATTATTATTATCGATATAACCATATAGACGTTACTAGATTTTTGTAAAGAATGGTTATCCCTACGCCATAGGCAACTTTAGTCGCCCGTTTATGACGTCACAAGCGAAACTAATAAACAAATAGTGCGGTGACCATGTCGGTAAGTGTATATATTTTTTACCTACCTTGTTTTAATTTATATTCGTTTATATCTTTGTATCTACCTTGTTTTAATTTATACTGATTCGTTATTTATAATATTTCATTGCTCGGAGCAAGGTTTAAAGTAAAAAAAGTTCTATGAAGAAATTATTGTTTGAGATAATTATTTCACAAGCTCTTGCACAAGAAATTATTGCAATTTGATTCGGATTCGGATTTCGATAACAGTGAATTAGATTATGAGGCACGTACATATTTACAGCATTTGTAATCTCGCCGTAGGTCGCGTTAGGTTAGAGGAAAACAAATAAAAAACTGCCCATTACTAATAGCATATTTTTTAAGTAAATTCTTAATAACAGCAAAATCTTTATTCACGTATTCTCTCTTTAATAAGAATTTTAAATTTACCTTAATCTTTTTGTTTGATCGACTTTGTGAATAAATAAGATTATTTTTGTATCAATCGATATTATAGTAATCCTAACTCTACTTTTTCTAAAAAGATACATATCTGTGACGCCGTAGGCAACTAAAGGTGTAATCTAGTGTTGTGAACTTTACTTTGTATTCACTTAAAATTTCAGATGAATTTTCTTCTTTTTTGATGTCTTGTTTAGATTTCTAATAAAATCTGGTCGAAACTGCTATGAAATAGTGTTTATATTGTAGTTTACTCAGTAATAATCGCTGTTCATTACCTCAAATTGCAATAATATACCAAATAATAATTGAAAATGTCCCATCACTAGCGAAAATGCCTACTGCATATAATTTTTACTAGGCTTGGCGTCGGGGGTGAAGTATCGTAAAAAGGCGCTGGCGTGCAAAAGGTTAAAGGCATTGGCTCCAAGTACTTACATCTATTTCTATACATGAGGGATGTTCAGCAGTGCCATTCTCAGGTGTTCTGCTCTGGAAACCACAGCACTGGAACCTCTCCTGGACTTGCTCTTTGACATCAATAGTCACCTTGTTCCATCCCTTGAAACATACAAAATTATCCTCAGCAAAGCTTCCCATGTGATTGAATAGACTCATCAACACTTTTCAGTATATCTTAAACTACAGGGAAGTTTTCCAATTGGGGTGTCAGTTCATTTGGTTTACCTGGGCGACTTTTTGTTAATGTTTTTACAAACAATGCAAATTATATGGAAAAACTTCAATAGCAAAACCTTGTCTAAATACAAAATTGCATACAAATCGTTAAAGCCGTTTCAGAGATACGCGAAATAAGTTTAAATCTAGAATTTCTTTGTTTAATTTAAATATAATATATATTAGAATTTGTTTGGCAAAATATTTTGCCATAAATTCTGCTACTGCAACATTTATTCTCCCAATTTACATGTTTGCAATGCTGAGTTCTATATAATCACTTAGAGTAATGGCAATAACAAATTATTTCACAGAGATAGAGGATGCTTATGAAGTATGTATTTACATTGGCCTGAGTATGAATGATAAGATATCATTAGATAAATACGCTTTGCAACAGTCACAACTAAACCATATTATAATATAATTTAAAATTATTTAAGTTACTTATATTTTATCTTTTAACTTTACAGTTCATGTATCAGCAGTCTTTTAAAGGAGGTACCTCAAGGGGTTGCTGATTCTACAAAACTAGGGACCGTATTTACAAAAACTTCTTTAGTACTGATTCATCATCATCATCATTTCAGTCGGAAAACGTCCACTGCTGGACATAGGGCTCCCCCAGGCGTTGCCACATTGACCGATCCCGTGCGTCTCGCATCCAGCGCCTTCCCGCAACCTTAACCAGGTCATCGGTCCACCTAGTGGGAGGCCTTCCAACGTATCGTCTTCCGGTTCGCGGTCGCCATTCCAGAACTTTTCGACCCCAGGTAATTCCGAGCATAGCCCTCTCCATTGCCCTTTGGGTGACTTTAAGCCTTCTGATAAGGCCCATTGTGAGCGACCACGTCTCGGTCCCATAGGTGATCACTGGCAACACACACTGCGGTAAATTGGACGAGAAGATACCACGCAACTTCCCGAACGCCGCCCAGCCGAGTCGGATTCAACGGTTGACCTCTTTCTCGAAGTTGGACCTAACCAGCTGGACCGTATGTCCCAGGTAGACATAATCGTCTACAACTTCGCGTGTAGAGTCTCCGATCTTGATAGGAGTAGGTAACTTCCCGAACGCCGCCCAGCCGAGTCGGATTCAACGGTTGACCTCTTTCTCGAAGTTGGACCTAACCAGCTGGACCGTATGTCCCAGGTAGACATAATCGTCTACAACTTCGCGTGTAGAGTCTCCGATCTTGATAGGAGTAGGTAACTTCCCGAACGCCGCCCAGCCGAGTCGGATTCAACGGTTGACCTCTTTCTCGAAGTTGGACCTAACCAGCTGGACCGTATGTCCCAGGTAGACATAATCGTCTACAACTTCGCGTGTAGAGTCTCCGATCTTGATAGGAGTAGGTGTTATGGGCATTCACCATGACCTTGGTTGGCATGGGCATTCACCATGACCTTGGTTTTCTCCATGTTCATTTTAAGACCCACTCTTTCGGAAGCTCTACTGAGGTCTCATTAACATTGATGCAAAGCCCCCTCCTGTCCAGAACCTTGAAGACATCCTCCAGCGCAGCAGTGAACTGTTTCGGAGATATGACGTCTCCCTGTCTCACGCCGCGCTGGAGAAGGATTGGTTTCCAGGTCTGATCCTGAAGACGGACTGACATGGTGGCGTTTTTGTACAAACACCTCACCTACCAATATCGTTTAAATAATATCGTTTATTTAAAACATAAGACATATTTTACAGTAAAATATCTTAAAATATAAAAGAAGACAGTTTCTTATTTGCCTGAACTAGGTTGAACCTGTGTTTCAGGATATAAAGTGCTTAAAACTTATAATAATAATAAATTAACAAAGGTACCATTGGGGTGAAAACAACTTGTAGACATGGCTAAGAAGTGAGATGGGCCTATAGTTCTTCAGCCGGGCATTGTCGCCCGATAGATCTCCAACCACCATGGCGTTAGATAATCTACCCCCCACTGTAGCAGGGCTGGGAAGATGCCATCCAGCCCCGCCGACTTGTATGGCTGAAAGGTGCTTATATCCCATTTTATCCGGTCTACTGTTACTATATTGTGGGCTCTTGACCAGTCTTGTTCCGCTGGGGTCCATTCGGGTTCAGCCTCCTACGTCCTGTCCTCCAGGACTTGACAGTCCGGGATGTGAGTTTCGAGAAGGACCTTGCTGGTTTCATAGTCGGTTTGTGTATATGAGTTGTCGGGTTTTTTCAGCGCGACGAGGGTTCGGTCCTGGTCAGTTGATAGGATCTTCCGTATCCTTTCGGCCTCATTATTTGTTTCAATGGATTCACAGAAATTTCACCGTTCACCGGTTTTCCACCCGCCTTCAGGAGTTCAGCCGTGATTCCGTCACCGCCTTGTTGTTTTTAAGCTGTTTCAGAGCCATCCTAATCTCGTACAGGCTGACGTTCGGGATATCTTCGGTATAGTGTCGGGTCAATCTAGCTCTTGGTTCGTTTGCTAGACTCGTAAAGGGCTTGCTGATTGATGTGTACAACTGCCCATAGAATGTCTCGATCTCCCTCAGAAGCTCCGATTTGGCGGATACGATCCTGTCATTGTCGGTCTTCAGTTTCGTGAGATGGCTCTGCCCAATAGCCAGATCCCTTGAAAAAACCCTGGAGCCTTTATTTCGCTCAATCGCTTCTTTAATACGCTCGGTATTATAGCGGCGGAGGTCTCTTTTCAAGGATTTAGAGATCTGTCTATTGAGCTGCCGGTATTTGCAGGCCTCATCTGAAGACTGCGGGATCATCTCACGCCTCTCCTTCATAAGCTTGAGAGTAGGATCAGAGAGCTTTTTGTTTCTATCTGTACGACGGGTCTTGAAAAACTTAGACCCGTATGGACAGCTTCCACGAACCCGTCGCTGTATTCGTCTACGGAGCTCCCTAGACACTCGAAACGATTCTGGAGTTCGAGCTGAAAGCTCTCGGGGCTTTGGACCTGGATCTGTGCTAGACGGAGCGTGGACTTCATCAGTCGAGACCTTTCTAGCTTAATATCAATGTTCAATGTGCCTCTTACCATGCGGTGATCGTGCCCAGGTTTTACCGAATTGAACACAGAGACATCATTGAACATTTGTTTCTTGGTTGACATGATGAAGTAGATCTCATTTTTTGTTGCACCATCAGGGCTCTGCCAGGTCCACTGCCTGCGTTCACGCTTTTTGAAGAAGGAGTTCATCATATAGAGGCCCTCCTTCTCCATAAAACTGTAAGTGAAGATTGCCGATAACATTTTTTTACCATAAATAAAGTAAAATTAACTCACCTGTCGAGCTAGCATTTCCTGATGGTCAGAATTAACAGTGAGGCAGGCACATGCCACTGAAAACTGTACCAAGAACAGAAGAAATAGAATCACCATGTACTGAATACTGAGTCAAGGTTTTTTGTTTTCAGATTTATAACAATAACATTCTTGTTTACTTTACCATTGCTGATCAAGATCCATTGCAAGACTGCACTAAGCACACATATATACATATGCATAAGCTGACACACATACTAGGAAATGATTTAATGGGGTTGATCACCATAACCTTCCTAGGATAAGAATAATGGTCAACACTAACATAAAGCAAGTTTTAGACCACTTTGTCTTCAATTTATATTCTAGAAAGCTGTAAATTGGTCATAACATTTTATTTTGCCTTGTGGTATTTTATATTATTTGATTTTAATTTTATTGACTTGACCATATTATTTCTTTTTAATTTTAATTGACCAATCATATGATTTTAATTTTATTCAAAATTTGACTCCCCTTTTAATTAACATTTATTATCACATAATTTATATTAAGATAGACATTACTACTATAATATTAAATGGTGCCCAACAGACAAGGTTCATCCACAAATTCATAAGATCATGTTAAACCCAAGTGATATGCAATAAAGTATTTTAATCTGATCCCAATAAGTATCCATTCACTAAGAAAATCATTTAATAGCTAATGCAATGTTACGTAAACCCTCTATGAAACTAAATATTCACTGTAGTTTAATTACATGAAGAAACTATAGAGTATGTATTAGGAAATCCTTGATGTTGTCTTATTGTTAAGGCAAAGTAGCAAGATTACTTTCTAAACTTGTGTGTGTGTATGTACACACAATAGCCAAATATGTGCTGTATTATTATGAGCATAGAGCACATAATTAATTTAAAAGGATACAAAGAATAGCATAACTTGATGATGTTTGACAGCTCCCAGCAGTCCAAGCAGAGAAATCAATATAAGGAACACCCCGCACGCCAGTATTCCTCCCACAATCGGCAGGTTGGTGACCAGTGACGATGCCTGCCCATATACCGCCACTGATATCAGGATGCTGGCCACCACCTGGCAATGTTGATGTTCCCATTAGAGAAAACAAGGATTACAAATTGTTAGACACTGCCATCATACACATAATAAAAGAATTATAAATCTATAGAATGTGAAAATACTTATATTACTGTGACAAAGAATCTTACCACATATAGAATGTTTAACGCAATAAGCGCATTTTTAGAACAAGTGAATCCTCCACACATATTGACGCCTGTTACTTAAACACAAGAAAGCTAATTCATTAATACGCAGTTCTATTAGCGAAAGATACGACACCTTGAAGTTGTTTTGTTAATCTATTCAGTTTCAGTACATTTTATTACTATACTCTGTGACTTACACCCTGCTTGCACCACACAGAAATAAGAGTTAGAACTTAGAACACGAATTTATCAGTGTGCAGAAAAGTAACACAAATTTTAGATTTTTGTTTATTTTAATGGTGAGCTAAGAAGTCATTTCACTTTTTTAGAATCAATAAAATAAAGAAAAGATTCAATCAGGCTAAGGTCAATTTAAACTTGTTCATTGATTATTTGACAAAAGAGAAATAAGAAACGAAAACGACATGAACCATGAACCGTGAAGCGAATGGTGTCATGTATGTCACTGTCAATCGTCAGTCAGAAATTCAGAATAATCAGACAGACTGTCAGGTCAGTAGTTAGCATTGAGCCACAGACTACTTATAGATACTACGTATCATTGAGCTAGGAAAAACATTAAATCAATATGAAATCCATGAAATCAATCAATATTATTTATTAGGTCTATGGTAGTTAGTGTCAGTAAGTTTCTTTTTTGAAAATTAATGACCTCGCTACTGAGGCGTTTAAGTCTAAACTTTCTTTAGATTTTTGGTAAAGCTACATTAGTACGAGCGGTGACTACAAGATCCGCTACGTCATTTGATACTAAGATAAGCCCCGTGGCAGATGTTCATAAAAGTGATGCCCAGTTTCGAAAAATTTGAATTGGCTGAATGTACAAAAAAAGTACTATGGGCCAAAGCTATATCTGATCACTTTGAAAACAAAATCCCGTGCACAAGGTGACCAAAGCTGCGTCCGCCCTTTTTGCGTCGACCATAGCCAAATGACTTGTTTGTTTTTTTGCCGTCTTTTTTATTATAAAAACAAGGGGCTGACAGGTACTAGAGAAACAGTCATCCGATGCTGTGGTGCTATTGGTTGATGTTGTGTAGTCTGTGGTATGTCATGTCATTGTCTATGTTTATAAAATAAAGATTTGTCAGTTGTCTTTGATCTGAACTGAAGCCTATCACTTGTGCTCCCCGTCTTCCCACTTCATGTAAATAAAATAAAGGTTCCCAGGACCTGTGGCATCTACCAAAGAACCAATACAGTTGATGAGTATAAGTCGGCGTTAATTTAGCGGGCGAGCCCTGCAAGCAGAAATAGTCCTTACGGTGATCAAATATAGCTTTGGCCGATTGTACCACTTCCCGTGAAATAAATATATGGTTTATGGCACTTACGTCATTTGATACCGAGAGGCAGGGCCGGATTTAAGGGAGGGCAATCAGGGCAACTGCCCAGGACCTCCACAAGAGAGGGGCCCCCCACATAAATTGTATTTCTTAAAAAATAAACTTACACAACTATAGGGTATCTAATATAGTGGAATCTCTTTAACTCGATTGTCAAGGGAAATGCAAAAAAAATCGAGTTAACGCGTTTTCGACTTAACAAGAACTTCGAGAGTGCGCTATTTCTAAGTATATTTTTCGATTTGTTGAGTCAAATTTGAATAACAATTCAACTTAAGTTTTATTATATTTTTTACATAATAAAACAAATTATATATTAGTGAAGTAGGTAAACAGTACACAAAAAAAAAATTCTTTTGATTTAAACAACTACAAACATATTGTGCACAGCTGTGTTACTTTGAAAGTTTAATGAATGTATTCATTCATCGCACGTGTACAAGACAAAAACAATAGATTAGAAGCCCCGAATCCGAACATTCATTTTGGATTTTATTGCTATTATTTCGGGGAATTCCAAGTAAAACGTCAGACGACATTGTATTTTACTAACTACGACTTTGGAAGTCTCCTTTTTGAAATTCGAGATATAAGAGTATAAATATGTATTATCAATACTTCGTAGGGAAATAACATTTTGTTTGAGTTACAAAGTCTAGGTAAATAATTCGAGATACCGCGTATCTAAGGGTTCAGCGGAAGGAAATTATAAAATAATAAAAACTACTTTGGGACAAAACTGCCTATCAAAGTTATCCCTACTTTGCATTGTCAGTGATTTACTGCGGGAGCTGGATTTCACCTACAGAAATCTTGTCTGTCAGTTCCTGTAAGGTCGGAAGTGCTCGGGAGACTTTTTCAAAGGTAACGATTCGTACCCCTAATCTACGTCATTTGATAAAAACCTCTGGAGACTCTAGAACCACTTCCCGAACTCTAATGAAGAATCTGGTGTTTCATTTCCTACAGAAGAAGCCCTTACACATCAACACTTAGCAGTCATCAATCATCACGTCAGGACTTCTGGAACTGTGCCTACAGGGGCAGTGCAGGACGTCAGCGCGCTAGGGCAGGAGACTTACAACCTCCCGATTCCGTGCCCGGCGATCACGCCCGTCTGGCAAAATTATTGTATTTCAATGTATAGAAAATTCGCATTTTCTTTAAATGATGGGAAACATGTGCAAGGCATTGAACAATATATATTTTGAACTTCTCCCAAAAGACTGAATGACGTGACAAACACCCCCACTTGAACTAGCACTCGTGACATCCGCGAGTCCGCGAGACCGCGACTGAGCTCTGTCCGCATTTTAGGCACGATCGGCCGGAGTGTCATTCTGAATTTCGACAGTTAATTATTTCGACAGAGTCTCAATTTCGAAAAACAGTAGTTCGACAACTCATTGCTTCGACAGAACATATATTCGACTAGAGGACGCCTCGCGGTTTCACCCGCGTAGTTCCCGTTCCCATGGGAATACAGGGATAAAAGTAGCCTATGTCACCCGGGGATAGAGTAGCTTCCCAACGGTGAAAGAATTTTTGAAATCGGCCCAGTAGTTTTGGAACCTATTCGGTACAAACAAACAAACAAAAAAATCTTTCCTCTTTATAATATTGGTATAGACTAGCATTAGTTCGACAGATTATACTTCGACAACACACATCTTCGAAGAACACTGCTTCGACAAAACCATTCCTCGATATGCACTTGTTCGGCGGATCTCTAGTTCGACGGAACATAACTTCGACATAATACTGCTCTGAAATGTGACAATACGATCACGTGTCGGCGTTTCGGACTAAATTGAACTGGCTGCTGATTCGGCGTCGTCGAGATACTCATATCCTATTTCTTCTCTATACTATCCTACACAATCCTAATTCTCCTCAATACCTTCGTGAACGCTTTGGGTACTTTGTCCCGAGGGGTAATCCCTGTCGCACTTCCACTTCTCTTCTCCTTCGTACCCCACATCACACTTCTAGCCGCTATGATGGCTTCTTCTCTGTTACTGCAGTGCGTCTCTGGAACTCTCTAACACATTCCCTACGCGACAGCCCTTCTCTGAATTTCTTCAAGAGGAAAATCAAGGATCATTTTCTGTCTCGCACTTGAGCGGTTCTTTTTTTATTACGTAATGTCTCGCGGGCGTTGGTAGCCTTTTTGACCCCTACAGACTCGAATAACCCAGCCTTAAAGCAGTGTTACCATTACATAAATTGTACATGCTGAAATCGGAAAGCCTGATTTTCGGGCGAGAGTAGAGTAGCTTCGCGCATGCAAAAACTAATAGGCAAGAAGTTATTGTAGTCAGTCATACTCGATTTTTTTCGAAGGAAATATTTATTTATTTATTTAAACTTTATGCACAAATACAAAGGCGGATTTAATGCCTTAGGCATTTCCTACCAGTCGACCCTAAGGTAGTGCAGAGATAAAACATGGCAGGTGCAATTAACTGAAAGAACAAGTAGAAAAAAATAAAATAAAAAGAAATTACTAAACTTACTACTTAAAAATATATACTTAGATACATACATATAGATATAAAATTTATACATAAACAATGTCATTGAGAAACCGAATCCAACAAAGTAACTGTGGCATGTTTCTGCAATAAATGTATGTCTGATTTTTCGGCAATAAATGTATAGGGGTCTCATTATCCTAATGTGCCCAGGGCCTCCAATAGGTTTAAGTCGGCCCTGCCTCATCGGTTTTGTTTTCTTTCTTTTAGATTGGTCACTGCCTGCCTACAACTTCATATAAAGCGAAATTCACTTATTATTGTCACATTTCAGAGCAGTATTATGTCGAAGTTATGTTCCGTCGAACTAATGATCAAGTGCATATCGAAGAATGGTTTTGTCGAAGCAGTGTTCTTCGAAGATGTGTGTTGTCGAAGTATAATCTGTCGAACTAATGCTAGTCGAATATTATGTTCTGTCGAAGCAATGAGTTGTCGAACTACTGTTTTTCGAAATTGAGACTCTGTCGAAATTCAGAATGACACTCGATCGGCCGGCACTCCTAGTGAATTGTATCGACTATTGCAGTACCCCTTAGCTTGTCAGTCGAGCTTTATTATTTGATCTATGAGCTCGAATGACAAGCTTATGCGTAATTTCGTTGTCCATGAGTGGGTGTAATTGTGTATTTGTACGGCAAGGCTTAGTTTGAACCGGCTTCACTTTGTTGTTTGCAACGTTCCATCTTGACTTTTTATTTGATCTGAGCCGATGACTTAGTAGGTAGATGCATACATTGTAAGCTACCTAACTAATTTATCGTTTAAGGACGCTATTACATTTTTCTACAAATAACAGTGCTTTTCAGGTACAATTTTAATGTATATGCAATCACAGATGTGAGGATATCATGATCTTAATTTATGGAATATATATTCAGCTCCAGATTGGCATCAGAAAAATTGCATGACATCATACAACATTTTCGCACAAATACGTTTTGCCCATCACAATAATCGCAAAAATATTAAAAAAGTAGGGTCCGAATAGGTCCCAGTTTAGGTAATTTTACAGCATATATTATCTTCAAAATTATAAGAAATTGCGGTATATATAGTCCTTTACAGGTTCAGCCAATTATTTTTTACCCAAATCAATATATTTTTTAATTATTAGCTAAAATAAAAACACTTGCCGACTTCTTCATACATTTTGCACTCGAAGCTCATCATTCCGCGTGTCCGCGCCACAGAACACTAATACTCCAAGAGGTCCGCGCTCAGAAGCGCTCGTGGAAGGACGAGCGTATCGCTTTTTCGCAAAAAATAAATACGATAAAAGTAATAGAAAAGATTGTAGTGTGCATGCGTGAGTCGTTTGTCGTGATCTAAAGGCATTGATATTTTATCGGACCGAAATAAAAGTATGTTTGAGTTTCCTATTATTATTAGGATGTGATTTAGAAATTATGTTGGGTAAGATCGGGATTTGGATAGGTGGTGTTAAGCAGTTGTTGACAAGATTGAGAAAAGGATGGGTGGGTTTAAGCAGCTCTTAGTAAGGTTAGGATTTGGAACCTTACCCAGGTTAAGCTGGCGGCGGTGAAGGTTAGAAGTGGATGGGTGGGAGGAGATTTATGATTTGAACCGGTTTGTATGTATGTATGTATGACGACTACGGGGTCAAAACAAAATACAAGATGGCGCCGACGAAAATTTGACATCTTTTCGTCATGGGTGTCATTTTCATGGTTTTCATCGAATATGGGGTCAAAACCAAAATACAAGATGGCGCCGACGAAAATTTGGCCGCTTTTCGACATGGGTGTCATTTTCATGGTTTTTGAGGTCGCTTTATCTAATATGGGGTCAAAACTAAAATACAAGATGGCGCCGACGAAAAATTGTCATTTTTTCGTTATGGGTGTCATTGTCATGGTTTTGGGGTCGTTTATATCGAATATGGGGTCAAAACCAAAATAAAAGATGGCGCCGACGAAAATTTGACATCTTTTCGTCATGGATGTCATTTTCATGGTTTTCATCGAATATGGGGTCAAAACCAAAATACAAGATGGCGCCGACGAAAAATTGGTCGCTTTTCGACATGAGTGTCATTTTCATGGTTTTTGGGGTCGCTTATGTCTAATATGGGGTCAAAACCAAAATACAAGATGGCGCCGATGAAAATTTGACATCTTTTCGTCATGGGTGTCGTTTTCATGGATGTTGGGTAATATGTTAATAGCTGCTGCTCATTACGTAATGCTCCAAAAATTTTTGATAATATGTTCCAAGACATGCAAAATATTCAAGTTATTTTTTAATCCTTGTGACCGGAAATTATTTCGTTTTAGGTATCGACTTATTTCACGTAGCGTTTTTTTAAAAAATACCTACTTACTACAATAAAGAAAACTAATTTTCTTTTCGGAAGTCGGTGTCGGTACCTATTGTTTTTCGTTTTTTGACACAGGAAAGTTATTATTTTTCATGTTTTAGTTTTTGTTGGTACCCTATATTGGGTATACTAAATACATATGTTTACCCTCTTAAACCGTACGAGCGTGATGTTATATTAGGGTATGGTGAAAAAAAAAACATAAACATACGATCACATTAATCGCAGGTCATTTGCTGTTTGTTATTATTTATTTATTTAAACTTCATGCACAAAGGTACCAAGGCGGACTTAATGCCTTAGGCATTCTCTACCAGTCAACCAAGGGTGGTGAAGAGATAACAAGGCAGGTGCATTTATATTTAAAACGTGGAATGCAAACAACAAAACAAAAAATAACAATAATAAGCCGTTTAAATACATGTATAACAAGTATATCTTATACATATTATAATACATACCCATATAAACATATATACATACATATATTAAAAAGTAACGAAAATAAGTTATAGAGATGACCCCTCTCCCCGCTGAAAGTAAAACCGCAGAAACCGCTTGAAAGCATACCGACTGGTGGCTGTCCTGATTTTGAGAGGAAGCACGTTCCAGAGAAGAATAGACTGAATATGAAAGGAAGAATGAACAAAATCAGTAGTATGTGAAGGACAGAGTAGGAGAAGATTATTGGAGGAACGTAGATTTCTAGCGTGTGAAGAACTTAAATATTGAAAGTGAGACATAAGGTAAGAAGGTGGGGTGGGAGAGTTGAGTAGAGAGAAAAGCGTAGTTAGAGCGCGAAAACTTCTTCTCTGGCGAATGGGCATCCATTTGAGTTCAGACCTGTAGCTCGACACATGGTCATACTTTCTCAAGTTAAATATGAAACGAATACAGTGGTTGAGAAGCCTATCAAGCTTATCCAACAGAACCGCACTCAAGTCATAATAGTCGATTATAGGGAATATTAAAGTCTGCACAAGCATAGTCTTTGTCTTTGCGGGCAAAAAGTTCCTCAGTCGATACAGGTATCGCAAAGTGCTGTTGACTCTTTGACTGACACTAGCAACCTGACTATGCCAGCCAAGTGTCGAGTCAAGATGCAAACCGAGATCTTTTACGCTAGGGCTAATGGGAATGATGGTACCATTAAAAATAAGAGGAGGAAGAGAGCTAACCGTTACTCTACCCATCATACGTGAGCTTCCTATTATAATGGCCTGACACTTAGAGGGATTTACAGACACCCCAAATCTGTCAGACCAGATTTTAATGGCATCCAAGTCTCGGTTTACATCTTCTATAGCGTCCGTTAAACCTTCCACCCGCGCAGATGCATAAAGTTGGAGATCATCGGCACACAGATGATACGAACACCGAAGACAGTAAGTTATAAAATTAATGAAGATCGAGAATAATAATGGAGAAAGAATACCGCCTTGTGGAACACCAGCACCTAGATCACGCCAACTCGAAGATCTCTCGTCAACGCGAACCGACTGCTGCTGTTATTGAAGAGTTCCATTGTCTATCTCCGAAGATCTTTATCAGATCCTAATAAATTATACAATAAAACCATCCCTGAAAACACTTACATTGACCGACAAAAACTCGATCAGAATCGGAACAGTAGTTTTTAAGAAAATTGCGGATACATACGGGTCGAATAGATAGAGAACCTCCTTTTATTGAAGTCGGTTGAAAATAATAACCTACTTTTTACGACGACGGTTTGTAACAGTTACCAAATGCATATTCAAAGTGCCAACTAACCTTCCTGAATCAACTTCGATAAAATTAAAAAATAATATCAAGGACCAATATTATTTGAATGGTGTATAAAATCGAGCGCTCAGTAGTTTCAATTAGTGCGTACGCGTAATGTTGCTGTGTGCGACTAAATACCTAAATTTGAGTTCGTCGAAAATGTAACAGCGTCCTTAAGTACCTTGTTCAACCGTGAACAGGTCATAGTTACACTCGCTAACAACAGCATTACAGCGTCAGCGACATACTTTCTGTCCACGCGCCGGCAACACCGACACACCGTCAGCGCTAAGGAGTGACTACTGAGATCTTCGCTTCATCGGCTCAATACACATACAACACCCATGTTAATAGGTATCAATGTGTATTGACCACAAAATCCAAACTAATATTATAAATGCGAAAGTAACTCTGTCTGTCTGTCTGTCTTTCTGTCTGTCTGTCTGTCTGTCTGTCTTTGCTTCACGCCTAAACTACTGAACCGATTTGTGTGAAAATGGTACAGACATAGTTTGGAACTTGAGAATGGACATAGGATAGTTTTTATTACAAAAAATAAAATATAAAATAAAAATTATTCCGGACATACAGCGCCATCTATTGGTCAAGAGTCGGCATCAGAAGTCACTATTCCACGCGAACGAAGTCGCGGGCAAAAGCTAGTTGGTATATAATTAAGGTAATTATTGTAATAAATTAGTCATCAAGCTGGAGTCGTCGAGTTTTATTCATCTATCCGTTACTCCTCTTACTGTGGCCAAGACACCCCTAGCCTTAAACGACCCTGTGAGTCTGTGGGATCGGCAGTAAAAACCATTTCCTGTGTACATTGCACGACGTACTATGGACCAAAGCTTTATCTGATCACTTTGATAACAAAATCCCGTGCACAAGATGACCACAGCCGCTCTTTTTGCGTCGACCATAGCCAAATGACTTATTTGTTATTTTGGCCGCCTTTTTTAATTACAAAAACAAGGGGCTGACAGGTACTAGAGAAACAGTCACCCGATGCTGCGATGCTATTAGTTGATGAGTATAAGTCGGCGTTAATTTAGCGGGCGAGCCCTGAGAAATAGTCCTTACGGTGATCAGATATAGCTTTGGCCGATTGTACACAAACCCCAATTCCTACCCAAATTCCGTCAGTTACCGTAGGTCTCCTTGTAACAGACTTCCCGCACATAAAACCAACGTAACTAGGGTGCTAGGTAATGGTGGGCTGGGTTTCCGCGCAGGTGAAATTGCTGCAACCCAGACCTCTGAGGTGCTTCCGCTGCCATGTAGGCACCCACGTGGGAGCTCAATGCAAATCGGAGGTGGACCGCAGCGACCATTGCTTCCGCTGTGGTCAGCCCGGTCACAAGGCCGGTGACGTGCAATTCCACGCCGCACTGCGTCATATGTGCGGCAACTGGCATGCCGGCCGATCGCCGGGCCGGGAGCAAGACCTGCACTCCACCCACCAAGGCCAGACGCATGGGCAAGCACGACCGCCGTCACCACCGCTGCCGCCTCCACAGCCGTCATCGCTGCTGAAACAACCGCGGCAGGACCCTCACAGGGGGTTCGGGTGGGGGCTGAAATGGAGTGCCAATAATGGCCCCATTACGCCTCCTCCAGGCAAACATCAACCACTGCGCCGCTGCTCAGGATCTATTGCTTCAGTGCATGGCGCAGTGGTCAAGCCAAGCGCTGGTGTATACATGTACGCCCGGGACGACATCTGCTATCGGCGTCTCCGTGACCTTGAAGACCCAAATTACTCAGTGCTATGGGCCCTGGTGGACACAGGTCTGGATAATTTGATTCCGCCTAGCCCTTTCCATCATCGGATTACAAGACGTACGGCAATGCGCCATCGGTACATGGTGGATATCCCACCCATACGCACAAAGCGTTTTGAAAATACTTTCATTGTGCGTACAGCTAAGGAGTGGAATTCCCTGCTGGAATTCCTCATCGTCTATCCTTAGATTATTTGTTCTATATGATGTCCTTCCGCTTGAGGAGCTTTATGTAGCTACGTATCGTAAGCTATGTTGCCAATGTATTGGGGTGTTTCACTAGCTTCTCCCGGTATTTTATGGTGACGTTTTGGATTTCGTCCTTTATTGTGGCCATATTCAGATGTTCATGAATTTCCTGGTTTATGATGTACCATGGTACGATGCTAATTGTTCGCAGTAGGTATTATGTTTTGCATTCTCTGCAAGCATGATATGGTTGAATTGCTGGCGCTACCCCAGAGTTGGAAGCCGTACATCCAAACCGGTTTCAGGATTACTTTATAGATGAGTAGCTTGTTATCCATCGACAATTTGCTGTTACGACCTCGAAGCCAAAGTAGCTCTTGAAACGAATGTTAAGTTCATCTCTTTTTTTTCACATGTTGGTTCCATGTCAGGTGCCGATCGATATGCAGTCCAAGATATCGGACACTGTTCTGGTGTGGTAGGGTGGTATCTTCCAGTTGGACAGGGGGAAAGTTCCCAAGAGAGAAGGTAACATGGACAGATTATAAAACATTTGCTTTGATACGCCAGTTCTGTAGCCACTTGGTTGTTTTATTTAGTGCATTCTGTACGAACTTTGAAGCCGTTCTAGGACCTTTGTCGCTAGGAAGGATGGCGGTATCGTCCGCGAAGGTTGCAATTGTGGTCTTCTACTTCAGGTCTAGGTCAGCTGTGTATGTGCTGGGCTCTGTTCTGGGACCTCAGAACAGAGCCCTGAGGAACACCAGGGCGTATCTCTGCAAATTTTGACATTTTATCTGCTTCCTTAACCTGGAACAGTCGTTCAGTTAGGTATGAAGCTAGAATTTGATGATAGCTATCATCAAATTCTGGCTGTCAATGCAATCACAGCTGTGTGGGAGGTAATTTTTAATTTTGCAGAGGCCTTCATGCCACACTGTGTCAAAAGCTTGCTGGATATCCAAGAATACAGCAGAGCAGAACTCTTTTTCTTCAAGAGTTTTTCTAAATCTTTCGTATACTCTATGGTCCTGCTCCACTGTGGAGTGCTGCTGCCAAATTGATGAGCCGGTATGACGTGATTTTCTTCCAGGAAGGGAAGTATTCTGTGTAGTAACAGCTTTTCGAAGATCTTTGACAGTATTGGACGTAAGCTTATAGGCCTGTACGAACTGACTTCATTGGGTGGTTTGCCATCTTTGTATACCATTGTAATTTGCGATACTTTCCTCAATTTTGGAAAGTATTGCACTATCAGGATACCATTTATAGCATTGTCAGGAAGATAAATGCTTTCTTAGGTAGTTGTTTTATGATTTCCTTCGTAATTAAATTAAATTATAATTATATTAGTCTACAGACTGATTGCAAGCTAAGAATACAAAAAAATAAAACTTACCTACTAAACATTTTTATTCAGTAAGTTTATAATATAACTATCTAACACTGAACAATATATAACCTTAATCTAATCTTTCAGCACCGTTTGTAACTTGTGAGCCATTTAATTCTTTCAATTTTTGTTCAAAAAATTGTTTCCTATGAACAAGGGCTATACGGGGTTGTCTTATGAAAAAGTTTTCATTTCCTAATTTACTGTATTTCTTTTCTCCTTCACTCTTCATCAATTCTCTGAGAGCCTGATTTCTATTTAAAATTTTTTCATAAAATATTTTTCCACTTTCAACATATTCTGGACCAAGTTTGCATAATCTCTGGTCAGTGTCTGCTTCATAATGAACTTCAGTCATATCCTTCATAAGAAAATATGTACCTGATGCAAACATGCCTATTATTGAGTATAAAACACCTCTTACAAACGGAGGAGCTACATAAAGGTTTAATCTTCTATTAAGAATTTGGGCAAGATTGTAAGCAAAAAATAGACATGTGAATGGATATGCTGCTTCATACATTATTTTGTTATTCTGCGTCATCATGATTTCTCTACATATCGCAAACTCTTGCACTTTCTCAGGAAGTATTAAAGCATCAGCCAATTTTTTTCCAGCTTCTGATTCCCAGTCTACTTTCTTTTGGTTCACCTGAAAAGATTTCATAATAAGTTTATTTAATATTTTGGACAAATATGTAATTAGCAGTTGTTGTTGACATCTCAACATAACTGATTAAAAGCAAACCAAATTATGAAGTGGGAAATCCACATAATATACATTATTTTGTGGATATACACTGCATTTTCCTATACCAAAGAAGGCACTGCCAGTTCAACAGCTAGCCTGAAGTCACAGCAAATAAGACAGTGGCAGTACTTACTAAGCAATTGAAAATATTGAAATGTTTGATGGTTTTTTAATGGATGTACATATAAAAATTACATTTATAGAACCTATTCGCTTAAATGATTATTTTTAAATGACATATAAGATGCCTATGAGATTTAATAATTAAATGAAACAGTTGTTTGACAATCCAACAGATGGGTTGGATAATCTGCAGATCTACTCATTAAATGAATTACTCTGCCCATGCCTAGCCAACATTTAGATCATAGTTCCAAGAAACGAATTCTATAGAATTATAGCACAGACATCTTCGGATAAAATTAAAAAAATAATCACACCTGAATATCATCAGCTTCTAAATCAGCTAGGCTTTTATACTTAAAGTTCACTGGAATACCAATGGCTACTCCAAATCTTGAATTTACACTACCTGTAACAAAACACTGAGTTATTACAATGCAGCTAAAGTAAGTATCAGATTGTAAAATAATGATTTCCATATTGTATTGTTCTCAGTTTATGGTGTTATAATTAGTAACACTGTAAAAAAGTCAGCATTATTTTTTTGTATAGCAATATAAAATGTATGGAAAAACTTATCTTACGCAGTTACTTCGTAAAATGTTTTTTTTCGCAATAAATAGTAATTGAACAGTAGTTCATAAAAGCTTAGAAAAGCATTATTCTAAAGATAACAAGATACATATTTATTTCTCAACATTATAATTACAAGTGAAATGTAAAATTATAGATAGAGAAAGTTGTCAGAAGTGGGATGGTCCTTAATAAAATTCAATGCCTGGCATGTAAGGGTCAAATTTTCTTTTTTTTTTTTGGCAGGCCGTCTAAAATCATGATGTCTGTGACAAATGTTATGGAATCATTTTGATTATTCGGTAAAAAATTCCATTATGGGCCATTGATTTTTGGCGCGGGGAGGGTGGGGGGAGGAAGGGGGGAGGTTTGTCTACCCCCTGTACTATCCCCACCACTAGGAGCCCCATGGTTATGGAGATATCCATGGATAAAGTTTTCAGGTTAGTATAAAAATTACCATAAATGTCCATGGAACCCCATGGTTATGGAGATATCCATGGTTAAAGTTTTTACGATTACTATTTAAGCAACAAAGTCGACGGAGCCCCGCCGCGCGGGGCTCCTATTTCTGTCTACAGGGTCTAAATTAACCTAACACGAAGGAGATGATTGGAGCTGAATGAATGAGCGAAGGAGATGAATGGAGCTGAGGTGAGCGAGCAAAGCGAGCGAACTCCGTCATCTCCTTCGAACCTAACCTATCCGTGTCGGGGTGCCCTGAGCTCCCGAGCTCGCTTCGCTCGCTCTTGGACTATTTCTCATTTTTTTACCTCACTAATATATTTTAGTAAAATGGAAATTTTTACTCTAACCTGAAAACTTTAACTATGGATATCTCCATAACCATGGGGCTCCGAATGGTGGGGATGGTACAGGGGGGCAGCTAAACCACCCCCCTTCCACCCCCACCCTCTCCGCGCCAAAAATCGACGGCCCATAATGGAAAGTTTATCCCTATTTTTTATTCTATTTAATAATTAGAAGCCAATAGTAACTGAGGGTAACAACATGGTTTGAGTTATAACTGCATACTTGACAGCAAAAAAAAAAGACTTGGAAAGGTTTTTATTAAAGTTGTGGCAGGCTTCTAACAATTATGTAAATGTGAAATTAATTGTAAATGAAGATTATTTGTTATCTTACCAGCATGAAACAAGTCATATCCAAAAACACTGAATGGCACTATTAATTTTCGTTGAACACCAGATATATTCAGAATATCTAGACATTTTGAGTACCTGTCACTAAGCTCCTTATTTAAAAGTGCTGGCTGGCCATTGCTGAAAAAAGCAGCAGCAGTAAGACAAAATAACATAAATTATAGGATTATGCACAACATCACGTCAATTTTAGCACACATACCAGTATGTTGTAACATAGTTCATATTATTGGGGTGAGCTTATATCTTGCAATACAATCTCATGCTATAAATTGATTTGCGAGCGAAGATAAAGGTACCAACTAACCTGTAATAATGCACAAAGTTTTTGTACTTATCCAAGAAAAAAGTATGTGGGCCATATTTTGCTAGTGTACACGCAAGCCCGGTGCCTGTAATTACGGCAAACGAAAACCTTCGGCCCGTTTCAGTTAAAAACCAATTGATTGGTTTCCGTGTTGTCATGATAATCTAATAAAATGAGGAGCTCTGCTTTAAATGCTTTAATTCACAGCTGTATTCTTTCTTAGGCTATACTTTTCCAGCTATTTATAAAAAATTTGAACTTTTGATGAATGAAGTCCTTATATAAACTCAGCAAAACTCAGCTTAACTCATCAGCTGTCAATGTCATTTTGTTTTGAGTTTGACTTTGACATTTTGGAACAGTGATGAGCAATTCCTTAGACTAACTCTAGTTAACCCGAGTAGCGCCTAGCGTGAGTTGACTCTTGTAGTCTAGTGGGATACTCCCGAACTCGAGTTTAGAATCGCTTTTACATGAATGATGGGGTTTAGACAAGAGCAACTAGCAAGCAAATGAGAGAGAGCGCGATTCATTCGTTGTGTGCGCGCCTTGTGTTCCCGTAAGCTCCTTTTCACACGTCCTGGTTTTCGGGTAGCCGGTGCCGGGTAACCGGCGGCGAATGTATGGCCATGTACGCCGGTACGTGTGTAAGCTAACTTACATGCCTATACAATTCGCTGCCGGTTACCCGACACCGGCTACCCGAAAACCGGGGCGTGTGATAAGGGGATAACAGTGCATCGCTCAAACAACACCGACGACGACGAAGATACAAAGTTTGTTGTTTAAGTTTTTAGGAATAACAAATACCTACGTAAAAAAATGATTTTTAACAAATAAATAATTTGTTCTAACTAATCATCGTTCTGCTATCTCAAATTGCGGAGTTACGCAATCCAAGTTTTTTTCCGAGTTGGCGTATCTCTATTTTGTTATTCGACATGGGTGGTGAATGGAACAAAACTTATTATCAAATGAAATGTTACATTTGATAATACGTTTTGTTCGTTCGATCGTTTATCGATTTGATTAGTATTACACCTTTTTTTTCTTTTTTTTTGATAGGCTTGCGCTTGACCACTATCTCACCTGATGGTAAGTGATGATGTGGTCGAAGGTGTCGCACGCTTGCCTAGAAGTAACCTATTCACTCTTGACTTAATGACCCCGAGATTGTAGCTATCGGGAAAAACAGACTCCGGTAGGGAATTCCATTCCTTAGCTGTACGCATAATTAAAGTATTGCCAAAACGTTTAGTGTGTATGGGTCATTGAGGTACATTATTACCTCAATGGTATGGGTAGGATATCCACCATGTACCTACCGATGGCGCATCGCCGTACGTTTTGTAGTTCGATGATGAAACGGGCTTGGCGGAATTAGATCATGCAATTCCATGGCACCCTCCCCGAAATGCACCTGATAAAATTGCCAATGAGCCTCTTCGCCCGTTTTTCGATCGACTCTAGTGCATCAAGCTGGTATTTGGCAAATCCGTCCCAGAGATGAGAACAGTATTCCATGCAAGATCGAAATTGCGATTGCTACAACTTAAGCAGCTGTTCTGGCGTGAAGTACTGTCTCACCTTCGCAAGGATCCCCAAGTTTTTGGCTGTCAGTTGAGCCTTTGCCTCAATGTATGGGCAAAAATTGAGTGTCAATGTCAACGTTACGCCAAGAAGCTCAAGATGGTCCGTTATCGGCACGGTTACACCTCGGAAAGATGGAGCCGGCTGAAATTGGCTCTTTTTTGCGAAGAAAAGACACGCCTGTGTTTTAGCGGCATTGAACTTGACCAGATTGGCATGCAAGCTCAAACGCTCCACCATGCCTCGCGAAGAGACAGGACTTCAGGCCCAGTAGCCCGTGCGTTGGACAAGTATCTCTCAGCAACAGTGCTGTCGTCTGCATAACCAAAGGTTCCGGGTTTTAGGAGCTCATTTATGTGCAGCTAGAATAATGTCGCTGAGAGTACCGACCCTTTAGGGAACCCGGCATTGATATCCAATTGGTCCGATGAGCAGTCATCTATAACTACTCGAATGGACCGATCTCTCAGGAAGTCTGCAATCCAAATACACAGACCACCGGGCAGATGGAATGAAGGAAGCTTACCAATAAGGCTTTTATGCCAGACCCTATCAAAATCCTTCGAGATGTCGAGGGAGACGGCAAGCGCTTTTCCGTGTCTCTCGATGGCCTCACTCCATATGTGAATTGCATACGCTAGAAGATCCCCAGTAGACCAATTTTGGCGGAAGCCTTATTGGCGGTATAAGCAAGGGTAGGCAGCAAGTTTGATCCCTATCTGGCTAATGTGGTCGAACCGAGCCCTTCGCAACACCTTCTTGCAGGACTTGGCAGCCCTGTTGTAGGCTTTCTTCCTCGGACCCACGTCACTCACCTTGCGCATTCGAGCGTCGACCCATGCATGGTACGCCTCATGTTCAAGCGCTTCGTCGCGGTTACTCTCGGCGCCAAACCAATGTCGGTCTTCGCTAGACATTGCTAAGTAAGAGAACTTAGAGAACGGAATGTAGTACTCCATTCCCCGACGCAACACGTCCGTCACTGCGTCCGCGCACGTCTTACGATTAGCTGCAGAAAAGCAAGTAGATTGCCAAGGATAGCATACGAAGAAAGACCGCATCCCATCCCAATCTGCTGACTTGTACCGCCATACCCGCCGGGAGCCTCTTGGGCTGGGATCGGGCGGGCAGTAGACGCATACAGACTTCACCAGACAGTGGTCGGAAGTACCCAAAGGTGAAGATACCGAAACCGAGTGTCAGCAGAAGGTCCAAGCAATTAGCCGTATGCGAATCAACATCCAGCACCCTCGGTGTCCCCTGGACCAGCTGAGTGAGATTTAACGCAAGCGCAAGCTTTCGCGTCTCTCGTCCAGCACAGTCAGTGAACTGAAACGCGAAGAGCCACTCCTGGTGGTAGGCATTAAAATCCCCAGTATCACCAGTTGGGCGGCAGGGTACCGTTGCTGAGCCTCATCAGCCGCCTTACTTAGGTATTGTGTAAGCCCGGTTGTCTCTTGATCTCCGCTGTGCGACCGGTAGACAAAAGCATAAATAGACAGCATAAATACCTTAATTCAGCTTAACGACAAACATGCACCTATTCGAGCCGTGAGAGTAAAACACCTTCCAGCGCCATGGTTGACTGAAGAAATTAAACTTTTACTAAGTAAAAAAGCAGCTGCGATATTTAAGTTTAAAATTAGGCCCAATGACGTCAACAGGGAAAAATACGTCTCAATAAGAAACCATTGCAGCAAGGTGAGAATCGCAAACCGCCAACATAATTATCCATAGTAAAGTTCAGAATGGTGTTCCAGCTAAGGTCTGGCATTTTCTGAAATCATTATGTATCGGAAAAGTCTCATAGCACGACTCCTAAAGACTTGGATTTCAATTTACTTAATAGTATTTTTTCTACTTCACCCGTATTGGATAGGGCCGGTAGAGAGTACTTATATTCCTTGCACCAAAGGTAAGTAATCTTTCAAACCTTCCGGTACCTGATTATTCCGCTATTTGTCATAAGTCAATTCAATGCTTGTGATGTCAAAAAGAGTATTGTATCTATTACTACCAAAGACCTTATACGTATTTCTTACTACTAGACTGTGTACCAAAATTTTTTGTTTAGCTAAAATGAAATCTATCATTATACACCTAGGTTAGCTATTTCCTTATAAGCGGTAGCTAACCAAAAGCGGTCCTGGCGAGAGGGTTTCCGCTGGTAGTGTGTCCTTGTCTGACCTATTGCTAGCACAACTAATCATTGGGTTTGGTAGAAATGGTAGAAAATTTTAATGTTTCTTTTTAAGTTATACCAAAACGAACAATTCATAGACTTTAACACTTATTTAAATATTTCTAGAAAAGTATATAAATATTTCTACAGTTCTTATATTTAATCAATTCGTTGTATTTTTTAAAATTATCATTAATACTGAGTAAGAGTAGTACTTTTAAATGTTTGGGCCTGGTAATACTAAATGTAGGATGGTGGTTTGCGGATTTTTTGGCGGACTTTATTCGAGTGAAATTCAGCGGCTGTTAATATTATTTGTAAATTGATTCCTAGTGGAATACAATTGGTGTAGTTTTATTTCTCAACTGTCTACGCAACTGGAATATATGTGAAATCATAGAGATCCTTTGAGGTATATTTAGCTGCCAATATTTCAAAGCACCGTCAGAAGACTGCAGGGTCATCTAACGCCACTCCTTCATGAGCTTGAGAGTAGGATCAGAGAGCTTTTTGTTCCAATCTATATGATGGTCTTGAATAATAAAACTTGAAGAGACTTGGGATTTAAGGATTATTGAGTCGGGGAGGACTCTCTTTGAACTTCAGATAACCCTTTAATACTCCATCGTAAACTGCTCAATTCCTCTTCGAGTTCGGTGATATTTTCGTCGGTCCGGAGTTGTGCGCGTGTTGTACGTTGTCAGGTCCAGTCGTCGGTATTTGTTGGGGTAGCCGGATCTCGTCCGGGATTCTTAGCACCCCTTGCCATACCGTAATCGAGGGTACAGGCTGCCGGGCAATAGGGGCTATGTTTTATTTGTGCTATTCATGGGGAGTGCTTTGCAGGCGGGTTGGCGATCGCAGTATGGTTGTTACAAATGCACAGAGAACGCTGCTGCCCATTCTCTGGTTTTTCCCTTAGTCGCCTCTTACGACACCCACGGGCAAACATGGAATGGTGAAATTCTTTACGCCCGACACCATACGGTTAGTGATGTAAATACCAAAAAAAAAAAAACACTTCTTTTATTAACTATAAATTTGGTAGGTTTAGGTAGCGCTGTTAGGTAGCATCAACATATCGGAATACTTAAAATGTCGTTTTTACAATCAATTTGTCCCGTGTTCTGTTTGGTCATGGTCACCTCATTAGAAAGGGACACACTACCAAAGGGAGCCCTCTCGCTCGGACCGGTTTTTGCGCCATAGTGCACAGTCTAGTAGTAAGAAGTATAAGGTCTTTGATTACTACCAACGATGTTGGTAGTGACTGTGTCAGCCGTAAAATCATTATCGCCCTCCTTGATGACATTCTTCTTTACATTCTCAACTTATTCCTCTACCCAAAAAATCTCATCCTGATCCAAAGTCCTTGAAAAACTTGTCCACCATCACACTGATTTTTTTCCAAACACAAATTGCTAAATCCCTTCCAATCTGGTTTTTGTCTTGGACACAGCACTACTTCAGCACTTGTGCACATTATGGATGATATCAGCAGCCGTATTGCGTAAGTGCGCAATGAGTTTGACCGCTATATATACACGTGAGATGAATGACGCGATGTGAATTTCCGTCTTGTGTGATTGGCCGATTTGGTTGATTGGATAGCGGCAAAACTCTTTGCGCACTTACGCAATACGGGTGCAGGCTGCAGGTCAGGCATGGAAATGGGCATGTTAACTGTACTTGCTTTGTTTGACTTTAGCAATGCATTCATCACGGTTGACTTCGACATTTTGCTGGGCATCCTATGCTCATAACATATCTCCTTCGGTAATTGTCTTGTTGGGCCCAAACACTCCGAAATATTTTATTTCGAATTTCGATGTTCCGATTTTCAAAAGTCCGAATTTCATAATACCTAAGAATTATAATGTCTATTATTGAAACTCACAATATTTTTTACCGAAAGTCGTAAATGCGATTTGTTAGTTTTCCGATTTTCATGCGTTCGAAGAATCAAATGCTCGAAGGGTTCTCGGTCCGAAAAACGACATTCCGATTTTCAATACTTCGAATAAACTAAAAGTCAACATGTTGTGCTACAGAATTTAGTGACAGAAACGAATCGCTGCAAAACCGACTTCACGCAGTCTTGTCTGCCTTACCCTAGAGTGTAATTAAAGCCCGCGTAGGCGCGTAGGGGTGAGGTGGCCCGCGAGCTGAGGAGCAGCCCAAACCCCGCAGCGCCGGAGCCGTGACAGAAACATTGCTTCCTGCATGTTGCATGCCTGCTTGCTTGGTGCTTGCCTGCTTGCATGTTGCATGCCTGCTTGCATGTTGCATGCGTGCTTGCATGTTGCATTCTTGCATGTTGCATGCTTGCATGCTGCGTGCACAAGGCGTTTTTATTTCGGAATTGTATTAATCGGTATTTTAATAATTGGAATTCGTATTTTTGATGTTTCAAATTATCATTAAGTCGGACTTTTTGTTATTCGATCTATTGAAACTCGGTATTTTGAGAATAGCAGTTATAAACGTTAGGAATATTGAAATTTAGGAATTATAAAAATAGGTGTAATGATAAGTCGGAGTTGTTTCGGAATTTTGAACCATTCGGAATTATGAAAATCTTTTTTTTTTAAATTCGTATTTGTGACTGACGGAAAAAGTTTTTCGTATTTATGTAGTGTACCCGTCTGGTTTCATAGTTACCTATTTGGCCGCTGGTAGTGTATTTGCATTGAGGAATCATTCTCTTCTGGGTGCCACACCTCTGCCGGTGTCGTTTTATCTCCCCTATTTTTCGCACTCTTTATTAATGCTATCACTCAACGACTATCTTCTTTCTACCACCTGTATGCTGATGATCTCCAAGTTTATACCCAAGCCTCTCTCGGACAGTTATCTGACGCTATTGTGACTATTAATACGGCCCTGGCTCGAATAGGTGACTGGAGCACTGAGTTTGGGTTGATGATCAATCCGACTTAGACTTAAGTGGCTGTTGTAGATAGTTCCCGAACTTTCGCTAGGTTTGATTGGGCGTCACTTCCCGGTTTCTTTCAACAATACCATTATTCCTTTATCTCACACTGTGAAGAATCTGGGGATTTATATCGACAGCACTCTTTCCTGGACCAAATAGCTGCAGGAGGTTAGTCGTAAACTACTTGCTTCTTCTGGATCCCTGACACGCCTTCGTTATTTTCTTCCCATGACCACTAAAATTGCGATAACATTCTCCCTATCCTGGACTGTGCTGATGCCAGCTATCTTGATCGCACCCAAGACCAATTGGACAAGCTTGAGTGACTTCAAAATCTCTGTATCAGGTTCATATTTGGCTTCCGCAAGTATGATCACGTTTCTGAATTTAGAACCAAGCTCAAATGGCTTCCTATTCTCCTTCGCTGGAATGCCCACATACTTTCTTTATGTGATAATTAATGCTACTGTGTAAACTTTGATGTAACCATTTTTAAACAGTGCCAATAAATGATTATGATTATATAACGTGCTCTTTAATCCATCTAGTCCTTTTTATCTTAAATAATAGAACGCTTTCAGTTCCTTTGTGACACACATTCTAGGTTCTTGAGATCATCGGAGAATCTAAAATTAAGTATACGTATGCATTCCACATCCTTATTAAAACTTATTATCTAATAAATCTTTTACAGTTCAAGCTCGTTTACATAAAAACTCCGCTCCACTAGTGGACATGGATTTAAAAACTAGTTTCAAAATTCATATATATTTACACGGAGTGGGGCCGCAGAGATGAAACACAGAGCAGTGATGCAGAGCGAGGAATCGGAGCGGAAAAACAGAGTAGGGAAACGGAGAGGAGAAACAAGTGCAACCGAGCTCCGCGTATGTAAAAACACAGTCCATTCCTCCGCTCCGATATCGATACTCCCACAGACTACTTAGAGATACTACGTATGATACTCCGCTCCGCATTTCTTTCTCTCTTCGCACCACTACCTAGCTTCGTGTCTATGGACAGATACAGACGATACAGTCCGCAACTCCGCTGCCTCGCTCCGCTCAAGTGGAAAGGCAGCCTAAAACAGGTTGCATTTTCTATGCGTGTGCCTGTGTTTATTTTTAATATACTTACAATATGTGCAAACTGATATTATTTTCTAAAAACCTTGAAAATGGTATATACCTTTCACGCAAAAGTCCATTCACGTCGCTTTGGCTTTTGCAAATGTCTTTCGCGCAAGTGTCCTGCTTCCTGTGCATTATTCGTATAGATAATTACTTGTTGCTTTTATAATTGCAATTCCATCATTTTGGCCGTTTAACAACATTTGTATACTAAGAATAGCTGAAGCATGCCCCCTTTTTGAAGCTCATGGTGGTACTGCTGAAGGGAGCGTGATTACCGCCAGACCACCATTGCCAATCGCTTCCATATAAAATTTGGTACCGAACAGCAAAATTGGTACCTTAGTAGATTTCGAGAAAATCGACTATGAAAGTTTAATTGAGTAGTAAATCTACCAAATATGGAAGCGATTTGCGTTGGTGGTCATAGTGGTCTCTCTCTTTGGTTGGTTTGGTCGTAACGTCCACCACTACCTGTCAGTGTCACTGTCAGTCAGTGTCAGTTTCTAACTATTCTTTTGTTTTGGTTTAATAAAAAGAGTGCAAAGTTGGTGGGAAACCTATAAAATCATATATTATTAAGTTTTATTAATCGATCATTCTTACGGGTGATGAATAATATTTAAAAGTTGAAGAAACCAATAAGATTCTTTCTATACAAATACTATGTTCTACCAACATTGGGCATGAGATTTCGGAAACATCGGTATAATCTGAATTAAAAACACAATGGCTTTAATCAAGCAATTAAATAATCTGCAATTAGACCATCTGGACCATGGTTGGGTTACAGCTATTTATCAAACAGAATTTCTTGAGTTTTGTGAATTGCCGCCAGAATATGAGAGTGCGATAGAATCTATAGATTTGAAGTCCACTTTTAAGAATATAATACAGTCGACTGATTCATGGCTTAAATCGGAAGAAATTCCTAGTGAAGAAAAGTCTTGGGCGTCACTATCGAAAGTCCTACAACACAAGAAAGTGTTAGCTATTTTAGCGTACTATATAGATTATGGGTGCAAAAACGTCCATACCAAGGAGTACAGAAACTATGCTCTGTTAGCATCTCGAGTCTACTATAACTTGTTGAAAATCCCAGGATACAAAGCATATCAGGTCTATCATTCACAACTGTTTGCTCAGTCGGTGGCATGCCTCCACTTTCCCTTAGAGATGTGTGATGAAGCAAGTAATTTCAACTCAAAAGATCTTATTAAGACAGTCAACAATGTTTTGAATCAACTGACGGAGTTTGTGAAAGACTTAACAGTTGTTGTAGAGAGTTTACAACTAAGCCCAGATGATATGAATTTTGAAGAAATTTTAAGCAATTTAGTAGATGTAATTGGGTATGCTATCGTTGACAAATTAGCTGTGGGTAAGTGAAGTTCATGAGAAATTGTGACTGTTACTATAAAAATGTATAATTTATGATCTTGTAAAATATTTGGTCTCCCTCGAAAATGTAAAAAGTATGTCTGAAGTGTTACTTTTTTATTGTTGTTGCATTGTAACAAGTAATCATAATAGTCAACTATTTAACTCTCCAAGTTATTTATTTTGACCATTTATTATGTTAATAATTGATAAATAATAAAATAAAAAAAATTGAGTTAACTTTGGATCAAAAAACCCCCGTAACATACCATTTTGTTACATTTTTGTATGTTTTAAATATTTTTTTATTTCAGACAAGCACATGCTTGCATGTATATCAACTAAAATTTACAGCATAATAAAAACCTTATTATGCGATGCAAGAGGGGAATCAAATGAAAAGGCAATAACATTGCTATTTAAATGTATCCTGCCAAAGCTGGTCAACTCCTCTTTGGATAGCAGGCAGTCTAATGTAAGCACACATATTATATTTTCTTATTTCATATATGAACCAGAAACCAGGGCCACAGATAATATAATACAGGTGCCTCATCCCATCCCATCCCAGTGTTTTTTGTCTGATACAGATGATTATTTTTATTAGTACTTCCATTGTGTTCGATTCCTGCCCAAGGCTATAGATAGATGGTGTTAGCATCAACTTGCAAGTAAAAGGGTTTTCTTGGTTTGTGACTATTTTTTTTTTGTACCACAGTGACGATTTGTTTTATAATATGTTTTGCACATTTTTAGTTCCATTGTACCAAAATGTGTTACATTACAAATTTAAAAAATCAAGTGGCATACCTCAGAAATTTCAAACCACGCCATCTATTAGAATCAATTTTAAATGATCCATTCAAATAATCTTTAAATTGTGAATTAAGAACCCTACAAATAATTTATCTATCTACATTCCATAATTATGTGCATAGGAGAGTTGATTAAAACAAGAGTATAGAATTTTATGATCAATTCTAGAAAATGTTAAACAGGATACACAATTCAATAACAAATCGATGCTTATCGCGCCATCTAGTGACATTTATTCGAACCAAATTTTCTTTGTTGGCGCTGGGACACCGTGCCAGGGTGATGCTTTATAGGTATTATTTATGTCCAGGAGTAGATGTATGTTGTAATATCCTTTTAATACTAGCTGATGCAAACAGCGTGGTGGCGGAAGTCCATTGGATGCGATTCGCACGGGACCAGTCTATGGGGCGACGCTTGGGGGAGCCTACGCCCAGCAGTGGACATCTTTCAGTCGACATGGCGATAATGATGATTCTATGCAGTGTGCTGTTAGAAGACCATAGGTTTCTTCACAGGATGTATAATTTTAACAATAAATATGTTTATTTGTAATTTGGGTGATACCACTAAAAGTGGGCACTCAAAATGAGGATGAACAGATGTGTATTAACACTTTTGACAAGCATTTTCTTCTGTTGTTCTGATTTTTATGTATGTGTTACAGAATATTGTTAAATTTAATAATTAAATAATATTTAACTCCTTGAAGTCCTATTCACAAGGCTGATATTTGATCACAGTTTCATTAATAGGGGTAAATAATGAAAAGTCTGCCAGGATTTGGCTGGGTCCAAAATTTATATCAATAGTTTCTAATAGTATATTACAAGGTGATGGTAATGTATTAGAAACTATACATACGGGGAAACAAATTGTTATTAATATCTGACTATTTATCGGATCGTACACAGCAAGTAAAGATCGGTAACCACTTGATGAACTTCCTATCGAGTATGGAGTTCCTCAGGGAAGTATTCTTGGCCCCACTTTGTTTCTATGCTATATAAATGAGCTATGTCAGCTTAATCTTGAAAACTGCAAAGTAATATCGTATGCAGATGACACAACTCTTACTTTCACGGGAAATTCTTGGGAAGAAGTATATTCTTTAGCTCAAAAGGGTCTGAACACGGTCTGCCACTGGCTCGCTGCAAACTCGCTCACACTTAACGCAGATAAAACAAAATACATACCTTTTGCAATAAGGAGCGCTGAAACCTTCTTACAAGACAAGCCTCCCATTTATGTTCATCAGTGTTCATTTACTCCTTTGAATCAATGTAGCTGCTCAACTATACAGCCAACACAAAGTATTCGTTACTTGGGTGTAATCATTGATAAAAGATTGTCCTTTGACGAACACATTCACAACTTATCTAAAAGAGTACGAAAACTTATTTATATCTTTAAACAGCTTAGACATGTAGCAAGTGGTAAAACACAAAAAATGGTATACATTGACCTTGTTCAATCTATCTTGATATATTGTGTAACAACATGGGGAGGTGCCGTCAAAACTAAAATGTTGGAAATAGAGAGGGCCCAAAGGCTGATTCTGAAAGTTGGCCTTTCTAAACCACGACTCTACCCCACTACCACACTATATCAGGAAGCTGAGGTTTTATCTGTCAGACAGCTTTACATCCTCTTTACTGTTCTCCGGCAACATTCAGATCCACCCTCTTTTATTCTTTCTAAATTAACTACTAGGAGGCATTACGACGTATGTAGCACCATTAAATGTAAAACTGGCTTTGCCCAAAAATTTTATACTTTCCGAGGACCCGAACTCTATAATAATTTAAATAAAGAATTAGATTTTTTCCATTACAATAAATCTAAATGTAAACTAACGTTAACTAAGAGCTGCTCGTCATAGAAACGTAAATATATCCTACCAACACCATACTTTTTGAACCCACTCATATAACTTATCACTCTCTCAACACCACACACACAAACACAAACTCTCATATACATACACCGACACTCTTACTTCACATAATAAAAAAAGAATTATATCTAATCTGAAAATTGGTGTTCCTAAAAATAAATAAATAAGAAATAAAACCTTACAATTAAATGTTTGCACTTGTAACATAAAAACAAATTACTTTTGCTAAGAATTTTCTAGCTATAATAGTAGGTTTTGATGGTATGTATAATTTGTTTAAAAAAATTGCCTTTAGGGGGGAGTCTCTGGTGTCCTGCAATACAGGTTACGACTTACTCGTAGCTCAGGCACCAGTCTCCCGCAAATAACTATGTGGCATATCGTTATTATTATTTTTCCATTTTTGAGTTTTTAGTTGATAAGTGTTATTTATGGCAGAAAAATAAAGCTGATTTTGATATAAAAATGCAAATGAGGCCATGACTGGCATTAATTTAGTTCTTATTTTTTTTCAGAAATTGATTGGACCTGCTTACGTAACATATTCACTTGTAGTGTTGGTCCAGTATGGCAAGTCAGCATTGAATGGTTACATGTGCCTTTTAGAACGTCTCTGCTTAAGTCCAGATGGATTGGTAAGTCATCGGTGTTTAAATAAAAAAAAATGTTTAGGAAAACTATTATCTAGATACGCGCTTAGACGTGGAGTTGCGGACATCAGCCCGTCTTAGCTTAACTTATTTAGATACTTCCGACATACATTTTTTTTGTGTCCGGTTAGTAACACCACCAGTCCGCTCGTCCAACGCAACGCAACCCAATCGCCCATTTAATATTAACATCCTGTATCATCTACTTGCAAGAGCGACTGCTAAGCGTGAGGTCCCGGGTGCGACTCCAAGGTCGGGCAAAGTCTGTTTGGGTTTTTCCATCAGGACTTTCGCAGTGATAGCTCCTAGTTGGCAAGTTGGCGGTTTGCAGCTTCGGAAAGCACGTTAAGCCGTAGGTCTTAAATCTGCAGCCTTATTGCGTAATCGGCAAGACAAAGTGCAAAGAGTATGAAAAATCGGCCAATCACATGCGAGATGAAATAAGCGGTGTGGATTTCCGTCTATGTGATTGGTCGATTGTTCACACTGTTACGAGCTGGGGTACAGTGGCATGCCTAGGGTTTCAAAATAAGGCAAGCCCAATAAAATGTCAACCGATTTCAAAAAAAGAAAGTTTAGTTTTCGACTGAGTATGTAGGTACCTACGTATGTATCATCGCAATTTTCTCATAAACTACTGGTTAGGTACAATAAATTAAAAGTGAATTCATCCATCTTCTTCTTTCCTCTTCTTCCTTCAATTTCACTCTTGCTTGTCGTGCGGTGAATGAGGTAACCAAAGCACACTGAAGGCATGCTAGTGCTAGATTGAATATAATAAACATATCAGCAATTGCATACCTCCGGTGGCTTTGAAAAAAGCCGTTTGGTTTGTTTCATTGCTTGAGGGAACAAAGTTATGGTAAGTAGTTGCTTGCTTCGTAACAGGACTAACATGTTACAGACGAAAAAACAAAACAGAAAGTTACAAAACGAAAGTTAAAAAATTGCTAGATAGAATGTAATAAGGAATTTAAATAAATTATTTATATTCTAACTGGAATCGTCTATCTTTCTTCAGATCAGGACTAGAATACAAGCAAATCAATTGGCTTTTTAATGTTTGTTTGTCTAAATAGTTTGCATAAATGTCAAATAATGAATCTAATTCCTCTGTAGGAAAATGTGGGTGATTTATTAGTGTGCGAACAGCCAACAATGCAACTAGTTTTATACACTGATCTATTAAATTTTCGTTTATGCGATTTACTAGTCTGAGAAATACACAGATTAGGCGTCGGTTTTAATGAAGAAATTAACTGTTTTTTCTGAGCAAAGTTTAAAGATTTTACCTTATCTTCGCCAATCAAAACTTGAACGCATTTTAAATCCTCACAAGGTACAATTAGGTACCTCCATTGTTGTAGGTAAGTCACCAAAACAATTGTATCACTGAGAAAACACGCAAAAAACTTTAACAACAAAACTTTTCCCACTCAAGCAAATTAAACTGAAGTGAGTTGCACTCGGGTGCGTCGGGTGTCGGGAACAACTTACGCAGAGTTGCAGTGTTGTCATTTAGGCAAAAAAAGTCGCCAGGTATATGAAAAATCTAGCTAGATGTCGCAATTTTTCTATTTTTATGATATTGCTTGAATATTTAATTTCGTTATTTTAAAAAGTCGCTAGTTTTTATTGTTGCTAAATCTTAAAAAAATCTCCAAACTCGTTAAAAATCTCAAAGATCTCACAACGTCGCTAAAACGGCAATACTGCAGAGTTGGCAAGGTGACAAGGTCACGCATACGCGTGCATACGCATGCACGGCTTAAATCTTCCAAACTGATCGATTTGTAGACGCACAAGGTTCTAACTCGTTATACGGCACATCGCTATAAGTGCGAAAGTGACAGAGATAGTATTTGAAAGCCCGGCAAAAGCCGGTACGTGTAAGCGAGATAGCTATATGTAGATGCTGCAACTGCAAATGCGAAACTCTGGGCGCGAACAATCGCGATGTGTTGTAGTGTGGCATAGGTAGATACTTTGTGTAATTTTGATAAGAATTAAGCGCGCGAACTTTTAAATAGTTCAGGTTTGATATTGATTCTCTATGCATTTTAGTAAGGCATGCCGGGCTTTTGGGCTTATATGAAGATACCGCCACTGCTGGGGTACAGGGATAAATTATTTAAACAGCAGACTTCAACTAATCACACTTTATTACAAAATCACTTCTTAAACAATTCTATTACTTCGCATTATTTTCCTTTATCGATCTCTCTGTATCGCTTCTCAATCGAAACTGACCCACGACGAATCCGACCGCTATAAAGCACGGAAGGTGTTTCTAAAATTTTCCATACTGTTCTAGATACTTCGAGAATCTTCCAGACCAATCAACTTTCGAACACATTGTTCCCGAAGCGACGTGAACATTTTGGAAAATTCCATTCGACGCGAGCTTTCGAGAAGATTAGTTCTGCTATTCTATACTAGATGGCGCTACTAGCTACTACTAATTATTCCTCTCGTCACTAGATGGCGTTGCCTGATCTTGTAACAATACTCTTTGAATTGCCGTATACACTTACGTAATAAGGCTGCTGGTCTCTCTTCGGTCTTGTCGGATTGCCGTCCAATCGTCTATGAGTGAGGAAGAGAGTGCTCCTGTGTTTACAGATTATAATATTTCCCTCGTCAATGGCTAGTCTCCGATGAGCTCCGCTTTTTTAAAATTATTATTCAGAAAACTAATGTGCAATCACAACACAAAAGCTCTGATTGACATTAACTTAATTTTATTATTTTACAGGAACGTGCAGAAGTTCGCGAGTCGAGATCGAAATTAGTTGTTGGCATGATGAGTTCTCTACCTCAGGCATCTTATAGAGAATTTCTCAAATGGCTAATAGATTTATCTGGTGCTACAAAATCGGCACATCGTCAGTTAGCTCTTGTATGTATCAATACAAATTTGTTCTATTACTACCACATAGACCACAATATTGCTTTATTATCTTTGACTACCACTTCCTCCTTCCACTTCACTTGCTTAGATTCCATCCTTAAAAGTAATTACATTGTAACCTATCCGATTAAAGCTATAGGTATTAATTTTTGTATTATAATCTATTCTACTTCAACTTCACAGGAGACGCTGGCTAAATTATTAGACAGTGGACATGAAGAACAAGAGCAACCAGCTGAACAAACAAATGAAAATACCGACAATGGTGCACCAAGTATGTATCTTTGGCTTGTTTATTCTTAAGGGGCTGTGTTCGAACAGTTGACAATCGACATCTGAGGTTCTAAGCCACGCCCACTGTCATTGACAGCTTAGGGGAAAACTTTAAATTGGAGCGAAAAGTATTTGAAAATTAAATTCACAAGGCCGACCACAGAGGCCCGCATCATAAACGGACTCTTCCGATAGTTTTTACATAAACATTACTGCGCAAGTTCTTATTTCAAACTGGCGGCTGGCATCTGACATCATATCGTTCACTGTAATTTTGCCTATGAATGCAACCTTATTGCTACGAAAATAAAGATCACTAAAATAGGCAATCTGGCTAGTGTCATACAAGTTCTTGCCGTGCAAATTGAATAAATATTAAAATTTTGTCTGATTCTATGCGACTGCCACAAATAAGAACACAGTAGGTGCCATTTTGAACCAACTTCTTTATGATGGTTTTATACCCAGATACTCAAATTTATAGCAGAGTAGACCCATCAAATTTTGAATAAAGGTACTTTTGGGCTCCACCGCAGTTACGTAAAAAAAAAACTAACTTACTAGGCTTTGAAATGGTTAGTTGCTCTATTTAGGCAAGCTTTTCAACCTAGTAAAGGTTTTTATAAAACTACGTAAGAACATGGAGAAAATGTTTACTATGATTATTAGATAATATGTGTGTGCGTATTTTTGTATGGGTTATTTTAATATTATAACTCTATCATTATAAGTGTTATAATTTTATGTAGTTACCGAACACAAGATTATTTTCCAAAAGTCTTTTCAATTTATATAATTTTACATATTTTTTGCTTTCTCCTGGAAAATATTGTTCGAAAAAGTTATATACTGGGTTTTTGTGTATAGCGTGCAACAGCCGTGATACTGTCTGTGCACATGTTGCATTTTTACATAGAGTTAAAAAGTAATAGACAGGGCGAAAAAAATACGAGCAATTTTATTAACATTACATTTTATTTACAAACAATTGATAATGATAAATGATTTTATTTCTGTAAGTTGGTTTGTACAAACACTTTTACATGTCGAACATATTTTTTAAAACTAGATGAGGTCGGCGTTTCCTATCTGACTACTCTGAGAAGAAAGGCCGAAACAAACTCAAAGGTCACAGTCTCTTTTAAAGTCCAGACAAAATATTGGTTAGATCATGTGAAGACCATGTAGACTGATGTCTGAAATGGTCTTTTGAGGAAAGAACCAGCCAGATTGAGTGGACCCGTCCAGTCAGTGCACGCATTTGTCAATAACCAAGCAGCTAAACTCAGAATTTAAGGAGCTCAACGATTCGACGAACAATACCAAAAAAAGGACATCCGGGTAGGCCGCATAAACTACTCAAACTGCCAGACCATGATTAAAAACTAAGTTAAATTTAAATTAAAACAAAAAAAAAACAAAAACAAAAAAGAATGATCCAGATAGTCTTCACATTCACAATAATTAAAATAAAATAATATAATACTTTAAAAAGTAAATATTCTTGTCATTGCAAGAAAACCAAAAAAAAAATATAAAAAAATATAATAACAAAATTCACGGTGCAAAATATAATAAAAAAAACAAAATTAATTGGAGCAGCTCAATAAGTACCTACTTGCAGGCGTGGTCCCAGGGGGTTATTTATCATTCGGGCTGTCGAGAACCACGACTCAGATTGTTTGGAACATGGCCGGACCCAAAAACATCAAGACATAAAAACACGAACGTGCCAGAATACTACTTACGTGGTAGGTGTAAAACGACTTTTTTTACTAAAAAATACAATCGACTTCCAAATAAAAACACTTTAAAGTGAAAAATAACTTCAAAGTAAAAAATTACTTCACTTTCGGAAGGCGGTGTAAAAAAACGAAGAAACGAAAACCGGAGCACTGACTTCCGAAATTGAAGTTATTTGTAATATTTTTTTTTGATGTGGATGTCGGGTTGTATTTTTTGTAAAACGTTTTTATTTTTAACTTTTAGTTGTGGTACCTACCTAGTGGGCATGTTCTATAGTGATGCACAATAAACATAAATGCGGTTGCAGCAATCCTGAGAGATTTGTCGTCATTAATTGAAGAGTTATGTTTTATATAGCTCCGAAGTTCTTCATCAGATCTTTACCAAGTTTAAATGGGACCATATCGGAATAAACTTCTTTGGCGAACCCACGGACCTGATATTTTGGAAAAGTCTTATTCCTCATCTCTGGTTTGCATTTATTAACTGGCTTGAGTGGAGATTCGCAAAGGCAACCGTACTCGGAGTAGAAAGTATTTCAGTAAGGGCTGGTACGGACTTAGCCATGATTATTTCTTAAGAAATATGTAACAATGTATATGAAAGTTATATAAACGAAACAATAATAATGTCAGGTTCAAGCGATACTTATATAATAATAACTTACTCGTTAAAACCAATCTCCGATGCTTCACCTGCTTCTGAATTGGCCAAACGTCTTCTTATACTGTTAAGAAAAATCATTCATTCATATGTCTGTTCCATGGACCCAGACGGTACTCGTATTATGGGTAATCTATCTAAATCTATACTCATATATATTTTATATGATATGATGGACTGGATTGGATGCATTGGATGTACTGACCAGATTACAAACATTCTTGGACTATTAAAAAACCGGCCAAGTGCGAGTCGGACTCGCGCACGAAGGGTTCCATACCATTATCGACAAAAAACGGCAAAAAAATCACGTTGTATGGGAGCCCCACTTAAATATTTATTTATTCTGTTTTGAGTATTTGTTGTTAAAGTGGCTACAGAAATATATACAGCCTAGTGACAGACAGACGGACAGTGGAGTCTTAGTAAAAGGGTCCCTTTGGCTACGGAACCCTAAAAACGAAAGCGTTGGGCTAAAAAAGCTAGCTACCAATATAACAATTATTTAAAAAATGTGTAGGTACTTACATTACCTCTTCCATATGTTTTTGTCTGTTAGAATACAAAAGCTTTTTTGCTGATTTGAGACATTTTTGTTTGTTCCCATTTGGCACGGAATTATAATATCATTTACACGGCTTAGTTTTGTACTTTACAACTTATACCTACTAACAAAATAAAATATAAACAGGACTTACTAACTTAAAAAAAAAAACGAAAATAAATAAGTAAACGAAATATGGGAATCTGATATAATCTAAAACTATATTTTCTCGAATTAATCACGCCTCAACGTCAACGGGACGAACATTCCATGTTCTGTGTTTTTTCCTTCTATTGTTTTTACATCAATGAAGAAGGTTGAAATCGTATTCGACCTCCCACCCTATTTTAAATATTTTTAATTCAAATTGAGGTGACATAAGTTGTATTTTCAAAGAGGTTTAAATACTTTTTAGTTATGGACTTAGTAAGTAAACTAACCGACGTGAGTTGTTTATAATACAACAAAAATATAGATGCCAGTGACAGCGGTAGTGCCAGAAAATAAAAATAATACAAACTTTGACAATATTACTTGTGATTTCGTTAGTTCCAATTAAAGCCACCAGGCTACATGATCTGGCTGCATTATACCTGATATTTTTTTGACATATTGAATTGACGAGAAATAAATTAAATATTATTTTTGCTTTTTGCGGAAAAAAGCGACATACGTCCACCTAGCAACGCCGCAAAGCGGTCACTGTCGAATTGCACTGGATGGAAAGAGAAGCACGATGGAATTTGTATAGATTTTTTTATAAAACATAATAATATGAATTACTTAAAAATAATGAATGAAACTTCAAAATCTACGACAATGAAGTTTTGCGTCCTGTTATGATACGTTATTGTTGTTAATTGTACAAACGTACGCTGGTCAGTATTACCGGAAAAATCTTTTGAAGATCACGGTAAGAGGTTACTTTGCCATTCAATTGTATCGAGGTTTTTGTGCGTAAACGTGTTTCGGCCACAACAAAGTTTTCGGAAATATGATCAAGATTAACATATCTTTTTTCCGCTGCCACATCTTCAATGGATTTGGCTAAAAAATGTTTAAAAGAAAGCCTATTTTGAGTATTCAGCCCCTTAAAGTGATTAAAACTTTTGTATCAAAACTGCTTTTCGATGAGGTTGTAGGACACTAATATTTGTCATTTTTTTTTTTTTGATAATTGATAATTCTATTTAGTCTGTCAGTGAGATTATCAAATAATATTAGAGCCGTATTTTTTGCTTTATCAAATAAATAATAATTGTCAAAGATAAAGCGCATCAAATTTCAGGAGTGGGGGCTTGTGACGTCACTTTGTCAGTATAAAGTGTAGCACACCGTGACGTCACACGATATTTCAGCGCACTGTATCGTCGTTTACGTGGCAAACGAAAAAATTCGTGTCCAATATTTTTAGCTTAGTTATTCTAAGATTTTTAGGTTATCTAACTGGCGGACAAATTTTTTTTTGTTGTCTACTACCCTAAAACCATATTTGTGAATGTTATTGGCACGTGGCTGTAAATCAGTTGTAGGTAGGTGTTGTACTGTACCTGTACCCTACCACCTGCTAGTGGAATTTTAAGAAGACCCATGAAGCTCTTGCTCATAACTGTTGCTAGTAATTTTATAAAATGGAAGTTTCTTTGTTTTTAGTTGCTGATCCCAGTAATGAACAAGAACCACAACCGAGTGATGATCAACAATCCAACGACGCCGGACAGGTACGTAAAAGTTACCTTGACTGATGACTTGGCCCTCAGAATAATAATAAATCGTGGCACATACAGTTAGGACTTCTTATCAAAAGAAAAAAACCAAGATAATAAAGAAAGGGTAACTCGCTAAACATACATAGGTTACTTCTAGGCATGCGTGCCTCATCGTCGACCTTCATCATCGCTTACCATCAGGTGAGATAGTCGTCAAACGCCAGACTATAACAAATACATGAAGGTTCGTTGGCAAGCCCGTCCTCTAAAAATAATCTTGGGTCACTTAAAGCGTAGCTTATTCCAAAATTCCCCCTCGTCACCCCTAGTACCACTCAATCGTGTATGAATCACGTGAGGAGTACTACGAGATGATACAACATCGCTTACCATCAGGTGAGATAGTGATTAACTTGTGTCTATCAATAATAAAAAGATTATTAGCAGATCTAATTCTAAAAGTACCTTCTAGCATTCAAAAGTAAGCTTTCAATTAGTTGGTAGAAATTCACTGACTTGACGGGTATATCCAAATCACGATATAACCAAAAAAAGTCCGATTTTACAACTTTATTTCACTTAGCCGGTCATATAAAAACAGTTCGAGTTTTTAAAATTATGTCTAAATCGGCAACCGTACATAACGTTTGGATGGGGTACCAAATGTTGCAAAATACATGAACCTAATCTCTAATGGAACTAAATTGGTCAGAAAAATACTAAAACAAATATCTAAAAACAGTTAACAACTTATAGAACTTTATTCTAAGGGTAGAATTTATAAAATAGTTTAATTGTTTCATAATAAAATAATAATATAACACAGCGGCCGCCGTAAAGCTCTTCAGTCACCAGTGAGGCGTTGACATATTTGTAAAAAGCTACCCCAAAAACGATGAAACTGACACCCATGACGAAAATTTCGATCCGCGCCATCTTGGATTTGGATTTTATAAAAAGAAACAAAATAATTAAGAACGCAAAAAAATGTATTTTTATGCGTTCTTTATTTTCTCCTTTTGCATGTTTTCAGCATGCGAGAAAGTTGTTTATTACCCGACTGTGCAACGCAAAGGAGGTAATGTGTTTATCAGTCTTGGTATATACGTATGTTTGTTCCTATGTAGCGTTGTAGAGAGAAAATCATGCAGTCGGAGGATACATAATTGCGAGCTGACTGACGAAAACCATATGTATCCTTCGACTGCACAATATTATTTTCTTCTTGTTTACCTCTTTTTAGTTCATTTCTTAAGCAGTCGGCTTTTTGATTATATAATTTAACTTTTTTTAAGTTTATTTTTCAAATTCATTTATTTATTTTTGTCACAGGTGAAAATACATTTCTTACAATCAACATTTTTGTATCACTGTGACATACCCATGGGTTGTACAATATTTTATGTATGTCGATATTATTGGCTATGTTCAGCTAATCTAAGTTGGCTCCCGTTTGTAAAGGTGTAGTAATTCGTAATTTGTATACATTTTGCAGTGTACCGCAGTTAGACCGAAATCGACATGTAATTAAAGATATTTAACAAATTTATTTGTTTTCTGCATAACTTCTAATGCTGAAGTTAGGTAAATTCAGATGAATTTGCCTAACTTTAAGCATTAGAAGCAGCAGCTTGCAGCATTCAATAAATTTCGAAACTTGAATTAATGTAAATATTATATATATTTAAAATTAGGATGTAATTTATTGTTGAAACTGCATAGAGGATCATCTGAAAATGATTCTGTCAATGAGAACGTTGCGTTGTAATGAGCGATAATCTATCTGCTAACATAACAATTAAATAAAGGCTAACCATGGTGTTAAATAAAAAAGAGTTGTGAAAGAAAATCGGCCATTAAAAAAAACTTTTTGCAAAAAAATACTACCGACTTCTTCTACTTCCAACTTTATATTTTGGAGTCGGTGTCCATAACGCAAAAAAATTGGTACTTCAAAAAATAAAGTTATTTTTCACTTTGTAGTTTTGTATTTGGCAGTCGGTAGTATTTTTTTGCAAAAAGTTTGTTTATTTTCACTTTTTTGCTTTGTAGTTTTTTGTTCTGGAAGTCGGTTTGATTTTTTGTTAAAATGTTTTTATTGGTAAGTCGGTTAAAAAGACAGCCTTGAATAGCAAGTTGAAATGGCTCTCTATAAGAAGGGTGGCAAGACGCTTGACGCCTTGAGTTTTGGAAAAAAGCCATGTAGTGTGGGATTTCTACTTCACTAAAACCAACCAACCACGTGATAACCATCATACACAGAACACCCTTTACTTCTTTCAAATACACTATATACAGTTTATGTAACCATAGAACCTCAGTTTTATTAGGCGCAATCTGTTAACCCAGCTCGCGGATCGACGCCGAACGTACGAATCTTGCCACTCCCAGCTCGAAAAAAAATATGGTATCGTGATATCGTCGAAGTAGTGGAAGCAATACCTACCCAGACTACTTATTTCACATTTTCAGTTAGTTAAAGTATTATTCTGATTTAACATTAAATTAGTTTAACTGAGGAGCCCAATTTCGAAATAAAAAATGTACGAACCTGCATGCCCTATCTACGGTATGTCCGCTGATGACCGCATCTGTCGCCGAGTAGTGGAGGCGCGCGAGACCGTTGGCTCGATCAGCTTTGTGTCCCTTCCACCCGCGCGTCCCCCGCCGCTGCTGGTACACCCGTAATAGCTATAGTGATGTTGTCGGTCTTCACTTTTACTCTGGATAGACTGAAATCCAAGGCTTTAGTGCGAGTTTTAAGTCACGCTCACTCGTGATACGTAAACGATCTCTTATGTCAAAATGTATACAAAAAAAGTGGTTTCTCCTTACTGTCACCAGACGGCGCTTATCCAGTTTCAATACAAAATGATGTTTACGTATCACGAGTGAGCGTGAGTAAAAACTCGCACTAAGGCCTCCATCCTCAAGTGTTTATGGAGTAGTTCCTACTCTTGTTATTGACATTTTTTACCACTTTTATCAAATGCATGTATTTTATTTTATCGATCTTCACAAGTTAATGAAATATATTTTGCCAATTTAATCAATTTCTTTATATTTTTTCAGTTTTGTTGATTTTGTTAATTTAATCAATTGTATTGATTATGAATCAATTGTTTAATTTTTACCAATTTAATTCATCATTATCATATCAGCCGAAAGACGTCCACTGCTGGACATAGGCCACCCAAGCGTCGCCACTTTGACCGGTCCCGTGCGTCTCGCAACCAGCGAATCCCCGCAACCTTCACCAGGTCATCGGTCCACCTGGTTGGAGGCCTTCCAATGCAACGTCTTCCGGTTCGCGGTCGCCACTCCAGTACCTTTCTGCCCCATCGGCCATCCGTTCTGCGAGCAATGTGCCCTGCCCACTGCCACTTAAGTTTAGCAATTCTTCGGGCTATGTCAGTAACCCTGGTTCTCTTGCGGATCTCTATATTTCTGATTAGATCACGCAAGGAAACACCGAGCATAGCCCTCTCCATTGCTCTTTGAGTGAGCTTTGAGCTAGCTTTCTGATGAGGCCCATTGTAAGCGACCACGTCTCAGAGCCATATGTCATCACTGGCAACACACACTGGTCATAGACTTTCGTCTTGAGACACTGTGGTAAGTTGGACGAGAAGAACTTCCCGAACGCTGCCCAGCCGAGTCGGATTCGACGGTTGACCTCTTTCTCCAAGTTTGCCCTACCCAACTGGCTCGTTTGTCCCAGTTAGACATAGTCGCCCACAACTCCGAGCGTAGTCTCCGTCCTTGATAGGAGATTAGAAGATGTTGCACCCACATGGGCATTCAGCATTACCTTGGTTTTATCCATGTTCATCCTAAGGTCCACTCTTTCGGAGGCTCTACTGAGGTCATCGAGCATTGTACCGAGGTCCTACATGGTCTCAGCCATAAACACTATATCGTCGGCAAACCGCAGCCTAGCCGATGCCTAGCCCTCTCTAGTCCAGAATCTTGAAGACGTCCTCCAGTGCAGCGGTAAACAGCTTCGGAGATATGACATCTCACTGTCTCACACCTCGCTGCAAAAGTACGGGTTATGAGGTCTAATCCTGAAGTCGAACTGACATAGTGGCGTTTTTGTATAAACACTTCAACACCTCGATGTACCGGTTGTCAATTTGGCACCGTTGGAGAGACTGCAGTACAGCCCAAGTTCGATCGAATCGAAGGCTTTCTCGTAGTCCACAAACGCTAAACAGAGAGGCAGTTTGTACTCTTCGGTCTTCTGTATAACCTGCCACAGCGTATTTATGTGGTCTACGGTGCTGAAGCCTTTACGGAATCCGGCTTGTTCAGGAGGCTGGAAATCGTCAAACCTGCGCGCCAGACGATTCGTGATGACTCTTGTTGAAAACAGCTTGTAGACATGGCATTTTAGGGATATGTGTTAAAGGTAAGAAGACGAATAACGATCTATATGTTTTATTTAAAAGCGCTGCTTATATACATTACAAACTCATAATAATTAAATATAATTGGGTACATAAATAAACTTAGAACTAACACAATTTGGGTAATGTCGGTAGAGCATGCCGCGCTCCCTTCGGATTACGAGCGCGATGATACAGCCGGCCGACCGACATTCTTTTCACCTTGGCTAGCTCAGTACAGTCAGTACGCGGCACGCGCGGGCGCACGGTGGCGAACGGTTGTGTGCGCTCCTCTAATTAGTATATAGTTACGTACTTACGTTACGTAAATATATAGTTTATACATTTACGTAACGTAAGTATGAGCTGCTACAGCTTAGAAGTGAGATGGGCCTATAGTTCTTCAGTAGGGCATTGCCACCCTTCTTGAAGAAGAGCACCACTACACCCCTGCACCATGCCTGTGGCGTCCTCCCCTCGAGTATGACGGAATCAAACGGCTTCTGAAGGGCCTTCAGGAGTTCGGCCGTGATTCCGTCATCACCCGGCGCCTTGTTGTTCTTAAGCTGTTTCAGAGCCATTCTAATCTCATACAGGCTGACGTCCGGAATGTCTTCGGTATAGTGTCTGGTCAATCTAGCTCTAGGGTCATTCGCTAGATTCGCGACGGGTTTACTGGTTTACCAATTTAATTAATGTTGTCAATTTTATGTTTTATTAATGTTACCATTACTATCCACTTGTATTTATAATTAGCGCTTATTACTATGTACCTATGTTAGCATTTTGATTCTTTGAATTCTGAATGTGGTGTTTGCCTATGAGTTATTATTGCACTGTATGATTAGTTTATGCATGTAATTTTTGTAACAATTAAGTGTAAACAATGGTTAGAGAGTAAAAAAAATTGCTGTTTGAGTTATAGAATTTGCAATTTATTTCTTATAATTACGTGTAATAGCAAAATGCTACATATTTTTTTATGATTTCAGCCAGAAGACCTGTTGCGAGAGCGCAAGCTTAAAGTGATGCACGTGGAGATCTTGCGCGCCGTGTACGTGCGCACGGACGACGAGTCGGGCACTCTGCGCACGCGCGCTATCGTCATTCTCACCAAGTGCCTCACCAGTAAACACGAGCCCTTGATCAAAGCCATGAAGGTGAGTGTTATGCACGCGATCGATACTCTGCGCAATATTGCTTCAGTGTAGTGACTAGCGCTCACTAGATTAGAAAAAAAAAGAATGGCAAAAAAAGAAAAAAAAACAAGGTCTGTTAGAAAAGTTTCCGATCTTTGACCGGGAAAAAAGAATGGCTTGTCTGGAGAGTTGCACCTTATGACCCTCAAAGTATCTCCTTGGGACTTTACATACGTCTCCCAGCGGTCCAGACTTTGTTGAAAGCATTCCGAAAAGGCCTCTTTCGGAATAGAGTTTAGCCCTTCGTCTCAAATCGCATTCCTTTCAAGGGCCACTTAGGTTTTGAGAACCGCCAGAAATAGTAGAGTAAGGATCCTGGTGAACCACAGGTAATCACCAAAAATTTCGTTTTTTTTTTGTTTTCGCTTCGGCACGAATTTCGCCGCCACTCTCCTCAGGGCCAAATATTCGGTCATAATAAAATGTGCTCGAATAATTACAAGATGGTCCAGCATTACCTGGTAATTCGTATTTGACCTGGTAATGTTAAGGGCCTACATACCGTTTAGTGCCGTACGGCGACCACACAGCCCCTAGACGCCTAATAACAGGCGAGCGATGTCTGTCAACACATATAACTGAAAAGATCATATACAGGTAATACAGGTCACCACTCAACAATTTCGAATTAGTAGCGACCCATTCTGTGAGCCGTAAACATTCCGCAAAAATGATGGAATAAATATTATAATGGCCTCTTGTACAATACGTTGTTATGGTAACAAGAGCCAAACTTCGGGTTTCCGAAAAAATGGCATAACATTTCATTGATAAGTTAATAGTTACATAAACATAATTAGATTTATTTTCTGATATTATTTATCGGAGTTCATATTATACTGGTCAAGTTTGTAGATGAAAACGGTCACCGCATGTTTGCGTCTCTTTCTTTTTAAAAAAATTTTTTCGCTTTCTCTTCTCCTCTATAATTTCGTAAACAAAACTAGTCATGCACCATATCCTATGACCAAATCTGTTATCGATAGAACTAGAAACCTTACAAATAAAGACATTAAATTGAATAGTTAATACAATTGAATATTCTAAAAAACTAAAATACCTATATACAAATACAAAGGGGAGACGGAAAAAAGCTCATTGTGCATCAAAAAATTCGTCCACATCGATGTCAATGGGAAACGTGCCCAGAACGCTGGCAGCATTGCCACGTTGAATGGCAATGCTGATTCTCTGGCCGAAGAAAAGGCCAGCCCTCTGGTCATGTGAAGAGTCGACGAGCGTTGTAATGAATAGTGAAACGATTTTTGATTACGATTTTTACTAATATTTAATATTACTATATTTAAGAACCAACAACCGAAAAAAGTATGTTACCTTTAGAATCTTTTTTTTTTTTTAGTTTTAACATTTTATGTTATTACTAAAATGTTAAAACGAATAATTAATGATGAAAAGGGTAATATTTATTTTAAAAAATAAGTACAAATACTATTTATAAAAATATCGATACCTTCCTGGTTTTATGTAAACCTGTCCCAACCTTAATGAGGCGTATGACCTTGGTAATGGACCAATCAGAGCGCAGTCGTCCCGTTCCTCATACCTCAGCTAGTTGACAGAATTGTTATGATGTATTAGATCAAGCGTTAGGCGTCTAGTGGCTATGTGGTCGATGGTGCCGTAAAACGGTAACTTTCTAAAGCATACTCCTTAGTAACGGCTAGGTTGAAAGGTTTAACAAAAAAATATTATTGATTCATGTACATAATTTTGAACACAAGGTTATTTCGTGTAACAAATAGTTTTGCTTTAAAAAAATAATTAACAACACGATATTTTTTCGCAACTTTTGGAAGCGTCTCCAAAACGACTTGGATGTTTAGAAATATTTTTACACAGAAAAATGTATGGCTGGAATTTCTTCATAACTGTCATAGCATATGTAAATCAAATAATATTTTGCAAACAAAACTGTTCAAAAGGAGGTTCAATATTGGTTATTTTTCATCAAGCGGGCGCACGGTCAGTACTGCGTTAGCATTGAAGCATATATAGCGCCTTAATGGTCGACCGGAGTATGACACATTCTCCAACGATGTGCGGCCGAAAGATAAATTGCTAGTACCACTTCTTAATCTGTATGATTAGGTACGCCCATAGGATCGTCACCGAAAGCGTTCTGATCTCCCTAATGCTTTCCACTTGGCTATTTATTACCCTAATTCAAACAAAATTTGATGCAATACCGCTGTTCCAGTCGTTCTTTATAATGCAATAAATAAAAAAAACCCACGACAGAACACACTACCCCACTCAAACGCTGCTAGCTAGCGACTGACGCTATTTACAGGCGGTAAAAAATTTACGCGTGCAGGTCGAGTGACGTAAGTGCGCTTGATTCAACATTTCAAATCCATCAGGTTTTCGTAAAAAATACAAGGTCTTTTACTTTTCTGTCAGTATCTGTAAATTCGGTTCGTTTGCCGTCACGGCACATACGAGTTCGCCATTGCTCTTGATTCCCTGCTGCTTACTATTTTTCTATTTATAAATATAAATAGGTACATATTCTGTAATCATTCCAAGCCCGAGTAGAAAAACTCTTTCAAAAAGTAATAATAATGATACTAGGTAATTATTATTTAAAATAACTATCTGACCCGTACGCAAAATACGCGCTTGGTCGTGGAGTTGCGGAAAACAGCCCGTTTTAACCTAACCTAACCTAACTATCTGACCCCCGGGGCTTCGCTCCCGTCAATTGGCTACCTACCTACCATACCTACTCTACCCACCTACCCTACCTACCCTACCCTACTCTACGTACCATGCCCTACCTACCCTACCCTACCCTAATCTACCTACCCTACCCTACTCTACCTACCATGCCCTACCTACCCTACCCTAATCTACCTACCCTACCCTACTCTACCTACCATGCCCTACCTACCCTATCCTACCTACCCTACCCTAATCTACCTACCCTACCCTACCCAACCCTACCTGCCCAACCGTTCATACCCTACCCTACCTAATCATGTAGTACATATTTGTTATGTATCATCAACAGTTTTCTCAGCGCACCTACCATGCCTGCTCTACCCACCTACCCGACCCACCTATCCTACCTACCATACCCTACTCTACCTGCCATGCCCTACCTACCCTATCCTACCTACCCTACCTAATCATGTAGAACATATTTGTTATGTATCATCAATAGTTTTCTCAGCGCACGCCAAAGAATTAATTTTATATGCAACATTTTGCTACTTTGGGTTACATTATTGCAATTTTCATAAGAATCGCTATTTTTTTTAGTCATAGTGGCTTCCACATAAAAGGTAGATATTTATTTATTTATTATTTACTAGCACTCTGCCCGCGACTTCGTTCGCGTGATTTCGTTTATGCTATAAATGATATTCTTATATGCAGTTAGTGAAGGCGACCAAAAATTAGCTATTATTAAAACAATAAAAAATGGGTATCGTAGATATACAGGGTTTATTGGATTGGGACGATTCGTTATTTGACTTAAAGAATAATAAATTTTAGGTTACCGCCACAAAGTAAAATCCTCCCCTAAAAACTTATCAACCCCTTTTTGCCCCGTTGGGGGTCGAGTTTTGAAAAACCTAAATATGCTATTCACTCTTTTCTTCTCTTTTTTATTTATCGTTTATGTTAGTCAGATAGCGCAGTGAGATTCCTCAAAAAAAACTTTAAAACCCCTAACCCTATCTGGGAGAGAGTTTTAAAAATGTTTTATGTAAATTTTGAGTATCAACCTTATCCCCAAGGAATTTGATTTTACATACAAACTATCTTTTACCCTTTTCAGCTCCTTAAAGGTTGAATGGCCGCAAAATTGCGCCTTTGTGCTCCCCTAGAACCCCACGTCAAAAACGAAACCCTGTCCAGTAAGATTCTTACCTTGAGTTAGTTTCGAAAAATTTATAATGGCAACCTTTATTGTATCCTTATGTTGGTATTTGCGCCAAGTTTTAAATTTATTTTTTGAAGAAATAAGATTCTTTAAAAAACATACTCTTAACACCCCGTAAACCGTATTTTGGGAGTAGATAAGTAAAACTAATAATGACAACCTTTATTGTTTATTTAGGTTGGTATTTATGTCAAGTTTCATGTTTATTTACCCAAGAAATCAGATTCTTCCATACAAACTTCAACACCCCCTAAATCATCATTTGGGCATAGTTTCGAAAAAATAATAAAGACAACCTTTATTGTTTACTTAGGATGGTATTTATAACAACTTTCAAATGTATTAACCCAATAAATAAGATTCTTTAAAAACACTGTAATACCCCCTAAATCGTCTTTTGGGGATAGTTGCAAAAAACTAATAACGAAACCTTTATTGTTTATTGAGGTTGGTATTTATGCCAAGTTTCAAGCTTATTAACCGAAGATATAAGATTCTGCAAAACAATTAACATCCCCTAAATCATATTTTGGGGGTAGTTTCGAAAAACTAAAAATGAAAGCCTTTATTGTTTATGTCAAGTTTCATGTTTATTAACTGAAGTAATAAGATTCTTCAAAAAAGATTTAACACCCCTTAATCGAATAATGACAACCTTTATTATTTATTTAGGTTGGTATTTATGTCAAGTTTCATATTCATTTACCCAAAAAATCAGATACTTCCATACAAACTTCAACACCCCCTAAATCATCATTTGGGCATAGTTTCGAAAAATTAATAAAGACAACCTTTATTGTTTACTTAGGATGGTATTTAAGTAATGAGATTCTTCAAAAAAGATTTAACACCCCTTAATAGTCTTTTGGGGGTAGTTTCAAATAATAATAATAACAACCTTTATTATTCATATAGGTTAGTATTTGTAGCAAGTTTCAAGTTTATTGACCTAAGAAATCAGATTTTCCATACAAACTTCAACACCCCCTAAATCGACTTTAGGGGTTGTTTCAAAAGACTAATAATGATAACCTTTATTGTTTATTGAGGTTAGTTTTTATGTCAAGTTTCATGTTTATTAACCCAAGATTTAAGATTTTTCAAAAAAAAAATAACATCCCCTAAATCATGCTTTAGGGGTAGTTTCGAAAACTAACAAAGAAAGCCTTTATTGTTTATTTAGTTTGGTATTTATGTCAAGTTTCATGTTTATTGACCCAAGAAATCAGATTTTTTCAGACAAAGTTCAACACCCCCTAAATCATCATTTGGGGGTAGTTTTGAAAAACTAATAATGTCATTCCTTTTCCATTTACTTAGAATACTATTTGTGCTAAGTTTCAAGAATTTGGCCGAAGGAATTAGATTTTTCGTACAAACTTTCAACCCCCTTTTTACCCCCTTAGGGGTGGAGTTTGACAATGAAAGCCTTTATTTTTTATTTAGATTGGTATTTATGTCAAGTTTCAAGTTTATTAACCCAAGATATAAGATTCTTAAAAAAAAAATAACATCCCCTAAATCGTCTTTTAGGGGTAGTTTCAAAAAATATGAATTGCTACCTTTATTATTCATTTAGGTTAGTATTTGTGGCAAGTTTCAAGTTTATTGACCCAAGAAATCAGATTTTTCCATACAAACTTCAACACCCCCTAAATCATCATTTGGGGGTAGTTTCGAAAAACTAATAATGTCAATCCTTATCATTTACTAAAAATACTATTTGTGCTAAGTTCCAAGAATTTTGGCAGAAGGAATTAGATTTTTCATACAAACTTTCAACCCCCTTTTTACCCCCTTAGGGGTGGAATTTCCAAAAATCCTTTCTTAGTGCACACTTACGTCACTTGAGGAACCTTTCTGCCAAATTTCATGCTTCTAGATAAAGATAAAGATAAAGATATATTTATTTGCTAAAACAGGTGTATACATGCAAGAATCAATAATCCGTGCATGCAGGATAACATTAAAAAAACAAAAAGATCGGACATGTTTGCCACATAATATGGCATGCAAATATTTTATAAGTAAATATCATGAACAGTTTGAAAATAAAAACACAAAATGAATCTAAATACAATAATTAAAAATGTCAACAATAAAAAATAATAATAATAATGTAAAAATATCAATCAAATGTCAAATAAAAATATATGTCAAATCTTTGTAAAAATATCAATCAAATGTTAATGTCTTGAGCAATTACAAAAAAAAAAATATTTAAACACAATAATTACTAAAAGTCAATTAAAAATAATACAAAATCTATGTAAAATATCAAATAAAATGTCAAATAAAAATGTATGTCAAATCCATGTAAAAATATCAAACAAATGTCAAATGAAATTGACATGCCAGATCTGTGTTAGATTAAAAATAAATGGCAAAGGAAAACTCATGTCAAATCCATGTAACATTCATGAAATGTCAAAAATCAATAAAAATCTATGTTATAATAAATGATTCTGCCAGAAATTCACCAACAGTATAGTAAGCCTTTTTACTTAGAAACGTTTTTAATTGTTTCTTTAATCGAACGTTATTAAGCTCCCTCCAACTTTTGGGTAACTTATTATAAATAGTAGGAGCCATGCAGAAAACACTCTTGCGCATAAGTGCCGTCCTACTTCTATGTAGACAGACCTGACTTGGATCACGCCTGTTTCTAGGAAATGTATCCGCCATTTGCGGAAATAAGTGACTATTATGCCTAACAAACATTACTGTTTCCAGAATATAAAGGGATGCCAATGTTAATATTTCATATCGTATGAAGTAGGGCTTACAACTATCGGTGGTTTTTAAATTAAACATGGCCCTGAGGCATCTCTTTTGCGCTTTAAATGCAGCTTCTTTATTAGTTGAATTACCCCAAAAGATAACCCCATACCTGAGAATTGAATCTGTTAGCCCGTAGTACGCGGTTAATCGCGCATCTATATTAACCGTCCGTGAAAGAATGTACAAGGCGTACGCACTACTGCTAATTCTTTTAGTCAGGGCCTCTATGTGCGCCTTCCAGTTCAAATTCCTATCTATAGTCAATCCTAGAAACTTAGTTGTATTTACTGCGTCAATTGTTACATTATTGTACGTTATGTCAATATTGGGACAAGTCAATGCGCGCTGGCTAAAATGCATAATCATAGTCTTATTTAAATTAATTTTCAAATTATTATTATCTAACCATCCTATAGTCCACCATCTAGGCGTAGCAGTTTTGGCTGTGCGTTGATTGATCAGTCAGTCAGTCAGTCAGTGAGTCAGTCAGTCACCTTTCGCTTTTATATATATAGATTATATACTTTATTGTACAGATAAAATAATTCAAAAAGACATATATGCTGTTAAGGACTTTTATTTAGAACTATTTAAGACAAACAATCATACGGCACATTATATTTGTGTATCAAATTCAAATTCATTTATTTCGTGAACACAGGGTACATACAGAAGGTGTTATAATACATAAGATCCGAGCTATGTCCGAGCTATCTATGCCCCAAAGGCATACAAAATATCTCACAATAAAATAAAATAAAAATTATGTCACTAATAAAATAATTGATTTTTCACTAATATAAGAATGTTTCAGAGCCATCCCAATCTCGTACAGGCTGACGTCCGGGATATCTTCGGTATAGTGTCGGGTCAATCTAGCTCTTGGGTCGTTTGCTAGACTCGCAACGGGCTTGCTGATCGAAGTGTACAACTGCCCATAGAATGTCTCGATCTCCCTGAGAAGCTCCGGTTTGGCGGATACGATCCTGCCATCGTCGGTCTTCAGTTTCGTGAGTTGGCTCTGCCCAATAGCCAGATCCCTTGAGAACACCTTGGAGCCTTTATTTCGCTCGATAGCGTCTTTAATACGCTCGGTATTGATGCGGCGGAGGTCTCTTTTCAAGGATTTAGAGATCTGTCTATTGAGCTGCCGGTATTTGCACGCCTCATCTGAAGACTGCAGGATCATCTCACGCCTCTCCTTCATAAGCTTGAGGGTGTGATCAGAGAGCTTTTTGTTTCTATCTGTACGACGGGTCTTGAAAAACTTAGACCCGACCGTATGGACAGCTTCCACGAACCCGTTGCTATATTCATCCACGGAGCTCCCTAGGCACTCGAAACGATTCTGGAGTTCGAGCTGAAAGCTCTCGGGGTTTTGGACTTGGATCTGTGCTGGCCGGAGCGTGGACTTCATCAGTCGAGACCTTTCAAGCTTAATATTAATGTTCAATGTGCCTCTTACCATGCGGTGATCGCTCCCGGTTTTTACCGAATTGATCACAGAGACATCATTGAACATTTGCTTCTTGGTTGACATGATGAAGTCGATCTCATTTTTTGTTGCACCATCGGGGCTCTGCCAGGTCCACTTCCTGTGTTCACGCTTTTTGAAGAAGGAGTTCATCATATAGAGGCCCTCCTTCTCCATAAAACTGGCCAGTAGGTGACCCCGGTGGTTCCGTTGTCCAACTCCAAATTGCCCCACTTGCAGCTCATCCTCGTCCCGTTTGCCCAGTTTCGCGTTGAAGTCCCCCATGACAACGGTGAAGTGAGTTTTGAAACCATGCATGGCTCTGGAGATATCCTCATACATGGTCTCTACCTCATCGTCGGGGTGTGCCGAGGTTGGGGCGTAGACCTGTATGACCTTCAGCGAATATCTTGAGGATATTCTGAGTATAAGGTACGCCACCCTGGTCGACACACTCTCGATCTTCACCACGTTGTTCACAAGGGACTTGTGGACGATAAACCCGACACCACCCTGGGACTGCCCGTCACCCTCTCGGAAATAGAGCAGGTTACCGGATTTGAGGATTATCGAGTCCTCCCCCTCTCTTCGGACTTCAGATAACCCTATAATACTCCATCGCAACCTGCTCAATTCCTCCTCGAGTTCGGTGACCTTCTCGTCGGTCCGAAGTGTGCGCGTGTTGTACGTTGCCAGGTCCAGTCGTCGGTGATTGTTGGGGTAGCCGGATCTCGTCCGGAGATTCTTAGCACCCCTTGCCATGCCGTAGCCTCGACCGCTACCGTAGTCGAGGGTAGGCAAGCTGCCGGGTACCAGGGGCCATTTTTTATTTGTGCTATTCATTGGGGGGGTTTTGCCATAATCGCCACGCTTGGCAGGCGGGTTGGCGATCGCAGTATGGTTGTTATAGAAGCACAGAGAACGCTGCTGCCCATTCTCTGGTTTGTCCCTTAGTCGCCTCTTACGACACCCACGGGAAGACATGGGATGGTGAAATTCTTTACGTCCGGCACCATACGGAACAGCTGAAAAACAACAAGGCGCCGGGTGATGACGGAATTACGGCCGAACTCCTGAAGGCGGGTGGAAAACCGGTCCTTAGGGCCCTTCAGAAGCTGTTTGATTCCGTCATACTCGAGGGCAAAACGCCACAGGCATGGTGCAGGGGTGTGGTGGTACTCTTCTTCAAGAAGGGCGACAATGCCCGGTTGAAGAACTATAGGCCCATCTCACTTCTTAGCCATGTCTACAAGTTGTTTTCAAGAGTCATCACGAATCGTCTCGCGCGCAGGTTTGACGATTTCCAGCCCCCCGAACAAGCCGGATTCCGAAAAGGCTTTAGCACCGTAGACCACATACATACGCTGCGGCAGGTTATACAGAAGACCGAAGAGTATAACCTGCCTCTCTGTTTAGCGTTTGTGGACTACGAGAAAGCCTTCGATTCGATAGAGACTTGGGCTGTACTGCAGTCTCTCCAACGGTGCCAGATCGACTACCGGTACATTGAGGTGTTGAAGTGTTTGTACAAAAACGCCACCATGTCAGTCCGTCTTCAGGATCAGACCTCGAAACCAATCCTTCTCCAGCGCGGCGTGAGACAGGGAGACGTCATTTCTCCGAAACTGTTCACTGCTGCGCTGGAGGATGTCTTCAAGGTTCTGGACTGGAGGGGGCTGGGCATCAACGTTAATGGCGAGTACATTACTCACCTTCGGTTTGCCGACGACATCGTGGTCATGGCTGAGACCATGGAGAGCCTCAGTAAAATGCTCGATGACCTCAGTAGAGCTTCCGAAAGAGTGGGTCTTAAAATGAACATGGACAAAACCAAGATCATGGTGAATGCCCATGTAACACCCACTCCTATCAAGGTCGGAGACTCTACTCTCGAAGTTGTAGACGATTATGTCTACCTGGGACAAACGGTCCAGTTGGGTAGGTCCAATTTCGAGAAAGAGGTCAACCGTCGAATCCGACTCGGCTGGGCGGCGTTCGGGAAGTTGCGTGGTATCTTCTCGTCCAATTTACCGCAGTGTCTCAAGACAAAAGTCTATGACCAGTGTGTGTTGCCAGTGATCACCTATGGGACCGAGACGTGGTCGCTCACAATGGGCCTTATCAGAAAGCTCAAAGTCACCCAAAGAGCAATGGAGAGGGCTATGCTCGGAATTTCCTTGCGTGATCACGTCAGGAATGATGATATCCGCAGGAGAACCAAAGTTACCGACATAGCCCGAAGAATTGCCAAACTTAAGTGGCAGTGGGCAGGGCACATTGCTCGCAGAACGGATGGCCGATGGGGCCGAAAGGTTCTGGAATGGCGACCGCGAACCGGAAGACGATACGTTGGAAGGCCTCCCACTAGGTGGACTGATGACCTGGTTAAGGTTGCGGGAAGGCGCTGGATGCGAGACGCACGGGATCGGTCAATGTGGCGACGCCTGGGGGAGGCCTATGTCCAGCAGTGGACGTCTTTCGGCTGAAATGATGATGATGATGATGATGATAAGAATGTCACTAATAATAGAATATAAAATAATGTCACTAATTCATTAATAACAACAATTGAATTTAGTCAACAGGTATTATAATTAAAATTTGTCATTTAAGAGCGCGGCGAAGCATGAATTTTCCATACAAACGTAATACCAAAATTATTTGAAATTTTAGCATATCTCCACCATATTATGATGATATTCGGATTGAGGCAGTATTTATCTAGGTTCCTACGTCTTCTTTTTTTCTAAATTCTTACCTAAAATGAAGTTTTAGCGAATTCCATTTTGTATATTTTTACAGCGTAAATGACATGTTTTCTTTTTGATATTTCTGTATTATAAAAAACAATATCTATAATAATGTCGTAGTAGGAACATAGCTCATATTATGAAATTACAAATAATCGTTTTTTTTTTTTAAAACATTAGGTTTTCATTCATAATTTTTGGTATTACGGAACACATCAAATTAATCACACATTTTCAATCGCTAGTATTGCCGTCGCATCAAGCAAATGTCAATGTGTGCGTAGTCGCACTGCTCACGGTTGTGTTTGTGTATCGTTCGTACGGGGTTTGTTCGGGGCACTTCGGGTGTGATTCGGGTGTGTTTCACTTACAGATTACTGATATGTAGCTAGCTAGTTTCACTGCTTGTTGTACTATTGTTCTGTTATTTGTTTGGTGTCAGTATTAGAATATTACTTTACTATGTTTTACGTGCGTGTTTATTTATTTTCTAAATTGTACTTATTTTAATATTTCTGACACTATTGACTTATGCTATGAACTTGGATTTAGATTTGCCTTGTGATTTGAACTTTGGTATTGTGTAATCTACTTTCTTACTTTGCGTTGTTTACGGACTTTGTTATTATTTACTATATGGTTCGGTTGCCGACATGGTCTCCGAACGTTGGGATGTTTCTCACAGGAAGTACCTATTTCCCAATGACATAATACAATAAGTTAAATTAATACGTACCTTAGTATATCTATACTAATATTATAAAGCTGAAGAGTTTGTTTGTTTGAACGCGCTAATCTCAGGAACTACTGGTTGGAATTAAAAAATTGTTTTTGTGTCCATTTATTGAGGAAGGCTTTAAGCTAAAGAGACATCACGCTACGACCAGTAGGAGCGGAGCATAAATGTTGTTTTTTGCAAAAACGGCCAAAATATTTCTTTTTGAGAGCTTCCGTTGCGTGCGTTGCGTACAATCATGCATGTAGTGTAGAGTAGGTAGCTAGTTAGGGTAGGGTAGGTAGGTAGGTAGATTAGGTTAGGTAGCCAGATGACGGGAGCGAAGCCGCGGGGGACAACTAGTTTTGTATAAATTAGTATTTACCTACCTACCTACCTATTCATCAACTTACGAAGCTTTGTTTTTTTCGTTTGTTTATTCATGTCATGAGACAAAGCGGGCGTAGGTAATTATCTCAAGGACACCGCTAAGACTTACCTACATTGCTCCTCTTTACTTACTGTGACGTTAGTTCGGCCAGTTGGGCTCACGCAGGGTAGGGTGACCATGCGATTGGACTTGCCTGCACAAGTGCGGCTTTATGCCCTCGGTCCAGTTTTTGCTAGACTTTTTTATAAAATTCCTTTGACAAAAAACTAAAACTAAAAAGCCAAATTCGTTCTAGTTTATTTAATTATTCTGGGATTTTTATCTGGACTTCAGTTAGCCATACCCTGGGGTGTTCCAATAAACTTTTATAACTGGCTAGCTAATCGACTACATAATAAACTGCAAAATATTTACAGAGCCACGACGATCATGTAAAAAACGCCTTTTGCTATCAATTTTCAGAAAGAAACACTGAAAAAAGTATGAAAATAAGCGTGTTTAGTGTGGATCTTTGACATTATGTTTTCTGATTACAATTATTGTATTTTTTGTTTTTCGTTCAGTCGATAATATACTTATGGTCACCCTACACGACTTTATCAAGTTTAAATTTATATTTTTTAAACAGATGAATGATAATCTATAAAGTAAGAACATAACAAAATAAATGTTTATTCAAAATCCTTGTTTTTAGGGTTCCGTACCCAAAGGGTAAAAACGGGACCCTATTACTAAGACTCCGCTGTCCGTCTGTCTGTCTGTCACCAGGCTGTACCTCATGAACCGTGATAGCTAGACCGTTGAAATTTTCATAGATTATGTATTTCTGTTGCCGCTATAATAACAAATACTAAAAACATAGTAAAATCAATATTTAAGTGGGGCTCCCATACAACAAACGTGTTTTTTTTTTGCCGTTTTTTTGCGATAATGGTACGGAACCCTTCGTGCGCGAGTACGACTCGCACTTGACCGGTTTTTTTTTTAATTCTTAGCTCAGAGCGCTGTTATTTATCTATTCCTACTTATGCGTAAATAGGCATATGTAATACTTGCATTCGTTATTTATTATAACAACACATGTTTGAGGTTTCTTAAAGGAATACCTACATAAATAAGACAAAAGAACGCGCGCGCCGTTCGCGTCGGCCGGCTTTCGAGTCGATAGGATGATAATAGGTAGCGATATCTATCTGCTCACACACACACACGGCTACGCACGGCGCGCCGCGTGTGCGTGCAAACCGAGATAGCAATACTCCGAATGAATTTTTCACTCGGCTCGAATTGCATTTGCAAGCTTTGTTCGCCGCGCCCTTAAGTATTCGTCAACAGTATACACCTTGTCATTTAACAATTTAAACAAATTTCTTTTAAATTCGTTAATGTTATCCAACGGTTGAGGCAGCGCACGCGAAGATAGCTCTCAGAGGGCAGATTTTTTCCGACTTACTTGATATTTATCGTTATATTATGACCAAATTACAAAAAATAATTATAAATTGTAGCCTATGTGTTATTCTGATGTATAACCTATATTACTGTAAAGTTTCATCCAAATCTGTTTAGTAGTTTTTGCGTGAAAGAGTAACAAACATACATACATCCATCCATCCTCACAAACTTTCGCATTTATAATATTAGTAGGAATTAGTAGGATAGGATATTAGTAGGATAAATATATCTATTCTTTTTATTACTATGCTGCATATTTCTGTAATGGTTTTTATTAATTATAATTTCTAATATTAACATAAATGTTTCACATCTACCGGATGTCCTGTGAAGTGTGACGGCCATCTTTTTTGTTTGTGTTTTTCGCCCGCTCCACAGGAACTCTTTTCCCGCTCCACCTTGTTTGTGTTAATGTTCACACCGCAGGCGCGTTATAACAAAACATGGTATAACAATAACGCGTATATTAACAACAAACTTGGATAAAACAAACGCTTGACGTTTTCTACACTCAGCGTGTTATATTTTAGCGTTATATTAATCGCTAGTATTTGTGTGGCAGCGTCTGAATGGCGAAGCCGAGGCATCTCGCCTGATGGCGGTGGTGGCTCGCAGCGCTAACGACGAGCGCGCGGTGGTGCGCCGGGCGGGCGCCGCGCTGCTGCAGCAGCTGCTGGCCGCGCCTGCCGCGCCGCCGCCGCAGGAACAACAACTGGCGGTGAGTTAGGCTTGCTAAAGCCGAGGCATCTCGCCTGATGGCGGTGGTGGCTCGCAGCGCTAACGACGAGCGCGCGGTGGTGCGCCGGGCGGGCGCCGCGCTGCTGCAGCAGCTGCTGGCCGCGCCTGCCGCGCCGCCGCCGCAGGAACAACAACTGGCGGTGAGTTAGGCTTGCTAAAGCCGAGGCATCTCGCCTGATGGCGGTGGTGGCTCGCAGCGCTAACGACGAGCGCGCGGTGGTGCGCCGGGCGGGCGCCGCGCTGCTGCAGCAGCTGCTGGCCGCGCCTGCCGCGCCGCCGCCGCAGGAACAACAACTGGCGGTGAGTTAGGCGAACGACGAAGATAAACGTACTCATTTGTGTAGTCAATTTGGGTGTTTCCTACGTCTATGGGGTTTTCCTCTCCATTTGTCATCACTCAATTTTTTCCGGGTTCAATTGTATGTAAAGTATGCTTAACATTCTTCTTGTAGCGGCACCAATGCTGCCACTTACGAACTAATGACATGACGTCACACAAATCCTGCATCGCGCAAGGAAAGATTTCGGCGCGATTTGAACGTATACAACAGTCCGACATAAACCGTCGGGCAGTTTCCCGGAACAGACACAACACTCGTCTGGTCGTAGGATCCTCCCTTTTTTATGGAGGTTTGTGGGACTTTACACTCTGTTCCACATACCCCCAAATTCTTAAGTATTCTTGATGTTTTAAAGGATAGCACTGGTGTCAGCTGCGAAGCTCAAGTTCGATAATGGGATACCATCCACATTACATTGATTCCGTGATTTGCCTAATTGAGAGCTCTGAAAATTGATTCCTTTACCGCCAAGAATAATTTTGGATATAAGGGGTCTTCCTATCTAACGTATCTCCTACTCCGTATGGTTCTCCTTTCCTTTCTAGTTTAATTCTCGCTAATATATTTCTGTTCAATTTCTTGTTCTATTAGTGCGTTCCATGCTGACATTATACTTGGCCGGGCAGGGATCGGCGAAGCTAGTTTCCAATTTGATAATTTTACTTAAACTTTTACGTTAACTGCCGACCTATGTAAACAGCTTTAGCATTGTGTGGCTCACACCAGGATATAACTTGTTTTGTTTGCTATCGCAGGTTGGAAAACTAAATACTACCCACTAAACTTATTAAATAAGACTTAGGCCGGCTGTACACTCTCACACGAGAGTGTACAGCCGGCCTTAGGACCGATTTCTGTACTTTAATGCCAAAGTTTGATAGGATTTCAGGCTAATACTTAACTTCACAATCTTAGTTCAGAAATGGGGGTTACTTTAACGCGATTTTTGTAAACAGTTTTTGGTGAGCCTGTGTCGCGATGCGAGCATCACTGTACGGACAGCTGCCATCGCCGCCCTGGGCGAGCTGCTGACGGCGCGGCCCAGCGACAATGTGCTGCATGCCTTCCTCGACGGGGCGCTGCAACAAGTATCTGACCCAGAGACTAAGGTAAGGTATCCATTTTATTTTATCGTAAGTAGTTAACTCATCAATCTGTTTAGCACTTTTCCTTCTGTAGACAAGTTCCATTTTTCTCCACTACCTACTGAAAATGGAGGATAATAAAGGAACAAACATAGCCGTTCTAAAAGAACAGATTTCATGAAAATAAATGCGTTTCGTTTAGCCGCCTGACACTGTGAATTTGAGTACTGTACTGTACTACCTACAGTGAATATATCGCAGGCATTTATTGATCTAACAACACTTATACATCAGCTAGTTAACCTGTTATAATTATGTGTAATATTTTTCTCTTCCAAGGTACAAGAACAGGTGTTGACACTAGTCGAAAAAGTGCTTATAGACCGGCTGCGCAAGTTCACGGCGCCAGGCTTCGAAGAGCCGATGCCGTGGATGATCCTCGCAGGAATCATCCGCCGGAATAAGATGCAGCACTTGGAGAAAGTCAGCGTTATGCTTTCAAAGTCAACAAAATGCATCAAGTAAGATATTATTTTAAGGGCAGGTAGCCCGACTTTTACATCTCTTTGATTCAAAAAATATATATATTGTAGTTCACTATATGTCCTTCAACAACAAAACATGATATCAAAAACTTCACTCGATAAAAAAACATCGGAAGAGGAGGCTGAAACGATGTTTTTTTTGATGATTTATATTATTTTTCTTGAAGATTATGAAATATTTACTCCTAAAAAACATATCTAAAATAGTTAACAACTTATAGAACTTTATTCTCAGAGTAGAATTTATAAAATAGTTTGTTTTAATAATAAATTTATATATAACACAGCGGCCGCCGTACGGCTCTTCAGACGCTTCAGTCGCCCGCGAGGCCTTGACGAGGCAGGACCTATGCGAGTTTTATTCGTGCTGGACTTCTTCTTTCTTCTCGCTAATCTATCGACCGATTTATTATGAGACCACAGTGTAACAGAATCAGTAGGTTAGGAAAGATTTTTAACAGACTTCAAAGAAGACCGAAATATTCGTCATGGATGTATTTTATATATTGTTTTTTTTGGGTTATTACATAAAATAAAATAAAAAAATTGCGGATATTAGTCAAAATAAAAATTCAAAATGGCGCCAACCAAAATTTCTGAAACTTTCGTCATGGGTGTCATTTTCAGGCAGCTTCAAAAATTTAGTTCGGCGCCATTTTGGATGTTTATTTTGACCACAAATTCGCAATTAGCGACCCCGAAAACCCCAAAAATTACACCCATAACGAAAGTTTGAAATATTAAGGTCGGTGCGATCTTGGAATTTTATTTTGACCACAAATTCGCATTTAGCGACCCCAAAAACCCTGAAAATGACACCCATGACGAAAGTTTGAAATATTTCGGTCGGTGCCATCTTGGAATTTTATTTTGACCACAAATTCGCATTTAGCGACCCCAAAAACCCTGAAAATGACACTTATGACGAAAGTTTGAAATATTTCGGTCGGTGCCATCTTGGAATTTTATTTTGACCACAAATTCGCATTTAGCGACCCCAAAAACCCTGAAAATTACACCTATGACGAAAGTTTGAAATATTTCGGTCGGTGCCATCTTGGAATTTTATTTTGACCACAAATTCGCATTTAGCGACCCCAAAACCCCTGAAAATGACACCCATGACGAAAGTTTGAAATATTTCGATCGGTGCCATCTTGGAATTTTATTTTGACGACAAATTCGCATTCAGCGACACCAAAAACCATAAAAGTGACACCCATGACTAAAATTTTGGCAATTTCGATCGGTGCCATCTTGGATTTTGATTCAACAACAGTTTGATAGTTTTTTTCTCTTTGTTTCTTTTTAGTCCGTCCGTTTATGTTTTCAGAAACATAAATAGTTAGGTAGTCAAATAATTGAATAAATAAAATACAATTCATGCCATTTTTTTTAAACTTAAGTACACACTATAAGTTATTATTTATTTACTACGCATTGTTACTCTCGTATTTTAGTAACTTTTAAAAGCAATAGTAAAATAAACCTTCTCTACACACCTTTACTGTGGCTTTTTTCTCGACTTTACGCACACGCGAGCGCGCCGCTCGTTCGCGGTAACAGTGGCGCGACAAATACCTACTTCGTAGGGAAAAGCTAGCCTTAAGTAATCGTGCCCTTTTTCTAGAAACAGTATGAACTTAAATTATTTAAATTAAATATGGCTATACAATTTTAAACTTAACATCCATTAACTCGAACGAAGTTAGGTGCAACGCTTGTAGATAATATAAAACATTAATATCAAAAAAGTTTGCTGTGAAAAAATCAAACTTTTAAATCAACACAATCAAAGATGCGGTGTTTATGCCGCATATATTGACACACGCAAGGGAATCAAAATCTTTAGGATACTTCCCATTGATCTAGAATCATGAAAATTGGCAAAAAGTAATGTCGTATAGCAAAAGTAAACTCAAAATCCGAAAACCGTAAATTTGTACCTATATGACAAAAGAAATGCGGTTATAAACTTATTTGCATTTGGGCAACTGACCGCGACATATTGAAGGTGCTTATTTGTTTATGTACTTCCGTAATGTTAAATAATTATTGTGCTGAATTTAGCTGTTTGCATGAAACCCTCAGTGCCTGAGTCCGGCTCGAACATGAACGGTTTTTTAAATATCTGACAACTAAGGCCCATAGATAAAATAAACCAAACATATTAACAAAATATCAACACAAATCTATTTACTATGTATAATTATGTTACTGCATAATACTTAAGATTTACCTGGCGTTATTGGTTAAAGTCTGAACTGTTCAGTGATAGTCGCTTATTTCAGACTTTTACTATTTCATAATATACGGATTTGCCTCGGAGACACGAACATGTAGAAAAAAAATCACAGACAAGGTGTAACGGAAAGATGCCACATATAAAAAAAATGAACAATTTTATTTTCAAGAAAGTTATAAAATTGCATCTACCATACAAATTTTGCTCATCTGACGATAACTTTGTATTGAAAATCCAACTTAACAAGGGCAGAAGCAGTTTTTAATATACTAGTTATGATCACACTTTTCTGTTACACACTGTATACCATGAAACTATAAGCCGGCTCTACACCCTCGCGTGAGAGAGAGCCCGCTAGGATTTTTATTTTTTTTTATTTTATTAATCTTAGGAAAATTCACAGCTAATAAAACAAATACGCAGAAACAACATGCAAAAAATGCCCAATTAAAAGTTTTCACACATATAAAAATTTGCATAATAAACATGTCAGCGAGAGTTTAAAATAAATAAGATATGACTCAACGCCCAACAAATACAAAAAAACAGAAACAGAAAAAGAATTCTACATATCAAAGAAACGCTTACTCAAACTATTTTTTACATTCTTGATCTTAGTATGGAATAAATCTAGATCAACATCCCGACACACCATATTAAACGTACGACAAACTCTTATCATGTACGAATTCTGTCTGTAAGTAGTTCCAACTTTAGGTACATGAAGGAGACGCGAATGCCGAAGAAATGCACACGGTACACGCAATCCAACCTTGCCCACCAGCTCAGGAACGTCAGTAGATCCGTTCATAATTTTAAAAAGAAAAGCAAGATCCGCGATTTTTCTTCGCTCGTGTAAAGGCAGAATGTGATTTTTTTTACACCGACTTAAGTAATTAGGAAGATAGGTATTTGATCGATATTGTGTGTACCTTAAAAATCGTCTTTGTATGCTTTCAATACGATTAACATATACATTGTAAATTGGATTCCAAATTTGAGAAGCATACTCAAGGTGGCTACGGACGAACGCACAGTAAAGAATCTTCATAGTTTTTATATTCTTAAAATCAGAAGATATCCTATAAATAAAACCCAAAGCTTTAGAAGCCTTGTTATCTATATGTGCGTCAAACAAAAGCTTAGAATCAAAAGTTACCCCAAGGTCCCTAATAACGCTGACTCTGGCTAATAAGGTGCTTGATATCTTGTAATCATACATAAGAGGGCTTGGCTTACGAGTAAATGTAAATACATAGCATTTGGACACATTTAAATCCAACTTGTTTGTAACGCAATAGTCGTGAAACCGATCCAGATCGTCCTGTAAACGGCATGCATCCTCATTAGTTGATACTTGACCCAGAATCTTCATGTCATCCGCAAACAATATAACAAGAAAATAAAATTCTTGAATTGAGGAAACATGAGGCAATGTCATTTATAAAAATGTTAAATAAAAGGGGTCCTAACACGGATCCTTGGGGTACACCCGATGGAATGTACATCGCTCTCGATGTGTAACCATTGAGAACTACCGTCTGACATCTATTTTCCACGTATGATGAAAACCATCTAAACAAATTACCCGTCATACCAACCAATAATAATTTACGCAAAAGCAACGCATGATCAATTCGATCAAAACACTTGCTGTAGTCAATGTATATAACGTCGACCTGTGACCTTCTGGACATGTGTTCCGATAGATAGTCACAGTCACAGACCACGACATTGGATGTGGTGGAGCGACCTTTTAAAAATCCATGTTGTTGTTCTGAGAAACTTAATTTAAGTGAAGACGAAAGTTGTCTGTGTACAATTTTCTCCAAGATTTTAGCAAACACGCAAAGCTTAGAAATCGGTCTATAGTTGTCTATACTATCCTTGGGGCCTTTTTTGTGAATTGGCGTTATATACGCTGACTTCCAGATAAGTGGCACCACTCCCAATTCCAATGATCGCTTAAATAATATTGTCAGCGGAACGGATAGACTCTTAGCACATTTACTTATAAAAATTGGAGGAATATTGTCAGGGCCTGCGGATTTATTAAGGTCCACTTGTTTAAGCAACCGTAACACTTCCTCCTCCCGGACATCAAAAGAGCACAAGTTTGATACATAACCAGCAGTCTGACCACTAGGTCCATCCACACATGCAGCGGTCAAGAACACGTCATTCTCGCTACGCTCTTGGAAATTAGAAAAGAAGAAGGATGATGAACATTGCTGTCAGTAATGAGCGTTTGGGCGCATTATGTCCAATTCAATTCGCAAAATGTCCAGTGGGCGCATTTTGTCCAATACGCAAAATGTCCAGTGGGCTCTAAATGTCCAATTCGTAATGTATCCAATTAGCAAATGGTCCAGTACGCAAATTGACCATTTCAAATTATAGTCGTTAATTAGGTATAGATATAAGGAATAAGGTATTTTAATTCTCCTAAATCTCTTCCATACACAGACACAGATTATTGAACTTTAAAACCGCATCGCAGTAGGACAGTTAAAAGTATTATAATCATTTCTTCGTCTTACATTGTTTGAGGCTCGATGTTAAAATACATCTAAATTTCTAGATAGGTACTCGTACTAGGTAACTATGTTGATTCGCTTTATGTAAATAACTAGCACTCCGCCCGCGACTTCGTTCGCAGGATTTCGTATTTTATTCAACTAAATTATGTGCAGTTAGTGAAGGCGACCAAAAATAAGCTTTTTTTTAATCAATAATAAATGGTGTATGGTCCCTTGTTAGACCATACATAACTTATAGATGATTGGATGATGAGGAATAAAAGAGTTTAAGTATTTAAACACTGATGTATTGTCTGAAATGTTTTAAGGATAAAATGAGCTTAATGAACTGATGTGTGAAGAATGAAGTGAGTGACGCGGCCCTTGTTGGCTGTTACGAGGACGCCTGGCTGTCTTGATAGCCCAACGCGAACTAACTAATTATTATGATTTGAAATGAATGTGTGGCGTAAACTGCTGAATTGCAGAATGTGCGGTTGCACCGTACAAATGGGATATCGTAGATATCTACGGTTTAAGTTAGGATTTAGAGGAGATAGAATCTGCTCCTTTTTGAAAAGTCAATTAAAAATCATATTCCTTGCGCAATAATAAATTGCCCTTATTAGTTTTTCAGAATTACCCCCAGAAGATGTTTTAGGTGTGTCAACGGTTTTTTGAAGAATCTTATGGCACTAAGATGACCTCTTCCTCGATTTGGACTACCGAACTGGACCGTTTGTCAAGTGTTGTTTGACGGAGATATCGGTGAACATACACAAGAAATTAAGTAAGGCAAATTTCCTATTAGGTCCACCTAAAAAGTGAAAAATAAAAAATCTATTTTACAAAAAGATACTACCGACATCCAACTAAAAACACTACAAAGTGAAAAATAACTTTCTTTTTCGAAGTCGGTGTCCATAACGAAAAAAATTGGTACCTACCAAATACACCAACTTCGAAAAAGAAATTTATTTTCACTTTGTAGTGTTTTTAGTTGGAAGTCAGTAATATTTTTTGTAAAAAATGTTTTTATACAAATAAATGTCACTTTAAAGGTTGAATTTCCAAAACTCCCTCCTTAGTGCTCACCTACATCATTAAAAGAAGCTATGTGTAATAAAATACTTCAAAAATCTTGATCTTAAATAGTATTTTGGAGATAGTTCCGAAAAACGAATAACTAATAGGGTTGCTATTATTTATTCGTTTTTCGGAACTATTATTAAATCACATTATTTATTAAGGTTAGTAAGGTTAAAATTTGGTACAAGTACTACTTGTGCCAAATTTTAAGTTTATTAAACCAAGAACTTCAACACCCCCCTAATCATCTTTTAGGGGTAGTTTCGAAAAAATAATAATGATTTCCTTTATTATTTACTTAGGTTAGTATTTGTCCCAAGTTTCAAGTTTATTAATCCAAGAAATGAGATTTTCCATACAAACTTTAACATCCCTTAAATCGTATTTTAGGAGTAGTTTTGAAAAACTTGTAATGACAACCTTTACTTTAAAATCAATAAAAAAAATATAAAATATTTGCTGTTAGTATTGATGCCAAGTTTCAAATATATAAGCCCAACAAATTGCCACCTTTAACCTCCATTAGGGGTAGAATTTCCGGCAATCAATAAACTCATTACTTTTTTTATTAATCAAGAGCGTAAACCTACTATTTTAGATAATTTACCTCCAAACAGAAAAAAAAACATAAAAAGTTTCAATCCCTACTTTATTCCCCTTAGGGGTAGAATTTCTAAAACCTAATAATTACATGAATTCTTTTTATCAACTCCAACTCCAACTTACAATCTATAGAAATTACATACAAACTTTCAACCCCCTTTTTAGCCCCGTTAAAAAAACCCCGGCAATAATGAAACTCATTCTTTTTTTATTAATCAGGTGCGAAAACCTACAATTTTAGATGTTTTATTTTTCAAACCGAAGAAAATTCATATAACGTTACAACCCCTATTTTATTCCCATAGGGGTAGAATTTCCAAAAACTAATAAACACATGGTTTTTTTTATCTACCTAGAGATTAAATCTAAAATTTCACGTGTCCAACTTTCAAACTGTAGAAATTACATACAAACTTTCAACCCTCTTTTTACCCCCTTAGGGGTCGAATTTCCATAAACCAATAAATATGTGAATTCTTTTTATGAACCAAAAGCATATATCTAAAATTTCACGTGTCCAATTTACAAACTGTAAAAATTTCATACAAACTTTCTACCCCCTTTTAACCTCCTTATGGGTCCAAATTCCAAAAAACCAATATATGAATTAATTATTTTTATCAACCAAGAGCGTAAATCTAAAATTTCACTTGCCCAACTTACAAACTGTAGAAATTACATACAAATTTTCAATCCCATTTTTACCCCCTTAGGGTTGGAGTTTAGAAAAAACAATAAACACTTTAATTATCTTTATCAACCCAGAGCGTAATGTTAAATTCCATGTGTAAAATTTGCAAACTGTAAAAACTTCATACAAACTTTCAACCCCCTTTTTATCCCCTTAGGGGTCGAATATCCAAAAACTAATAAATACATTAATTTTTTTTATCAACCAAGAGCGTAAATCTAAAATTTCACGTGTCCATCTTTCAAACTGTAGAAATTACATACAAACTTTCAACCCCCTTTTTACCCCCTTAGGGGACGAATTCCCAAAAACCAATAAATACATAATTTTTTTTTATGAACCAAAAGCGTATTTCTAAAATTTCACATGTTCAACGTACAAACTGTAGAAATTACATAAAAACTTTCAACCCTCTTTTTACCCCCTTAGGGGTCGAATTTCCATAAACCAATAAATATGTTAATTCTTTTTATGAACCAAAAGCGTAAATCTAAAATTTCACTGTCCAACTTACAAACTGTAAAAATTTCATACAAACTTTCTACCCCCTTTTAATCCCCTTACGGGTCCAATTTCCAAAAACCAATATATGAATTAATTCTTTTTATCAACCAAGAGCGTAAATCTAAAATTTCACGTGCCCAACTTACAAACTGTAGAAATTACATACAAACTTTCAACCCCCTTTTTACCCCCTTAGGGTTGGAATTTAGAAAAAACCAATAAACACATTAATTATCTTTATCAACCAAGAGCGTAATGTAAAATTTCATGTGTAATATTTGCAAACTGTAAAAACTTCATATAAACTTTCAACCCCCTTTTTACCCCCTTAGGGGTCGAATATCCAAAAACTAATAAATACATTAATTATTTTTATCAACCAAGAGCGTAAATATAAAATTTCACGTGCCCAACTTTCAAACTGTAGAAATTACATACAAACTTTCAACCCCCTTTTTACCCCCTTTGGGGTGGAATTTCCAAAAATCCTTTCTTAGTGCTCACTTACACCACATGAGGAACCTTTCTGCCAAATTTCATTATTCTAGGCCTAGCGGTTTAGGCTGTGCGTTGATCGATCAGTCAGTCAGTCAGTCAGTCAGTCAGTCAGTTTCTTCTTTTATATATATAGACTAGCACTCCGCCCGCGACTTCGTTCGCATGATTTCGTATTTTATTCAACTAAATTATGTGCAGTTAGTGAAGGCGAACAAAAATAAGCTATTGTTAAAACAAAATAATAAATGGGATAATAATATAAGGAATCGTAGATATCTACGGTTCAAGTTATGATTAAGTAGACATAGAACCTCCTTCTTTTTGGAAAGTCGGTTAAAAATCTTATTCCTTGGGCAATAATAAATTGCCATCATTAGTTTTTCAGAATTACCCCCAGAAGATGTTTTAGGTGTGTCAACGGTTTTTTGAAGAATCTTACGGCACTAAGACGACCACTTCCTCGATTTGGAACTACAAACACAGTGTTGTTTGACGGAGATATCGGCGAACATACACAAAAAACTATTAAGTGCCAAAAGGCATTTGCCTATTAGGTACACCTAAAAAGTGAAAAACACTACAAACACTACCGACACTGAAATCCAACTAAAAACACTACAAAGTGAAAAATAACTTTCTTTTTCGAAGTCGGTGTCCATAACGAAAAAATATTGTACCTACCAAAGACACCGACTTCGAAAAAGAAATTTATTTTTCACTTTGTAGTGTTTTTAGTTGGAAATCTTTAATATTTTTTCTAAAAATGTTTTTATACAAATAAATGTCTCTTTAAAGGTTGAATTTCCAAAAATCGCTCCTTAGTGCTCCCCTACATCATAAAAAGAAGCTATGTGCAATAAAATACTTCAAAAATCTTGAACACCCTCTAAATGGTATTTTGGGAATAGTTCCGAAAAACTAATAACAACCTACATTTTTTATTAAGGTTAGTATTTGTGCCAAATTTCAAGTGTATTAACCCAAGATCCTCAACACCACCCTAATCATCTTTAAGGGGTAGTTTCGAAAAACTAATAATGATATCCTTTATTATTTACTTAGGTTAGTATTTGTCCCAAGTTTCAAGTTAATTCATCCAAGAAATGAGATTTTCCAAACAAACTTTAACATCCCTTAAATCGTCTTTTGGGGGTAGTTCCGAAAAATTAACGTTACCTTTATTATTTTGCCCAAGGTATTAGAATTCATTCCAAAAAATATCTCTCGTTTGCTTTCCTACATCAAAAAAAGAAGCCTTGTGCAATAAAATTCTAGTAGGGAGTAGTTTTGAAAAACTTGTAATGACAACCTTTACTTTAAAAACAATAAAAAATATAAAATCAGCTGTTAGTATTTATGCCAAGTTTCAAATATATAAGCCTAACAAATTGCCACCTTTAACCTCCATTAGGGGTAGAATTTCCGGAAATCAATAAACTCGTTACTTTTTTTATTAATCAAGAGCGTAAACCACCTATTTCAGATATTTTACCTTCCAAACCGAATAAATTTCATATAAAGTTTCAACCCCTATTTTATCCCCATAGAAGTAGAATTTCCAAAAACTAATAAATACATAATTGTTTTTTATCTACCTAGAGATTAAATCAAAAATGTTTTTATACAAATAAATGTCTCTTTAAAGGTTGAATTTCCAAAAATCGCTCCTTAGTGCTCCCCTACATCATAAAAAGAAGCTATGTGCAATAAAATACTTCAAAAATCTTGAACACCCTCTAAATGGTATTTTGGGAATAGTTCCGAAAAACTAATAACAACCTACATTTTTTATTAAGGTTAGTATTTGTGCCAAATTTCAAGTGTATTAACCCAAGATCCTCAACACCACCCTAATCATCTTTAAGGGGTAGTTTCGAAAAACTAATAATGATATCCTTTATTATTTACTTAGGTTAGTATTTGTCCCAAGTTTCAAGTTAATTCATCCAAGAAATGAGATTTTCCAAACAAACTTTAACATCCCTTAAATCGTCTTTTGGGGGTAGTTCCGAAAAATTAACGTTACCTTTATTATTTTGCCCAAGGTATTAGAATTCATTCCAAAAAATATCTCTCGTTTGCTTTCCTACATCAAAAAAAGAAGCCTTGTGCAATAAAATTCTAGTAGGGAGTAGTTTTGAAAAACTTGTAATGACAACCTTTACTTTAAAAACAATAAAAAATATAAAATCAGCTGTTAGTATTTATGCCAAGTTTCAAATATATAAGCCTAACAAATTGCCACCTTTAACCTCCATTAGGGGTAGAATTTCCGGAAATCAATAAACTCGTACTTTTTTTATTAATCAAGAGCGTAAACCACCTATTTCAGATATTTTACCTTCCAAACCGAATAAATTTCATATAAAGTTTCAACCCCTATTTTATCCCCATAGAAGTAGAATTTCCAAAAACTAATAAATACATAATTGTTTTTTATCTACCTAGAGATTAAATCTAAAATTTCACGTGTCCGGCTTTCAAACTATAGAAATTACATACAAAATTTTAACCCCTTATTTATCCCCGTCAGGGGTGGCATTTCCGGAAATAATTAAACTCATTGTTTTTTTTTTTAATCAGCATCATAAACCTACAATTTTAAATGTTGTACCTTCCAAACCGAAGAAATTTCGTATAAAGTTTCAACCCCTATTTTATCCCCATAGGGGTAGAATTCCCAAAAACGAATATATACATAATTTGAAAGAAAGAAAGAAAGAAAGAAAGAAAAATATTTATTTGTGATCCGCACAGGAGACACGAGATAAGCAACACAAACAATAATAAAAAATTAAAATAAATAACCCCGTGCGGGACCAAAAAGGCTCCTATCTCAGCATGTGCAACGATATTAAAAAGAAAATAACGCTGTGCTGATATTCTGATAGGGCCCACTGTTGATGCCACGGACACATTCACGGAAACGGAACATACGATATTTAAAGCAATAAAATAGAATAAGATAAATAATAACAAAATAGTATAAACACAGAAGGTGAGTCACAGTATGTATGTGTATAACGTAGACAAATATATGAATAAAACACAATAAATATACGACCAAAATCCTGACGGCTCAATGATCATTTGTCGAAACCGTAGACAAACGACAGAGCGCGCTAATCTCTATCTGTGGTCAGGGTCGGCTGTCAAAATAAAAAACGAAATAATGGTGAAAAGATTACTATTATGTAAGACATTTCTGTAAATAAACAAAGTGAAAAGGTTGCTAGTATTCGATAAAACAGAGTTGTGTAAATATTACTGTGTGTGGTGTAGTGTTCGCCAGAGTGTTTAAAATTTGTTTTATCTACCTAGAGATTAAATCTAAAATTTCACTTTCAAACTATGGAAATTACATACAAACTTTCAACCCCCTTTTTAACCCCTTAGGGGTCAAATTTCCAGAAACCAATAAGTATATTCATTCTTTTTATGAACCAAAAGCGTGAATCTAAAATTTCACGTGCCCAACTTACAAACTGTAGAAATTACATGCAAACTTTCAACCCTCTTTTTACCCCATTAGGGGTGGAATTTTCGAAAACCAATGAATACATTATATCTTTTTATCAACTAAGAACATATATGTAAAATTTCAAGTGTCCAATTTACAAACTGTAAAAATTTCATACAAACTTTCAACCCCCTTTTTACCCCCTTAGGGGTCGAATTTCCAAAAACTAATAAATACATTACTTCTTTTTATCAACCAAGAGCGTAAATCTAAAATTTCACGTGTCCGTCTTACAAACCGTAGAAATTACATACAAACTTTCAACCCCCTTTTTACCCCCATAGGGTCAGAATTTTCAAAAACCAATAAATACATTAATTGCTTTTATCAACCAAGAGCGTAATGTAAAACTTCATGTGCCCAATTTACAAACTGTAAAAACTTCATACAAACTTTCAACTCCCTTTTTACCCCCTTAAGGGTCGATTTTCAAAAAACTAATAAATACATTAATTCTTTTTATCAAGCAAGAGCGTAAATCTAAAATTTCATGTGCCCAACTTACAAACTGTAGAAATTACATACAAACTGTCAACCCCCTTTTTACCCCCCCTTAGGGGTCGAATTTCCAAAAACTAATAAATACATTACTTCTTTTTATCAACCAAGAGCGTAAATCTAAAATTTCACGTGTCCGTCTTACAAACCGTAGAAATTACATACAAACTTTCAACCCCCTTTTTACCCCCATAGGGTCAGAATTTTCAAAAACCAATAAATACATTAATTGCTTTTATCAACCAAGAGCGTAATGTAAAACTTCATGTGCCCAATTTACAAACTGTAAAAACTTCATACAAACTTTCAACTCCCTTTTTACCCCCTTAAGGGTCGATTTTCAAAAAACTAATAAATATATTAATTCTTTTTATCAAGCAAGAGCGTAATTCTAAAATGTCATGTGCCCAACTTACAAACTGTAGAAATTACATACAAACTGTCAACCCCCTTTTTACCCCCCCTTAGGGGACAAATTACCAAAAACAATAAATATATTAATTTTTTTTATGAACCAAAAGCGTGAATCTAAAATTTCACGTGCCCAACTTACAAACTGTAGAAATTACATACAAACTTTCAACCCTCTTTTACCCCATTAAGGGTGGAATTTTCAAAAACCAATGAAAACATTATTTCTTTTTATCAACTAAGAACGTATATGTAAAATTTCAAGTGTCCAATTTACAAACTGTAAAAATTTCATACAAACTTTCAACCCCCTTTTTACCCCCTTGGGGGTCGAATTTCCAAAAACTAATAAATATATTACTTCTGTTATCAACCAAGAGCGTAAATCTAAAATTTCACGTGTCCGTCTTACAAACTGTAGAAATTACATACAAACTTTCAACCCCCTTTTTACCCCCTAAGGGTTGGAATTTTTAAAACCAATAAATACATTAATTACTTTTATCAACCAAGAGCGTAATGTAAAACTTCATGTGCCCAATTTGCAAACTTCATACAAACTTTCAACCCCCTTTTTACCCCCTTAGGGGTCGAATATCCAAAAACTAATAAATACATTAATTCTTTTTATCAAGCAAGAGCGTAAATCTAAAATTTCATGTGCCTAACTTACAAACTGTAGAAATTACATACAAACTTTCAACCCCCTTTTTACCCCCTTAGGGGACGAATTACCAAAAACCAATAAATATATTAATTTTTTTATGAACCTGAAGCGTAAATCTAAAATTTCACTTGTCCAACTTACAAACTGAAGAAATTACATACAAACTTTCAACCCTCTTTTTACCCCCTTAGGGGTGTAATTTCCATAAACCAACAAATACATTAATTCTTTTTATGAAACAAAAGCGTAAATCTAAAATATCACGTGTCCAACTTACAAACTGTAAAAATTTCATACAAACTTGCTACCCCCTTTTTACCCCCTTACTGGTCGAATTTCCAAAAACCAATATATGAATTAATTTTTTTTATCAACCTAGAGCGTAATTCTAAAATTTCAAATGTTCATCTTACAAATTGTAGAAATTACATCCAAACTTTCAACCCCCTTTTTACCCCCTTAGGGTTGGAATTTAGATAAACCAATAAAGACATTAATTATTTTTATCAACCAAGAGCGTAATGTAAAATTTCATGTGTCCAATTTGCAAACTTCATACAAACTTTCAACCCCCTTTTTACCCCCTTAGGGGTCGAATATCCAAAAACAAATAAATACATTAATTCTTTTTATCAACCAAGAGCGTAAATCTAAAATTTCACGTGCCCAACTTACAAACTGTAGAAATTACATACAAACTTTCAACCCCCTTTTTACCCCCTTTGGGGTGGAATTTCCAAAAATCCTTTCTTAGTGCTCACTTACGCGACATGAGGAACCTTTCTGCCAAATTTCATTCTTCTAGGCCTAGCGGTTTAGGCTGTGCGTTGATCGATCAGTCAATCAGTCAGTCAGTCAGTCAGTTTCTTCTTTTATATATATAGATTATGACTACCTACATTAATTAATACTTTATGTGATTTTTTTTCTTAATTATTAGCGACATTATGATTTTTCGCCTTAATTATTCATACAGATATGTGTTTTTTTTCTAGTATAAGTGTTGATCATTAATTACATGCATTTTTACTTCGAGCCGAATCTCACCCAACCTCACGTGGCATCGTCTAAAACCGCCTCTCGTAATCAAGGACGCTCCCCAATTGCGAGTTGGACTAATTGCAAACTGGATCAATTGCGTATTGGACATATTGCTAATTGGACGAATTGCGAACAGGACCAATTGCGAATTAGACAGTTGGACATTTTGCGAATTGGACATAATGCGCCCAAACGAGAATAACTATTTTAAATGAATGATGTTTGTTTGCCAGCCATCGCTTAGTGGACATCTTGAGTTCACACTTGGGAGCCATGAGCGACGAGCGCGACCTGCACTGCCTGACGCTCCTCACGGCCGTGGCGCCCAATGTGGACTACTCCGACGTCGGCTTCGTGCTGGACTACTATTACAACTTTACCAACAACGAAGAAGTATTTTTTTTTTGTACAATGATATTTCAACGGCCAGATAACTTTTCCGAATCATAAATAATTTGACGAATTTACATATATTCTAAAAAAAATCTGTGTCGGATCGCCATTTTTATTCCTCAGTTCAAAGTTATCTCACCATTGCAATAAATCGGCCCTTAGAAGAATAAGGTGTATCTTCACATTATGAACGGTTTTGTCACGATTACTGTTTTAGCAAACATGAAGAAGTGCACATAGCTTAAGAAATCTGCAGGTATTTTTGTTTTCTATTAAACTTAATTTCCATGATAGCAGAATAGAATGGCATGTTAGCCTGATAGTAGAATATATTGCTGCTGGGTTGCCTGGAAATATCTAGCGACAATTACGATAACATACATTGAAATTTATGTTTGGTAGTTGACTCCAAATATATAAAGTTTAAGGGCTCTTTCAATTTAGACGTTTGGTGCGGAACTGCTGCGGTGCCGCAGCGGTGCGTTTGTCGTACTGCGTACGACCGGATGATTTCTTTCATACTTTAATTTATGCACAGTCATAGTTGTCCTGCTGTAGTGCGTGCGCAGCACCGGCGTCGCCGCACCGCGTTTTTTTTTGTGTATACAAAGTGCGCAGTACGACAAACGCACCGCTGCGGTACCACAGTAGTCACTCCCGCACCAAACGTCTAAGAGTTCACCAATGAAACTAATCACGATTAGTTCAGTTAAACTCAGTTTATGCGAATACAGCGTTCGGATCGGTAGTTTCTCAGCGGTCTCAATCAATCAGAATGCTGTATTTGCATAAACTGAGTTTAGTTGAACTAATCGCGATTAGTTTCATTAGTGAAATCGGCTTAATTGAAATAGCGCTCACAAGAGACTCCAACGTCATTTGAAATAAAGTGACAGTTCGCTGCAATCTGTGAGTTTTGCCAGATTATCTGCTAAACCTGGTATTTTTTTAGTGGAATCTCATATTTACAGTAAACTTACTTATGCACAATATTTCTCGGTATTATTTGTGGTAAAATGGGCAGACACGCTATAACATGCGACATTTGTCACAGATTTAATGAACATAGGGTGCGTTCACGTATAAAGGTGGTAGTTGGTTCCGGTTTCCTAGCGCTTACAAGCGTAGCTATCTTAATCGAAGAATGCTAACAAACGCTGACAATCTCAGAGCTGGCGTCCTGGCACCAGCTGCCATCTGCTCCGATGGATATTGACGTTTGGAATGTTGGTATCGTTAGTGTCGCGACACACGCCTGTTGAAGCTGACGCTGGCGCTGCTCGGCGCGTGGTCGCGTTTCCTGGCCGGGCCCGAGCGCTCGCAACTGCGGGACCATCTCGTGCAGCGCCTAGCTGCCGGAATACAAAATGGTATGTCAATATGTAGGCTAGTTAGTCTTAAATTGATTAGTACTATGAGGCCGTAAAAAAATTGTTTATTTTTTTTAAAGACTAACAATATAACTTCTTCTTCATCTTATTCCCTGCCGGAGTCTGTGTTTACCGATAGCTATAACCTAGGGGTATTTAAGTCAAGAGTGAATAGGTTATTTCTAGGCAAGCGGACTCCACCGTCGACCACATCATCACTTACCATCAGGTGAGATAGTGGTCAAGCGCGAGCCTATAGTGTAGAAAAAAACACTTTTCGTGAACAGATGAAAAAGTGGCCGGCCATTGTGGTCTACAGATAATAAGTTTGCCTAAGATTCATCATCAGCCTATTAATGTTCCCACTCATAAGCCTCCTCTTTGAGAGAGGGAATGGGCCGTAATCCACCACGTGGGCTCAGTGCTGGTTGGTGGACGTCACATGTCTTCGACATGGTTCTAAGACATGCCGGTTTCCTCACGAAGTTTTTCTTAACCGTTTTGAGAGCAGTGGTGATGAAATAATTTACACGAAGTAAAGCGCCTGCCTGGGTTCGAATCCACGACCCACAACTTGTAAGTCGCCGCCGATACCACTGGGCCACCACTGTTCTTCTTTATTATTTATTAAAATAGGTAGTAATCCATTCAAATCTATTAATCACCAGTGTGTCAGTACCGATTCTTAACAATGCTCTCAGCGTTTTGAAATTTTTAATTTTTTTTGTCGTAATTCCAGAGAGTGACAGTAAGTGTGTTATCCACTATTTAACTTGAGCCAGCAGCAGAGAGTTACTTGGGACTGGGTAATCATGGACGCGAGTATGCGTGTGATCAGTTTTTGAGGGGCGTCTCTGAGTGTCGCATTTTATGACTGCTTTTGTTACCTTGGGTTCTACCTGTAAAAATAATTGTATGTATGAATGATAAATAAATAAATCTATATAATATAACCCCAATAAAGAACCATTATAGTTTCGCCATGTTCGTCCGCAGCTTAGCTCAGAGACTCTTACTACTAGAAAACTATTTGGCATGGATATTCATATCCAAAAGTGTATATACGCCTACAAAGTGGTAAAAAAACACGGTTTTTTTTTGCCTTCCTCTTTACCTACACTTAAAGTGGGGATGTTTTTTATTCTCGTCTTTCCCATGGTGTGGGGTATCGTTGGATAAAACATTAATAGTTATTTATGCTACAAGTGCGGAAGGTAGGTGATTCCCGATGAGTGGCATTTATTTATTAATAGACTCGAATCTGGAATCATCTTACGTACGTGTATCATACAATATTTTACTATGCATTCTGCGAGGAAATAAAAAAATATATTTGAACCAGCCAAGAAATTAATAAAATGGCGGGCTTATTTAAGCGCGCTCAGCATAACCACAGATTAACTAATAGTTCCTCGGGCATATCTACTGCGCATGTGCAAATAGCTGTCACGTCGTAAAGAAAAAAGCACGAGCAAAATATACGTTCTGCCAAACATATTTAATGAATATTTAAAATTAATTTATTGATCAAAATCAAATCCAGAGTAATTAATAACGCGTTTAATGAAGTATTAATTTTATTTTACGTTTTATATGAATGACTAGCTGACCCGCGGGGCTTCGCTCCCGTCAACTGGCTATCTACCTACCTACCCTGCCCACCCTGCCTACCCTGCCTACCATGCCTACCCTGCCTACCTTGCCTTCCCTGCCTATCCTGCCTTCTCTGCCAACCCTGCCTACCCTGCTAACCCTGACTGCCCTGCCTACCCTGCCTAGCCTGCCTACCCTGCCTACCCAGCCTACCCTGCGTATCCTGCGTACCCTGCCTATCCTGCCTACCCTGCCTACCATGCCTACCCTGCCTATCCTGCTAACCCTGCCTACCCTGCCTATCCTGCTAATCCTGCCTATCCTGCTAATCCTGATTTCCCTGCCTATCCTGCCTACCCTGCCTACTATGCCTACCTTGCCTACCCTGCAAACCCTGTCTAACCTGCCTACCCTGCTGCCAACCCTGTCTAACCTGCCAAACCTGCCTATCCTGCCTACCCAGCCTACCCTGCCTACTCTGCCTACCCTGCCTACCCTGCCTACCATGCCTACCCTGCCTACCCTGCCTAACCTGCCTACCCTGCCTTCCCTGCCTACCCTGACTGGCGCGCCTACCCTGCCTATCCTGCCTACCCTGAATACCCTGCCTATCCTGCCTACCCTGCCTAGCCTGCCTACCCTGCCTACCCAGCCTACCCTGCGTATCCTGCGTACCCTGCCTATCCTGCCTACCCTGCCTACCATGCCTACCCTGCCTATCCTGCTAACCCTGCCTACCCTGCCTATCCTGCTAATCCTGCCTATCCTGCTAATCCTGATTTCCCTGCCTATCCTGCCTACCCTGCCTACTATGCCTACCTTGCCTACCCTGCAAACCCTGTCTAACCTGCCTACCCTGCTGCCAACCCTGTCTAACCTGCCAAACCTGCCTATCCTGCCTACCCAGCCTACCCTGCCTACTCTGCCTACCCTGCCTACCCTGCCTACCATGCCTACCCTGCCTAACCTGCCTACCCTGCCTTCCCTGCCTACCCTGACTGGCGCGCCTACCCTGCCTATCCTGCCTACCCTGAATACCCTGCCTATCCTGCCTACTCTGCCTACCCTGCCAACCCTGCCTACTCTGCCTACCCTGCCAACCATGCCTATCCTGCCTACCCGGCCAACCCCGCCTACCATGCCTACCCTGCCTACCCTGCTTACCCTGCTTACCCTGCCTAGCCAGCCTAGCCTGCCTACCCTACCTACCCTGCCTACTTTGCCTACCCTGCCTACCCTACTTACCTACTATTTTTATCTATCATCAATGTTTTTCACAGCGCACGCCAAAAAATGAATTTTATAGGCAACATTTTCCTACCTTGATTTACATTATTGCAATTTTCATAAGGATCTCTAATATTTTTGAAAATTTATTATAGCCTATGACACTCAGGAATAATGTAGCTTTCTACTGGTGAAAGAATTTTCAAAATCGGTTCAGTAGATCCAGAGATTACCCCTTACAACGTCACAAACTCACAAACTCACAAACCCACAAACTTTACCTCTTTATAATATTAGTATAGATAATCTGTACTTAACTAATTTGTAAAACATTTCTCAAATAATAAAAACTCTATGCGTTGGGCTGACGTTGGAGATAAAAATAAAAAAAAATACAGAAAAGTAAAAAGCACGAGTGAAATAAGTTACACTTTCCGCACAGTTTGGCTGCTTGGAAAACGCTATTTTCGGGGACATGCATTTTAATAGTACATTGTGATACAAGGGTGGAAAGTAGGGGTACACGGGTACACGGGTGTGTATCACACGACGTTTTTCAATACAGTTGTCGGAAATATTAAAAACAAATCAAAGAATTAGATTATTATTATTAAATGGCGCGTTTTTGCATCTGGTCATAATTTTTTTTACAACGACAACAGCCTATACAGCCTATTCGATTTTTGACAAATGTTGATGTGAAAACAATTAAATAATAGTACATTATGGTACAAGTGTGTAATGTTGGTGATTACCGCTGAGGCGCCATTGAGACCCGAGCCGTTAGGTGAGGGTCTTAAGAGAGCCGAGTACGGTAATCATCGATACACACGACGATATGTATCATACGACGTTTTTCAACACACTTGTGAAGAAAATAATACTAAAAACTTATTTCCAACAGTGAAAACGAGTTGTGAATTTTTTTTCGCAATGGCGGGCAAAATTAATCAGTTTTCCTATGCGCGCGCATCTAACAATGGCGATCGGCCACAGACTAAAAATAATGAGTTATCTTTTTTTTGGCTTTTCGCGGATAGCGTTTTAGCCACGTACAAAATGGGGTATTTCAAGTTTTCTTTATTACAGACAAAAACAAAAGTTATATTTAAATGAAAGTTTTATTTATTAAACACGTACAAGTTGAAATTATCTATTTAAATACGAATTTGCATGAAATGTATTGCATTTTTACTATTGAGCACGATCTTTTTTGTACCTATCGAAACTTTTTTAAGAACAAAGCAACTCAAACAATAGATTCAAAAAAAAACTCTTTATCTCACTTGTGAATAATAGTAATAAAAAAGTCACAGTTTGATAACAGGTGTCATTTTATGCCTAATTGCGGTGAAATTAGACCCACTTTATGAGCAAGTGTGTTGAAAAATATATTATACAACCATTTAATAGACTTTTGAGAATTCAATGCTAAAACGTACGGAATCATTCATTTTTCCTCGTATAAAATCTATCCCATTTTATTCTATATATGAAAACTCCTTGCTACTAAACTTTTTAAATTGACTTATAAATTTAAAACTCAACTGCAAAACTAATGATCGAGCTCGTAAACAAAAGTCACGACCGCGTAACAGAAAGATGCCTGTGCGAAAGATTTAATTTTCGAATCATAATTATAGCCTCTGAAAGTATGCCATGTTTAACAACTGTATTGAAATAGTACATTGTGTATTAAGGGCGGTATGTAAGGAATTACGATCGAGGCTCTAGTAGAAGCCCGATGTCGAAGACTGAGGGCTTTCTGAGTCGAGGTTCGTAATTCCCGTACCGTCCGTGATACACACAATGTTTTTCATCACATTTGCGAGTAATAATTATGAATTTAATACAAAAGTCAGCACAGCTGTTATTACGAAATACGTGAACTTTTTTTTAAGCGGTTGGCGAATTTTTGCCCACACCACAGATTATACAGTGTTTCGTTCAGAAACTTTAAAGGCAAATACTTACGTAGGTATACAGCCATGACGGAGTGTAAAAAGAATTAAATAATTTCGACGTTTTCATACTATAACTATTAAAATCGATTATTAAGAACATTAGTAGAGTATTTAAGTAACATAGATAACATTTAAAGACAATTTTTCAATTGCGTGTAAACTCCTTGCTTGAACTTGCATGACCTGTGTGCTGTGCAATAAATTAAAAAAATATGACTTACCGCCCTAGGGTTTCATGACAAAAAGAAAGCCCGAGGGTTTTATATGGGGCATTACGGCCAAGTTAACCTGTATGTTTAGATACTTTTTACGTGCAAGTGCGATGAAATAGTACATTATGGTACAAGTGTGTAATGTTGGTGATTACCGCTGAGGCGCCATTGAGACCCGAGCCGTTAGGTGAGGGTCTTAAGAGAGCCGAGGACGGTAATCATCAATACACACGTGTATCATACGACGTTTTTCAACACACTTGTGAAGAAAATAATACAAAAAAATCATTTCCAACAGTAAAAACGAGCAGTGAAATTTTTTTCGCAATAGCGGGCAAAATTAATCAGTTTTCCTATGAGCGCGCATCTAACAATGGCGATCGACCATAGACTAAAAATAATGATGTTTCTTTTTTTTGGTTTTTCGCGGATAGCGTTTTAGCCACGTACAAAATGGGGAATTTCAAGATTTTTTTATTACAGACAAAAACAAAAGTTATATTTAAGTGAAAGTTTTATTTATTAAACACGTACAAGTTGAAATTATCTATTTAAATACGAAGTTGCATGAAATGTGTTGCATTTGTACTATTAAGAACGATCTTTTTTGTATCGTGTACAAAAAAGATCGTTCTTAATATCGTATACTCACTTGTGAATAATAGTAATGAAAAAGTCACAGTTTGATAACAGGTGTCATTATGTGCCTAATTGCTGTGAAATTAGAGCTACTTTATGAGCAAGTGTGTTGAAAAAAATATTACGGGTCTGTGACAACTATTTTTCGATTCAGGCACCGAAAATTGCGATTTTTTTCACTTTTCCAAGTACATTTTACAAGTTTGTTCGACTATTACTTGTAATATTGTAAAGCCTACTTAGCTGTGATAGTTTTCCTTTTAATTTCGTTATATATACTACAGCCGTGATATTTTTTTACATATTCAAAATCAACCGTTTAGCTGGCAGGGACCACACTTGACTATCAAAAATTTGCAATTTAAAGCTTAGTTTTACGCAAACGGATCCCTGAATCGAAAAATGGTTTTCACAGAACCGTAATATTTTCGAATGGTCTATCCAACGATACCCCACACCATGAGAGAAACTAGAAAAAAATACATCTGCACTTGTACAGGTAAAGTGGGGAATGTAATTTGAGATCTATTGATGTGTCATAAGACTCGAATTATATACAACAAATTTCAAAGCGAGTTACACGCGGGTGGCGGCGTGTGCTTAGCGGGCGCGTGTAGTCTGAACGCGCTCTCAGGGACTACGGAACCCTAAAAAACTCACTGTGACTGTGAGTGATCAAGTAAAGTTCAAGTTTTTTTAAGTTGACTTCTGATATTTCCAACGTCCCTCACTGAGAAATAATAATGGTTAGACAGCTTCAGTATAGAAAATATGTCAAAGTATTGATGGTTTCATTAACCCCCGACGGAAAAAGAGGGGTGTTATAAGTTTGACGTGAGTTGCTGTGTATCTGTGTGTCTGTCTGTGGCATCATAGCTCCTAAACGGATGAACCGATTTTGATTTAGTTTTTTTTTGTTTGAGTAAAATCTGTTCAGCCGTTCAAAAGTTTTGGGCATTTTACTGTTTGAATCGGGGTGTTTTCGCAAGATAAATGTGTCGGGAGTTTTTTAAATTTTGAAATTTTACTTGTTACAGCATGGCGAATGCAGTGCGCACAGTTGGCATCCCAACTAGATCCTAATAATTTAACTTGGGCTACGGAAATGATGCAAATGTGTAAGTATAATAATAGAGTACATAATAAATATAAATAATATAGTAATATTATTATATTAGTACCCGTTAATTCCCGCTTTTCATTTTGTATTTATCGTAAGAAGAATATTTAATCATTTTGTCTAGTGGTTGCGATCATGACCGTCGAGCGTAGAGTGCCGGGTCCGATCCCCTTCTCTCTAAAGCAGATATCACACGTTTCACTTTCATTCAGCATCTTTTTCACTCAATGTGAAATTTTGAACTAGAGATGGGCTTAAACGTTAAAAAATAATAACACTGCTAAATGCTAATGCTAAAAATAATTAACAGTTAAAATTAGCAGTTATTTTTAGCAACTGCTAAATTTAAACATAGACAGATTGTTGACATAAATTAATTCTAGTTTCCTTCATAGGCTTGGACTGTCAACTTTTTCTGTTGGCATATTTAAAATGAGAATCGATTTATTTACCACAATTTATTTCTTCTATGGCTGTTTTTTTAGTTTTCATAAGTTTTGTTTAATAAATAACTTAATATTTTTCCAATAATCAAATACAAACTGCATAAGTTAATGATTATATTTTTGTTATGTTCACAAAAAACACTTAATGACAGATATAAAGAATCCATTATAGAAGTTTTATTGCAATTTGAAAGTATTATTTTTAAAACCTAAACAACACAAAAACAGTCACACAATTGAAATTAAACTCACAACACACAATAACTACTATATATACGTAAAACGTAAATATACTTCGTAACGAAGATCAGTCTTTATTTAACACTCACTAGTAAAGTTAAATTTAACATTTCCAAACACTGAGTTCGGAAATGTTAAATTTAGCAGTTAGCTGTTAACTAAATAACAATCTGTCTGACTCAATACAAAATTAAAACTGTTAATTTTGTATTGAGTATTAACATTTCGTTTTCTGTTTTTTTTTCGTCAATTGAGACGGAACACCATTGTGGCCTTTCATGTCCTTTGTTTTGCTTGAAAAAATATTTCTAAACTTCTGTTCGCAAGATGTGTCAGTATGTGTGAAAGTGTTCGCAGCTTTAGTTTTTTTACAATTTCTTGAACCCCGCCATAAATTTTACTACACTCTATTACAAAAAGCACAAAGCCGTCGTGTTTGTGAAATGTAACTGTTAAATTTAGCAGTTAGATCAGAATTTATTTAACAAGTGTTGACACTAAAAAAATATAGCAGTGCTAATTTAGCAGCTTATTAATTTTAGACCCATCTCTATTTTGAACTAGGACCACAAAATGAATCAAAAGTGATTTGATTGCGCGACTCATTCATTCACTCGCATACCGTCAACCTCATTTTACTAACTCATCGTCAACTGTCAAATCCCGTCGTGTGTGTTAGGTCATGTTAAAAAGTGTAAATAATAACCTTTTGGTGAAAAATCTGGCGAGAAGTGCGAACACTGTGTGTGTCTGGACAGTTTGAGTGTTTAGTGAACTGTAGCAATATTGATTGTAACATCTGTGCTTCGATTCATAGGATAATACGTAAATGCAATTCATTTCGTGATCGGATCATATTTTATATTCTTACGTTTACCCTCAATTAATCGAACAATTACATGAACACTGAAGCAAGTTGTAGCAGCTTGTACTGCTTTTTAAATCTGTCAGGCGCTATGAGATAATATTCAAGTTGCGGCTTATTGCTATAACTTGTTGGAAAGGTATAAGATGGATCGCTCCTCAACGAGTAATACATTGCTATCATTACTTTTGCAAGTGACATTCTCAACGTGTTGTAACTTTTTGCTATTACTTGGTGGAAAGGTGCATATTGAAATTATGAGGTGCAAGAATTGCGATAAAACTGTTAAAAGCAATGATTTGAAGTGTTGCAGCCAGTGCTCTGACAACTATCACGGATGGGATGGCGAGCGAGAATTTTGGCAAGGAGTCCAAGCAGGAGAAGTCTGCATGGAAATGAATGGATTGCAAGATCGCAAATAAGCGAGGAGATGTTTCGGTAGCTCCTGCCAAATGCCAAGACTTAATATCTTCGGGTAGCGACGTTTTCGATGATCTGAAAGAGCATATAAAACCTAAAAATCAACGAGGCAACAACGAAAATTCTCACAGCCCTAAAATCTAGCATGAATCAAGAAACTGAAAGTTTAAGTAGTGCCTTGGAAGAAATGAAGGAAACAATACAATTCATATCTGCTCAGTATGATGATCTTCTCAAAGTAACAGAGGAAAAGAAGAATGTTATTGTTGCCCTTAAAAGCGGAAATGAACAGTTACGCTCAGATATTGCTGTTATAAATTCAAGGCTTGATCAGATGGTTTAGCAAGTTCCTAGCAGCAATGTTGAAATTCAGTGTGTACCGGTGCATAAAAAAGAGAACTTAGCTACCATTGTGACACAACTAGCGAAAGTGGTATCATATGATTTGAAAGAGTTGGATATTGTTAACTATCACAGAGTCTCAAAACAGAATCAGGAACCTAAACGTCCTCGCTCCATTGTAGTAAAATTCATCAGTCGTAGAGTTCGAGCTTCGATTCTAGCTTCTGTAAGAAACTATAACAAGGACCACTTAGACGATAAATTCAATACTAGTCTTTTGGGTATTGGCGGTGAAAAAAGACCGGTATATGTTGCGGAGCATCTTTCTTTGGCCAACAAGAAGCTGGATTCTGCAGCTAGGGCTTTTGCTAAAGAGAGAAACTAAGAATTCGTTTGGGTCCGTGGCGGTCGAGTTTTGGTGCGTAAGGACTTTAAATCTGGGTCTATTGTTGTAAAAGACGACATTTTGAAGTCTTTGTCGGTTTATATTAGTTTATACTACACAGCATTATTAAAATACCTATCTATTGTTTTTCGAATTCAATCTTACTATCTATTACCAAAATGTACGCGGTCTTAGGACCAAAACTGTAGATTTTTATACAAAAGTTATGAATGAAGAATTCGATGTAATTGTTATAAATGAGTCATGGTTCAATGATACTGTGTTTGATCACGAGTTATTGGATGACAAATATGACTTATTTCGGCGAGATCGCGGCTCTACTAGACATTCTTGTAAGAAGGAAGGTGGTGGTGTTTTGGTAGCAGTTCGAAAAGCCTTTAATGTTTTGCGGATGAAGTCTGGGGAGTCCGAGTTTGCGGAGTTGTGGATTTCAATCAAAATAGGGCAAAATAAAATGCGTATATATTGAATATTTGTTCCGCTTATATGGCACCGCCTGTCAATGGCGAGTATATCGAGGCGTTTCTTAGTAACTTCAGTGATGTCTATCATAATAAAGTTGCAAGAAAATCAAACATGCTACTATTAGGAGACTTCAATTTACCTCGTGTCTCATGGCAATGGGACGCTTCTTTAGGAATATGTTCGCCATTGTTAGTCAAATATATTATGTTGAGGGGAGGTTTCTGGAGGAAATGATGTTCTGTGGAATGGATCAGAGTAACCACATTTATAACGAAAACAAACGAACGGATTATTGGATTAAATATTCTCTAATATCCCTGAGCGCGTTGAAGTGTGTGAAGTTGCTAAACCTTTGTCGAAGCTCACCATCCGCCAGTCATACTTACAGTAAAACTCTCTTGTAACAGTAAGTTTCTCCGGTCGCACCGTACTCCTTCGTTATATTTTAACAGATGTGATTTCGATTTCGCCGTCAGTGGAAAACTGGCTGCTTTTGCTTGGGACGAGGTGTGGAGACACACTATAGACACGGATGTTGACAGTAAAGTAGAAATCTTCCATAAAATTATTCAAGAAATAATTGCTGAATTTACGCCCTTTTCTCGCATACGTAACCATCGATATCCCATATGGTATAGCGGTCCGTTGATTAAATGTTTGGAAGAAAAAGCTAAATATCATAATCGTTTCAAAAAATATAGGAATTTGATGGATAAATTCATTTGTTGCTTAGAGATAGATCTGAGTGAGTCTACGATCAAAGAGTGTCTCCGGAATTTCAAAAGGAATGCAGCTGTTACCCTACGTAATAGGCCTAAGCATTTCAGCAACCCAATCGTATGACATTAGATAACAAACATGCAAATAGTGGTCAAGAGACATGTGAACTGTTCGCACAATATTTTAACTCGGTATATATGGTAAGTTAGGAGCAGCTCCCAAATCTAGTAATGTAAATACGAATCATGCATGTAATAATCCTTCTCTCTGTAATATTGCTTTATCTGACTCATAAATTCTCAAAGCACTCACTGATTTAGACGTAAATAAGGGCGCTGGAGAGGACGGAATACAACCTATCTTCTTATAAAAATGTGCCAAATCTTTGCTATACCCGCAATCTAAGATTTACAATTGTTCACTGAGTCTAGGTATTTTCCCAAGTAAATGGAAGACGGCTTGTATCACCCCGGTCCTCAAAAATGGCGATGTCTCTGACGTGACAAATTATCGACCCATCTCCATTCTTTCATCCTTAGGTAATGTTTTTAAATCGCTCTTTGTTAAAAACATTTACTGGCATGAAAAGCAGCAGCTGCATCCTTCACAGTACGGTTTCCTTCCAAAAAGGTCTACTACATCAAATCTTTTGTGTTTTACTAGTGACATAGCAGATGCACTCGATGAGGGGAAGGAGGTACACGCTGTATACACGAATTGCAGTAAAGCGTTTGATCTCATTGATCACGATATTCTCTTAAATAAGATAGCCATTATGGGTATTCACGGGTCATTACAGCGATGGCGTGAGTCCTATTTGAAAAATCGGACACAAATGGTAGTTGTTCATGGTTCATCCCATACTAACGTTATACAATCAGGTGTGCCACAGGGCTCGCACATGGGGCCTTTACTGTTCTTAGTTTTTATAAATGATTTGGCAAGTAAAATAGAATAAGAATAAGAATAAGAATAAGAATAATTTATTAAAAAGTAAATACGTTCACAAAAATGTACATTAGGTGCAGTAGTATTATTTCTAAAACAATGTTATAAATGGTGCTTATATGTAAACTATAACAACAATATTTTATTACAACTGCAAGATTATATAAAATAAATTTCTATTTTTTTTTTTTTTGGTAGGGACCTGCCTGATATAGGTTCTTTCAAACCTGTGTTTCAGGCCATCACTTAACATAAAGCAATAATTAGGTCAATAAAATTATTAAATAAAATTAGCCTATTAACAAACACAAAAATACATAAATTGGTACAAAAAAGAAACAAAATATTAAAAATAAAAAGTAAATAATTTAAGTATGTACAAGTAGATATGAGGGTATATCATAATCAAACAACAATTTCTAGAAGTTTTTCTGTGTCTTTGTAATTGAGTGTCCCTAAATAATCTGTTAAGCTAAAGCAACATTTTTTATATGTTAAGCTATAAACATCGAGTAACTTGTTGAGTCTATTATACAGAAAAGGTCCTAAAAATACATAAAACCGATTAATAAAAGCATGTTTGGTCTGTGGCATTGTGCATACCATATCCTTCCGTCTCTTGTCGGAAGGAACTGGATCATAGGGAAGTGCAATGTGCTGTTGCAGTATTGTGTGAAAAATAAATAATTGGCGTACTGTAAGAACATTACATGCTTTGTAGAGCTGCTGTGTCGGAAATTGCAAAGGGCGAAAGGTAGCAACCTTTAGAATTGCTCTTTGAGCACGTTCTAGGGGGAGTAAAATTGAATTAGCCGCGCCACCCCAGGAAGTTATACAGTAGGTAAGAATGGATTGACACAACGCTAAATAAATCTGTTTAATTAATTTAAAGTCAGCTATGTTACGTAAATTCTTAAAAACATATATTAATTTGCGCACTCTAGTACATAGTAACTCGATATGTTTACGGAAATTTAGATTGGAATCAATAGTGACACCTAGATATTTCACATTGTCAGCTTTAACTAAAGCGGGGCAAGAACATGCAGTGTCAGCGTACGTGTTACAGTTATGCGCGTAAATATTTAGGTTAGTAAGCGGTGTGTTAGTATTCCTCATTGTAAATAAAATGTATTTGGTTTTATCTGAATTCAGTGTTAGAAGATTATTTTTGAGCCAATTAGACACCCTATTAAAGCCATTCTGAGCATGTTCATAAACCTCAGCTCTTGATTTGGCTGCGAACAATAGAGCGGTGTCATCAGCATATGACATTATGACACCATTTTGCAGTGGCAGGCTACATAGGTCATTGATGTAGACTAAAAATAATGTAGGACCTAAAATACTACCCTGTGGAATTCCAAAACGACTATTAGTAAGATCAGAACTTGTATAAGGACCAATTTTGACACACTGTTGCCTATCGCTGAGATAATCAGAAAGCAGTAGAAGTTGCGTTCCTCTTATCCCAAGCGATTCAAGCTTCTGCAAAAGTGTATCACAAGAAATTGTGTCGAAGGCCTTGGCAAGGTCAAGAAAGATCCCAGCCGTATGCATTCCGTTATCTAAATTTGTACTAATATAATTAGTCATTTTGTTTACTGCTTGGCTAGTTGATCTTTTGGGCCTAAACCCAAATTGATTATCTGATAGTAGTTTGTTATCTTCCAAGTATTTTATCAGTCTACTGTTGATAATTTTTTCTAAAATTTTTGAAAGGCCTGTTAACACTGAAATGGGTCTGTAGTTGTTCACACAGTTTTTATCGCCTGATTTAAAAATAGGTGTGACCACTGATTTTTTTAACAAATTAGGAAATATTCCTTTGGATAAACATAGTTGAAAAATGTGGGTTATCGGAGGGGCGAGGAGCTGTTTAAACCTTTTAAGAATATTATTGGGTATATCATCCCACCCAGTAGCACAAACATCCTTCAGCCCGTCTATTATGCTTATTATTTCGTTGACGTCAGTATCTAATAAAACAAAAGAATTTAATGTAGATGGTTTCCTAGCTGGATTTTGAAGGGGAAGACAACTACTATTTAAGGATTTTTGTGCCAAGTTCTTACCAACGTTCACAAAATAGTTGTTTACTTTATTCGTTGCGTTGGATGGAGTCTCTGTAGTTAGTAACTCAAGCGGAGGTTCGGGATTTTTTGATCTAAATGTATTGGTTTTTATATATTTCCACACAAGTTTACTATTTTTCCCTGCTTTCTGTAATTCATTTTTATCGTATTGGATTTTTAGTTTTTTCAAAAGATTATTACAGAAATTTCGATATCTTTTATAAGTAATAGAAAGTATTTCGTCATCGGGTGAGAGTTTTGATTTTAAATGAAGTTTGTCTCTGTGTCTTATACAGCGAACGAGACCGGGTGTGATCCACGGTTTAATACAACTATACTTTCTAGGGATTATCTTAGTGAAAGTGTTTTTGCGAATTACATACTGTAGTGAATTTATAAAATATTTTAATGAAAAATTTGCATCAACAGATTCATAAACTGGGGCAAAATTAATACCGAATATGTCACTTTTAAGGTTGGTCATATTGACTTTAGTGTAGCTACGTTCGCAGTTTTTTCTAGGTGAACTTGTTTGCATTGTTAGTAGAACAGCTTGATGATCGGTAAGCGATGAGTTAGTTACAAATGTTTTGGATGGATTTTTTGATTTTAGAATGATGTGGTCCAAGCAAGAGCCGCTCTGATGTGTAGGGTGATAGTGAGCTGGTAAAAGTCCATGAGATGAGCAAATATTCAGATAATTATGTGTATGGGTGTCGAGTTTCTCGGAAGCAATGTTAATATTGATATCGCCCATAAGTATAACATTTTTAAAAGAACTTAAGTTTTTTAAGTTTGTGTCAAGTGAGACCAGAAATCCGTCGATATTATGAGAAGGGGGCCTATATATAGCCATAACCACTGTGTCGGGAATAATCTTAATTATTAAGCTATTACTATCTTGGGAGGTGGGCTCTTCTATGATAGTTCGCAAGTTATTTTTAATATAAACTACTACTCCGTCGTTTTGATTTGTGTTCCTGTCTGTTTTGTATGAACAAAAGCCGTCCAGAGATGGTAAGTTGACTGTTTGTTTTGACAACCAACATTCCGTTAGGACGATAATATCACAGTTTATGTCGAGACTTTGTAACAGCACTTCAAAGCCGTTCATGTTTCGGTTAATGCTGCGAATATTTTGTGTAAGCAAGGTAAGAGTTTTGTCACCAGAGGGAAGAAGGTGTTTACAGTCCTCAATATTACAGGTTTTAGATTCAGACACAGTAAAACTATCTAGTTCACAGATGAGCTGATCGCTCATGATAACTACAAACTAAGAAGAAATACAATCAAAGGTGGTGAGTGCCTACTAAATAGAATATTCTGTGGCGCTCTTAGGCGCCCTCATAGTCTATTGAGTTTATGTAATTAGTCTCTGCATATTTACGTGCTGGACAACTTACATCACCGGTTGAGTGGTCACATTTCCTCTTAAATCGTTTGCACGTCGCACATTGAGGGGGAGAAGATTTGCTGCTGCATTCCTTCAAGGAGTGTCCAATTTCTCCACAGTGACCGCACGTAGGACTGCTTTCACGGCAAAACTTGGCTGCGTGGCCAAACTGCTGGCAATTGAAGCACCTTGTGACAATTGTGAAATCTCTAACAGGGCATGAAGTCCAGTTAATAAATATTCGGCTTTGGTTTATAAGCACTTTTCTTATGCTAGCGGGCACTTCCACGATGTAATTGCAAGTTGGTAGGCCCTTTTTACCCGATTTATGGCTCAATTTGATGTTCTTAAGGAAGGTCTCTCGACTTGTATTCGGCAATTTGTCTGACAGATTTTGCTCAAAAATACAGTCAAATACTTCCTTCTCAGTAAGGGCGACGGGAACACCAATAACTGCGACCCTAGGGCGTCGTTTAGATGGTTCTTCTATTATAAGGTCTGAAGAAATAATATTCTCCGATTTTTTTAGTTTTTCTATGTCGCCTTTGTTTTCCGTGCTAATCAGTACGCCTCCATTTTTTACTTTCTTCAGGCCACGGACTTGGATCTTCAGTTGTTCGGGAGAAATCAACTTTTGAACGAGTGACTTGGTGTCGTCACTCGTTTTTGTTTTATCACTGGGATATATGGCGATAGAGCTTAGGTTAGCAGGACGGACGAAGTTGTCGGAGCCTTTCTTCACCATGCTAGCATAAGAAGATGAGGGGTTCAGCTTTGTTTCAAAAACTTCTTTGAACTGTTCCAGAGAGTTCACCATGTTCTGCTGACGTTGAAGGTGCTGGACGGTACTGTGGCTCTGGATCATTTTCTGCTTCAGTGATTGGAAAAGGACAGCCATCTGAGAAGTCCCACTTGAGACCTTTCGGCAAAGAGTTGAGACACGGAGTTTTTGGTCCGAGTTCATTTTTCCATCACCGACAATAGTGCAAACTTCGTTCAGAATACTGTCTGTAAGAATGTAACTAATATGTATGCAGATGATCTAAAATTGTACCAAACAGTAAACTGTGCTGAAGACACAGTAAAATTGCAAGCTGAAATCGATAAAGTGTCTAGATGGTGTATCAAAAACCGCATGATTTTAAATGTTAATAAATTTGAGCATATTAAATTTACAAGGAAAAGACAACCCACTATCGCAACTAACACAATTAATAGTGTACCACTGGAAGAGGTATCTTGGATTCGCGACTACCACGATATAGGAAGAAATTCCTAGTGTGGGGCAAAGTTTAAAAAAAAATGGATTGCCAAGTTTTAACACCATATAGATAATATAGCTCAGAAAGCCTCGCGTCTGTCGGGTTTTGTAACGCGACAACTCAAGGAATTCAAAAGGGATCCAAAAGTCACAATACCAGTTTTTTCGCAGTGTGTATGGAAGTCAAGTATGGAATCCTACTTATGAGGTCTACTCTAATAAATTAGAGATTGTTAATAACCAATGTAGAAACCTCAAATCCTATGCATCAAGGTTAGAATACTTATTTATATTTTTTAACTAGCTCATATATTGTGCATGCTGTGTAACTAGTTTAGGGCATGCAATTTCATGTTTTGTTTTTATTTTATGTGTACCTAGTTCTTATGTAATATTGTATTGCCCGATTTGCGAACCAACAATAAAAAATAAAAAAAAATCCGCATGGCCTTAAAATTAACTGAATGGAGAAGATGAACGTTATTGAAATGAACGATATGTAAGTTTTTCGGAGTCGTGTGAACGCGTAATGAAGTAAACATAACTACTTTAGTGAAGCATTTAGTCGTATGTTGCTTATGATATACGTTTAGCTATAGGTCAGTAGTATGATGAAGTTCTCGCAGTACAGCGTGATACTCCTTCACAGCGGAGCAGCGCGCAGTGGTGACGGGTGACGTGGAGGAGGCGCTGCGAGCGGCCGACCTGTCGCTGGCGGCGCCCGAGCCGCCCGGCGCCGCGCTGCTGCGCGTGTTCCTCGCTGTCGCCGACGCGCCGCCAGGTATATGTACAGCGTGCCACTCTAGCACAGCGGAGCAGCGGCCGACCTGTCGCTGGCGGCGCCCGAGCCGCCCGGCGCCGCGCTGCTGCGCGTGTTCCTCGCTGTCGCCGACGCGCCGCCAGGTATATGTACAGCGTGCCACTCTAGCACAGCGGAGCAGCGGCCGACCTGTCGCTGGCGGCGCCCGAGCCGCCCGGCGCCGCGCTGCTGCGCGTGTTCCTCGCTGTCGCCGACGCGCCGCCAGGTATATGTACAGCGTGCCACTCTAGCACAGCGGAGCAGCGGCCGACCTGTCGCTGGCGGCGCCCGAGCCGCCCGGCGCCGCGCTGCTGCGCGTGTTCCTCGCTGTCGCCGACGCGCCGCCAGGTATATGTACAGCGTGCCACTCTAGCACAGCGGAGCAGCGGCCGACCTGTCGCTGGCGGCGCCCGAGCCGCCCGGCGCCGCGCTGCTGCGCGTGTTCCTCGCTGTCGCCGACGCGCCGCCAGGTATATGTACAGCGTGCCACTCTAGCACAGCGGAGCAGCGGCCGACCTGTCGCTGGCGGCGCCCGAGCCGCCCGGCGCCGCGCTGCTGCGTGTGTTCCTCGCTGTCGCCGACGCGCCGCCAGGTATATGTACAGCGTGCCACTCTAGCACAGCGGAGCAGCGGCCGACCTGTCGCTGGCGGCGCCCGAGCCGCCCGGCGCCGCGCTGCTGCGCGTGTTCCTCGCTGTCGCCGACGCGCCGCCAGGTATATGTACAGCGTGCCACTCTAGCACAGCGGAGCAGCGGCCGACCTGTCGCTGGCGGCGCCCGAGCCGCCCGGCGCCGCGCTGCTGCGCGTGTTCCTCGCTGTCGCCGACGCGCCGCCAGGTATATGTACAGCGTGCCACTCTAGCACAGCGGAGCAGCGGCCGACCTGTCGCTGGCGGCGCCCGAGCCGCCCGGCGCCGCGCTGCTGCGCGTGTTCCTCGCTGTCGCCGACGCGCCGCCAGGTATATGTACAGCGTGCCACTCTAGCACAGCGGAGCAGCGGCCGACCTGTCGCTGGCGGCGCCCGAGCCGCCCGGCGCCGCGCTGCTGCGCGTGTTCCTCGCTGTCGCCGACGCGCCGCCAGGTATATGTACAGCGTGCCACTCTAGCACAGCGGAGCAGCGGCCGACCTGTCGCTGGCGGCGCCCGAGCCGCCCGGCGCCGCGCTGCTGCGCGTGTTCCTCGCTGTCGCCGACGCGCCGCCAGGTATATGTACAGCGTGCCACTCTAGCACAGCGGAGCAGCGGCCGACCTGTCGCTGGCGGCGCCCGAGCCGCCCGGCGCCGCGCTGCTGCGCGTGTTCCTCGCTGTCGCCGACGCGCCGCCAGGTATATGTACAGCGTGCCACTCTAGCACAGCGGAGCAGCGGCCGACCTGTCGCTGGCGGCGCCCGAGCCGCCCGGCGCCGCGCTGCTGCGCGTGTTCCTCGCTGTCGCCGACGCGCCGCCAGGTATATGTACAGCGTGCCACTCTAGCACAGCGGAGCAGCGGCCGACCTGTCGCTGGCGGCGCCCGAGCCGCCCGGCGCCGCGCTGCTGCGCGTGTTCCTCGCTGTCGCCGACGCGCCGCCAGGTATATGTACAGCGTGCCACTCTAGCACAGCGGAGCAGCGGCCGACCTGTCGCTGGCGGCGCCCGAGCCGCCCGGCGCCGCGCTGCTGCGTGTGTTCCTCGCTGTCGCCGACGCGCCGCCAGGTATATGTACAGCGTGCCACTCTAGCACAGCGGAGCAGCGGCCGACCTGTCGCTGGCGGCGCCCGAGCCGCCCGGCGCCGCGCTGCTGCGCGTGTTCCTCGCTGTCGCCGACGCGCCGCCAGGTATATGTACAGCGTGCCACTCTAGCACAGCGGAGCAGCGGCCGACCTGTCGCTGGCGGCGCCCGAGCCGCCCGGCGTCGCGCTGCTGCGCGTGTTCCTCGCTGTCGCCGACGCGCCGCCAGGTATATGTACAGCGTGCCACTCTAGCACAGCGGAGCAGCGGCCGACCTGTCGCTGGCGGCGCCCGAGCCGCCCGGCGCCGCGCTGCTGCGTGTGTTCCTCGCTGTCGCCGACGCGCCGCCAGGTATATGTACAGCGTGCCACTCTAGCACAGCGGAGCAGCGGCCGACCTGTCGCTGGCGGCGCCCGAGCCGCCCGGCGCCGCGCTGCTGCGCGTGTTCCTCGCTGTCGCCGACGCGCCGCCAGGTATATGTACAGCGTGCCACTCTAGCACAGCGGAGCAGCGGCCGACCTGTCGCTGGCGGCGCCCGAGCCGCCCGGCGCCGCGCTGCTGCGTGTGTTCCTCGCTGTCGCCGACGCGCCGCCAGGTATATGTACAGCGTGCCACTCTAGCACAGCGGAGCAGCGGCCGACCTGTCGCTGGCGGCGCCCGAGCCGCCCGGCGCCGCGCTGCTGCGCCCGAGCCGCCCGGCGCCGCGCTGCTGCGCGTGTTCCTCGCTGTCGCCGACGCGCCGCCAGGTATATGTACAGCGTGCCACTCTAGCACAGCGGAGCAGCGGCCGACCTGTCGCTGGCGGCGCCCGAGCCGCCCGGCGCCGCGCTGCTGCGCGTGTTCCTCGCTGTCGCCGACGCGCCGCCAGGTATATGTACAGCGTGCCACTCTAGCACAGCGGAGCAGCGGCCGACCTGTCGCTGGCGGCGCCCGAGCCGCCCGGCGCCGCGCTGCTGCGCGTGTTCCTCGCTGTCGCCGACGCGCCGCCAGGTATATGTACAGCGTGCCACTCTAGCACAGCGGAGCAGCGGCCGACCTGTCGCTAGCGGCGCCCAAGCCGCCCGGCTTCGAACTATCGGCCTAACGCTGCTGAGTGAAGTGTCGTCAATAGTTGCCCAACCAAGCCAATTTTGTTAATTATATTTGCAGCGGTACCCTTCGGCCCAATTAGTGCTACTGGGGGACTTTAATGCCCACCACTAGGAGTGGCTCTTCCCATACCAGTGCACTGATCATGCTGGACGGGAGATGCGTAAGCTTTCGCTTGCGCTAAATCTTACCCAGAAGGTCCAGGGAGCAACGAGGGCTCACGGCCAATTAAATTGCTTGGACCTTCTGCTGACAATAGATCCAGACCGATACTCTGTGTCGTTAGCTTCACTTTTGGGTAGATCCGACCACTGTCTGGTGAAGTCTGTGTCCGTCTACTCCCCACCCGATCCCAGCCCAAGAGGCACCCGGCTGGTTTGGCGATACAGGTCAGCAGATTGGGATGGCATGCGATCTTTATTCGCATGCTATCCTTGGCAGCCTACTTGTTTTTCTTCGGCTGATCCTTCGACGTGCGCGGACGCCGTGACGGATGTGTTGCGTCAGGGAATGAAGGTCATTCCGTTCTCTGACGTAACAATGTCCAGCGTTGACCGGCCATGGTTCGGCGCCAAATGTCATCGTGCTGACGCGCTTAAGCATGACGCGTACCTGGCATGGATCGACGCTCGATCGCGCAAAGCGAGTGATGTGATGTGGATCAGAAGAAGAGGGCCTTCAACAGGGCTGCCGAGTCCTGCAAGATGGTTTTGCGAAGGCTATTCGGCCAATGTGGTCGAACCGAGGGGCCAAACTTAATTCTTACCCAGCAGGTAGTAAAGCGTTTTGGTCCCTGGCTAAATCGGTCGAGTCGAACTTCTGCCGACCCTCACTACCACCACTACTGAAACCCGACGAGTCGCTGGCCCACTCCGCTGAAGAGAAGTTAAATTTATTTGCCTCTCTTTTTGCGGAATCTTCGCGTCTAAATCCTGGTGACGCGCGGGCCCCCTCCATCTCCTGATGGATGCGAGACGAGAATGTCGGACATTCGCATCCATCAAAAGGACGTCCGCAGGGTGCTGCGCTACCTCGACGAGAACAAGGCTAGCGGCCCGGACGGAATACCAGCCATAGTTCTAAAAACCTGTGCGCCTGAACTGTCTCCGATCTTGACTCGCCTATTTCGCCTTTCGTATGAGAATGGAAAAGTGCCGAATGCATAGAAGCAAGCTAACGTACAGCCCGTGCCCAAGAAGGGTAGTCGAGCTGACCCGGCCAACTACAGACCCATCTCATTTGACTCACCTGATTTGCACCACCCGGGCACCATGTGTAGGGAATCAAAGGATACATACCTACGGACGTGGGTGACTCGGCCCCCAAAAACGGTTTGAGATTTTTGAGTGGACTTTTTTCACATGGTACATATGAAGTTGTTCTTTTAAAAAATTCGATTATTGGCTTTCAGTTGTTTTGTTTATTCAGCTTAGACAAGAAAGATGGATACTTCGAAAATTCGAGTGATTTTTGAATAAGAGTTCCGACGCGGAACTAACGCGGCAGGAACAGCTCGCAATATCAATGTTGTGTTTGGAGAGGGGACTGCTAATGAACGCAGCGTGCGATTTTGGTTTAAACGCTTTCGTGATGGAAACTTTGATTTGAAGAACGAACCACGTGGAAGACCGCCCACGAATAACAATGAATTGAAAGAGATGGTGGAAGCCGATCCGAGCCAAACTACCCAGGAATTAGCGGCATGGTTTAACGTGACCTTACCAACAATATTGACACATTTGCGTCAAATCAATAAAATAAAAAGATATGATAAATGGGTGCCTCATGACATGACTGACCTGCAGAAAGAAATGCGTGTTGAAACTTCTGTTGCCTTGTTGAACCGATACAGAAATGAAGGAATATTGGATTGAATTGTGACATGTGATGAAAATTGGATTCTTTACGATAACCGTAAGCGAAAAATGCAATGGCTGACCCCAGGTCAAACGCCGCAACAGTGTCCTAAAGCAAAGCTTATCAATAAAAAGGTAATGGTAACTGTTTTGTAGTCTCAGCATGGTGTCTTTCACTATAACTTTCTCCGATCTGGTCAAGCAACAACGGCAGATGTCTACTGTGCCGAACTCCGAACAATGATAGCAAAACTAGCACTGAAACAGCCCCGACTCATGAATCGATCTTCACCATTATTGCTCCATGATAACGCGAGACCTCATACAGCACGAGGAACCGTTGTAGCTCTACAGGAACTACAATTAGAAACCATTCGTCAACCTCCGTATTCGCCAGACCTTGCTCCAACGAAATACTATTTTTTTCGTGATTTGGACAATTTTCTACGTGATAAAAAGATTTCTTTTCAGGAGGCAGTACAAAATGCATTCACACAGTTTGTCGAATCTAGATCACCAGAGGCATAATTGACTAGTGTCCGACCGAAAGTTCGTTTCGTTCGTTCGGTTTCGGCAAGAAAACGAGTTTCGGTTTATTTCCGGTTTCGACGGCAAACCTGCCGAAACTATGACCGAAACCGAAACTGCATTCGGGTGTTCTCGCGCTGTGATCGGCCATATTCGGCGCGTTAAATTCCATTCAAGTGAGTAAGCGACGAAGACATTTTGCCGCGTCCACGTGCCTAATCATGTCGTGACTGGTTTGTGTTTGCAGTTCGGTTTGTTTGTTATGAATTTTCGTGTGATTTATTTTGAATTTGTATTAAACATCAAAAAAAAGTCGAAGACTGCATAGCTATGTGATTTAGAGATCAAAAACGGGTCAAGAGCGAGTCGAACTCGTGTGCCGAGGGTTCCGTACCTACCCATTATACCGCCATAATAAAATTGTTATCATTTTTATTGGTGGCTATGTTTTGTGGGTGTGTGCTGTAATGATTGAGTTGCTAACGTGTGGTAGTACAGGGTATAAAAATCAAGATGGGCAAATTTAGATGCCCACGAAAACTTTTAATTACCAAAATTTACCTTAATTTTCTATTTTTTTTGGATATTTCCATTATTTGTGCTGTAATACTTTTACTTTTTGCCAAATTTCGTGATTCCAGGTCAACGGGAACTACCATTTAGGTTTATGACCCAAAACCTATAGGGTACTTCTGGTTGACCTAGAATTGACAATTTTGGTTAAAAGCAAGATCTTACAGGTCGTAAAGGCAAAGATCTCAGTATCTGGTATACATTTCAATTTGCTAGATCCAACCGTTCCTGAGAAAATCAGTGGTGAGAGACGGACAAGATAGTAATCTTATAAGTGTTCTCTTTTTTACCTTTTGAGGTTACGGGACCCTAATAATAAAGACCGACTGATTATAATAACGTTTTCTTTATTTTTCCCTCAAAACATGATCCTTGTAAGGAAGTTTCGGTTTCGGCCGAAATTGAGACAGGTGCCGAAATTCGGCTTCGGTTTCTCTCGTAAAAAACAGTTTCGGTCGGACAATATAAATGACCTTCCTATTGGATGGCAGCAATGTATAGACAATAATGGTAATTATTTTGATTAAATAAATATGTTAAATTAAAAAATCAGTACAAATCGGCAATTTCATATTTTAACCCCTAATATTTCAGGCGGGTTCAAATTCGTTCGTTTTAGGGTGGGTCAGGTAACAGCTATTACTGATTGTACTTTGTCACAAAACAATAATATTCGTGCCCTCCTACGCAGTATAAGCTTCAGGTGCATCGCAATGCCACACGGTCAAAGTAACTGTACACATCAAGTGTCAAGCGACCCCACTCCTACCAAACGCGTTCGCCACGTGAGCCCATAGCGAGAGACGAACGTCAGAGTGACCTTGACAGTTCCAAATGCACCGTTATTTTGACCGAGTAGTAGTTTAGCTCAGGCAGTACGTAGTATAGTAACGCGTGGTCGGTGCACACTTGCACAGACTGGGACAACGAGCGCTGCGCGACGGCGGTGGCGGGCGCGGCGCGGCTGTGCATCCGCTCGCGTGACGTGGCCGTGTCGTGCGGGCCCGTGTTCGCCGAGCTGCTGTCGCGCCCGCACGAGCCGCTCAACGTGCGCGTCAACTCGCTCATGGGGCTCAGCGACATATGCGCCAGGTATGTACACTTGTGCTGTGCTTCAATAGCGTGACTAAACCAGTCATTGATTGATGAAAGGAGGTGGTCCAAAATGTATGGACTGAAAACCCAGAAATCTATACGAAGTAACTTTAAGCGGATCGACTGCTTATAAAGAGCGAAATAACTCTATCTAAGTGCAGACCCCAAATCCATGCGGTATCGGAGGTATATGCAGACAAAGTATGCATGAAAAAACATTATAAATTAATAAAATGATGTTTAATAAATAAATAATTAAATTATATACTAAGGATTTTCTTAACTCTAATAACAAAAATAGGGGTGTGCTTGAACGGTTATATTCATTTGAATTGTTATTTATTATTTTGAACTAATAGGATTTGGAGTATGTGACTTGGGTAGGGTTATTTCCACAGATTACCTCCCAATAGATTCCGCATAGAAGACAACTTACGCGCACCACACATCAGCTTATTTAGGCTGATATAAATCAGCGCACGGTATGATCTCTTTAGTGTCGACCAGACATTAGAGCTGTAGGGACGCAAGCGATTTCTAGTTTTAATTCTGTTTATAAAATAGTTATCAACGGTTTGCCTTAAAAAAAAAACGAATTGTGCAGTAAAATAGTGTGGAAAATCAACCAGCTCTTCAAGTTTTAAAAAATATGTGATAACATTCCACCAGTAGACAAAGTAATAAATAATACCAATATAAAAAAGTCAAGTTATAATGGTTAGCAAATAAAAATTTCACACTTTACAGTAGCGCTCGTTGATGTCTTTTGTGAAAGTCCCTTTCACTCTTAAGGAATTATTATATTGCTATCTTTTTCCCACAGAAGTAAAAATGTTGAGAAAAATACGTTTTTTGCTTATCGAAAATGTTTAATTAGGTATATGGGAGAATAAAATAACTTTGTTAAAATTGATTATTTAAAATTAACAAATTAGTTTAACTTTACTTTGAACTAATTGTGCTCTATTCATAACAAAAGCTCAGAGTCGCCCTGTTTACATAGGATTACAATTAAATTAAATCACTTTTGGCCAAAATCAAAATCTTTTCTCGATCGATGTTTTTCTTTATCATTATTAAATTAATTATAAAATCGCCGCCTAAGAAATTTTACATAAAATACCATTCTGTTTGAAAAATATCGATATTTTTATCGACATTTAATGCGCTTGTCCAGTCACTACGGCAGGTACTGTGACCTTCAATAGCCAATCACGGCGCACTTATCACTCCCCGCGCAACCCGTGCCTTCCGCCAAATTTGGTGAACTCGGCATCAAACAAAACAGTAGGCATGCGGTATCTATTGAGAGGTAATCTGTGGGTTATTTCGCCCGTTCTAAGCAATGGATCGACATTCAGTTTGTTCATATCGATTTCTGGGTCAATTTTTATACAGCTCTCCTTTTAACCGATTTCCAAGAAGGAAGAGGTTCTATGTTCGACTTTATGATTTTGAAAATTCATTTCGTGCATTAAATAGTACTTCCGGAGGTCCTTATGAATTTGGAGAATATCTGATGAAGAAATTTGGAGGTATACAACAGAACTCTTCAATGAATGACGGCAAATCTCTCGGGATTGATCCAATCGCGTGTCTCTTTATTGTTTACACAACTTCATTTCAATTCATGAAGACAAATAACGGATGTCCATATGTTTCATTGAGTCATTATAGGCATTATTGATATCTTACTGGATAGAGATTACAGACTTGTACACTAGATTCTACAATTAAAAAGTGAAAAAAAAACTTTTTGTACCAAAAAAATTCAACCAATTTAATATTTACCAATTATTTTTCAATTTATTGTGCTTTTATTTGGAAATCGATTGATTTTTTTTTTGTAAAGAAATTTTATACCGTTTTTTTTATTTCAATGGTACTTATTAATGGTCAAATTGAAATAAAGGATTTAAATTTAACTATGCATTTAATGAATTCAGGTACACGTGCATAGTAGAGCCGCTGATAGACACAATGTGTGACTGCCTATCGAAGGATTCGCCCGTGAGGTTGCGTCGTTTGGCCACACGCGAACTTACTCGTCTCCTGTTGGGCGGGTTTTTGCGTTTGCGCACTCCCCTCTATTATCGGTAAGTAAATATCGCCGACGATGTTACGATTTCTAGGGTCAGTTACATTGCAGCGCAGCGGAAGAGAAGAAATTAATTTCGCTAATCTATTGACTCTTAAGTGTAGTTATAATATTGGTGAAACTTGTTCATTTCAAATACTGGTGATTAGTTGCTAAATATATAGGATGCACTTAAATATTCACCAATACAATATTCAATATTTACTCGCACTGGGCTTTGCGTGGTGGATTAAGGCCCACTCACTCTCATAGAGAGCAGGTCTGTGTCCCAGCAGTGGGAACAGTAAAAGGCTGACGATGATGTACTTGGCTACAGGTATTGCGCGCTGCTGGCGGACGAGGACGCAGACGTGCGCGGGCCGGCCGAGTACTACGTCACGTGCGGCCTCACAACGGACGCCATCTATCATCACTTTGTCGAGTGCGTGCTGTTTTACAATAGGGATGAGAAAAGTAAGCAGACAATCTTTCAAGCTCTTTTTTATACACCCTCAGTTTCAGCCCGCGACTTTGCCCGCGTAATAAGTGTGTTATCATCCCAAGGGAACCCAGTACCGGGATAAAAATGTCATGTCCTTCCCAGGCAAACTATCTCCATACCAAATGTCATCTAAATTTGTTGAACCATTTAGTCTTGAAAAGGTAACAGACAGGCAGTTACTTTCGCATTTATAATATTAAGTATGGATGGATTTTATCTTCTTGTTGTGTTGATGCCGCGATGGTGCATCTATAATTGTTAAATTGTTTAGTTAGGCTCATTAGGTGACCACGTTTACTGTAGCATTGAAGGCATTATTCAGAACTTCAAGGGTGACAATCCAGCACATATGTTTTCTCAAACATGTTTGGAAATTTGAGCATTATTTTGACAACCTTCTTCGAGATAAATCGAAATTGCTGTACTGGCCAAATACATGCGAGCAGCGGCCGGCAAAAGTTGTATGAAAATCCATATCTGTCGTGTGTAGCGGCCAAATAAATTACATAGTAAACTCATATCCATCGGGTAATTTAAAAATAGAACGATCTTTTATTTCGAAACATGGCAACCAAGGAGGTAACTTATAAAGGTTTTATTAATATTTCGAACTGGTTTGCAAATAGCTGATTATTGCAAAAAAAAAACAATTGAACACTAAAGTGTTCGCGGGACAAATTATTGTTGTTTGTCATTGATTTTGAATAGTAATTGTATTTGCAAATTGAATTCTAGGTACTATAGTGCCCGGCACGTAAGTTGGCAAGGTTTTGGCATAGTGGGGGTAAGTTCGCGCATATTCCGCGAACCGACCAACGACCATATCGGTGACTCGGCTTCGCCTCGGCCCACATTTACATGTTCGTCCATTAATGCCTCTTGCTGGCTGCTGCAGTGATGTACTAGCTATATCCCGGTAGTACGTTTCCATGCGCAAATTTTTGACTTTTACGCGATAGCAGTACCGAAATTTATAATTATTTAAATTACATATAATAGATGGTCTGTAGGTTTTCCTTTTTATATTTAACAATAATTTGTCGTCCCACTAGATGCAACAATGATTCGCGCAAGAACCAAACTAACAAGCCATTAAATTTGTTTGCCAGATCCCATAAAGTTCGACGACCGGCAGCTGGTATACGACGTGATGCTGCAGCGCATGTCGCTGGTGCAGAAGCTGAACATCCAGTGCCGCCTGGCGCGCGAGGTGCTGCAGCACGGCGCCGAGCTGTGCGACGCGGACGAGGCGGACGAGCTGCCGCCCGCCATCAACGCGGCGCTGCTCGACACCATCACGCTGCTCTGCGGGCCTAGGATGAAGCTGCCCAGTAAATATTTACTCTCACTGCTGTACTTGCTATTGTTTGAAGATAAATAGAAAACTTTCTTCGATAGTAATTTAGCGTATAATCAGCGATTTGAGATTTACAAAAAAAAATCCTGTATGTCGTCAGACAGTTGAGTATAATACTCACAACGGATCTTTGTGTCTCGGAATTGGCTGCAAGAGCTTGCGCAGTAGCTATTTTTGTGTCTATATTGAAAGTGAAGTTATCATTGTATAACTGTCTCTTTCACTCGCTTACGTTTGTCGTATCATCCTATCTTGCTTACTCTATGCAGTTAAACTGTTTCTTGCGCATTCATTGACAGAACCAAGTTCAGAGACACAAAGATCCACTATGAATATTATAATTAAAGCGTAAATGCTAAAGTGGCTCTGCGCTGTTCTGAAGTTTGGAGTTTCGCCCCGTACCCCTATCAGTGGCCGCCTAGTGAGGTGGTATTGGTTTTCATATGATGACGGTGCGTAGACAGGTATGCCTTTAGGTTAGGAAAACAACGAGAGTTATAGTGCTAACACACGTCCTTATTTGGTACGGCTGGACTAACTCCACCAATAAATCTATTCTCGCTTACACACGCTCGGATATGGTACAGCCGAACTCCGCCCACAAATTCTAGTATTGCCATATTTAGAACATTATTTTATATTTTAAGCTATTGCATAGCTTCTATCGCGGGCCTTGAGCGCGGGAACCGAATCCAGAAATTCCGTAACGAAAAAACCTCACGCTCCCCACTCCAACGGGCACGGCGGTGATACTTTGACTTTTAATAAGGTTTTTGAATTCTGTGGAATCTGAGTGGTGAGGGGCAGGGGGGCGGGGGGGGAGGTTTGTTGCACGTGTTTTCGATTTCCGTGTTGGTATTTTTAGAATGAAAAATTTTTTTGCGGGGTTAGGTAAACGGTTAAGGGGGGGGGGGGAATCCTATTTTGTTCTCCTGCATGAAGTAGCGGGAGGCAGGGGGGCAAATTTTTTGTCATAAATGCGCTAACTCCAACCGTTTCTGAGATATGAGGGTTTTAAAATTAGGGTATTTTTGTTTTGTTTTTTAGAGTTTTATTAATCGTAAATAAATGCGGGTTTGGCTCGCTACGTTTTCGAGTTTTTAACGTTTTAAATTTTTATGACGCATTTTCCAGGACTGTATCTAGAATAAATGCTATGCAATAGCTTTACCGCGGCAGTCCCCGAGTGCCACACGACTTTTTTTTATTTATAACTAAATTGAATGTACAAATATCGGGCGACAATAACCAAAATCAGTAGATCTCCCATAAATCGGAGACTTTTTCAACGCTGGTCGTAGTTGGTACGGCCCAACCAGCCGACACACGCTCGGATAGACTGACTCCGCCAACAAGTCCGTGGTCCTGCCGTACCAAATTCTGACGTGTGTTAGCACTATTATAGTCTAAGATCACACCCGATCTGCAAAAACAACAAAAATAACATTAAAAACAATAAAAAACATTTACTGCAGGGTTGTCTCGCAATATCTAACCGCAACTATCTTTAATTAAATCAATTGTAATTATTTTTTGTTAATAAACCCCAAATGTATTGTTTTTCTAGTGAATCCAACATCATTTGAAAGAAAGTAATTAAGGCGCACGGTTGGCGCAGTGGTTGAGCGATTGACTGCTGCGCTGCGTGTCGCGGGTTCGATTCCCGCACAGAACAAATATTTGTATGACCTACAGATAGATGTTCCGGCTCTGGGTGTTTGTGTATGTGAGTTTATATGTTTGTAAACGCACCCATGATTCAGGAAGAAATTCCTAGGGAGGGGTAACGTTTAAAAAAAAAATAGGAATAAATCAAAATTGTTGGCAGCACTCAGGTAGCCGCAATCTAGGGTTGCCCGTTTATCTGTTTACTTCTGGTAATCCTTAGATTTCGGCAAATATTTTTACTTTTATCATCTTGCTTAGTGACATAATATTGTACTTGCATTATTTCTGTTACAGAAAAATCACAAAAGGCAGGCGAAGTGAACGATATTGATGATTTACAAGAGCGGGTGACTACAAACATTGTGTCTCATGTAAGTATTGTTCTCTGATTAATTTTTCATATGCGATAGGTCATGGAGGAGCTCGTGGCTAAAAAAATATAAGCTACACGGGTCAATTTTCAAGATAAGCAACGCTTGCCGGGGTCGGTCCGCGGATGTGTGACCGTCTTAACCTACTGAGATTCCTCCGTGCCTCAGGAAGCGCGTGAAGCCGCTGATTGGGTTCCCGGCTGTCATTTGTAAATCTTTGAAGGTCATTACGGGTAGGCAGATAGAACCCTTATTTCAAAGTGTTGGGCAGTTCTCACAGTCGTAACCTTCGAGCTTTCAAAAACCTACTTCTTCAAATTCCTTCACACCGCACTGGTTTTATGTCCAATTCATTCGCTGTTGTTCACAATAAAGCTCTGGAACGCGCTACCCTTTGGCATTAAAAAGGCTGAAAGCAAATTCACTTTTAAAAGAAAGGTTCGTGACTACTATTTGAATCAAACTAAATAGCTCTCATCTAGAGACATAATAATTATTAATAGGTTTCTCGTTTTTTTTTTATTATGTTATTTATTAGTCTATTTTATTTGTATATGTGTATTATATTAATATATATATGTAAGTATATACTTTTTCGTATACAAGTTGTCTTTTTTAATATTATTTTGTATCCGCTCACAACGTTGTCCTTATTAACCCAATGGTTGACTGGTAGAGAATGCCTTGTGGCATTAAGTCCGCCTATGTATCACCATTGCACATGAAGTTTAAATAAATAAATAAACCCTGGAAATCTGACACTAGTCTTGCCTGGGGCACAGATAATATCATACTAGCATACAGATGCCTCATCCCATGCAAAGAAACCGTGCCGTCGTAACTAGCGTTTTTCGTCTGATTAAACCGATTATTTTTTGTCCATCAATCACGTTCGGTTCCGTTCCATGGCGATAGATAGATGGTGTTAGCAGCAACTTGCAAGGAAAAGGGTTTATTCTGTTCTTGAATATTTTTTTGTTTAAATACAGGTAAGTTTTGTTTTATAGTATTTTTTTTGCACGTTTTATAGTTTCTTTACACCAAAATGTGTTACAATGCAAATTTAAACAAACGAGTGCAAAAAAGGTTTAAACCGCGCCATCTATTGGCATCCTGCCTAGCCTTTGCCTTTTCCCAACTATGTTGGGGTCGGCTTCCAGTCTTACCGGATTCAGCTGAGTACCAGTGTTTTACATGTAGCGACTGCCTATCTGACCTCCACAATCCAGTAACTGGGTAACACGGTACCACTTGGCTAGACTGGTGTCAGATCTCAAGCTTCTGACTACTCGTAACGACTGTCAAAGATCTTCAAATGTCAGCCGGGACCAACAGCTTAACGTGCGCACCGAGGCACGGAGGAAACTCGGTATGTTGAAATGGTTACCCATCCACGGACCGACCTCGTCAAGCGTTGCTTAACCTTGAAGATCGACCCGTGCGGCTGTTATTATTTAGCCACGATCTCCTCCGGCATCAATTATAAATAATCCGTTCTTTTTAATCCGTTCGTTCGAAAATATTATTTTATTTGAAATATGAATTAAGAGCCCAATATTCCATAATTTTGTGATTAGGAGAGTTGATTAAACAAGAACATAAAAAAATTATGTGTGATTCGAAAAAAAAATACCCACATTTAATAACAGATCGATGTATATCGCGCCATCTAGTGAGATTTATTTGAACCAAATTTTAGCTTAGCGCTGAGACCCCGTGCCTGGGGCTATCATGTTACCCAGTTACTGGGTTTTGGATGCAGTCGAACTGCGTCCAGTTACACCGGCAGCCGACCACAAATAGTTGGGCAAAGGCTAGGCAGATCGGCCAAATCATAGCATAAAGCTATATTGTTAATATTGAATTGTTACAGAAAATGAAGATACAAGTGGCAGAGGTGTTGGTGCCGGCGGTGCTGCGGCTGTACGCGCGCCTGCGCCCGCGCGGCGGACAGCTCAACACGTACCTGGTGCAACTTGCGAACGATCTCTTGAAAGATTACGAACAAGAGGTATGTTCACTACCCTGCTTTTATTATTAATAAAAATCAAGACCAAAGTTCAGAAAATAATCAGGCAAAATGGCAGTAAGTACCTAATAGGCGCGGGGTTCTGCATGTAGCACTCATGTGTGAGTCAAATTTTATTTTAAATGAAAATTTCGATTTTGTTTATTTAATTATTTTTCTTCGCCCAATGTACAATTAAGTAAACAATATCACTTACATGGTTGCGGCCCAAGCATATACAACTAGTTTATTTTTTTTGAAAAAACTCATTTCAAGATATTTTTATTGTTTTTCTGGGTACACTGGGTAAAAAAGGAATATATTACAGCTAGGTTTAAGTTGATATCTCGTGTTCATTTAAATTACTCCTCAATTTGATCACTCCTGAGACCTACAAATAAAAAATCCATAGTTACGTCTTACTAATCAGTAACGCCCAATGTGCAACACAATGAACATATTTTTTCGCCGACGTATAAAAATACAAATAAGTATTATTTAACTAAAATAAAAACTATACCAGATAAAATATGCATTTATCTATAGATTTATCTATAATGTGATTTTTAATTTCGTAGACTAAACTGACATTTGGGGGGTTGTCACTTTATCGTTACATAAAAATAGTGTCGTATCCCGAGTGATCGAACATCGAAGTAGATCGAAAATGGAACTATTTCACAGCAAAAACAATTACATTTGTTAAGAAACTAGCGGCCCTTATTTAGTTTCTACTCATTGTTCGAGCGAAGTCCAAACACAGAATTTGATTAGGAATTTTTATATTTGCTTAGTTTTAGGTATAGGTTACATGGTATTGAGATTTGAGGTGGTCTGCTGTGGCGACGGCGATATCCCTTCGGTGTGGCGGCAGCCCCGCGTCCGGAACTGGTTTGCGGCGCGGACACTCATTTATGTCGGACTTCATTTTATCGATCACATTTATTGTTGATTTCATATTTAACACAATTAAAATGTATGTACAGGGTGGGCCAGAATGTTAGGTGGATTTAATAAAATTATTAAAAAAAGGACGAATATTATACAAACAAATCTTTATTGCAATAAAAATAGGTACACGGGAAGTTATTTTTTGTAAATGACATCCTCAAGATGTGCACCATCGCGCTACAAACACTGCTCCAATCTGAACCTTAGATTATCGAAAACTCGCTGGCACATTGCTCTTGAAATAGCCGCCATTTCTTCTTCGATATTTGTCTTCAACTGGGCAGTCGTGGTTGATTATTGAGGTAAACTGTACTCTTCATGTATCCATGTACGGCTCAGTAACGGCAATTCTGTTTATTGACGTGACCATTTAAGTGAAAATTGGCTTCATCGGAAACGTAATTGGGAATCTTATATCGGTGAAACTTAAGATCTTTCGTTAAAATGCGTCGCAAAGTTGACGCAAACGCTGCGCACCCGTGAAGCGGTCCATGGCTACAAAATTTCCGCGAACCGAGCTACTCATTCCCACCTCCTGCGCTTCGCTACCGCAAACCGCTCCAACGTAATAGTTATTAAAAAATCGTACGTCTTTATGGCCCACCCTGTAGTATGTGTATGAATATTGTTATATTTAAATATATTACGTTTATATTCTTAAAAAAATATTTGCTACACCAATTAGTAAAATTAAATTGAGGAGTCACGTCACATCGATTCAATGAATCACATGATTGAGCCTTACCTACAACACTATGCTCCGCGCATTGGCAGCTGTCAGTTTAGTCTACAAAATAAAAAATCACAGTATAATTTTTCAATACAAATAAGCTAGGATTCAATTGATTAATTAAGATGTTTACTCACGTGTTTTCTGAATCGGCAACCTGGTGACAAATATGGTAAATTCTGACAGATTGATTATGAATGTCTCCGAAATGTCAGCTGTCAAAATAGCTTCCAAGGTATCACCAAGGTACATTCACGTCAAATGACAGTCAGCGCAATTTTTTTTTAAGAAACATGCATTGTAACTATATGTACATTGTAATGTACAATGGGCGTTTAAGAAAAGATTTTGTTTTTAGGTCTGGGTCGGAATGCTGCATTTTACTTTGTTAATTGTAAAACAAACCAAACATGGTGTTATTTGCTGATTCTTTGATTTTTAAGATAAATAGACGTACGAGTACCGTTGACGACGTAAATAACGTCTTACGACAGGTTCAAAATTGGTTCACAGCTAATAATTTAGTTTTAAATGCTAAAAAGACTAAGCACGTAAAATTTGCCTTGCCGAATGTCAAAAGTACTGATTGTGATATTATATTAGACACGCTAGACTCAAGGTTACAATGGGGTCCTCATTTAATATCACTCGCAGGGCGGCTAAGTTCGGCAGCTTATGCTGTTAGAAAGATTCGTCAGTTTACGTGGCTAGTCTATTTTAGTTACTTTCATAGTAAAATGTCTTACGGTATCTTACGGGGAAGGGCTGCAGACATTGAGTAAATTTTTATTCTGCTAAAACGAGCCATCAGACCGATATACAATTTTTGCCGGCGCGATTCTCTAAGGGAACTTTTTAAGGAAATTAACATCATGACGGTACCTTGTCAATATATTTATGAAAACATCATATACGTTAGAAAGAATTTACATCTTTTTAGTAAAAACGGCGACAGACATAATTATGTTACTAGAAATAGGGACCAATTAATTTAACCAGGTTTCAGGCTGGCTAAATTAGCATCATCTGTTATGGGGTACTGTTTAAAATTTTACAATAAAATACCTCACCACATTCTAGAACTGACTGAGACGAAATTAAAAACACTATGCAGGCAAGCATATTGTTATAAGTTGGGGGATTACATCGCTGATAAAAATACTTGGCTCATTGCTGGTCCTGCTCCGCAGCCACTAGGGCGCAAGAACAAGTGATAGGCTGAAAAGTTTTGAAGTATGTTGGACCTGCTGAAGACTGTATGAATATATTTGTATTGTATAAACTTAATTTCTTTTAGTATTATATAACTGCACAGCACATGTGTGAGTACTATGTTCCGGCTGTAAATCTACCATTCACTTTACCTATGTGTCGTTCGTTGACTTCTGTGTGCCCTGGCAATTGAGTGTGTCATGCTCTCTCTAATTTCTCTCTGATGGTGGCACATGTGTGTTTTTGGGGGCCGAGTCAGCCACGTCTGTAGGAGTATACCCCTTTTATGATTCCCTACACGTGGCCCCCGGGTGGTGCAAATTAGGTGACATTTACTGGTGGTAGGCTTCGGCCGAAGGCTTGCGACCACCCACCGGGCAAAGACGTACCGCCAAGTGGCCCAGCCGTGTTCTGATACGATGCTCGGTGAAGCCAACTAGAGGAGTTGGGTCGAGATAGCTGTCCCACTGCAGGCTGACCAGCCTGACGTGCGCTGTCAAGGAAGCGGGATCAGGGTAGGCATGGTGCGCCGCTGGCCGACTGCAAGTAGTTGGGGGCCCAAGTAGTGTGCCAGCCACACACGAAAGGCTGCCCCGCCAACTGTCGAAAAATGCACTCAAATATCACTGCAGTCCACTATCACCTGAAGGCTGAGAAACCAGCGCTCTTTTTCCTTACGAAGACGCAGATAGCGAATCCGTCAGACGTTTCGTACTTGTCTTACCCAGGGGCCAAGGTTCACCCTGGAGCACAATTTTAGACCAAGGGTGGGCGTATGTATGTACGCCCGTGACATTTGCTATCGGCGTCTCCGTAACCTTGAGGACTCCGGATTCACAACGCTCTGGGCTCTGGTGGACACAGGTCTGGATAAAGTTATATACGCCTGCGTCTACCGTTCGCGCAGGGGAAATCCGGAGGCAACCAGTCTCACACAGTACCTCAGTGAGGTGGCACAGCAGCGGTAGCCTTCCGCCCAATTAGTGTTACTGGGGGACTTTAATGCCCACCACCAGGAGTGGCTTTTCCCATATAACCAGTGCACTTGTCATGCTGGATGGGAGATGCGTAAGCTTTAACTTGCGCTAAATCTTACCCATCTGGTCCAGGGTGCAACGAGGGTACCGGATATTGATTCGCACACAGCGAATTGCTTCGACCTTCTGCTGACAACAGATCCAGTCAGATACTCTGTGTCGATAGCTTCATCTTTGGGTAGTTCCGACCACTGTCTGGTAAAGTCTGCGTCCGTCTTTTCCCCGCCCGATCCCAGCCCAAGAGGCACCCGGCGGGTTTGGCGGTACAAGTTAGCAAATTGGGGTGGTATGCGATCGTTTTTCGCATGCTATCAGCTTTGTAACACTTTTAAGAAGAAAACTAAAACTATATGCCCTAATTTATTATTCAGTGACTGGGCGACTACATTGCAGGACTAAGATAAAGTAGGGAAAGACTTTACGAGCTATATGGCCTTAAGCCTTGTATTAGCACTGAAACATTTGATAAGTATGTTGCTACTTATTCAAGTTTTTTTTTAAATACATGTAAGGCAGCTAAGGCCTTGTACATTAGCAATAAGGTTAAATTAGCAGACAATAAAATCAAGATGGTTTGGAAAATTATAAACAATGAAACGAACAGGACTAAAATAAATAATACTAATTACACGCTTGAGACCACATAAGGACTTATTAGAGACTAGCGGACGCCTCGCGGTTTCACCCGCGTAATTCCCGCTCCCGTGCCTAAAAGGGATAAAAAGTAGCCTATGTCACCCAGGGATAGTGTAGCTTCCCAACGGTGAAAGAATTTTTGAAATCGGTCGAGTAGTTTTTAAGTTTATTCGTTACATACAAAAATTCAAAAATATAAATGACATACACCCGGCGGGTTTGGCGGTACAAGTCAGCAGATTGGGATGGTATGCGACCTTCTTCGCATGCTATCCTTGGTGTCCCACAGATGTGTTGTGTCAGGGGATGGAGTACTACATTTGACGTAACGGTGTCCAGCGTTGACCGTCAGTGGTTTGGTGCCGAGTGTGACCGCGCAAACATGGTTAAACACAAAGCATACCTAGCATGGGTCGACGCTCGTGAACACAAGGCAAATGACGTGAGTCAGAAGAAGAGAGCCTTCAACAGGGCTGCCAAGTCCTGCAAAAAAGCGATGCGAAGGGCACGGTTTGACCATATTAGCAGAATCGGGGACAAACGTCATTTGCATGTTGCCCCGGGGTGCGGGGTCTGAAACCCCTGCGGGGTGTGAATAAAAGTCATTGAATAAAGTATTACATTACCTAAGAACGAAATATTAAATATCACGTGCACGAGGGAAGCGCACGCGGTTCTGGCACGAAAGCCTTATTGGTAAGCTTCCTTCATTCGGTTTGCCCGGTGGTCTGTGTGATTGGATTGGAGACTTACATAGAGATCGGTCCATTCGAGTGGTTATCGATGGCTGCTCATCGGACCATTTGGATATTAACGCCGGGGTCCCTCAGGGGTCGGTACTCTCAGCAACTTTATTCTTACACATTAACGATCTGCTAAATACGACTACATTAAAAAAATCGACACCTTTGGGTATGCAGAGGACAGCACTGTTGCTGAGAGATACTTGTTCAACGCTCTTGCTACCGGGCCTCAGATCCAGTCTCTCCGGGAGGCCATGGTGGAACGCTTGAATCTGTCCTTACAGGCAGTCTCCGAATGGGGCGATGCCAATCTGGTCAGGTTTAATGCCAAAATCCCAGGCGAGTCTTTTTTCCGCTAAAAAGAGCCAATTTCACCCGGCTTTAACTTTCCGAAATGCGACTATGCCAATAACTATACTACATAACCATCTTGAGCTACTTGGCGTTACGTTGCCATCGACTCTCAATTTTGGGCCATACATTTAGGCAAAGGCTCAGCTGGCTGCCAAAAAGTTGGGGATCCTTGCGAAGGTGAGAAGGTACTTCACGCCGGAACAGCTGCTCAACTTGTATCAAGCGCAAGTTCGATCGTGTATGGAGTACTGTTCTCATCTCTAGGAGGGATTTGCGAAATACCAGCTAGATGCACTAGAGTCGATCGAAAAGCGGGCCAAGAGACTCATCGGCAATGAGGCACTGGTCAAATCAAAGCTCCAGAGCCTTGAACATCGTCGCCGGTTTTTTATCGGTTATACTTCGGGGATTGTGCGATGGAATTGCATGATTTAATACCGCCCAGCCCGTTCCATCATCGGACAACCAGATGCACGGCGATGCGTCATCGGTACATGGTGGACATCCCACCCATACGCACAAAACGTTTTGGGTACACTTTTATTATGCGTACAGCTAAGGAATGGCATTCCCTGCCGGAGTCTGTGTTTCCCGATAGCTACAATCTAGGGGTCTTTAAGTCAAGAGTGAATAGGTTACTTCTAAGCAAGCGTGCTCCACCGTCGACCATATCATCGCTTACTATATAAATACCTATAATAAAATAAAATAAAATATGTGTTGGATCATTCGGTTTCCTTCATGATGGTTGAGCTGAGTGGTGCCGATCCATGCGTCATGTTCGTGAACAGGCAACATCAGTTTGGATTGGTCATAACTTATGCTGCCTCGGCCTGTTATTGTATTTTTTTAAATTGTTTGCTACTCTAGACGCTTTTACATGCACACAAATCGTTCTCACATATATGCATGTATTTTTTCAACAAGAGTGATGTAACCAAAAACTTGTAATTAAAACTGATGGAAAAGAGTGTCCGTGGAGTTTCTTGCAAATTCTTCTCCATTGAGACCTACTGACGCTTGCGAATTTGCAACTAGTCATCTCTTTTTTTTGTTTGTCATTTCTAAAGTACCTCGGTTTATTTAAGCTATTAGAATTTGTTTTTTTTTTATTTTGTTCAATACATTGTACATTGGGCCTTACGATGTTTCCTCGTCTCAACGGTTCGACTCGTCTCTCGGTCATTGTGTCGAGTAGATCATCATCGGTCCGATTGTCCGATTGTATTATTATTATTTATATATATAAAAGCGAAAGGTCACTCATTCTCGTATCACGAAATGTCGAAAACCGCTTGACGTATAAAGATGAAATTTGGCAGGGAGGTAGTTTATAGTTAGTAGACGTCCGCTAAGAAAGGATTTTACGACAGTGCCGGATTTAGGGGGTCTAAGGGCTCTCGCAAGTTTGTATGAAAGTCCTTCATTTTTTGAGCAGCAAACTTAAAATTTGGCAGGGAGGTAGTTTATAGTTAGTAGACGTCCGTTAAGAACGGATTTTACGACAGGGCCGGATTTAGGGGGTCTAAGGGCTCTCGCAAGTTTATATGGAAGTCCTACATTTTTTGAGCTGCAAACTTAAAATTTGGCAGGGAGGTAGAGTAGACGTCCGTTAAGAACGGATTTTTCGACAGGACCGGATTTAGGGGGTCTAAGGGTTCTCGCAAGTTTGTATGAAAGTCCTACATTTTTTGTTAACTGCAAACTTAAAATTTGGCAGGGTGTTAGTTTATAGTTAGAAGACGTCTGCTAAGAACGGTTTTTGTGACAGGGCCGGATTTAGGGGGTCTAAGGGCTCTCGCAAGTTTGTATGAATGTCCTTCATTATTTGTGCTACAAACTTGAAATTTGGCAGGCAAGTAGTTTATAGCTGGTAAACATCCGCTAAGAACGGATTTTGTGAAAGGGCCGCATTAAGGAGGTCTAAGGGCTTTCGCAAGTTTGTATGAAAGGCCTTCATGTTTTGAGCTACAAACTTGAAATTTGGCAGGCAAGTAGTTTATAGCTGGTAAACATCCGCTAAGAACGGATTTTGTGAAAGGGCCGCATTAAGGAGGTCTAAGGGCTTTCGCAAGTTTGTATGAAAGGCCTTCATGTTTTGAGCTACAAACTTAAAATTTGGCATGGAAGTAGTTTATAGTTAGTAGATGTCAGCTAAGAACGGATTTTGCGACAGCGCTGGATTAAGGAGGTCTAAGCACTCTTGCAAGTTTGTATGAAAGATCGGATTTTTTTTGTACTACCGTCCTGAAATTTAGCATGTCTAGAGTTAATGACTAGAAGACATAAGCTAAGAAAGAATTTTGTGATATCCTGTACTAGGGGCTCTCGCAAGTTTATTTAAAATCCTTGGCTTTTTATACCAGAAAATTGGTAAAAAGATAGAATATAGCTAAGACATGTCAGGTAGGAACACTTTTTATGACAGGGCCAGTATAAGGGAATATATTCGCTTTTGCAACGCTATGTGTTCAACAAACATTTATTCACATCACATCATCAGCCTATTAATGTTCCCACTGCTGGGACACAGGCCACCTCTCTGTGAGAGGGAAACATTTATTGATGACTTATAATACAACAAACAGAAAATACTACAAAATTAATTCAAACGAAGATAGGTATTTATATATTTTTTTACAATAACATTTACGCAGGTAAGTAGTTTCATCAAGTTATTGCTCGATTTTTTTTTTTGTATTTTCCCCCGGGTGAATACAAAAAAACTCCGTGACGCATTTCTGTGGTAAAAGTATCTTAAAGTAAGTTGAACCTGGTATTCACTTATCACCATATTAAATACCAAATTCCAGACAATAGTTTAATATTTGTGCAGTGGTGGCCCAGTGGTAACGGCCGCGACTTACATGTTGTAGGTCTTGGGTTCGGACCCAGGCAGGCGCTTTGCATTGTGTACCAAAATACGGTGAAGGAAAACACCATTCATGTCGGTTTCCTCACGAAACCGGCATGAACTAAAAATTCGAAGATATGTGACATCCACCAACCAGCAATGGGCCCGCGTGGTGGGTTACGGCCCATTCTCTCTCGCAGAGACGAGGTCCGCACGCACAACGTATCAAATGGGAGTCTAACCCCCGGTTTCTCAACACTCGATTATCGGGCTGTTAACGTAATTGACGAATAATCGCCGGTTATCTGCTGTGGTTGGCTGTTAAAAATTCATTTAACCAATCCCAGCACATAACGCGTGCTTGACAATTTGTCACATTAATTCTGCGATAATTTAGCAGTATCACGAAATATCGAAAACCGCTTGACGTATAAAGCGCATTAAGAAAGGCTTTTTGGAAATCCCACCCGTACGGAGGTAAAAGCGAGGTTGAAAGTTAGGTTTAGATTTACGCTCTTGGTTGATAAAAAGAATTCCTGTATTTATTGGTTTTTGGAAATTCTACCCCTAAGGGGATAAAACAGGGGTTGAAACTTTATATGAAATTTCTTCGGTTTAGAAGGTAAAACATATGAAATGATTGGTTTACGCTCTTGGTTAATAAAAAACAATGCATTTTTTTTTTTCGGCATTTCTACCCCCAAGGGAGTAAAAAGGGGGTTGGTACTTTGTATAAAATTTCTACAGTTTGTAAGTTGAACACCTGAACTTTTAGATTTATACTCTTGGTTGATAAAAAGACATCATGTATTTATTGGTTTTTGTAAATGCCACCCCTCAGGTGGTAAAAAGGAGGTTAAAAGTACACAAACTTCTACACTTTTAAGTGTGACACATGATATTTTAGATTTACGCTCTTGGTTGATCAAAATAATTCATTGAAGTATTTATTGGTTTTTGGAAATTCTACCCCTAAGGAGGTGAAAAGGTGGAAATTTGTTGGGCTTATATATTTGAAACTTGGCATAAATACTAACCTAAGTAAAAAGTAAAGGTTTTCTACTCCTAATAGACGATTTAGGGGGTGTTAAAGATTTTTGAAGAATTTTACTGTGTTGGGCTTATAAATTTGAAACTTGACATAAATACTAACATATGTAAATACTTTTCTACTCCTAAAAGACGATTTAGGGGGTGTTAAAGATTTTTGAAGAATTTTACTGTGTAGGGCTTCTTTTTATGATGTAGGGGAGCTCTGAGAAAGGATTTTTGGAAATTCAACCTTTAAGAGGGCGAAACTAAAAAGTCATCTGTAGGATAAAATACGGATCACGCGAACGAAGTCGCGGGCGACTAGCATTTCGCATACATTACATATAATATTTGTTTATATAATACGCACATCATATAAACGTACAAAAATAAGAATTGTAGATTAAATAAATCTAGGTAACTTAGCAGTACTCATACTGGTATTTCTGCGTCTTTACGCAGTAGGTTCTGATCATCATCATCTTCCTGCCCTTATCCCATGTTACTTGGGGTCGGCGCAACACGTTTTCTTCTTCCATACCGTTCTGTCCCCTGTCACGCTATTACTGACTCCCTTTTCCTTCATATCACTCCTCACACAGTCCATCAATCTTTTCTTTGGCCTTCCTCTTCCTCTCCATCCATCCACATTTATATTCATTACTCTTTTAGTAACATGCGTTTCATCCCTCCTCATCACATGACCATGCCGAGCCATGCCATGCCAAATTGGTTCTGGGATATTTCACTCTCTTCTCTCAGCCGCCTTTCAATAACTTTCTCCCAAACTTTCATACTATGTGACATTAGCTTTATTCCTCTATAGTTGTTGCACTCCAGTACATCACCGTTGTTTTTAAAGATGGGCACGAGTGAACTATTGCACCATTCATCAGGTATGGCTTCTTCCCGCAGCAACTTGTTGAAGAATAAAGCTAACCACGTCCATCCATCTACGCGCAATACCTTCCATACTTCAACTGGTATTCCGTCCGGACCAACTGCCTTTCCATTCTTCATTCCATTTACTGCTATTCTTACTTCATCCATACTAACCATTCTCACTAACCCCTCATTCACAGATTTACTTTCTTACACACCACTCCAGTCATTTTCCTCATTCATCAGTTTTTCAAAGTAGTCCTTCCACCTATCCTTAATGTTTTCATCATCAGACAGAATCATTCCAACTTCATCACTTATCATCTTATCTTACGAATATCTCTCGCCTTTTTCTCCCTAGCTCTAGCAAGCCGGTACAGTTCTTTTTGGCCTGCTGGACTATCCAGCGTGTCGTATATTTTATCGAGAGATTTTGCTCTCGCTATAGCCACGGTTTTCAAATCAAATCAAATGGTTTATTTGCTTAATACAGGTATCAAACAGATGTTACAAATAGATATAAAATACACTGTATCATTACCTAATAAGGTGTGCAAATATTTATATTAGCGATAATCTATTTAAATAATTATTAAAATAACATTACAAAAATAATCACACTCAAAAAATAAAACAATTAAAAATAAAATAAATTCAGAATACTAAAAATGTCAAAAGAAAATAAAATAAAAGATTGTCAGATGAATTAAATTACATGTCATAAACAAAATAAATTAAAAAGATGTCAAATTAATGCATGTCACATTATTTTAATGTCATATTATTCAATGTCAATAAATTACTTCTATTATAGGTCTCTCTCTATAATATATGTTTATCATGTAAGTAGTCCTTGACACAATAATAACATTTATGCACTAGGAATTTGTGCTAGGTAACTCTTTGACATTGTCAGGCAATTTGTTGTAAATCAATGATGACATAACAAGAATACTTTTATTGGTTAGTGCTGTTTTCCCATAGGGTATTTCAACATCTAATCTTTTTTTATCACGTAATTGTCTATAGTAGCTTTTAAAAGCAGTCTTATAATAATTAGGGTTTGATTTCACAAACACATTTAGTTCATATATGTAGAACGAAGGCATTGTCAGAATTTTCAAGCTTTTAAAATAGGGTTGACAGCTGGTAGTTTTGTCTACATTACACATTGCTCTAATGCATTTCTTTTGAGCTTTAAATACAGATTCCTTATCGACTGAGTTGCCCCAAGATATAATACCATATCTTAGAACAGGTGCCACAAGTTCATGATAAGCAGCTAATAAGGCTTCTTTATTAACAATTTTTGAGAGTTTATACAGAGCTAATGAGGATTTATTAATTCTTTTGCAGACATTTTCTAAATGTGTTTTCCATGTCAGCCTATCATCAATATTAATTCCCAGAAACTTTGTATCTGTCACAGGATGTACTATTTCGCCTTGATAACTAATGTTTATTTTTGTCAGTTTGGTTCTCTGGTGAAAGTGTATTATTTTCGTTTTGTTCATATTTATATTGAGATTATTTTCGGTTAAATTGAATTATCCTATTTTATGTTTGATTGACTACGTGCTCATAATCATTTTCTTTGTCGCTTTTTATTATGACTGTGCTATCATCTGCTAATAGTACCATTGGTTGATTGATATGGTTAGGGAGATCATTGATATATATCAAGAACAATAAAGGGCCTAGAACACTTCCTTGTGGTACTCCCATTTTTACAGTTTACGAGTTTGACCTATGTTTAATCTCAGTTCGTGTTTTCTGACATATCTGTGTTATTTCAACTACTTGTTTTCTGTTCTGCAAGTATGAATTGATGAGATCTAGCGGTTTACCTCTTATGCCACACATGCTTAATTTTTGTATTAGTATCCTATGGTCAACTCGGTCAAAGGCTTTACTCATATCCATAAAGGTTGCACATGTTGGTATTTTGTTGTCAATGGCACCCAAAATAGTTTTTAGTATTTTAAAAATTGCCATATTTATTGATTTCCCCTTGCGGAAGCCTTTCTGTTTGTCTACCAAAATATTATATTTTTCTAAATAACTGTGTAGACAGCTATATACGACATTTTCTAATAATTTTGAAATAATCGGTATCAACGATATGGGTCTATAGTTCCCCATTTTTCGTTTGTCATCTTTCTTGTTTGTTTTCTTGGCTTTTATCTTCACAGCTTCATATTCTCTCTTTTTTTCAGCTTTCAAACTAGCGTTTTCCTGTTTTACACCTTGCCATTCCTTGAATTTTTCTTCTTTTCCTTTAGGTTAGGTTAGGTTAGGTTAAGACGGGCTGGTGTCCGCAACTCCACGTCTAAGCGCGTATTTTGCGTACTTTTCTTTTCCTTTAACACATTTTGTATTTCACTTGACCACCACCATGTATCCCTATCTATCGTGCCCCTTCCTTTCGTTTCTCCCAAAATATCCTTCGCTGCACTCCTAATACAACCATCAATCTCCTTCCAACTTTCATTTACACTTCGATCTTCTCTCGCTCTCGAAACTTCTTCGCACAATCATTCTTCTCTAGCATATGCCATTTTATTTTAGGAGGAGGACGTTCTTTGCTTTTTATGCTCTGCACTTTTACCTCTTGTACCATAATCAGTAGTCTATCCGCAGCAGCTTCTGATAAGAACATTTTTATTCACAGATCAAAGAGATCTTTGAAGACAACGAAGAACTCATGAAGAGTATCCAGAGATTCCAATCTACAATAGGAGTGCAGCCGACATTCGGAAACGTGCGTAACCTGGTGACGTGCACGGCGCCGCCCGAGCCCGACACGCCGCGCGCACCGCGCCGCCAGGCTCGCGCACGTACCTACTCGCCGCGCAAGCGTCAGCTGCGCGTCTGAGTGCAAGCGTCTGCGTCGTAACCTGGTGACGTGCACGGCGCCGCCCGAGCCCGACACGCCGCGCGCACCGCGCCGCCAGGCTCGCGCACGTACCTACTCGCCGCGCAAGCGTCAGCTGCGCGTCTGAGTGCAAGCGTCTGCGTCGTAACCTGGTGACGTGCACGGCGCCGCCCGAGCCCGACACGCCGCGCGCACCGCGCCGCCAGGCTCGCGCACGTACCTACTCGCCGCGCAAGCGTCAGCTGCGCGTCTGAGTGCAAGCGTCTGCGTCGTAACCTGGTGACGTGCACGGCGCCGCCCGAGCCCGACACGCCGCGCGCACCGCGCCGCCAGGCTCGCGCACGTACCTACTCGCCGCGCAAGCGTCAGCTGCGCGTCTGAGTGCAAGCGTCTGCGTCGTAACCTGGTGACGTGCACGGCGCCGCCCGAGCCCGACACGCCGCGCGCTAAATATTAATTTTTTGTCATTCTGTCTTAAAATTTATCTAAATTTTGTTATTAAAAATAATAAAATATATGTAGTATTATTTTGGTGTTTCAATCTTATAATATTTTTTGAGCAGAACCCATTTTTTTTTCTAATATTAGAGTAGCTTATGTAAGTCTACTCCTTAACTCTATAACATCAGCTGTCTGTCAGTGAGTCCTGTCAAAATTGGTACAGCGGTTTCGGAGATAAGTTGGACCAAAAAACCGGCAAAAAAAAAACAATTTGTTTCTTTTGTTTTAAGTACCGTATTTACTTTCATATTTATTTTTATTTATTTTAAGGAATGCTTACAGACTAATGACAAACATAAAAAAAAATCGTGGGTAAGAAAAATGGCTAATTACAATTATGCATTTACTAAAACGCTATTATTTTGATATCACAAACAGACACTTCGGTTTTATTTGCAACAGATACCAGCAAAGAATCCAAGACCGGAACTAAAATATATTTGCATGCATTCAAGTTAGCCCTGGAAAATAAGACATTTGCTGGAAGAAAAAATGTAGTAAAGTGACTTTCACCTGAATTATGTTTTTCTCAAAAATGCTATGTAACGTTGCCATAACATCACTAAAAAGTATCCAGAAAATGAACTCTACCGGAGACTTATTCACAACTGTTCAGTAAGAAGCGAGATTTTAAAATTGGAATCTCCTACTGTCCAGTAAGTAAGTATGTAAATTACTTACTGGACAGTAGGTCATCCTCTTTAGATCTGCTTAGAAAAAAAAAACATAGTACCAGACACCAAGACACAGATTACAGTTTAGCCATTATAAGATGGTTATAGGAGGGAGGCTCCAAATATATATCTATCTCTCTTTTTGGTATGACATTTTATGAGATAGATATATTTTTGGAGCTTTAAACAGCCATTTTATAGTCTGTGACACTTAACGCGATGCAGAAAAAGTATGCACGTTGCGTTTTGTACTTATAGATAGATTTATTTATTTGCTTAGAATGTAGGTAAATAATACAATTAGGTGTTACAATATTTTGGATCTTTATACATTCTGCCTCATGGCATGCAAAAATTTCAGTAACTTATACTACTACAGATTATTCTATTTACTTAAAGCTAATTAATTATATAAGAACATTAAAAATTAGATAGTCTTGTCATTCAAGAAATCTGATACAGAGTAATAGCATTTTGAAACTAGTAATTTTTTAAGGTACTTTTTAAATATTCTTAGAGGTTGCTCTTTAACGATTTTTGGTATATGGTTATAAATAAGAGGAGCCATGCACATAACACTCTTTCTCAATAATGCAGTTTTATATCCACCTATGCATAACTTATCTTCGTATTGAGTTCTTAAACTTGTGGTCCTGTTTCTAGAATTTTTTAAAGTTGGGAATAAGTGGTCATTTGTTTTAACAAAAATGGCTATTTCTAATATATACAGGCATGCAAAAGTTAAAAGATTATATTTTTTTTAAAAAGGTATGCAGCTGTCGGTCACATTAAGTTTAAACATAGATCTAATACAGCGTTTTTGCGCCTTAAAAATATTTTCTCTCTCGCTACAGTTACAGCTAACTAGACTGTGGTATGCCATCAATACTGTCTGAATGTTAACTTTTTTTGATAAGCTATATAATGCATAAGCGGCTGAACTTAGTTTCTTGCATAGGTCTTCTGCTTGAGTGTTTCATGTCAGTTGGCTATCAATTGTAATTCCTAGAAATTTTGCTTCATTGACATTATCTATTGTTTGCTCATTATAATTTATGTTCATATTTGTGGCTAATATTCTTTGATAGTAACGCATTAGTTTTGTTTTCTCTAAATTTATTATTAAGTTATTTTTATTAAGCCAATTTAAACATTTTCAAGCGTAATATTGACATTAGCTTCATAAGAATCACTATTATGACACTTAATTATCAAAGTGCTGTCATCAGTAAAAAGGACCATTGGATTTGGCATTTCACTAGGCAAATCATTTACATACAGTAGAAATAATAAGGGGCCGAGTATGCTGCCCTGTGGGACACCACATTTCTTCGAGAAGAAGCGTACTTTTTTCTTTTTTGTTTTTACACAGACTCTAGAAATTTCTTTCTTTTTTAGAATTGTTTGCATCCTTTTAGGTAAGTTTTAATCAGATTAAGCACATTTCCTCGTATACCGTGTGATTCAATTTTATTTAAAAGTATGTCATGATCTACATAATCAAATGCTTTTGATAAATCAGTGAATAAGGCACATATAGGTATTTTTTATCGACTTAGTAATGTTGTAGAAGTATAGTGTGGGATTTTATGTTTGTATTTAGTAATTTCAGTTTATAAATCATGTTGGATTAAAACTTTCCATTCTAAAATTAACATGGTGTTGTGAACATAGATAATGAGTTCAAGCGAATCTGATTCGGAAATAGATGGCACTCCTCCTGATTCGAAAGCAGAGGCCGAATTAGCAAAAAACAATTTACTTCCTCCAAAATCCAAGGAGCGATATATGAAAACTTATAAAAAAATTATGAATTGGAAGGCAGAAAACAAGCCAACAGTTGGTCTGAAAATGTATTTATTGTTAAACTTTCTTTAATTTTTGACAAAAGCATTATACAAGCCTCAACCAGTAAGAAAGCCATCCTGGCCTCGTATATAACTCATGCTTGGACAGGAAGGCTTACTTACTGGATTCTGCAGTAATGTACTATTTTATGATGGTAATTATGCTTGGATGTGTGACACATCTAATAGCGACTCGAGATTTTGATGCATCGATAAAAGTTCGATCTCGAGTTAACGTTTCGATATTTTGTTATTCGAGAAAACGTCAGTCGTCTCGAATAGGTAACCCACAGTCAAGATACTCAGATCAAATCACTGAACAGAATTTCAAAGAATGCTCAACATGAGATTAGTGTAGTATCAGTCATAGAGACCACGTTCTTCAAAGCAGAACTTTTTCTAAAACTCGGCGTGCCGTTATAATGGGCGTGTATTGTCAATACTCAAACGAAATTCTCTTTTATTTAACTAAATGTTAGTCACCACACCACTATCGTATCATGACTTGTGATATGCGAATATTGTCCCTAATTATAATTAAGAGCGTTTGTGCACTCGTATTCACTTCGTTTATTTTTAACTCGTTATAGGTATGATGTTTGTAAAAATACGAATATGAATTTAATAAAAGTGCACAAACGCCCCGGTCAAACCCGGTTTCAGGCTAAACTATTTTGTCCTAGGCTTAACCGGTTTATCCTTTGCGTTCCGTGTCATGATATACCTTCTAGAATCGCGAGCAATACTGAAATCACTTCATCGCGCATTGCTCAAAACAATTCTTTACAATTTCTATACAATGGACTGATGATGATTGTGGTACATCATTTAAAAGGTAATTTTGTAAGCTTTCAAATGATATCATAAAGATATGCTGGCAATGGGTTCTGTTGGTTATCCTTTAACACTCTGTTTCTTTTTTTTTTGGAAATAATTTCGATGTACAAAAATGACTTTTCTAAAGATTTATTATATGCATTGATTTATGTTATTTACCACTCAATAGTTTGTGTTACCCACCTGGCTCTAAGGACTGTATACGGATTTTCATTGACCGAATGAGTTTCCTGCTGGAATTCTGTGGGGTTGCCTGCACTCTTCGACTAAAGTAGTTTTCAGGTCTTCAATCAATGCCGGAGCTGGACATCTTCTTCATACCCGTCTTTTCAGCTCGTCCTACATATATCCAATTGGATTCAGGTCAGGACTGAAGGCTGACCAGTCTAGTGTGGGAATCCCGACTTCTTCCAGGTACTGTCTTGTCACGGCAGCGGGCATTCACGTGCATTAGCAGGAAATCTTCGCCAATAAACGGCGGGGAGCACATGGCCTAGCAGAATGTCGTTGATGTATTTTTCTACGGTTAGCCCCTTTCCCCGACCTCCATCGGTACGAAAATCAGCCTCATCCTTTTTTGCTTCAATATTATCCCCGCCCACATATTACAGGGCCCACCCCCTATGCACTTTTCCGCAAAACAGCATTGTACGAATCGCTCCCCCGGTCTTTTATAGACTCTCCGTCGACGGCCGCTACCATACAGGCAAATTCTGATTTCGTCCGAGAACAGGACTCGGCTCCATTGCTCCATATCCCGATCTAACGTAACTTCCCTTGACGTTGCGTTAACTATGAGACACTATTGTTGAAACTCGAGCACTATGGGTATAGACATACGCAGTGTTTCTTTCAGGTACTCCTAGTAGAGTAGCCTTACTGCACCCCCGGGGCGTTTGAAACTTAATCAATAGGAATAGGTTGCCGTTCGCTCACTTTCTCGCGTCTACAGCAGCTTTACGTATATTAGCGACGAATATCCCTAGTACAACTTGGCAAATTATTTAAACCTGGTATAATTTTAGAGCTGGAAACCCTTTATTGACGTGAAGTGGCACTCAATCAGCCAATCAGGAATTGAGTAGTGCGTGACATATTAAACTAGCCAATCAGAAAACAGAATAGCGCCTAGAAAGAACGACACACTTTCGAGAATATCGCCATCCCTTTTCCTCTAAAGCTATCCTATAAGGCTCTCCCACTCTAAACAGCTGTTTATAGCGTAGATAGTAATTTCGAGAAATTTGTAGAATGAAAATTCCTTATCGTTAAGTGTACGCAAGAAAAAAGCCACGAAAAATATTTTTTTTGTAAAGAATATTATTCTTCGTGGCTTTTTCCAATGTTACTTTGACAATTTTGGTTCAGCTTTCGGCATCTTTTATTCATTAAAAATATTAATCAAAAATGGAATTAATTTTAAATATTGCTTTGTTTCCTTTATTTACTCCGCCCCCCCCCCCAGAGAATTTTGCCTGAAAGAAACACTGGACATACGGCCCTTGAGTTACGAATAACATATTTGAAAGCCAGTTAAAAGTACAGGTAAACGGCGTAAACTCACTAGGGTCTGAAATGACAATGGGCGTTCCTCAAGGCTCTATATTGGGTCCATTCCTCTTTTTACTGCGTCAAATGCAACTTATGTATTACGTTTAAAGATTAGAATTAAAAAAAACCACTTTGCCTGAAGTACACTATTACAACCTCATCATCTCCTTTTCATTGAGACAGCACCCCGCCATAGAATATCTCCATTTTAATACCTTCTTAGGAAACCACACGTACTAAAAAGTTGACTTGCCGCCTGAACAACACGTCGTATCTTCGACAGCACTTGTTCCAGATTGCGGCGTTGAAAGTTGCATCCCACGACGATAACACCGTCCAAGTAGAGTAGGCAGACGTCTCCAATTAATCCAGTAAATACCCGCTCCATCAATCTCTCAAAGCTGGCAGGAGCATTACACAATCCAAATGGCATAGCATTGACTTGCCACAATCCTTCGCGTGTAGAGAATCCTGTCGTTACCTTATCTCGATGGTCTATCTCGACCTGCGCGTAGCCACTCTTCAGATCTAAGGTGGAAACCACTTCATTCCCGTTAGCGTATCGTCGATTTTGGGCAATGAATAACTGTCTTTAATAGGCGATACTTTACACAGAAGCGCATGTTGCCGTCTTTCTTCTTTGCCAACAGTATCGGTTAATACCATGGACTGAACGAAGGCTTAATCACGCCGTCCTTCACAAGTATTGGTAGCTGGCGGACTGGGTATCTCATTTCCTGTATTAATTATGTATAGAACTAACGCTAGATAATAATAAAGCGAGGAGCCCGGTGCCGTTGAATTTAAGACCGTTACAAACCTCGTTCATTTGAATTGTAAAAGTTGTAGAAATTTGCTCTTATTAGTATAATTACTAAAAATATAGATAGTAGATACATAGTAAATTTGTTATTCTATTGCACAACATAAAGCAAAGTATTCCTTTACTAAACAGCAATCCCAAATTCCATCAAAGCCTATATTTTATCTTAAAAGAAAATTTATGACAAAACAGACGTTTTACAAAAAAAAACTTAAGCTTTAACAATAATAACATAGGCATTATTTTATTGCTAAACGGACACTTTCCAAAACGTGGCATCTATGTTTTAAAAATAATTGTGTACATCCTCAAATGTGGCGCTTTTTCCCAAAAGATTTACTTACAACATAGGTAACTATTAGCGTTGTGGCCTTTTATCACAAAACTGACACGCCTGTTTCGCCTTTCGTATGAGACGGGAAAAGTGCCGAATGCTTGGAAGCAAGCTAACGTTCAGCCTGTGCCCAAGAAGGACAGTCGGGCTGACCCGGCCAACTACAGACCCATATCAATAACGTCCATCCTCTGCAAGAGTATGGAACGAGTGCTCAACTCCAAGCTCCTGGCATACCTAGAAGATAACGACATCCTCAGTGACCGCCAATATATCTTCCGCCAAAATCGGTCAACTGGGGATCTCCTAGCGTATGCCATTCACATCTGGAGTGAGGCCATCGAGAAGCACGGGGAAGCGCTTGCCGTCTCCCTCGACATCTCGAAGGCTTTTGACAGGGTCTGGCATGAAAGCCTTATTGGTAAGCTTCCTTTATTCGGTCTGCCCAGTGGTCTGTGCGATTGGATTGCAGACTTCCTGAGGGACCGGTCCATTTGAGTGGTTATTGATGGCCGCTCGTCTGATCAACTGGGTATTAATGCCTGGGTCCCTCAGGGGTCGGTACTCTCAGCAACATTGTTCTTGCTGCACACAAACGATCTGCTAAAACCCGGCACCTTTGGGTATGCGGACGACAGCACTGTTGCTGAGAGATACGTGTCCGACGCGCGTGCTACTGGACCTCTGATCCGGTCTCTCCGGGAGGCCATGGTTGGGCGCTTGCATCTGTCCTTGAAGGCAGTCTCCGAATGGGTTGATGCCAATCCGGTCAGTTTCAATGCTGCTAAGACCTAGGCGTGTCTTTTTTCCGCTAAAAGGAGCCAATTCCACCCGGCTCCTACTTACCGAGATGTGACCGTGCCGATAACGGACCATCTTGAGCTTCTTGGCGTAACGTTGACATCGACACTCAATTTCGGCCCATACATTGAGGCAAAAGCTCAACTGGCTGCCAAAAAGTTAGGGATCCTTGCGATGGTGAGACGCCAGAACAGCTGCTTAAGTTGTATCAAGCGCAAGTTCGAGCTTGCATGGAATACTGTTCTCATCTCTGGGACGGATCTGCCAAGTACCAGCTTGATGCACTATAGTCGATCGAAGAACGGGCCAAGAGGCTCATTGGCAATGAGGCACTGGTCGATTCAAAGCTCCGCCTTGAACATCGTCGCCGAGTTGCCAGCTTGTCGGTGTTTTATCGGTTACATTTCGGGGAGTGTGCGATGGAATTGCATGATCTAATTCCGCCTAGCCCGTTTCATCATCGGACTACAAGACGTACGGCGATGCGCCATCGGTACATGGTGGACATCCCACCCATATGCACTAAACGTTATGAAAATACTTTCATTATGCGTGTGCATAAGGAGTGGAATTCCCTGCCGGAGTCTGTGTTTCTCGATAGCTACAACTTCGGCGTTTTTAAGTCAAACGTAAATAGGTTTCTTCTAGGCAAGCGTGTTACACCGTCGACCACATCGTCGCTTACCATCAGGTGGGATGGAGGTCAAGCACGAGCATATCAATAGTAAAAAAAAACTGACTTGCGCTTGCGCCTTGGTTGTGCTTTGCTCGGAACTTACTCGTAGCCATAGATGCGTGAAAATACCAAAAGGGCGCATGCATAAATTTGTGATTAAAAGGCTGATTTTGACAGGTGTCTTCGTGAAATATGAAAATAAGGATGATTTCGGACATTTTTTTAAAATTAAGAGTGATTTTGGATAATTAGGATTTGTGGCACTTTAATGTATAATTAGCGATATGATATGCCACAATCAATAGTTCATTGCATAGAAATTGTAAAAAATAGTTCTGAGCAACGCGCGATGAAGTGATTGGAGTGTATTGCTCGCGAGTGTAGTTTAGATTAGGACAATCTTGGCTTATAGGCGTGTGTAACTCTTTACGGAACCGACTCACTGATCCGGATCTTTGAAGTGATTCAAAAGATTGGTTCAGTCAAGGGCGGATTTAGGGTCTGGGGGGGGGGGCACGGGGGCACGTGCCCCCCCCCCCAGACGGTATTTTGTGTAGGTACTGTGGAGATTCCATCACAGTACATACTTAGAAGCAAATCAAATTATCAGAGTATTTAAAATATATGAATAAAATAACAGAAAGAAACTATTCACCTCTGCACTGGAGGATGTCTTCAAGGTTCTGGACTGGAGAGGGCTAATCAACGTCAACGGCGAGCATATCACTCATTTTCCAACAACAGCAACCCACAGCCGAAGCCGTGGACGACCATGTCTACCTGGGACAAACGGTCCAGCCAGGCAGGTCCAACCTGGGAGCTCGAATCGCTGTCGAGTCTACCATGAAGTACCTAGGATTGGTGCTCGACAGCCGGTGGGATTTCGGCCCCCACTTTCGGTGGCTGGCGCTCAAGTTCTTGGGCGCGGCTGGTGCGCTGTCAACGCTGCTTCCCAATCTGGTCATCATCAAATTCAGAGTCATCAGGGGGTGTTTACGCACAAGATTGGAATTTCTTTAAGAAAAACTCATAGATAACTTGAATACGTATAATTTTGATTAATTACAACTTTCTTTTTTGGAGCCGAAATGATGAGTGCAAATTTTTCTCTGGCCAACCACCTACCGCCAAATTATTTTATATAAAAAAAATAAAATGCCTGCGACGCAAAACACACAATTATGAATTGCTCTCAAAATATGAGCAGGCGCGTACATAAGCTCCCCCTGTTGAAGAACGTAGATCTTCAACCTTGAAAATCTTCACACGTAGGTAGAGGACACAGACGAACTAGAGATCGACGCACGCTGCCCTTGGTGGTGTTGATGTCTGCGACTCGGGATATGCCGTCTGGTCCAGGGAAAAGTCTGGTAACACGTCCGAGACGCCAATTTAGTGGTGGTGTATTGTCCTCTTGTACAATGACAAGGTCTCCGATGTTTAGCTTCTTATCATCAATTTTCCATTTGGTGCGTTGCTGAAGTTCGGAAATATATTCCTTTTGCCAGCGCCTCTAGAAGTTTTGCCTTATTTGCTCAAGGCGAGCGTACCGGTTATGATGGGTTGTGTTGCAGTCTTCTTGAATTACTGGAGTTGGCAGCGCATTCAGTGGTCTGCCAATCAGGAAGTGCCCTGGGGATAAGGACAGGAAATCGTCAGGGGATGAAGACATTGGACACAAGTGGCGACTATTTAAAACTGCCTCTACTTGTGCGAATAAAGTACATATTTCTTCGAACGAAAGATGGGAATTTCCCAAAACTCTTTTGACATGATATTTAGCAGCTTTTATTCCAGCTTCCCAAATTCCACCGAAATGAGGGCTATAAGCAGGTATAAATGAAAATTTTATTCCTTCCTCTGCTGCAAACTGAGAAAGAGATTCACTGTTTAATTTTAGAAAATTGCTAATTTCCTTAGCAGCGGCAACGAAATTTCGTCCGTTGTCAGAGTAAACCTCCGCTGGTCTGCCATGGCGGGCAACGAATCGTCGAAATGTCATAATAAAAGCTTCTTTTGTCATGTCAGTGCCGGGTTCTAAATGAACGCATTTGAAACGTAAACAAATAAATAGACATAAGTAGCATTTTACTAGCCTAGCACCACGTCCTTTGCGATTTAATATTAAAAATGGACCGGCGTAGTCAATTCCAACAGATTTGAAAGGAAAGTCAACGGAAACACGATTTGTTGGTAAGTTGCCCATTTTTGGGGCTATGGTTTGCCCACGAACACGCACACAAGTAACACATTGCCTTACAACGCTTCTAGCTAATCTTCTTCCGTTTATGGGCCATACAGATTCTCTGACCGTTGCTAGCAATAGCTGTGGACCAGCATGTAAGTTTCGTAAATGTTCGTGTACAAAATAAAGTTTTGTTACATAATGAGAAGAATCCAAGAGTATTGGATGTTTTTTTATTAAATGAATAATTAGAATTATGTAGTCTCCCCCCAACTCTTATTAGATTAGTTGTGGGTTCAAAAAATGGAGACAAGCATAATAATTTAGATTTAGGCAATAATGATAATTTTGATTGAATTCTTTTATATTCAAGAGGAAACGATTGTTTCTGTGAAACTCGACAAATAAAAACAAAGGAGTTACTTAATTCATGGACTGTTAAAGAGCCAGATAATCGATTAAGTCTATTTGTATGTATATTAATTGATCTTCATTGTCTGACCCTGTAATGACATCATCAACGAAGAAGTCATTTTGTATTATGGATTTAATTAATTCGTCATCACACTCTTCTCCTACCTGCCACAGACATTTAGTGCTAAGATAGCTGGCACTTGCAGTACCGTAAGTGACAGTATCTAATCGCAACGTTTGGATGGGATGCGACTCATCTTCTCTCCATAATATTAATTGAAGATCGCAATCAATTGGATCCATAGCAATTTGTCTATACATTTTAGCTATGTCTCCAGTCAAAATGTACTTATATTGACGTGCTCTTATTAGAATGGAGAATAGAGAATTTTGCAGATTAGGCCCAACCATTAAGATGTCATTTAGAGAGTAGCCCGAGGTTGTAGGAGTTGAGCCGTCAAATACTACTCGAATCTTGGTGGACTCACTGTCCTCTTTAAATACAGCATGATGGCATAAAAAATATGAAGGATTGGGTATTGCAACAGGTGACTCTGAGAGATGTCCTAGATTTGAATATTCACGTATAAATTCTACGTAATGCGACTTTAGTGTCGGGTTTTTGCTAAATCTTTTTTCAAGATTTTTGAAACGTTTTTTAGCTTGATTATAAGAATCACCGAGGCAGTCGGGTGAGGCCTTTAGTGGTAACTTCACTCTGAATCTGCCATTACTCAAACGAGTTGTGGTTTGGTGAAAGTGTTTTTCACATGTTATTTCGTTGGGACTGAGAATCCTTCTTTGAGGAAGACTCTCGAGTTCCCAGAATTTAGTGAGCATTTCATCCAAATTGTTGTTTGGAACAATTGCATGATTGCATTGAATATTTTGAGTGTATTTTTGTGCATTAATAGGGCCGGCTATAAGCCAACCTAATTTAGAATTTTGTAATTTAGGATTATTCGGGCCTAGCGAGCGTTGTTCGCAAGCTAGTATATCCCAGAAGATATCTGCACCAATGAGTATCTCAATGGAGGCAGGTTCATTGAATTTAGGATCAGCTAATATAATACCCTTTGGTATTTTCAGATGATGTATATCGACGGAAATCTTTGGAATATCTCCGGTAAGTTGGTTTAGAACATAGCAAGACAACTTAACTTGGTAAGTGCCATGGATTGATTTTAGGTGAGTAACACAACTTTCTGATATTGTGTCACATTGATTATTTCCTATTCCTATAACATTTAATGCATTTAACGGATTGCACATTAAACCTAATTTTTGTTGCAGAGATTTTGTAATGAAAGTGGATTGACTGCCACTATCTAACAGCGCGCGAACCCTTTCGGTTTTGTTATTTAGAGGATTGTGAACTTCTATAATAGCCGTAGACAAAAATACATGACCATTATTACCTTGTTGAGAGAAAACCACTACAGTCTCCCCTTTACCATCGTTATTAGCATTTTTTGTGTTACAGTTAGCTGATACGCTAGGATCGTGGAGAAGAGTATTATGCCTTTGGTTGCAATGCCGACACGAACCCATGCTGCACCCAGACGCAGGATGACCTTGGCGCAGACAATTTGTACACAATTTATATTGGGATATGCATGACATTTTCTCTTGAAAGGATTTTGATTTAAAAGTTGGACAATCATAAATCCTATGATTTCCATTGCATACTACACACAGATAAACTGTTGAAGAATTATTACGAGCTTGTGAAGTAGATGTAAAGACATTGGTATTTTGGTTACGGTTTGATTTAGAAGAAGAATTTTTATTAATATTTGGTTGAGATTGATTCGACGAGACACGTGGGTTTTGTTGTGATTTAGAATTATTGTTATTGTTTATAGATTTATTCTGATTAAATGATTCTAGTACATTAGCGCGATCAATTAAGAATCTATTAAATTGCTCCAAAGTGGGCACGTCATTTACGCAATCTATCGTGTTGCGATATTCTTCCCATTTCAATATGGTACGACTATCCAATTTAAGCAAGAAAATAAATATCAGCAACATGTCCCAGTGATCTGTAGGTAGACCTAAACTCTTTAAAGCTCTTAGATTTTTAGTGACGTTATCAACAAAACATCGAAGAGAACTGTCTGATTCACGCGTGATTAGTTGAATGTTGATTAAAGAATCTAAGTGATGATTTATGAGAATTCTTTTGTTATCGTAACGCTCGCAAACCTGTTTCCAAGCCTCCTGGTAATTAGCCGAAGATACTTCGAGATTTGATATAACACGCGCAGCGTCACCATCCAGATAAGAAACCAAATAATGAAACTTATGTATATCTTGAATGCGCTCATTTCTATGAATCAAACTAAGAAATGTGTCCCGAAATTCGAGCCAGCGGAAGTGTGATCCATCAAACTTAGAAATTTGTATTTGAGGTAATCTAAAACCCACGTTTTGATGCTCCGAGTCCGCATTTACAAGAATAGATTGACGGCGCTTACCATCATCATCACTACTATATTGTTGTAGTTCTGTTTTGGCTATAGCTATATTTTGAACTATATCTTGTTCAATGCGTTCTCGCTCATCAAGTTCTACTAGAATATTTGGAGCATTTAGAACTTCAATCTCTGTTTGCAAATCATCAAACCTTGTCGACAATCCTTGAAGCTTATTTAATCTAAGACTCAATTCCGCAAGTTCTATATTCGATAAATCAGGTAGTTTACTAATTTTATCTAAATAGTTTTTAAATTTTGTAATTTGTCCTTTAATTGAACTACGTTTTACTAGTAATTCCTTTAAAGACCCCTTGGCAGAGGATTTATCGCCACCCTCATGCGTCATTCTGAAATGTAAATCAAATAAATCAAGCGTATAACTTTAGTATTGTTACGAGCTGGGGTTCAGGGATAAATTAATTAAACAGCAGACTTCAATTAATCACTGTTTATTACAAAAAAACTTCTTAAACAATTCTATTACTTCGCACTATTTTCCGCTTTGATCGCTCTGTATCGCTTCTCAATCGAAACTGACCCACGACGAATCCGACCGCTCTTTATATAGCACGGAAGAAGTTTCTGGAACGTTCCATACTGTTCTAGATAATTCGAGAAACTTCCAGAACAATCGACTTTCGAACTCATTGTTCTCGAAGCGACTAGAAACATCCAGAATGTTCGGTTCGAACCTTCTGGAAAATTCCATTCGACACGAGCTTTCGAGAACATTAGTTCCGCTATTCAATACTAGATGGCGCCACTAGTTACTACCTAGTTATTCCTCTCGTTACTAGATGGCGTTGGCCTATCTTGTAACATTGCCTCCCTCTTAGACATGCTCGTCCCGAGCATTGTTAGACCCATGATAACGGGCCAACCGATCCACATGAACGACCTTTGATGCACCTCGGGGTCCCTTTTGAATTCGGTAGGTGACGTCATTGATCTTGGTAACCACGCGATAAGGTCCATCCCATTTTGCTTGTAATTTAGGCGATTTTCCTTTGCTCCGTGCCGGGTTATGTAACCATACAAGAGATCCTTCATCGAAGCCCTTATTGTTCGCTTTCCGATCGTAGCGGGTCTTCATCCTCTCAGACATCTGTTGACCTGTCTGTCTCATATGCTCATATACATCATCCATCCTGTTTCGTAGCTCATTCGCATAATCTGTTACATTGCGTGGAGACTCAGGCGGGATACCGGTGATTAGATCTGCAGGTAATCGTAGTTCTCTGCCGAAATTAGCAAAAGCTGGTGTTACCATTGTAGTTTCATGAACAGCACTACGATATGCCATGAGATATGGTTGAATGTGTTTGTCCCAATCCTTCTGTCTGTTTTCCACAACCTTTGCAAGATATCTCTCTAGTGACTGGTTGAATCGTTCAACCATCCCGTCTGATTGCGGATGATAAGCAGTAGTTCTGGTTTTGTGAGCACCCATCACACGACACGTCTCCTTGAACACTTCTGACTCGAAGTTCCGGCCTTGGTCACTGTGGATTTCCAAGGGTACCCCGAATCGACAAAACACTTCGTGAACTAACTTATCAGCCACCGTAACGGCTTCTTGATTGGGGATTGCAAACACTTCCGGCCATTTTGTGAAGTAGTCCATGACGACCAAGAAGTACTTGTTTCCGCTTTGGCTTTCTGGAAATGGTCCAGCAACATCTAATGCTATACGTTCCCACGGTGCACCAACATTGTAAATCTTTAGTGCCCCTCTGCTACGAGTTTGTGGTCCTTTCGCAGCCGCACAACTTGTGCATTTGCGGCACCATTCCTCAACGTCCTCTCGACAATGGATCCAGTAAAATCGTTCTCGGATCTTGATTAAAGTCCTCTTAACTCCCATGTGACCCCCTGAACATCCATTGTGGTAGAGCTGTAGGATCTCCGGCACCTTAACTTTAGGTACGACCATTTGTAGATGACACTGGTCACCGCGAGCGTTCTCCCATTTCCTGTACAGAACTCCATCCTGGATAACCAAGCTTTCCCACTGTGCCCAATAACTCTTGGTGATGGAACTGGTTGCTGCGACATCACTCCAGTGAGGCCTGGGAGCACCTGATTTCATCCATTCAAGGATCGGTTTTATGTCTCCGTCATCTTGCTGAGCACTCTGCAAGATTCCCTTACAATCTTCGCTAAGACCCGTCCTCAACATTCTCACAAATGTCGCCTGCTCAGCCTCTTGCCTGGCACAGGGCTTACATTGATCGGAACACGACCTACGCGAGAGAGCATCTGCATTACTGTGTGGTGTTCTGTTCCCGTCACATGATTGTGACTCACACACAATTTGTGAAATTGAGTTCCTTGGGGCTCTTTCATCACCAGCCACTAACTGCCACTTACTCCTGGCGTCTACTGGTTTTCCTGCTGCTGGTGACTGAATTCCACAATGGGGACTCCTTTGCTTTGGGCAGCTCAACCGGATGTGGCCTCTCTCTCCACAGCTATAGCACAGGGGTGAATTCACAACCTGCCTTATGCGGTGAGCTCGATCGTCCCGTCGTACAGCTTCCACCTCCAAAGCGTAGGCTAGGGCGTTCTTAATGTTCTTAAAATGGCCTAGCCTTACGGCAGCCCTAACCTCCAGGTCACGGATCCCATCCGTGAAAGCCTGTACGAGATTCCCATCGATCAGCACCGGTGAAGACTTGTAAGCCTTCCGGACCAGCTTTTCCACCTCCAGAGCCCACTGCTGTAGGGTTTCACCAACACGTTGCGATCGGTCCTTTAGCTGGGCGCGAAACACATGTTCCAGGTGCGCGTCGCCGTATCTAGCTTCCAATGCTTCCAGAAGCTTTTCGAAAGTAACGTCCTGTCCAAGTGCCTCTAACACAATCAAGGCCTGGTCGCGAAGACCCAAGGTTAGAGCAGTCAAGGCCTGTTCTTTGGTCCACCTATTCGCTTTCATGACGGCCTCGAACTGTATCTTATAGGCAGACCATGACGAAGAGCCGTCGAATGGTGGCACTTTAAAAGCACCTTGCGAGGGCGCAATTACCGCAGGTGCCACGGCCTCTCCTCCAGATTTGAGCCCTCGAACAATTCTCTCCAATTCGGCGATGCGGATCTCCTGCTGCTGGACCTGGTCCTTTACCTCTTTCATCTCCTTACCAATTGCAGTGCGGAGGTCCTTGATTACCATGAGCTGCTCCTCCTGACGGCGAGCTTGCTCTTCCTTGTCACGCTGTAGCTGCTCCTCTAAGCGGCGCGCCTGCTCCTCCTGACGGCGAACCTGCTCCTCCTTGTCACGCTGCAGCTGCTCCTCTAAGCGGCGCGCCTGCTCCTCCTGACGGCGAGCCTGCTCCTCCTGACGGCGAGCCTGCTCCTCTTGACGGCGAGCCTGCTCCTCCTTGTCGCGCTGCATCTGCTCCTCCAAGCGGCGAGCCTGCTCCTCCTGACGGCGAGCCTGTTCCTCCTTGTCACGCTGCAGCTGCTCTTCCAAGCGGCGAGCCTGCTCCTCCTGACGGCGAGCCTGCTCCTCCTGACGGCGAGCCTGTTCCTCCTTGTCGCGCTGCAGCTGCTCCTCCAAGCGGCGAGCCTGCTCTTGCATAAAAGTCATCAGAGCAGTGAGGTCAGGGGTCACCGGAGATTGAGCTGATGCCGCTGCCGCCGCGGAGTCTCGTTGTCCACTTGATGACGGTGAGGGAGCGTCTCCAAAGCGCCTCTGGTCTACGTCTTGCTGGCGCTGACTCCTGGTGCGCATCCCCTCCGTTTCTTCCTTCGGTAGAACCGGCATAATTTATCCCGCACTTCTGACACCAATTTGTTACGAGCGGGGGTTCAGGGATAAATTAATTAAACAGCAGACTTCAATTAATCACTGTTTATTACAAAAAAACTTCTTAAACAATTCTATTACTTCGCACTATTTTCCGCTTTGATCGCTCTGTATCGCTTCTCAATCGAAACTGACCCACGACGAATCCGACCGCTCTTTATATAGCACGGAAGAAGTTTCTGGAACGTTCCATACTGTTCTAGATAATTCGAGAAACTTCCAGAACAATCGACTTTCGAACTCATTGTTCTCGAAGCGACTAGAAACATCCAGAATGTTCGGTTCGAACCTTCTGGAAAATTCCATTCGACACGAGCTTTCGAGAACATTAGTTCCGCTATTCAATACTAGATGGCGCCACTAGTTACTACCTAGTTATTCCTCTCGTTACTAGATGGCGTTGGCCTATCTTGTAACAGTATTATACCTACTTCACTAACCAACGGAATTGAATATATCGACAATGTTCAAACGATTCGAGAAAGGAATAAAACAATGATATTCTCACGCTCCTCCTTTCGGTGGCGAATCCCTGGGAAACTGGTCTCGGCTGGCTGCAGTGCCTCACTCAGCTAGCGGGCAATGATGGCTGCAGTCTCAATCAAGCGAATTGGGCCTCAGGATAACGCCTGAAAATTTCGGCAAATCGGCTTAAATATAGGGAAAATACCGAATATATCGAGGTAGGAGTATGACAATTAGGATTATGATTTATTTACTTAGCAATACGCTATTTTGACAATAAATTTAATGAACAAGACATGAATTTGGAAAAATAAATTCAACAATTTTATAGTGGAACGGTCTATGTGGGTACCTTTACCCATACACTTATTTAGCACGATAAAACCTATAAATTTAAGAATTAAGCACAAGTAAAGGTCAAACAATTGGACTAGAGGTGTTTTAGGAACGGATTATGTGTGGAATTTGGAAATTGGTTGTACTTTGGTGGATATAACGGAACAAAGGAAGGCACTTAACTTCGTGATATGATGACTCGATGGAACTCCGGCACGATCTTTAGCTGATTCGTTGGCACGGAACACCAGCCTGGCTGCTGTTACTGTAGTAACTTCCAATTTTCGGTCTTCTTATAACGCCGAGTATGATGCAACTCGTTTACTACGTTACTGGTACTGAATTTTTGAAATAATTGTCCTGTCACGGTCGCCAAATTTCTTGTTTACGCACAAGATTGGAATTTCTTTAAGAAAAACTCATAGATAACTTGAATACGTATAATTTTGATTAATTACAACTTTCTTTTTTGGAGCCGAAATGATGAGTGCAAATTTTTCTCTGGCCAACCACCTACCGCCAAATTATTTTATATAAAAAAAATAAAATGCCTGCGACGCAAAACACACAGTTATGAATTGCTCTCAAAATATGAGCAGGCGCGTACAGGGGGTATCGCACGATCTCCTACGAGGCGGCTTGTGTACTGGCCGGATCCCCGCCCTGGGACCTGGAGGCGAAGGTACTCGCGTCAATGTACCGGTGGCGGGAGGAAACACGGGCGCGAGCAAAGGGCCGATGCAGCGACATATGGAGTTGCGTCGGTCTCAGCTTCGCGAGGTCCTGATGGCGGAATGGCTGGGCAGGCTTCAACAGTCGTCTCGCAGCCTCCTGCGGAGAGGGAGATTTCATCCGCTAACTTAATCCACAGTAGACCTCTTCCAGCCCCCCTAATTGGGTCCAGGGGCGACGGACTCGGGGACGTCCGTCGCCCTCCACACATCAGGACCCGAGGTGGCGACGCGTAGTGTTCCACGCGCGCCCCTCTTAGACGTCGCGGGGGTAGTCCAACACCTCACTCCCCCCCAACCCGAGGTCATGGCCCTCAGAGGCGGGGGTTGCGGAAGTATCGTTGTTCCTGCGACCCCGGTGTAGGTGTGAGACGGAACACCTGGGTGGTTGTTAGTCAGTTCGAGTCTGACAGACAGCTTCACCCACCCAGGGCGGAGAACATCCAATGAGGATTTTCCAACCCGGAAAAAAAAGGCAGGTCCAACCTCGAGAAAGAGGTCAACTGTCGAATCCTACTCGGGCGGGCATTATTCGGCTTCTATCTTCTCGTCCAACTTACCACAGTGTCTTAAGACGAAAGTGTACGACCAGTGTAACACACACTTATGACCTATGGCTCTGAGACGTGGTCGCTCACAATGGGCCTCATCAGAAAGCTTATTATAGTCACCCAAAGGGCAATGATGAGGGCCAGGCTCGGAGTGTCCTTGTGTGATTGGGTCAGCAATGTAGAGATTCGCAAGAGAACCAGGGTTACCGACATAGCCCGAAGAATTGCCAAACTTAAGTGGCAGTGGGCAGGGCACATTGCTCGCAGAACAGATAGCCGATGGGGCAGAAAAGTTTTGGAGTGGCGACCGCGAACCGGAAGACGTTTCGATGGAAGGTCTCCCACCAGGTGGACCAATGACCTGGTGAAGGTGCCGGGGATCCGCTGGATGCGGGACGCACGGGACCAATCAATGCCGCGACGCTTGGGGTGGCTTATGTCCAGCAGTGGAGGGCTATCGGCTGATATGATGATTTTTTTTATTTATTTGTTTACCCTCGCACAGGAACGCCTTGCAGCAATTATACCAATGGAGCACAAACTTACAAATACTGACTATAAGTCCTGGTTTCCTCACGATGTTTCCTTCACCGTTGTTAGCGATGTCCAAGACAAACTTAGAAAGTACATATGAATTGAAAAAGTCATGTTGGTACTTGCCCGGATTTGAACCCACGACCTCAAGCAAGAGAGGCGAGGTCTTAGCCACTGGGCCACCACGACATGATGATGATGAACATAAAGAACATGAGTTTAACTCTTAACTTTCATAAACCTTCCTATACATACTTGAACTTGTAGAAATAAACATGAAGTATGATACTTCAAGTTTATTTCTGACTGTTATTGTTATTTTTTTGCCCGTCCGCCCCTTGTGCCCCTCCCAGAAAAAATCCTGGATCCGCCCTTGGGTTCAGTAACAACGTTTCAAATGCATCATTTGGATCTGAAACATTACTTTGCTCAGTGCTCATTCCGCGCGACGATTGAGAGAGAGATGCAGACTGAGACACTGAGTTACTTAACTATGGACTCGCGAGTCGCGAGTGAGCGGGCGACATAATCACAATTTTTACAAGTCAGAAAGAGATACCAAATGAGATGTGTATCGCTCATACTCGACTCACAGATTTTGCGTTATCGTTATACATGCACGTAAAGATGACCACTAAGGCGCTTACGTATCAAATACTATACGGTCGCTTTTTGCATAATTATAATGTTTACACTAACAAGTTATTGTTTTACGTTGATGCGGCGGATCTTTTGAGCAGTTTGAGCCGATGATCCAAATGAGTCAAATGAAACATATCAGTGAGTCGGATCTTTTCAGTGATCGAGATGCAAATGATCCAATCCCAAAAAAGATTCATTTGGCCCACCTCTATTGGCTTAGGCTGAACCAATTGAATCGTTAAAAGTAACAAAGTAAAAATCTCATAGCGGAGGATTGTCCCTCGCCCTTTTAATATTGTCACTCATACCTTAGTCGTTTTAATTTTTAACAGACTTCAAAAAAAGGAGGAGGTTCTCAATTCGTCGGAATCTTTTTTTTTTATGTATGTTCCCCGATTACTCAAAGACGCCTGAACCGATTTTAAAAATTCTTCTTTTGTTTGAAAGGGGTCCCATAATCATCAGGTCAGGATCTGATGATGGAATCCTAGAGAAATCGAGGAAACTCCTCAAATATTATAGGCAAACATATAGCGATTTTGGTATTTTCATTAACAATGCAATATCTGCTGAAAAATAAGATCAACAACTCGTTCACGCTAGCTCGCTGTTCACTATTCGCTCCGGACCGAATGGGGGGTCGCGTGCTTGTGCCCCGCGCTTCCTTTTCGCGGCTCCGCCCTCACGTACCCTGACAGCTCGTCATGCTCCTACAGCCCGGGCGTTCAATTTGCTGAACGGCCTAATTGCTCAGGAACCTGGCGTCGACATATTTATGCTCAATGGCAAAACAATGTTAAATGTGTGTATTAAGTTTTTTAGTTTATAAGTGTTATTATATGTGTAGTGGTGGCTTGCTGTACACTTTGGTGCAAACTGTCAGTACAGCAAGTAATTGTTATAAAATAAATAAATAAATAAATTTGCACTCAGAAAGTATCATTTGGTGATGTGGAACTGATGAAGAAGACCACAGATGGCCACTGGAACTCACTATATGTCACGGGCATAAGATATCTTGAATAGTTAACCGACTATAATGAAGCAAATACTTATAAATAAATGGTACTGATGAAAACAGCACCATCGAACTGATCTGATGATGAAGCCGGAAGGTATGCACTGGAACTCTAATATAAAACAATGTATCCTAGTCGGGTTTGGGCTTATTGGAATCGCCATGAGATTTACTTTGGCTATAAATGATAATCATGTTAATTGGAGGTAGGTAAGAGAAAAATAAAAACTTTTTAACAAAAAATTAAACCGACTTCCAGAACAAAAAACTACAAAGCAAAAAATAAATTTATTTTCCGAAGACGGTGTCGAAAAACGGGCAACAATGGGTAGGTACAAAAGACACAGACTTCGGAAAATAAATTTATTTTTTGCTTTGTAGTTTTATGTTCTGGAAGTCGGTTTGATTTTTAGTTAAAAAGTTTTTGATTATTGACTCAGCGCGCGTCAGGCTAAAGTTAATTTACAAATCCTTAATTATCGGGAGTAAATCACAACTAGCTCACTACTCAGAGCTATAAAATAAGCAGTTACAGTAGTCTTACTAGCAACCAAAGTCATTTTAAACTTTCCTTTTTCATTTAATTAATTATGCATGTGTACAAGAATAACAATATTATTAATAAGGCATGTAAACTTAATAAATTATACAACACTGCTCAAATTTAACTTAACTTCTAAATCACTCTCATTTTCTATTTGAATCTCTTTGCCAAACGTTTTCTTTAACAACAAGTCAATAGCAGCTTCTTCTGAAAAAAAAAAAGAAAACCTTTTAATATTTAAACAATTGGCATAAAGTTAACTAATCCTTAAAATTGAGGCCTGTATTCACGAAAACTAGGTATTGCATTTAACTTCCACTCATAAACAGAAGTCCCTGTATAGTTTTCGGCAAGCAACTCGGCAAGAGTCGTTAGATGCGCACAATTCGTTTTTAGGTCTCTTTGGTTACCAAGCGGGACGCGGGGAACCTTTTGCACCGTTCCGAACGCGCGATTGGTTGGTCAGTTGACACAAGGATCGACTGAACAATCGCGTGGCATCCATGTTCCGATAGCTCTTTAGGGTGGTTGGTCAGTTCGGTCACTATGCGCGAACTTACCCCCATTACGGCCAAACCTTGCCAAGTTACGTGCTGACAACTATACCTTATAATTTCGACTCATAAACAGAAGTATATGTACTCCTAATTAGTTAGGTACTGTATTTTACTCCATACTCTCCGATTTATTTAATATGTACCAGCTTGGTTTAGTTATTTAGGAGGATAGCTTATATTAGATAAGTATTGTTATTTTATTTTATTGGTTTTTTCAACTAAAGATTTTATTTTGTTATTTGCGTTTCTTTTAATAGCAGTAATTTGAACTGTACACGGTTTTGTTTACACACCAATCTGTGTAAACAAAATTATTATTTAGTTTTAATAATTATGTCTTACATACAAACTTTCATTTTACAATTAGGTTTTACTTATAAACTGAAATCAACTTAATTTACTTACACACAAAAAGTAAACAGAGACACTAATATTGCAAAAATGGATTCCAATACTCTTTAGATTTGAAAATGAATCTTTTGCTGTATTTGAATTTAAATTCATCCTTCAGACAGGCAAACATTTCTGACTTGAAACTGTTCCGACTTACCTGTAACTTGAATAGCCATCAATTGATGAACTATATGTCGCGCAGTAGTTTTAAACAGATCACGACTGCTTATTTTTTTCTTCTTATAGTACGGCATGAGCAGTTTAACTACAAGTCCAGCAAGATCTACTTTTTCAGTTTTCTTTCCTGAAGTTTCATTGTTTTTATTCGTGTCGCTTTTGCGCTTATGTTTACTTTCTTTACGATGTGATTTATCTGTTTTATGTTTTTCGCTTTTACCTTCTTTCGTCTTTCGTTCATCCTTTTTACTTAAGCTAAGTTTGCGTTTAGTTATACTTTTATCTTTATCTTTATGTTTAGGCGGTGTAGGTGAAGACTTTATAGTAACTAGTGCTTCGATTTGCTCGACATCAGGGAGGTTTTCAGCAGAAGGTGCAGATTCAGGTGGCAGATCTTTAAACATTTGTAATTTTTCTAAAACAGCGTCAGCTTCTAAACATAACTTACGATGTTTGTTAAAATTTGCGTCATCACTTTCCATGTGCTCTAAAGAAGAGTTGGATTTATTTTCTTCACGATCTTTTTTGGTTTCAGATGAATCAATCGTATTTTGATTGAATTGCTCATCTTTAATTTCACTAAGTATTAACGTTTCTTCTGCACTTTTGTTTATCGTTGAATCAATACTATCATCGATCACTAATTCTTTATCAGATTCTCCATCTGACTGACCAAATAAAGATGGTAATTCTGTAGAAGTGTCGTGTCTGTGGTTTTGTTTGTCCGATTCCTTGGTACTATTTTTCTTAGAGTGTTTCTTTTTGCGATCACTTTGATCATGCTTTGATTTTTTATATTTTTTAGATGGTCTAGTTTCGCCATCGCTATCGGAAGATTCTCCAAAGAGAGCTTTGATTTTTCGCTTTGAAGGAGGTTTGTGTAATTTAAGATCTATTTCATTTTTCATTTTAGTTTTATCATTTCGCTTTTCATTATTTTCAATTTTTTTTTCATGGTCAGCTTTATGAGTTTCTTTCTGCTTATTGGGTATTCCCTGTAATGTTATATTTATTACAAATGTTTTCGATCCTTTACTATTTGTTTGTTTGCTATCTTTTGATTCTACATGGTCATCAACAGTTGGAGTATCTTCATCAGTTTTCAAAACTTCGTCATTTATGTCTTGTAATTTGAGCGTAGTATCATTACTATTTGCATGACATTCGTTTTTGACACTACTTCTGCTGTCTTCTTTATTTTCATCAATAACAAGATCATTACCATCATCTTCACTTTCATGAGGAGTATTATCAGGAGACGCTTCAGATGATTTTTTAAAAAAGCTTTTTAGTTTCGTTTGTGTTAATGGATCCCTTCTGAAAGAGTTTGCTTTTCTTTTGGATTCTTTGTCAGCTTTGGATAATTGTGGTGCTTCATTTTTTAGTTCCATATCTAATTAAAAAATAAAAAGCAATGAGTAATAATATCGATTTTATCATAATTATTTTGGCCTGGTTCGGAAATTTTGAATAGCTCAGCGTCCTAGTATGGTAAAATTAAAGTGGATTAGGTCCAATTAAAAGGCGCTTTATCCAAAGAAAGGTTTAATAATCTTTGCCACATTCACCATTCTAGCAAGCTGAGCTATTGTAACAATATCAAGGGACGCGGCCGGGCGAGGAAATGTTGGCTAAAGGAACCGCGCATAGAAAAAAATAGTCAATAATATTATAGTTAGGTACTCCGGAACTGAACAAAATCCATGAACGTACTCTATAATGACAGGATTTGCAAAGTGCAACGTGCATTTGGAAACTGTAGTACCCTCTGAGGATGGCGAGTGCCAGTGCCAGTACTCAATCGAGGCTAACACCGACTTTGTTAAGGAGGCGTAGCTTATGCAAGAGGTGTCTTGTTTCACCATTGATTCAGCTGATGGATGAGGAGCCAAACTTCAGTCGAAATAAACTAATGGATGTATTATATGTAGTTATTGTATGTAGTGTTGTATTTTTTTTTATTTCTGTCTCTAGGTAGGTAGATTCAGGCAAATATTTCTATCAATTCGATATAGTTCAAACTTTCTCTTTCTCTGACCCGATAAGCATCTGATGGAGTTAAAATCAAGGTTTTGTTGGGTAGGTTAAGATAGAGTCTGTGCGTAAAGAGAACCGTCATAAGATTTGAGGGCGTAGCTGTGTTTAATTACCGTGTTTTTATGTTGACAACACTGTTACGTCATTATAGTGCGACTGTAACATCTTGATATTTTGAAACTATGCTAGAAATATTATTATAAGTTTTCTTGTGTGTGTTTTTGTAATATTATTAGTGTTTAGTAAATATCATAATGTTAGTTCTATTTTACGCCACGGCGATTCTCTTTCCGCACTAACTCTACAAACCCGTGCCGGGTAGCTGAGGCCTTAGTGCGAGTTTTTACTCACGCTCACTCGTGATACGTAAACGATCTCTTATGTCAAAATGTATACAAAAAAAAGTGGTTTCTCCTTACCGGCACCAGACGGCGCTTATCCAGTTTCAATACAAAATGATGTTTACGTATCACGAGTGAGCGTGAGTAAAAACTCGCACTAAGGCCTCAGATGGTTGTTATATCTAATGTTTGTTCAGAGGCGGCGTGTTGTTGCTTTTGACGCGGTTTTGCCACCGTGGGGTTAAAGCATGACTGTGTGATTTGTTAAAAAAAAAAATTGCTCATGGTAATTTTATAGCTAACAATAATGTTTGTCATGACTTAAGCTGCCACTTCAGATGCGTACACCAAACTGAATAACAAATTCCATCTATAGGTAGGGATGTCTTTATAGGTAGGTATAAGCAATTAACCAGATAATGCTTGACCCTTCAAAAGACTGAATAGAAGTATTTCGACTGCGTCTACACTTCTACATAGGTTGCAGAGTTGCAAACCTTCATATTATAATGGCATGAAATTCTTATGCTTTAAGGTTGTGCTTGGTGGTACATATTTCGAATAGGTTTGAAATGAATTAATTTCGTTTCGGCTGACGGCCGGACTGACGGATTGATAGCTGTAAAAAGTATCGGTTTTAAATAAATTATTTTGTCAGAGTTTATGCGTGGTTTAAAATTGTAACGTTGTTTAATTATGCAACTATGGTGACTTGTTCTGCGACTGAATGTGACGTTACAAGACGTAATAGCCTCAATAAAAATACTCGTTTCAAAGGTTAATACAAATAGTATTGTTTCGAAGCATATTTTGTCATATTTCTGCTAATTATCAACTCAGAAAAAGATTTAAAACGTATATTTCGTATAATTAAACAGAATTTGCGAAAATATTATGTAAAATAGTAAATTGTTTGGTTAATTAAGCTAGAGCTTGACAAAGCGGTGACGTCATGAGTATCGATAAAAACGTATCGTGTTTTAGTGACATCATGACATAAATACAAACTTATTTCATCATTCATCATTTCAGCCGAAAGACGTCCACTGCTGGACATAGGCCTCCCCCAGGCGTCGCCACATTGACCGATCCCGTGCGTCTCGCATCCAGCGCCTTCCCGCAACCTTAACCAGGTCATCAGTCCACCTAGTGGGAGGCCTTCCAACGTATCGTCTTCCGGTTCGCGGTCGCCATTCCAGAACCTTTCGGCCCCATCGGCCATCCGTTCTGCGAGCAATGTGCCCTGCCCACTGCCACTTAAGTTTGGCAATTCTTCGGGCTATGTCGGTAACTTTGGTTCTCCTGCGGATATCATCATTCCTGACGTGATCACGCAAGGAAATTCCGAGCATAGCCCTCTCCATTGCCCTTTGGGTGACTTTGAGCTTTCTGATAAGGCCCATTGTGAGCGACCACGTCTCGGTCCCATAGGTGATCACTGGCAACACACACTGGTCATAGACTTTTGTCTTGAGACACTGCGGTAAATTGGACGAGAAGATACCACGCAACTTCCCGAACGCCGCCCAGCCGAGTCGGATTCGACGGTTGACCTCTTTCTCGAAATTGGACCTACCCAACTGGACCGTTTGTCCCAGGTAGACATAATCGTCTACAACTTCGAGAGTAGAGTCTCCGACCTTGATAGGAGTGGGTGTTACATGGGCATTCACCATGATCTTGGTTTTGTCCAAGTTCATTTTAAGACCCACTCTTTCGGAAGCTCTACTGAGGTCATCGAGCATTTTACTGAGGCTCTCCATGGTCTCAGCCATGACCACTATGTCGTCGCCCAAGTAACATTTTGGTGATAAGAATAAGTGCTACATGAGTTATTTAAGAGAATTTTAAGAACCTAAGGTCCTATAATGGCAGTAACATTCGGTGATATAGCGCGTTTTAACTTCCTTATAACCCCGATTTGGGCCCACGATTTTAGAGCTTAAAGTGATTTAATAGTTGTAGAGGAGTGATAAATGAGTGACAATAAAGAACTACAATAGTGCTATTGAAGCAGTGCTTACCACATTAAGTGTATTATAAGCTATACAAAGGTTGCAATTGCAAGATAAAGTAGTAATATAGTTATGAAATCCACCCTAATAACTATTTTAGTAACATATTAGTGCTTCCTCGACACAATATATACCTTAACAATATATTGTAGGTATTTAATAGTAACAAGCATCACCCAAAGCGCCAACATATTTACGTCTTTTCATCATTTTTGTGATTTGTTACCGTCAATAGTGTTAAAATATTTAGCATTACGCATTATTCATCCCCGATACAGTGATCCCGATACAGTGTTAGTGTTTGAAAGTGACTTTATGTTTATGAGGTAAGTCAATTAATGTATTTTAGATTACTGCAATGGTGTTATAATTATTAAAACTCACTGCCATGGTAAGTTTTCTGTAACAGTATATGTATGTTTTCATCTCAATTTTGAAACGCCTTAGAAATAAACTGCATTTGATGATAATAAGTATTATAAAAAATACGGGCTCAATAATTTTTCATTCCAATTATGATGAATAAAGTTCCTGGTACTGTCTATAGATATTTTAATGGAAAACTGGCAATAACATAATAAATAAGTGGGGCAATAACGAAAAGAAAAAGTTTTTCTTTAATTTTTATTATAGGTTAACTATTTATTTAATGGCGACAATTCGTAATTACTTACGGATGCTGATAACTCTTTTATCCCTAACATAGTGCTTAAAGAACGATTGCCAGCACTTATATGCCACTTGCAGTTCTACAATATGATTCTGAAAGTGAAAAGACAACAATTTTATAGGTTCAGTTTGCTTATTGGTTCTATGTAAGCCTGTAAGCTGAACATTTTCAGGGTTCTCTTATTGTTTGAATAAAACCTTTACATATCACGTACTTGACTGAATAAATCCAAGAATTCAAAAATCTATTATTTATAATAATTATGAAAACAAAAGCCTGTACGAACGTAACCTAAGCTAATATATTTTGAATTAAAGGTTGTCTTTTACTATAATACAAAACTTTCTTTTTGTATTTTGTAAACTAACTTTTAGAAGCTTAACTTGTATGTATTTTTACATTATTACAAAAAATCCTGTTGTTTCAGTAACTGACAGATAAGGGAAATATCTAAGTGATGGTAATGTTAAAGAACCTACCTAATCGACACCGCGCCCAGTTCCAGTCACACACCATTGTATTCGCATCGCCACTCGCGCCTCACCACTGCCGCTGGCGCTGCCGAGGCGCACGCTAGCTTGCTCGCTCGCTTTCTCATGTTTTATCACGGTGTTCAGATGTTTGTTTCTACCATGATACGATGTACCAGTACGGCCGAAATATCTTGGCGAGTCCAAATTTAATTTTAAATTTAGCAGTAACATTTTTTAGGAACCAAATGGTGACATGAGACGAGTATGAGTGAGAACATGCGCGGATGTTACAGTGCCTATGTTAAGATTCGCCAAGATATTTCGACCGTACTGTTAAGAAACATCTCGCTTGTTCACCGTAACAAGTGCGTAATACATAGGAACATCTTAATTGTGATGGATAATGTATGTTGAATAGTTATCGTTTATCAGAAGATATATCATGTTTATTGTGCCGTAAATAATTTTTGAAGATTTTTTATTTTGTTTAGATTTTGGAAGACATTTCTATTGGTCCTTTCACATCTGTAATGTAATAAATGTGCTGGGTCGCAGATCTGAAATGACTTTTAACCGAATAACCATACAAATGATCATGCAAAAAGGGCTCAGTAAAATTAGAATTTTTGAGGAATTTTGTTCAAACATTGACTGACTATTTGACTGATTATGTTTTTTCCTTTGTAATACTACTAATACTAAAGATATTTTGAATAAAACCAACCATTTTAAAAAGAATAATATGTTTTATTTTTACACTGCATGTAAAAGAGGTATGAAGAACAGAAAACCACTTGTTTTAAAAATAGGTAAGCCATCAAGATTTATATTCAGGTGAATATTATTTGGCAGCGGTATACAATTTTCAAGTATATTTGATAATGGCTTGATAATCCCATGATGCCAATATTCACCACATTTCATTGTTTTAAGATAAACTTTTGTCGGTGTTTGCAAAATCGTTTCGATGGTCGGATGGTAAAATATCTATAAATCTTTTGTTTAAAATCAAATCAGCTTGGCTTATATTTTTTTGTACAGCCCATGTTCGTAAATCATTAATTAAATTTATGTTTTGCATATATTCAGTCTTGCTCGTCGTCCGAGGTATTTGAACTTCTGAGAGGAAACAAAATGTTGTACTCATCTTTCGTCATATCAGTTTCCTGTTGTACGGAACCCTGTTGTATATTTGTTGCTTGCGCTTGATACAAATCGGTACCAAGGTCACTGGGATTGTAATGATGTATATTATATTGATATGAGGACTGTTCCGTGGAATCACATCATAATCTATTCTAGGACTTTGATTTGCGAAACACTGTTTCTCAACTACAAGTAATTCTTCTCTTGTCACAATGTCATCCTTTTTTCTTCAATTAATGAAATTTCATTGTGGTAGTTTTGCGATAATCCAATAATATTCTTGAATTCTTTGGAAGCGTTGCTGTTAACTCCACCGGTTCATTTTTAACTTTCCACTGTTGCATGGTAGAAACAAAAATATTACCGGATAAACCCGTTGCAAAAATTATGTTTTGTTACAATATAAGTTTACGCTACTTATATTGTAACAAAACATAATTTTTGAGGTTAGGTTATATTAAGATGCATTTAGGTGATATAAAATTCGATAACTCAACGTAAAGTGATAATTAAGAGTAATAAAGTTTGCAGATATTGTTTCTGGCCGTATATAAGTATTTTAAAAACCACTGTATTACCTAAGTTTGACCGAGTAAACCCATTATACAATCATTATTAGTTTAAAGGTGGTTTCTGATTCTTGCAGCATCCAGCTCTATAAGATTTATAATTAACACGTTTATGATACTAATAGCTTTCTTGCTAACTCTTTGGGTTCGATAGAACTCGTTAAGTGGTACAAAGTATTTTCTAACTCTATTTAAGGAAAGCCGCTGTTAGTAAGTGTTAGCAGACACCTTACAATTACTTACAGTGTTTTACGCTTCTTAAAGCTATTACAGTAAGCCTTAAGGTGTTACGAAGCATCCAACTAACTCTGTTTAAAGACATCAGCCGTTAGTAAGTGTTAGTAGACACCTTACAATTGCTTACAGTTTTTTACGCTTCTTAAAGTTATAAGAGTAAGCTATATAATGGTTCCCACCAACTCCATGCTACCGCCTTAAGTAATACAATTTTACTTTGTAACTGTTACTCCTCTTGAAGGTTTAATTATTTATGCTTAACACCATAGTAGAATCGAATGTTATTAACGGAACTCTTATATATCTTTTATAATACTATAGGAGCTAAAAAAAGGTTGCCCTTAGCGCCAAAATGTTTGTTGGGCGGCAAACCGAAGGTGAGTAATGTACTCGCCATTAACGTTGATGCCCAGCCCCCTCCAGTCCAGAACCTTGAAGACATCCTCCAGCGCAGCAGTGAACAGTTTCGGAGAAATGACGTCTCCCTGTCTCACGCCGCGCTGGAGAAGGATTGGTTTCGAGGTCTGATCCTGAAGACGGACTGACATGGTGGCGTTTTTGTACAAACACTTCAACACCTCAATGTACCGGTAGTCGATCTGGCACCGTTGGAGAGACTGCAGTACAGCCCAAGTCTCTATCGAATCGAAGGCTTTCTCGTAGTCCACAAACGCTAAACAGAGAGGCACGTTATACTCTTCGGTCTTCTGTATAACCTGCCGCAGCGTATGTATGTGGTCTACGGTGCTAAAGCCTTTTCGGAATCCGGCTTGTTCGGGGGGCTGGAAATCGTCAAACCTGCGCGCGAGACGATTCGTGATGACTCTTGAAAACAACTTGTAGACTAAGAAGTGAGATGGGCCTATAGTTCTTCAACCGGGCATTGTCGCCCTTCTTGAAGAAGAGTACCACCACACCCCTGCACCATGCCTGTGGCGTTTTGCCCTCGAGTATGACGGAATCAAACAGCTTCTGAAGGGCCCTAAGGACCGGTTTTCCACCCGCCTTCAGGAGTTCGGCCGTAATTCCGTCATCACCCGGCGCCTTGTTGTTTTTTAGCTGTTTCAGAGCCATCCTAATCTCGTACAGGCTGACGTCCGGGATATCTTCGGTATAGTGTCGGGTCAATCTAGGTCTTGGGTCGTTTGCTAGACTCGCAACGGGCTTGCTGATCGAAGTGTACAACTGCCCATAGAATGTTTCGATCTCCCTGAGAAGCTCCGGTTTGGCGGATACGATCCTGCCATCGTCGGTCTTCAGTTTCGTGAGTTGGCTCTGCCCAATAGCCAGATCCCTTGAGAACACCTTGGAGCCTTTATTTCGCCCGATAGCGTCTTTAATACGCTCAGTATTGAAGCGTCGGAGGTCTCTTTTCAAGGATTTAGAGATCTGTCTATTGAGCTGCCGGTATTTGCACGCCTCATCTGAAGACTGCAGGATCATCTCACGCCTCTCCTTCATAAGCTTGAGGGTGTGATCTGAGAGCTTTTTGTTTCTATCTGTACGACGGGTCTTGAAAAACTTAGACCCGACCGTATGGACAGCTTCCACGAACCCGTTGCTATATTCATCCACGGAGCTCCCTAGGCACTCGAAACGATTCTGGAGTTCGAGCTGAAAGCTCTCGGGGTTTTGGACTTGGATCTGTGCTGGCCGGAGCGTGGACTTCATCAGTCGAGACCTTTCAAGCTTAATATTAATGTTCAATGTGCCTCTTACCATGCGGTGATCGCTCCCGGTTTTTACCGAATTGATCACAGAGACATCATTGAACATTTGCTTCTTGGTTGACATGATGAAGTCGATCTCATTTTTTGTTGCACCATCGGGGCTCTGCCAGGTCCACTTCCTGTGTTCACGCTTTTTGAAGAAGGAGTTCATCATATAGAGGCCCTCCTTCTCCATAAAACTGGCCAGTAGGTGACCCCGGTGGTTCCGTTGTCCAACTCCAAATTGCCCCACTTGCAGCTCATCCTCGTCTCGTTTGCCCAGTTTCGCGTTGAAGTCCCCCATGACAACGGTGAAGTGAGTTTTGATACCATGCATGGCTCTGGAGATATCCTCATACATGGTCTCTACCTCATCGTCGGGGTGTGCCGAGGTTGGGGCGTAGACCTGTATGACCTTCAGCGAATATCTTGAGGATATTCTGAGTATAAGGTACGCCACCCTGGTCGACACACTCTCGATCTTCACCACGTTGTTCACAAGGGACTTGTGGACGATAAACCCGACACCACCCTGGGACTGCCGGTCACCTTCTCGGAAATAGAGTAGGTTACCGGATTTGAGGATTATCGAGTCCTCCCCCTCTCTTCGGACTTCAGATAACCCTATAATACTCCATCGCAACCTGTTCAGTTCCTCCTCGAGTTCGGTGACCTTCTCGTCGGTCCGAAGTGTGCGCGTGTTGTACGTTGCCAGGTCCAGTCGTCGGTTGTTGTTGGGTAGCCGGATCTCGTCCGGAGATTCTTAGCACCCCTTGCCATGCCGTAGCCTCGACCGCTACCGTAGTCGAGGGTAGGCAAGCTGCCGGGTACCAGGGTCCATTTTTTATTTGTGCTATTCATTGGGGGGGTTTTGCCATAATCGCCACGCTTGGCAGGCGGGTTGGCGATCACAGTATGGTTGTTATAGAAGCACAGAGAACGCTGCTGCCCATTCTCTGGTTTGTCCCTTAGTCGCCTCTTACGACACCCACGGGAAGACATGGGATGGTGAAATTCTTTACGTCCGGCACCATACGGAACTTATTCAAACTTATTTAGTCAAGTTAAAAACCTGAAGTTTTGAAGAAATTTCGGTGTTATATTATCAGTATGAAAATAAATATTGATTTACGGAGCAGCCAATGTCTTTCATTGATCTGTGAGTTGCAGGGCCCGATCTAGCAATTACTTCGGTCCAGGCATAGAAAATATTTGCTACCCTATAAAATGACGTAAATGTTTTAGGATATATTCTACTTTTTGACAACTTCGAGCGTAGTCAAACGGAATGAACTCGAAAATTTCGAATTTCCGCATTATGAATGTTAAGTTATTTAAAGGTGAGTTTACAACAACAACCAATAACATTCGACAGCGAAGCGAGCTTGAAAATTTGAGCACCACACAACGAATAAGTTAGGTTTTCTGATGAAATGAAAAGGGCTTTTATTCCAGTTTGGCCGCCCTCATTTATGCCGCTCTGAGCATTTCCCCGGCTGCCCCCCCCCCCCCCCCCCCCCACCTTCCCCTAGATCCGGCCCTGGTAAGTTGGGTAACTCCCATGCCTTGTATGACTGCGGGGGACGACAAGGGATTTGACACAAACATATAAAGTCGATATCTATTTGATCCTATGTTTTGCTATTTATTACATATAAGTTGTTTATTTAATACCCGATACATATCGAATAGTGTGTACATAACAATTCCAGAAAAGAATATTTTATTGTTTCATAGTTTTTAGTGTGTTTTTTCAGGAGTCGGGTTTTAGTTTTTGAACTTATTTTTTATTTGTGTTAGCTTAAACTACTACTGCTGAGCTGAGGCAAGTAAGTAAGTTATTTAATAATTATAAATAAATGCACCTTATCAATCAAGCTTACCTAGTTGTGATGCTGTAATAAAACTATTACAGTTATTGCCTCTTTTTTTCTCAAAATCTTTATAGAAGTCATTGAGCGTGCTGCTTTTCTTTGGATCGAAATTTTTTAACTGAGGATAAACCTGATCTTTACACGATTTAACTGCTGATATCTGAAAATAAGAACAGTTTTATAAAACATTGCAAGTAGTACTTTACTAGATAATGTATCGGACAGTAAACGCCTCACCAATTTGGACATGGCTCGCCTATATAAACTGATAACCGTGCTACTGGAAAATGCCTCGTATTCCAATTCTATGGCGCACTTTTCTATGTTGTGTCTCGAAAGCGGCTTGTCGAATCGGTCTACTTCCTTCGTACTTTGATAGTTGATATTTAAGGCATCGGTAAGTAGCGTAAGGTAGCCATCGCGGCTCGCTACCGATAATCCATTTACCTGAAATTAAATGTATCACTATAATTTGGTTGTTGAGATCACATTTTAGTATGAGGTCGTATTGGCATCATGATTTCAATAAAAACCGGCCAAGTACGAGTCTTGGCAGATAAGAAGGAAACAAAAAGAAAAAAATAGTACGAGTCAGATACGCGCACGAAGGGTTCCTTACCATTATCGCAAAAAACGGCAAAATATCACGTTGGTTAATGGGAGCCCCACGTATTTGTTGTTATAGCGGCAACAGAAATACATCATCTGTTAAAATTTCAACTGTCTAGCTACCACAGTTCATGAGACATAGCTTGGTGACAGACAGACGGACGGTGGAGTCTTAGTAATAGCACCCCGTTTTTACCCTTTGGGTACGGAACCCTAACAAGAAAGACGGAACTATACTTAACCGATTTTAGGAGGCATTATGATGGCATTAATATTTATAATACGGCCCGCGAACTGCAATGTCAAGTAATGATAGGCCTACTATGTGACAACATTTTTGAGTATGGCCCGGCAATACTGACAATATTATTTCAGTAAATACGGTCCGGCAACTGGTAGTAATTGTGTTTATGCTAGCAACAATAATCGCATCGCAAATGCTCTTTTATATTTTTTCTTTATTTTCATATTATTGTATTATTGTATTTTTCAGTAGGGCGATGTAGTATGTTTTCAAATAATCTTTATGCGTCTCGTCGTATCTAAAAGCGTGATCCTGGTGCCTTGGGAAAGCACCATGATTATTTTCCCAAACCCCCCCTTTTATATGAAAAATGTCGAATAGCGAGAATATTATGTCATGCGATCCGGCTAACCCCCGGCGCTCGCAGGTATCCGGGCCTGCGAGTGTGAAATTTGTTACCGAAGACCGCACAGGGTTGGGCGACCAGGCCTCTGTGTTGGTGAATGCGGCTGGCAGCAGTGGCAACGGCAGTAGTAGCGGTAAGAAGCTTGTTCAGCAGGCCTTCCACCCAAGTCTGTTCATAAGACAAAGGTCATCTTCCTTGGGTAGTAATACTCTTACCGGGAATCAAATCACCTCTGGGGATCAACCTCTGACTGTCGATACTGAGGTCGTGTCAACAGAATTTGGCCCTCCAAGCTGGCAGAGAGTACCTGTTAGCCGAAATCCTAAAAGGAGGAAAATGTCAAATGGCTCCTCTCCTGAAGCTATAAAAACCTCTAATAGCTTCACAGGTCTAACAATTGATCTCACTGAGATGGGTGGCGTAGCCAGCGTAGTAGATAAGCGACCCTCTAAACCACCCCCAATAGTTTTATATGGTGTGGAAGATGTTAATAAGCTCACCGAACTTCTTAAAACTGTAGTAGAAAAAGGCCAGATTACCTTTAAAATTGTTAATCGAAATCAACTAAGAATAAGTAGCATAAACATTGAAGCTTATAAGCGGATAATAAAGATAGTTCGGGAGAGTGGACTGATTGGTCACACCTTTAACCGTAAAGACGAGAGATGCTTCAGAGTGGTTATCCGAAACCTCCACCCGACTACACCAATATCCGCGATCAAGGAAGATATTGAGGCTACAGGCAACATAGTCTCTGGAGAGATTATAAATGCAAAATTTGGGCCGGATAAAAAACCGACATCCACATTTTTTGTTAATCTTGCACCAGGACCGAATAATAAGGCAGTTAAAGAACTTAAATACATATATCACCAATCGGTTACCATTGAAGATCCGAGGAAACGAACTTCTATAGTGCAATGCCAAAGATGCCAACAATATGGGCACTCAAAGAACTATTGTATGCGCCCCTATCGCTGCGTGAAGTGTGGCCAGTCACACAAGACATCAGAATGCCAAAAACGTGACCGCACTACTCCCGCCCAATGTGCGCTATGCAATGGGCCACACCCCGCAAACTATAAAGGGTGCGAATTCTATAGAGAAATTCTACAGAGACACTCTAAGCCTAAACACCTACGGGAGGAATCAATCAAGCAAATATTTTCAACTGAAAAAGCGAGTGATAGGCCAGTTTCAAGCATTGCTGTTGAAAATAAAGAACACAATGAACCTAAAACCAAAATGTACTCAGATGCCACACGGAACAAAATAAAATAAAACCAAGAAGCTGTAATCCCTCAGCCTCCATTAGACATGGTACAGATTCTTACGAAGCAGTTTGAGAAATTTGACATCATCTTACAACAGATGAGCACCCTGATGATGCTCATGACACAACTCGTCGACAAACTGACAAAATGACTGTAGTTCGCATGGCAACATGGAACATAAACGGACTGACTCCTAACAAACACGAAGCAGAAACGTTTATGATTCAACATAATTTGGATTTGCTATTGGTGACCGAAGCTCACGGTACTGCAACCACAAACATTAAGTATAAGAATTATGAATGCTATCTCACTGCACACCCGGATGGGACCGGACATGCTGGTACTGCGATCATCATCAAAAAATCAATAAAACACCATTTGAAGCCAGAATATAGAACCAGTCACATCCAGGCTACCACAGTAGCAGTCGAGGATAGAAATGGTTACTTCAATGTCTCTTCTGTGTATTGTCCACCTAAACACAAAGTGTCTCAGGAAATGTTTACAGAATTTTTTCGGACACTTGGAAATCGATTTCTTGCGGGTGGAGACTGGAACTCCAAAAACACACACTGGGGATCTAGGTTAACCAATACCAGGGGCAGACAGTTAAAACTCAGTATAGATTCCAACAATGTAATTACTGCTTCCTCATGTGAGCCCACACATTGGCCGTCCGACGTCTCTAAGGTTCCAGATCTAATTGACTTCTTCGTTATTAAAGGATTTTCTTCGCACTATACCAAATGTGAATCCTGTAACGATAGCTCCTCGGATCACACACCAGTATTGCTCACCCTAAGTTCGAAGATTATAGAACATTCTCCTCCAGATAGGCTGTACAACAGAAAGACAGACTGGACCTCATTTAGAGATTACATTGATGAGAACCTTCAGTTAAAAGTTGCTCTAAAGACGCCTGAGGACATCGATAGCGCCACGAAACATGTTACGAATATTATCCAGGAGGCTTGTTGGAAGAGTACACCCTTGTTGGACCATAGGGAGCAGATAAGCAACTACCCGCTGGAAATCAAAAAAGCGATCCTGGAAAGACGTAGGCTGCGACGTATTTGGCAGCTGAGCAGACTAGCATCTGATAAGACGAATTTCAACCGGCAAGCGTCATGTTTGAGAGTAATGCTGAAGACTTGGCACAACAGGACTCTCGAGGCTCAACTTGCATCTCTGACACCCACTGCAGCCACTAATTACTCTTTGTGGAAATTCACGAAATCTTATGACAGACCACAAGTGGCAAAGTCTCCACTCCGAAGTAGCAATGGTTGGACCCGCACGCCGCAAGAAAAGGTGGACCTATTCGCAGAACATTTATCAAATGTTTTCACTCCAAATCGCGTTAGTGATACAGATTCTGAAGCGGAGGTAGAATCTGTTCTTGCTCAGCCCCTCCAAATGTCGCTGCCAACAGTTCCGGTCACGGTACGGGAGGTCTGGAAGACAATTAATGATCTCAAAGGCAAAAAGGCACCGGGATATGACCTCATCACAAAATAAATCTTGAGGGAATTACCAAGAAAAGCGCTGGTCTTCCTGACAATGCTCTATAATGGTATCTTAAGGGTCCAAAACTTCCCAGATCATTGGAAGGTGTCACAAATACTGATGATACACAAGGCAGGAAAACCAGTAACCCAAACCACCTCATACAGGCCCATCAGTCTACTGCCCATACTGTCGAAGGTCTGTGAAAAATTAATTCTTCGCCGCATCATGCCAATGCTGGAAAATAATAACATCGTTCCTGACCATCAATTCGGCTTCCGGCAGCGACACTCTACCATAGAGCAGGTACACCGAGTTGTAGAAAAGATAAGGAAATCCTTGGAAGAAAAAGAATACTGTTCGTCTGAATTCTTAGACATCCAGCAGGCTTTCGACAAAGTCTGGCATGATGGTCTTCTCTGTAAGATACGGACATGCCTTCCCCACAGCTACTTCATCTTGCTGAAATCTTACCTGACAGAGAGAATCTTCCAAGTCAAGGAAGGTGATACGACCTCGAAATTCTACCAGGTTAGGGCGGGGGTACCTCAGGGTTCAGTGTTGGGACCGATATTGTACACCCTGTATACTTCAGATCTGCCTCAGGTGGAGGGAGTAACGATTGCTACTTATGCCGACGACACTGCAATAATGGCTAGCAACCGACACCCTGATGTGGCTGCAGAACAACTTCAACAGGGACTCGACGCTATTGCAGAGTGGCTTAATAAATGGAGGATCAAAGCAAGCATAACGAAGTCGGTGCAGGTAACCTTCACACTTCGCGGTGGAAACTGCCCCCCTGTGCACCTGGAAAACTCTACTTTACCCCACCAGGACAGAGTAAGATATCTAGGCTTACACTTGGATCGTCGTCTGACATGGAGGCAGCACATCGAAAGTAAGATGGAAGAACTCAACATTAGGCATAGAAATCTCTACTGGATGCTAGGTCGCAACAGTAAGCTATCAATAGACAACAAACTATTGATATACAATTCAATATTAAAGCCCGCCTGGATGTACGGTGTACAACTATGGGGCAGCGCAAGTAACTCCAACTTGATGATATTGCAAAGAGCACAGGACACTATACTTCGAACCATAGCGCATGTCCCATGGTTCATCACAAACACCGAAATCTACACACATCTGGGTATGAGCACCGTGAGAGAGGAAATTGAGGTCTCCACACGAAACTATCAAAAGCGGCTGGAAAATCACCCGAACATACTTGCGGCGCGCCTAATTAAGCGTAGCTACAAAAAACGCCTCAAAAGGAAAGACATTGTATAGAGAAGTCTGAGTCTATTAAATAATGAGTGGCTGTCCTCGCTGGAGGATGCCCTCAACCTGCCAAACCGCACACAAAAAACCTGCTTATAGTTAGTTACTGATTGCAGATAAGAACAGAGAAAAAAAAAAAAAAAAATCTTTATAGCAAATATACTCTATAAAAACTACAAAATATCCTTGGCAGCAGAGTTATTTTAAAGTCTACTATTATAAATTTATTTGCTTTGAATGTAGGTAGGGGTAACGGGTTTGTGTTATCTTTATAGTGTTGACTCTATTGGTTGGTAATCAAAACAATGCTTATACATCTACGAGACCTACTTTATTGCCTGTACTTTCAGCTGCTTTGCATTTTGAATGTTTGGCGGATTCAGCCTCAATACTTGATTTCTTGTCTTCAGTGCGTTTTTTTCTATTGGCAAACTCTTGCATTATGAGAGATTTAGTTTCTTGTGCAATACGACGCCGGTTGCTTTCACCATCTGATTCACCGCTATCGTCTCCGCCGCCGAAATATGATGCCGCTTCTCTGAAATAGTAACAAAACATATTTAGTTAGGATATCATTCAGAAGATGTAGACACCAGCGCTGCCGCAACTCACTATTATGTAGGTTTTCAGAAAATTCAGTTCAGTTTCAATGTACAAAACTACCAGTAAATCATATAAGCTGTCGCCAGCTGGAGGGCAAAGAACAAGTAGGTATGCTACATCAGTACAGTGTGTTGATAAAAGACACAATGATTATGAAAAGGCAATAACATTAGCTGTCCCTGGCGGCCCTCCCCGTAGAGGTCGGCGCAGTCCTGGTGCACGACCAGCCCGCCGGAGCGCAGCTGCGCGGAGGAGGCGCGGCGCTGATGCTGCTCCAGCGCGCGCCGCACGCTGCGCTCGTCGGCGCACACGTCGCAGCGCCCGTCGCACTTCGGGATCTCCTCACCGAAGTACTCCGCGAACACTTTGTGCCTGCACCTGAGTATAAATCTCCTATTAACTTTTATTCTAAACTAATTTAATTCAACGCTCTTCAAACTCGCCTCAGACCTACACTTACTTGATATTTTCACAGTATTTCACCATAATTTCAAAGCTCTTGAAGGCCGTTTTACACCGATTCTTTTCTTCTGGTGTCTTTGCTCGTCCTACTTCCTTTTTCATCAAAAAGTCAACTGCGTTGCGTTCACTGCGGCAGTAGTAAATACGGCAAAAAGCTGGTTTTCCATCACGACCAGCTCTACCAGATTCCTGTTTTGAAATTATAGTTATGAAAACATTCAACAGCTACACAGCCAAAAGCGGTATGGGGTGTGCGGCCGAGTGCAATTTCCGTGTTTAGGATACTGGCAATTAGTAAAAACCCAAGGCAAGAGAAAAGTTTTAAGCACAACTGTTAACGTTATTTCCTTAAGGCTTCGAAATTGCAATTTACCGATAAATCGCTTAATCGGTTTTAAGTTACATGTACCTTAAGTGTACACATACGTACATTTCCAATGGCGAATCCGGGATGCATTTTTGATATTTCGGCCAGATTGAGCCAGTCGGGATTATTCTATATTATTATAGGTATTGGTACCTTGTTAGAACTTTGTTTGATGATTGTATCGATGTTACACTAGCCAAAGCACTAGGACACTAAGGCCGAGTTTTTCACCTCTAAATTATCGCAGAATTAATGTGACAAATTGTCAAGCACGCATTATCCGCTGTGATTGGTTGAATTATTTTTTATAAATAGTACATAGGTCTCCGAGCCTCAACTGAGCTGTCTGAGAGGAGCGAGTGCCCCTGTTGCCCCCCTCCCTCTGGATCCACCTATGTTCATTTGTTAATAAAAGGTAAGTAATGGTGTAATTTTCATAGACGTCTCGAAAACAAATCTTTTTTTAATCATTCGAAGATATTATTATTAATAGCGTAGTTTCGAGGCGCTCGCCAGCTTCGAAATTCCGCCTGAATTTTATAGGACTGATGACAGATGTTATCTAGCGTTTTACGTTAGCAAATAAAAGCAGAATAAAGTGGGTTATTATGCAGTGGTATAAGAATTTGGATAGTAAGCGGTTGATTTCTAACTTGATAGTAGGCGGCGACATTTTGCGCAATACCCCAGTGCGCAACGGCGCGGACGCTCGCCTTGTCCACGCCCATGCCGAACGACACCGTGGCGCACACGCATGGCACCTCGCCGTGCGACCACCTCTCCTGTACCGATATGCGGTCACCCGACTTCATACCTGAAATAACAGTGAAACTTAGGAACACATCCACAAATTATGGTTTCATTTAATTTATTAATTCCAAAATGTTAACTCATTTAACATTAGGCATTTTTTTAAATAATAGTACCACACACCTATATTTAAATAATAAATAAAACATAATAAGCATTTGCAAAGCATACCTCCGTGATAAGCTAAAGAGTTTAGACCCCTTTTAGTTAACATGTTAGCTAAATCTTCAGTTTGTTCTCGGGTTCGACAGTAAACAATAACAGCATTTTTATCTTTCTGAAATATGGTATAAGCACAATTAAACAATTTGAAACATTGCCAATTTAGACAAAATGTAATAGTAAAGTAAAGGAATAGCAGGATACTAACTGGTTTGACATTTTCATCCTCTTTCAGGCTTTTTTTTAAGAATTCCATTAAATGACTCACTTCATCATCTATACAGTTTTGATACATTACATCATAAAATAAATTTCTTCTGAAACTTGGTGTTTTGTATTGTGCCACTGGTAGCAACAGCTTGAGATTAGACAGAATATCTTTCGCCACTTCTGCACTTGCTGTTGCAGTGAGAGCAACCCATGGTACACTTTTATACTGCTCTCTGAGGTTACCTAACTTCAGATAATCTGGCCTAAAGTCATGTCCCCACTCGCTCACACAATGAGCCTCATCCACAACCACATATGAAACTTTCTTGTATTTGACCAGATGCTCCATTAGAGACTTAAATGTGCCAGTTGCAGCCTGTTCAGGAGTTACATATAAAAATCTAGTGCTAGGTTTCATACTCCTTAAATCATTAAGAACTCTCTCTCTGTCTTTTGATGTCATTTTAGAGTTAATGGACTCAGCAATTATTTTTATTTTAGAGAGGTGATCAATTTGGTCTTTGATAAGAGCCAATAGTGGAGAGAATACAATTGCAACTTTGTTGTCCTGCAACATTGCTGGCAGTTGGAAGCATAAAGACTTTCCAGAGCCTGTGGGCATTGATACATACACATCATGAACACCTGAAATCATATAAGTTAGATGAAGATCCCTAATATTAAAATATAAATTTAATGAAGCCTACATAATCATTTAACCATATTTATTGGACATATGAGAACCTTTCTGACAAATGAGTAGATGAATAAACTATATTTAGTTTCCCAGCAAGGATGCCTTTATGAACCATAAAGGGAATCAAGACAAGCTCAAACTGTAAACTTATTGGAGAAAATGGGTGGGCCATCTTTGTCTAAAAATAAGCTATTAATTATAATGGGAGATTAAACCTATATTATAGAATGTTGGTAAGTATTTAGGTTATTGGTATCTAATCAGGCACTTTTAAGCTGCATATTGCTTTTACTTGTTCAAATGTATAGCACTAATTTTAGAATAGGGATCACTCAACTGTGGTGATTAATGCTCGTGTGTGCCTTCTCTGTATGAGAAGAGGCCTTTGCCCAACAGTGGGACGGTAACTGGCTGGTATTATTTATTTATGATATGGGCATAATGCACGCTAAAATCTGATTTTAATTTGCTTAATTTATATTCCTTACCTCTTGCGATTGCCCTAATCGCACGCTCTTGAAGTTCACTTTTGAACTTGCGATGTCCAAAACATTCAAACATTTTCTCTATTACGTTGTCCATTATGAAAGCTGTTTTTGCACTATAGACACCAGCAAGATTATGGTACGTGAATTGTGAAAACTTTTAACCACGACAAGTCTGAAAGCATATTATTTAAAAAAATTGTAATATTTTAATATAAATAAAGAATAAAAACAACCTCAAACTGTTTGGTATTTAGATACGACATTTCTGATACTGAATGACAACACGATGACATTGACGGTTGTTGACATTGACATAATTGACAATTTTGTCATAATTTTCATATTTGTTTTAGGGAATTTAATGATCCGGCTACCAAGGTTTTTCTTTACTCTTTTTGCTGGAAAAAATAAAAGGTATACAAAAGTTTTATACAGGGTTTCCTTTGCTGTCACTTAAATCTAAAATCTATCTAACACCTTAAAACGAGCAATTCTTGTATATATGTACATATAATCTGAATCTCGGATACGGCTCCAACGATTTTCATGAAATTTAGTATCGGCGATAAATTGATTGAGAAAACGTTGTTTTTTCTATTTTCACCGCAGCAGAGCTCGGTCGCCTAGGTACTAAAAATGATATGAGAAGATGTTTATTTCATAGAACAACCAATTCAACACATAACATCATAACTATATTTTGCAACAATATAAATATTTATAAACCGACATTAAAAAGCATCTCAGAAGCCTAGAGTTCGGAACTTTTGCAGTAATCACACACTGAGAAAACGATCACTCAGTGATAAAACTGTATCAAATCCACACTGCATCGTACTAAAGTGACTATTCTTAACCAGGAATTAATCAGAATATAAAAAAAGTAACCTAACAAAAACACCAAAAAAAAAACTATCAAAATCAATAATTTTCATAGAACAACCCAAAAAATTAAAAAATGTAATAAATAATAATATATAACTAAAACCTCACCGCAGTAGTTGACGTCGTGGTGAGGCTTGCGCGCTTCAATGATCCCTAGGTCTGTGCCGGTAATTTTACTTTGCCGCAACATGCCTAAGATAAAGGGCCAGACCAAGAGAGACAATCCGCAGGGCAGCTTTGTGGCGAGCTGGTGGGCAATGGCGACCAGACGGACCTGATCTCCAGGAAGAAGTCTTGTCCCTCATCTTCGGCTTGCCTTTATTGGCCGGTCGGAGTGAACGCTGACGGGGAACAGAGCTCCCACCTCTCTCTTGCCTTAATTGGCTGGCTTGAGTGGAGCCTCGTAAGAGCAAACGTGCTCGGAGGAAGGAAGTTAACCCAGTAACATACTGGTAGGGATCTTGAACATACTTTCTGGATTGTCCTGATAGCCGTGGTATACCTCTCCACTCCTCAAGCACCTGCGGTTATGTTGCCCCCTTGGCGCTTCGTCACGAAAGTGCAAGCAACCCTTTATGGGGGCCCATTCATTGAGTGTGCCAGTCACCCTGTGCTATTTTATAGCCGTGTAGTTCAACAGTGGTCAAGCAGGGGCCAGTAGTCCATCTATAGTTTTAGGCAATCGATCCACTAAACCTAGCAAACCAATACATATTTTCTCCATATTTTGTAATAGTCCTGCACCAACCGGGGATTGCCCTTGGGTGCACTTTCCCAGTGCATACTGGGGAAAATAGTCAGTTGGTGTCACATTGCCTGATACATGCCTAACAAGGCCTCATCGATTTGGCTTCGGCCCCTCGCATGCCTTACAAAGAACCGTGACCCCAGGGTCCCGAGATTGTCAATGCTATATTTTTTTTTTGTCTAGCAAGGAAATTCTTAATCTATGGTACAGACGGTGTTACCTTCCCCAAATTTTCGGTATCCCACGTTTTCTGAATAATGCATGGTAATAATGGCCAAATAGAAAAATAATTGTTGTTTCAAACTATTCGATGCCCACGGTTGGTTAAAGTGTGTATCATCATCATCAATATCAGACGGAAGACGTCCACTGCTGGAAATAGGCCTCCCCAAGCGTCGCCACACTGATCGGTCCCGTGCGTCTCGCATCCAGCGGATCCCAGCAACCTTCACCAAGCCATCGGTCCAACTGGTGAGAGGCCTTCCAACACAACGCTTCCGGTTCGCGGTCGCCACTCCAGAACCTTTCTGCCCCATCGGCCATCCGTTCTGCGAGCAATGTTCCCTGCCCACTGCCACTTAAGTTTTGAAATTCTTCAATTTTCAAGTGTTTATAGTTCTCGCCAAACTTCTCAGCCGCCCTGAAGTTTCCAATGCCCAAAGCACGGCGCGGTGCTGTTTTTATGAGATTTACTAATGTGTAGCCATTGTAGCCAACTTCAGGGCGGCCAAGAAGTTTGGCGAAAACTATATTAACAAATACTTTACAGTTTACAGGTTCATGGCGCTTCCACTGTTAAAAAGTTTCCAGATCTCAATTTGAGCTAAGGCTCATCATTCTAAAACGCCTAATTCGGCAAACCCTACTATTTGCTTTGTTACAACTAATTATAGGAAAAGGTAAAATAATTTAAATAAAAATCTCATTAGCAATAAGGACTATTTTAATGTTAAAAAAATATTTACTTACAATAACAATATCTATCTTTAGGCATATGTAATTTTCGTATTTAATTATCATTAATTTACACACGGCGCCAAAACATACAATAAAAATTAAAATGTATAAAACCCCCGACACCTAAAAAATAAGCCCCGTCCGTACTCGCGTCGGTGTAACGTTAAGTAAATAAAATAAACAAAAGTAGCTAAAATAAACGTTTGCGATTCCCCGACGCGAGAGGCTCCTCTCTTTTTCCGTCAGGGGTTAAAAACAGCTTTACGACCAGTGAAATCAAAAGGTTATTTTCACCACATATATGGACTATTATTTCTATAAATGCGAAAACTACGCATACCTTACAATATAAATTACAATATCACAAGAATCGACTTTGTTTTTATAATATTTTAAATAACGGAAATCGATTTAAAGTCTGATATGGGTTAAACATACGACATAAATACATTTTTTCATATCTTAAAAGAATATCTTATAATGGTAGTCATAAACAAGGCCACTAGTGCTAGTCTCTTAATAATTGTTAATGAAACAACCGAGACTTATTGCTACACTGCAGCGTATTATATATAGCGTATATTGTCAAAACGCTTTGCTTTGCCGAATTCATAACGCAATCAGGCTGCCGGTCCAGTCACGGCCACCACTCGGGCACTGCCATGAAGCCTGTCAAGACAAGGCGTTTTGCGCACAAGAGTCGTGCGATGCCGAGACACGAGACTGGCCGTTTGCCGTTTTGCACGCGTAATACTTGCGAGGTCTTTACTTGAGGTTCGCGCGCATTCCTGCATCCGCCCTGAAGCTCACATTTCAATGAACATTATTTTGCAGGGTCGGAGCGGTGTCGCATAAGTCGGCTACGATCTTAAATCGCTTTGCGTGGACAAGAACATAGTAAGTAGAAGTAGGTTAACCGCGGCGATTGGAACATCTAGAGTGCGTCAAATTCATAGCGTAAGTATTTCATGGCGACCTGTCACTAGTTGCCTAGGTTGCAGCGGTACAGATAAAAATGATTTATGTTGCTATAGCCCACATGAGCACGGGCATCTCGCGACATCTTTTTATCACGCACTATATTATTAACTAAGCATTGAAAATTTAATCTAAAGAGTGCATCCCCGCTCGGCAAAACGCCGAGAGTTAAAAAGCAGTCCGTGATAAAAAAGACACGTTTCAGATACAAAGACCTATGCAAAAGTTGGCTTACTAAAAGAAAAAACCTCTAATCATATATTTCAGTGAAGCTTTCATTAAAATGCCGTTGCTTAGAGCTATAATGAGTAAATACTTTTGCTTATTGTACATCTAGAACAACACTAATACTTTCTTGAAATTAAAATCATTGATCAGCAAGACTTATCGTTGTCCTTGCGACTAGACTACGCTATCAGTCTAGAACTACTCAACAATATATATGAATATTTATAAATGTCTATAACCTCATAAGAAACAATACACATTGGCATTTGAATACCAAATGAGAATAATAACAAGTTCACAATCAGACGCACATAGGGCATTTTCTGATTGTTTTAACTATTGTTTTTGTTATTTGGATAGTGAACCTGTAAATGAATCCAAGCAAACTTAAACCTTAATTATAGTTCGCATTTCAATCTCAGTTTTAATCAGTCATAAGCACAAATTTTCACACATTTCAACAAATTCTTGATATTGATTGTAGCTGTGTCAAATAGAAGGTTTATCATCGGATTTTGTTTAGGCAAGAATGGATCCGAAAAATAATACAATTGTGCAAGTCCTGAACAGATTTAACAATTTTTTATCTTTATTAAAGACAAGTAACCAAGGGTCCGTTAAACCGGACTTACTTTCAGTAAATGTAATCATAGTTAAAGTTTGCCAACATTCATAATTATAAATACTCGATTCTTGTTACAAACCGGGCAATTAAAAAACAATTTATGACTTAGATATTTTTACATTTTATCATCAACATCATCCTGTCGTTATCCCAATTTGTGTAACTTAAAATCTTCACGCTACATGCGTGCAAATTTAAAAGCACTTGTTTTATAGTGCCCGGCACGTAAGTTGGCAAGGTATTGGCGTAGGGGGGGCCTCGCATATGCAGCAAACTGACCAACCACCATATAGAGCGAACGGAACGTGGACGCGACACGATTGGTCAGTCGGCCCTTGTGTCAACTGAGCAACCGATTGTTCGCTCGGAACGTTCCACGCGCCCAGCTTCACTACCCGACCTAAAAAACGACACCTGCACATTTAACAACTCTTGCCAACTTACGTGCCGGAGATTATAATAGTTTCAATTTTACCTATATTACAATTTGGGCAAGTGCGCATGACGTAATTTACGTAATTAAAAATAGCATTCATAAATTCAACTACGTTAAAGTAATTTTTTCCAAGATATTTTAAGGTCAACTTTCAGTCTTACTAACGCAACTAGCCCGTATTTTAATAGACGATGGCAGTCGCTACATATGATAAAATATTCTGATTATACTAGAAGCCGAGCTCCCTTTTCGAGCCCCGCCGGCTGCTTAGAGGTGGTAACATACTTACGTGTCGTGGCGTGGCATGGCGCCTTTGATTGGCTACAAGACTCGTTGCGATATGACGTGGACTTGAATAGATTCGTATGCTTGGTGAATCCCACGCCACGGCACGTAAGTGTGTCACCCGCATAAGAGAGCCTTTGATCGCTCCTCAGGTCACGGTACGCCGGAGTAGCGTCAGTCTAGGAGCCATAGACTAACGTGTACAGATGCGAGTCGTGGTCGGCGAGAGCATCGTCGGGCGCCCGCAGCTCCAGCACGCGGCCGGCGCGCAGCAACAGTAGCGTCAGTCTAGGAGCCATAGACTAACGTGTACAGATGCGAGTCGTGGTCGGCGAGAGCATCGTCGGGCGCCCGCAGCTCCAGCACGCGGCCGGCGCGCAGCAACAGTAGCGTCAGTCTAGGAGCCATAGACTAACGTGTACAGATGCGAGTCGTGGTCGGCGAGAGCATCGTCGGGCGCCCGCAGCTCCAGCACGCGGCCGGCGCGCAGCAACAGTAGCGTCAGTCTAGGAGCCATAGACTAACGTGTACAGATGCGAGTCGTGGTCGGCGAGAGCATCGTCGGGCGCCCGCAGCTCCAGCACGCGGCCGGCGCGCAGCAACAGTAGCGTCAGTCTAGGAGCCATAGACTAACGTGTACAGATGCGAGTCGTGGTCGGCGAGAGCATCGTCGGGCGCCCGCAGCTCCAGCACGCGGCCGGCGCGCAGCACCAGCACGCGCGCGCACTCCAGCACGCCGCCCAGGCGGTGCGCCACGAACAGCACCGTGCTGCCGCCGAACGAGCAGCGGATTGCGTCCAAGATCAGCCGCTCGGCCTCCGCGTCCAGGTTCGCAGTCGCCTCGTCCACCAGCAGGATCTAACGAACGAACACTCGTTAAAGCTGATGATTGGAACATAATGACGACTAAGCTCAATTATGGGAAAATGTGCAAAAGGGACAGACGTGGCGAATTTATATGGGATCACGAAGCGCTTGCGGACAATAAAATCAGATGGCTAAGGATATATCTGTAAGATTCGGCCCGTATAACAAATGTTGGTCGGGTCCCGGTCATGGGAAAGTGTAGGGAGGTTCCTTTGTCATTGAAAACTTGTGTCTCTATTCGAACAGTAGTAGAAGTTCTATATTTTTTTTGTTTGAATGCATTTAAAATCAAAATCAAACTTTTTATTTCACTTAGGCCTACATGGGCACTTATAAAACGTCGACAAAAGGTGCACGGTTCGGGTTGGTCGTTTCCTATGGAGAAGAACCGGCAAGAAACTCCATAGTTACTCTTTTAATAAATGGTTTGGTTTTACAATATTTCCATGTTACAGCATTAGTACTTAGATATGGGGGGACAACGTAGGCCCGACAATAAGTCGTAAGAAACTATAAAAAATTAAAAGATTACATATTATGTAAAAAATTTAACAAATGTTAACTAGCATCTAGAAGGCCTGCAATGTTCACTATCCGAAAGAGTTCTAATGTGCGCGCCCCACAGCAATTTTGAATCGATAGTAATCCCTAAGAATACAGTTTCGGTTATAACTTCAAGATTTTTGCCGTCAAGATTTAAGTTTAGGTCACGTTGTGGTACATTTGGTAAAGAGTACTTAAGACATTTTGTTTTTTTCGCATTCAGTAAAAGATAGCTGGGAATCATTTTGAGAAAATTATTAGACTTTCGTTGATGTCGGATGTAAGACATCCGTATATTTCCTATCTATTTTAAAAATTAGCGAATTAACATCAGGAAAAAGAATTATATCCGATAATTTGGCCATCATAAAAGGGAGATCATTAATATAAACAAGAAAAAGGAAAGGGCCGAGAATTGAACCTTGAGGCACGCCCATCTTGACTAGAGACCCGGAGGACGTCGCCCCGTTAACATTTACTTTTTATGTACTTTTTCGTAATTTAGGAAAGCACAAGATCAGCAGCTTGTCCTCGAATACCGTAGTGGTGTAATTTACAGATAAGTGTGTTGTGGTCGACGCAGTCGAACGTTTTTGAGAGATCATAGAAAATGCCAATGGCGTCCTGGGACTTCTCCCAAGATTCCTGCTGATGTGGCTGATGAGTTTTACTCCCGCGTCCGTTGTCGACCTACCTTTCGTGAAACCAAACTGTTGACTATACATTATCCTATTTGAATTGAAGTGAGACAACATCTGGTACAGCATGATTTTTTTATAGATTTTACTCAATGCTGGAAGCACCGATATAGATCTATAATTAGAGGGATCATTGAAACCAAAGGATGGGTTTTCAAACTTCAGGATGGGTAAAACTGTCTCGAAAAGTAATATAAAGTCAGCATTAGGTACGCCAGTCAGCCCGGCGGCGGCGTGCTACGCGTACCTTAGGCCGGTGCAGCAGCGCGCGCACGACGCACAGCAGCTGCGCGTGCCCGCGCGCCAGCGTGCCGGCGTGCGCGGGCGCGGCCAGGCCGCCGCGCGCCGCCACCAGCTCACGCGCGCCGCACGCGTCCAGCGCGCGCCACACCTCGGCGTCCAGGTACTGCCGCAGCGGGTCCACGTTGTCTCGGATGCTGCCCGCGAAGATGAACGGCTCTTGCGGGATCACGCCGATCCGGGATCTGTGTCAGTTCAACATTATAGATCAGAACTTTTTTCATGCTGATGGTGGAATGATGTGCACGTGGTGCATACGCAAGCGTGCGACAAAATGTGTTAAGTATAATATACTAGGGAAGTAAGGGAACTCATGTTTAGGTTTATAAAGTACTGCTTGATACCTGAGCGCGTGCAGGTGCAGCGTGGAGATGTCGACGCCGTCGAGCGCGAGGCGGCCGCGCGCGAGCGGCGCCAGGCGCAGGAGAGCACTCAGCAGCGAGCTCTTGCCGGCGCCCGTGCGCCCCACTACGCCCAGCTTCTCTCCCGGGTGCGTCGCGAACGTCACACCGTTCAGCGCCATCGTGCCGTTTTCCCGACCGCTGCAAAAGGCAACACAAAAAGTAAGTGTAGTAACTATAAGGCAATATGTTGCCCTCTTGAGAGTAAACTCAAACCATTTATTGATTTATTTTCCATTTATTTATTATGTTTACATATTTTTACATTTTTGAATATTATTCTATAAAAATAAAATAAAAAACATATAAAAATACAAAAATAGTAGCCCACCGGTATCGGGAATAGGGTCCAAGCTACCGGTGGTCAGGGCTTCTGAGAGAGGAACCTCCTAACTATACGCGGCGTGTCCAGGAGAACCGCTTTCTGGATCAAGCCCTTAATCCAGCTGCCCAACGAGAGCCTCCTCAGATGTTCGTCGAGGCTCTTAGCTATTACGCCATTGGCCGTCACGACTATCGGCACAATGACTGCTGTATTCACATCCCACATGTCGACAACCTCGCGAGCCAGATCATGATACTTGCTTTTCGTATCTCTCTCAGCCTTCACGAGGTTCTCGTCATGTGGGACCGCTATATCAACAATCATTGCGCGACGCTCAAGTCGATCTATCACCACTATGTCAGGCTTATTGGCAACAATAGTCCTGTCAGTGATGATAGACCGATCCCAATACAACGTGACATTGCCATTTTCGAGAAGTGGGTCGGGCACATGCTTATAGTAAGGCACTTCCGACTCCACAAGATTGTATTTAAGAGCAAGTTGCTGATGGATAATACTGGCTACAAGGTAGCCTCTATGCAAATAGTCTCCGTTAGCCAGACTAGAACAACCGGAGATAATGTGACGGATTGAATCCCCCGGCCGGTGACATGCCCGACAAATGTCAACCGTGCCATCCTTCACAATGTATTTCCGGTAGTTGTTCGTCATCATAACTGTTAAATACATGTCTGCGGATCCCAAACCAGGAGCTCAAAACTGGGGTCCATAGCAGCCTTGCGACTCCTGGATCCTGTCTGAACCTGTACCCCACGAAACTGCCGTAACGCAGCAGTGGTTGGCTAGGTGTCAGTGTGATCTAATGCGGACCACAAGGGTTGGGCGATACAATGATATTCACTTACCTGAGATTCCTGCGGTAGGCTCCTGGGGGTCGATCAATACCGTGCCGTGCTGGGAGATTAGGGACAGGAGAATATATATAATATTAGGACAATAAGGGGTAAACTGACGGCTGTCTGGACCGAAGAATTCGGCCGGCGTCCACTAGGCAGCACTTTCCCGCAAAAGCACTTCGATGTGCGTGAAATATACTCAAAACCGACTGCGCGAGCGCCCCACAACACCGATCGCGAACGGCGGGCGCAATTACAAATCACAATGGGCGAAACACATCTCGATTAGAAATGTTTCCACAAGAACCCGAATTCTCCTTGTGTCCGTTACTAATTTTCTGTTTCGACTCTTGTCAAGTGTCAGCTGTCAATCAAAAGCTGTCAAATCGCTGACAGCTGACTGACATGGTGTTGCAATAAAATATCAAATAGTGAACGAAACGTTTGGTTTCGAACAATAACTTCGTCCATAATCGCAAAGACAAAACATTCGGTTTCTCCGAAAAGGTCACCAAATCGCAGCCAGGCCACGGACGCTAAAAGATCTACATCGGGCCCATGTAGGATCCGGTAGACGCGTCGGTGAAGCTCCTTGCTCTGCCATACCATCCTGCGGTCATTAGTATCTAATACTATAGGTTTGCGCCAGTTCTCGTTAGCCAAGGAGAGCGGGGTAAGGCCCTTGTCCACCGCTACCACATCTCGATGCATACCCTCGTCAGCGGCCTGGAAGTATTCCCTAAGACTGCATACCTCGCGATTGTGCAGGATCTTAGCATTTAAAAAGCCACGATCTCCGCACTTTCGCGGGATATACAGTCTAATAACCGATGACCGTGGGTGATCATACGATTTGCGGTAAGCAATGTGCGGACTCTCCTATCCAAGGCGTCAAGTTCTGTCTGAGTCCATTTGAGTATGCCGAAAGAATACATGATTACATACATGATTTATTTTATTATTAATGTAGTTACAGAAAATACATACAGAAAACATATTATGACAAAGGAGTTATAGTGCGTAGTTATAGGCGTGTAACTTGGCAAGGTTTTGGTGTAGTGGGGGTAAATTCACGCATAGTGCGCAAACTGACTATCCACCATACAGAGTGAACGGAACGTAGACGCGAGCACGCGACGCGATTGGTCAGTTGATCCCTTTTTTATTTTTCTTTTCCGGTGTGGATAATCCTCATTGGATGTCCTCCGCCCTGGGGGAGCGGAGGGGTCTGTCAGACTCGTACTGACTAAAAACCACCCCGGTGTTCCGTCTCACATCTACACCAGGGGTCGCGGGAACAACGATATCGGGTTGGGGGGGAGTGAGGTGTTTGACCCCCGCAACGTCTGAGAGGGGCGCGCGTGGAACACGACGCGCCGCCACCTCGGGTCCAGATGTTTGGGGGGCCACGGCCGTCCTCGAGTCCGTCGCCACTGGACCCATTTACGGGGGCCGGAAGAGGGCGTTATCCGCCCTCCGCCGACGCCCGGCGCGTCTGCTGCGGATCGGGTTAGCGGATGAAATCTCCCTCTCCCTCTCCGGAGCCTCCTTCTGCGAGACCACTGTTTCGCAGAAGGATACCACCGCGTCCCAGGACTCTTCACTGCCGACCATAGACTCGACTACGGCCGGCAGCGACAGGTCACTGCCTACTTCTAAGATGAGGGCACGGCGCGGCTCCTCCCAAGCGGCACATTCTGCCAGCGTATGCCGTGCCGTGTCCTCCCGGCAGTCGACGCAGTTGTGACACCGGTATTTCCCGAAGCAACCATGCCCCGAGAGCACCTGCGTCACCCGAAACGACAGGGAGCCATGCCTCCTGCCGAGCAAGTGCTCGAGCACTGGCCGGACCGCCTCGATGGTGACGAGGCCGGCGGTAGGGCGTGCAAGCCTGTCCCGCCATTCCGCCACCAGGACCTCGTGGAGCTGAGACCGACGCAACTCCATATGTCGCTGCATCGGCCCTTCTCCCCGCGCCCGCGCTTCCTCGCGCCACCGATACAGTGACACGAGTACCTTCGCCTCCAGGTCCCAGGGCGGGGATCCGGCCAGTGCACAAGCCGCCTCGTACGAGATCGTGCGATACCCCCTGATGACTCTGACGGCCATCGCTCTCTGCGGCTTTCGCAAAACAGCGATGCTGCCGGCCGTCAGCTCAGCCGCCCAGATCGGGGCCCCATAAAGGGCCATCGATCGCACGATCCCCACGTAGAGCCGCCTACAGGCAGCGCTCGGGCTCGGGAGTTTTAGTTATTTTTGTATTGAAAATATAATTTGTTTATTTGTTGTAAATAATATAGGTTTGGTGCAGACTAAATAGTCTTCCCTAATTGTATTTAATTGAATCATAGTTATTGTTGGACCTTGAACCTACTATCTTGGTTTGGTAAGTTTGTTTACATTATAAACATACTCAGTACCCGCTACAGAAGTTATTGTTGTAAAGTATATTGTTACCAATTATATAAGAAAATCGGGTTGGTTTGTTTGATATTGACAGTAATATTCTAATTGATTCAAGTTAAAGTCATTGTTTTTAACTATTAAAGAAAATTGAATATTGAACTTCTGTTGTAAAATCAACCTACCCACTTCTGTGTTGATAATTTGTATTTTTTTGAATACCCACTTTTGTGTTGATAATTTTTGTTTTTTTTTGAATACCCTCTTGTGTGTTGATTATTTATTTTCAATACAGTTGTTAAACATGGCGTACTTTCAGAGGCTATAATTATGATTCGAAAATTAAATCTTTCGCATAGGCATCTTATTCTATTACGCGGTCGTGACTTTTGTTTACGCGGTCGTGACTTTTGTTTACGAGCTCGATCATTAGTTTTGCAGTTAAGTTTTAAATGTTTTAGTCAATTTAAAAAAGTTTAGTAGCAAGGAGTTTTCATACTTAAAATAAAATGGGATTTTATTCGAGGACAAAATGAATGAGTCCGTACGTCTTAGCATAAAATTCTCAAAAGTTTATTAAATGGTTGTTTAATATATTGAATTAACATTTTTAATTTCATTATTTTCACATAAACATTTGTCAAAAATCGAATAGGCTGTATAGGCTGTTTTCGTTGTAAAATTGGTTTCTCTAACTCTATCTCTAACTCTGTCTCTATCTTTAACTCTAACTCTATCTCTAACTCTATATCTAACTCTATCTCTAACTCTATCTCTAACTCTATCTCTATCTCTATCTCTATCTCTATCTCTATCTCTATCTCGATCTCTAACTCTACCTCTATCTCTAACTCTAACTCTATATCTCTATCTATAACTCTATCCCTAACTCTATCTCTAACTCTATCTCTGACTCTATCTCTAACTCTATCTCTAACTCTATCTCTAACTCTGTCTCTATCTCTTTCTCTATCTCTAACTCCATCTAAGTTTGTATAACTCTATCTCTAACTCTATCTAAGTTTGTATAACTCTATCTCTAACTCTATCTAAGTTTGTATAACTCTATCTCTAACTCTATCTAAGTTTGTATAACTCTATCTCTAACTCTATCTCTATCTCTATCTCTAACTCTATCTCTAACTCTATCTCTAACTCTATCTCTAACTCTATCTCGATCTCTAACTCTATCTCTAACTCTATCTCTAACTCTATCTCTATTTCGATCTCTATCTCGATCTCTAACTCTATCTCTATCTCTAACTGTTCTCTATCTCTAACTCTGTTCTCTGCTCCACTGTTTTCAGTATAAAATAAAATAAGCTTTTTAGAGGAGGAATGGTATATATTTTTTTTTTGTGTTATATATTATATCTTTTTTTTAATATGAGTTCAAGTACAAGTGATGAAATGGAATTAACTCCACCCGATATTTTATCTGAGGCAAACACTACGCAAGATGAAATTTTGCCTCCCTAATCTCGAGAAAGATATATGGCGACTTACGTTAATTTTATTTTATGGAAAAATAAAATTTAATTCTTTGACTTGTTTTTACTATTTCCCACAACTGTATTGAAAAACGTCGTGTGATACACGGGTGTGTAGGTTATTGCAAACTCGTGTCATTAAAAACCCTCGCCTTCGGCTCGGGCTTGTTAATGACAGCTCGTTTGCAATAACCTACTTTCCACCCTTGTATCACAATGTACTATTTCTTGAGGTGCCCACTTTGTTTTTGATAATTTATAAATTGATATTTGGGGTTCCATAATAAATTTGTACTGAAAATTATTTAAGTAAATGTAACAGGGTTCAGTACTATTTGTTGAATTAACTTGTTGTTTCTCTTACAGACTTTGTGATTTGATATTTAATTTGGTAAGAGAATTACTGTCAAACTGTTGTTTTTTCACACATACATTTCTTAGTCACGTAACACACTCCATTATTAATTTAAGTTTGTTGAACGTTTTGTGTATTAATTAATATTTAATCACCGTTGCTTACATTTTGAAAGTATGACTGCCAATACATTTGCTTGTAAGATTAGAACGCAATTGAGATGGGTGACCTTGGCGGCCTCTTTAATAAGTAGATCTGATAGATCAGAGGCTTTGTTGGCCCTTTTTGGTGAGCTCCCAGCCCGTCAAGCCAGGGTGGATGAATGCTTTGCGGATTGTTTGGCGCTATTGTCCACCGAGGACACTGAGTTGGCCGCTGCGGTTGAGGCAGACTTCACGCAGCTTTACGGTTGCTCGGATGACATTGTTGAGGCAACCGTTAGGTTGAGGGGTTTCGCACATGGGAAATATGGTGGGGATGATGCCACACACCTCCCCCTTTTGATAATTTGTTGAAGTCTTTGGATGAGGAGTGTCGTCTTTTGGATAACTCTAGTGTTGAAGATCCCTCGCGGGCCCCAGAGCGGTCAGCTCCGGACCAGCGTCGTGTTGGTGCACGCCCCTCCCCTTGTGGGCCACGACGCCCTCCTCATCAATACGTAGCGACTCAGGTTCGCGGTATGCGCTGCTCATATTGCAGCACGGATGGCCATGTGGTCACGTCCAGTCCGAAGTTCCTAGAACCGAACACAAAGGACCGACGTGGAATCGCCAACAGCCGCAAGTGGTGCTACACCCCCCCTTAGGCGGGGGAGCGCATCCCTACCAACCCCAGGTGGATCCTCGACGAGGTATACCTCGCAAAGGCGGGGGAACCCCTCCACCCCCTCCTCTATTGGAGGAAGCGTCCGCTTTTCAGGACGACTACCAACCCCAGGGGGTTTATCAACAATAGGTAGTCGCCTCCCTCTCCTCCACTACAGCCGCCCAGCCAGAGACAGTACTTCTGCCACCTGTCCCTGTAATGATCTGTGGCCCGAAGAGTAAATCTTTGTTAGTTCGTGCTCTTTTGGATTCGGTTTGTCAAGGCTGTCTTGTATCCTTTTGTTTAGTGGAAAGATTGGGTATCCCACGTAGATTCCACCCTTCTATCATATGGGTGGTATTGAAGCGGTTGGTCAACTGGGAGATATTGAAATTTGTGTTTTGCCTGTTAATTGCGGGCCAAGAATCTTGACCAAGGCCGTTGTTTTGAATTATATTTTGGGCATACACCCGCAGTAACCATTAGACCTTTTTTTTTTTTTTTTGGGTGAGAAATCATCCTATGACTTCTCCCGCTCTGGGTGAAGCGGGTGGGCGTGTCAGAGTTTTACTGACTAAAACCCACCCGTGCTCCTTCAGTTGCTTGAGCCAGGGCCGCGGTAACTCTTTTTCAAATTTATCCGCGACCCAGACAGGCATCGGCCCTAGTGGGCCCCGTCAATTTTGCTGACATCTCTTTGAGACGCGCGTGGAACACTACGCGCCGTCGACTCGGGCTTGGTCCTTATCGGACGGCGAGCTACCCATTACTCGCCGTCCGCAAGCTCGCGCCTACGGTGGCTGGGAATCAGCTTGCGACTCCCGACGCCCAGGGCGTCTCCTGCGGCGGCTTGGGGCGTGAGGGTGCCTCCGTTGCGTCTCCCTCACGCGTTCTGCCTCCTCCTTTGCGAGCATTACTGCTTCGCAGAAGGAGGTGACAGCTTCCCATGCCCTCTCGCTCCGTACCATGGTCTTGACCAGGGCCGGACGCGAGAGGTCGCCACCGCCGATCGCCTCCACGAGGACACGGCGTTGCTCTGCCCAAGCGGGGCAGACCTCCACCGTGTGTTCTACCGTGTCCTCCGGGCGATCCTCACAATGGTGACACCCGGGCGTTTCCTCCCGCCTTATCCTGAACAGGAACCTCCCGAAACAGCCGTGTCCGGTGAGGACCTGCGTCAGGCGGAAGGTGAGGGCGCCGTGACGCCTCTCAAGCCACTCCTCAAAGAGGGGCCTTACCGCCGCAATTGTGGCGTGCCTAAGGTAACCATTAGCCCTGCAGTGGTAAAATTGACGTCGGACTTAACTCCTGCCGACCCGAAGTGGTTGGTACCCGAACCCGTATATGGGTGCGGATGTTTTGGGTTTGATTTTGTCCGGGACCAAGTGGGTTCTGCAGACGAATGGGTTAGTAGTTGTACCGACGGTTTTTGGTTTTGGACTTACGGGTCCCGTGATGAAGGGCTCCGCCCCGCAGATTGAGGACCAAGGACTGATAGTGAGATAGTCCTTTGTTGGTTTCGCACCTCAGCTCATGCTTTGGAGGTTTTTGTGGCGAATAGAGTCTCATAGAGTCAGAACTCTGAGACTAAACTGATCTGGAGACATGTCCCAGGAGAATTGAACCCCGCAGACTGCGCGTCACGTGGTTACGGATCTCCGCCCTTGTTGACCATTCTCTTTGGTGGGGACCAGACTGGTTGACGCGTCGCAAGTCGTCCTGGCCCCAGAATAGGTTCTCCTCTCCAGAGGTTTTGCCAGTTTTGCGTATTGGAATTGTTGAAACGAAACCTGCATACAATTTGAATTGTCTTTCGGACACATACAGTTCTTTGTCGAAATTGTTAGGAGTTACCGCTTGGGTCCGGCGTTTCATACGTAACGGACGGAACCCTAATAATAAATTGTTATCCTCAGTTTTGTCGCCTCATGAACGCCAAGAAGCCCTGATGTTGTTGGTTCGTGCTGTACAAGCCGAGCACTTTGACCAGACTATTGAAGCCCTGAACAAACGCTCAGCTTTGAAAGGCTCAATCGCTCGTCTTAATCCATTCCTAGAATAATCTGGTTTGCTCCGAGTCGGCGGACGACTGCGGAATTCGAATTTGCCTTATGGTGCTCGCCATCCTTTGTGGCTCCCTAAAGGAGGAGCGTTGGTGAAATTGTTGGTGTCTGATCAACACATTTATAACGCACACGCCGGTTGCAACGCCCTCGTAGCCATTTTGCAGAGTGAATTTTGGATTTTGTCGGCCAGACGCACTATTCGTGGCATCATCTTTAAATGTATGCAGTGCTATAAGTTGAAGGCCGCTATCACTCAACCCATAATGGGTGATTTGCCATCCGACCGAGTGACGGAGAGCAGACTATTTGCTTCGGTCGGAACCGATTCCGCTGGTCCCTTCTTGATGAAGACTTCTCAACTTCGGAACGCCAAAGCTGTCAATGCCTACTTATGTGTGTTCGTTTGTCTGGCCTCCAAGGCGGTTCATTTGGAACTTGTAACTGCCCTCAGCACAGATGCGTTTGTTGCAGCGCTAGGTAGATTTGTTTCCCGCCGAGGACTACCATCTTTGATCCGTTCTGATAACGGTACTAATTATAAGGGCGCTGATAGATATTTAAATGATATTTGTAATTATCTAAATAAGGATAAACAGAATTTGAGATTTGCCATGGCGCACATGGGAATTAATTGGCAATTTGACCCCCCCAGTGTGCCCACATTGGGGTGGCATTTAAGAGGCCGTCGTAAAGGTGGAAAAAACCCATCTCCGCCGTGTTATTGGTAAAACAATTTTCACATTTGAGGAACTTGTTACGGTATTTTGTAAAGTTGTGGCCATCCTCAATTCGCGACCTCTCTGTCCGATCTCCTCAGACCCAAATGACCTGGAAGTCATGACCCCTGGTCATTTTTTGATTGGTCAGCCCCTCAACGCCCTGCCGGAATACCCCTTCAGGGAAATTAAATCTTCGCAATTGACGCGTTTTGCATTGCTCCAACAGATGTCCCAAAGTTTCTGGCAACGTTGGTTTTTAGAATATTTGCATATTTTGCAGCAGCGCGTTGAGTGGACTGTCAAAACTGACCCTCGCAAAGTCGGAGACCTTGTATTTGTTAAAAAAACAAATTTGTTGCCTTTGTATTGGCGTCGTGGACGCATTGTAGATTTATTCTATGGGTCTGACGGAGATCCCAGAGTTGCAAAGGTCATGGTCGGAGATTCGGTTTTGAAGCGAGCAGTGGCGAGTTTAGCACGCTTGCCCATTTATTAGCGGACATAACTCCTTAAGTCCGAGACGGGGGGATGTTTCGTCCCGATTTTTAATATTTAATTGCAACACCATGTCGGTGGGCTGTCAACGATTTGACAGCTGACACTTGAAAGAGACGAAAGAAAAAAATTGTAACGTGAGGACACGCTGAATTCGGGTTCTTGTCGAAACATATCGAATCGAGATGTGTTTCACCCATTTGTAATTGAATTTGCGCCCGCCGTTCGCGATCGGTTTGTGGGGCGCCCCCAAAGTGGGTTTTGAATATATTTCACGCGCAGCGAAGTGCTTTTGACGGGAACGTGTATGTGTCTGCCTGGAAGCCGGAGCCCGGCTCAGAACGCGTTTGTGGTCCCATCCAATCATTGTCTTTTATTATATATATATTATCCTAAAACCCTCGGCCAGGCGCGTGATTGAGCGAGCGCAGAAGATCACCGCGGGAATCTCAGGTAAGAGTGAACAAAAAGGTTTATTAGTTCCACTTCCCACCTGTCAGACAGGAACCAGTATATCTCCCAATAGAATAGAATAGAATACTCTTTATTATGTACACCATATAAGTTACTGAAAGTATAGATGAAGAAAAAATTACACTGGGTGACACAATGGGCGGCCTTATCGCTAAAAGCGATCTTTTCAAGACAACCTTTGGATGGATTTTAAAAAAGAAAGGAAAGAAAGTACAATAAGGACAACAATAAGGAGCAAATCCCTAGCTTTCTACTGCTGCGTTACTGCAGTTTCGTGGGGTACAGGTTCAGACTGGGTCCAGGAGTCCCAACGCCGCTATGGGACCCGAAGACCTGTATTTAACAAAATTTGTTATCCTTCCGAGATGGTCTTGTGTTACTAACATAGTATTAAGCTAATCACTAACATTGTTTATTTGCTGTATTATTTTGTACATAATAATTGATAACGGACTGTTTCCGCTACTCGTTTTATTTTTTTTTTAGTGTATCTATTGTTTCTCATTGTAAGTGAATATATTTGTTCTGTTTTTGAGAAATGAATGTCTTAAACCATAAACCATAATGAAATTGAATAAAATTACCTATTAAACACATTATTAAAAGTTACCCAGACATAACGTACAAAAGTTTATGTCTGAATATCTATTATTCTCGACATTCTCGAACAAAAATTCTTGCACAAACTAATTCAGAACATCGCCCTGAGTTAAACCAGATGTTTTTTAATTTAATGACGTAGGAATTTATTTATTTATTTAAACTTCATGCACAAAAGTACAATGGCGGACTTAATGCCTTAGGCATTCTCTACCAGTCAACCAAGGGTGGTGAAGAGACAACATGGCGGTGCATAGTTTAATAATAAAAAAGTAGTAGTTATTATGCTAAAATAGGTGAAATACATGTACATATATATTGAATATAATATATAAATATACATACTATATATATTTATGGAATAACAGAAAAGAAGATGGTGAGATGACTCTGCTTATTTGTGTTGAAAATAAATTCGCAATTTCCGCTTAAATGCGTACCGACCGGTGGCCGCCCTGATCTCGGAAGGAAGCGCATTCCAAAAAAGAATGGACTGGATATGAAAGGAAAAGTGAACGAAATCTGTAGTATGAGAAGGAGGAATGAAGAATGCTAGAGCGGAATGACGGATGCAAACAACACATTTGCGAACGTATAGTCTAACGATACCCTTTGCATTTATTATCCAATATTTAGATCGTAAATAATTAAGAACTAACTGAGGCCCACCGTGCAACGTGCGTTCATGAGCGTCAGCTATCAGGAGGTGGGTTAAATGTGATTTACGAGGAAGAATTATAGGATGCTTCGAGTCTTCGTGAAGGTTGGCCCTGTGTAACCTACCACCAACTCTCAAAATCTGTTCCTGATCCAGGTAAGGATTGAGCGAGGTAAGTACTCCCCTTTTATTTATTTCTCCCTTTATTTTTAAACTATCTATTTCAGATCCAAAATGTTCCTCTTGACATAATTTAATTCAGGTAAGTAAAGCCCCTTGAATTTCAGAATGTGTTAGAAAATTATTGAATTTAGTAGTAATTTTTTTATTTTTAAACCTTAAGAACCTTTTACAACAAGCTACTATTCTGGTAAGTTTTCTAAGAGAAGAATATTATGAAATTATAAAATCCTCACTCGTTTCTTTCACTACTATGTTGCATGCTACCTAGGTCCCTGTGTCCATAACTCCAGGTCAGCGCACTCGGAAGGATTCACGCCACGCGATGCGTTGTCTGCGGGATTATCACTAGACTGGATGTGTGACCACTGACTGCTATCCATAATGGTAAGTATTTCAGACACTCTGTTGACTACGAATGTCTTCCAGCGGCTGGGGTGGCTGCTCAACCAGGCGAGCACCACTGTCGAGTCAGTCCAGGCATGTATGTGTTCTTTACTAATACCCAAGGTGACCTAGAGTTATGGACACAGGGACCTAGTTGGGTCAAAAATAAATAAATTAATTATTTATTTATTCATTTACACATACAATTATTTTTACAGGTAGAACCCAAGGTAACAAAAGTAGTCATACAATGCGACACTCAGCGACGCCCCGTAAAAACTTATCATGATTTGATCATGGTGATCATCAATCATGGATTGTCTCTTGACAATCCATGATTTGTCAAGAGACAAATCATGGACACCTACTCGCGTCCATGATTGACCAGTCTCAGGTAACGGCTCCGGGCGTCCGCACATGTTAAACACATGAACATAGTAATTGTCACCCTCTGGAATTCCGCCAAAGAGCAGGAAAAAATGTCCAAACGCTGAGAGACGCTATTAAGAATCATAACAGCCCGACACACAGGTGCAAATTTTAATAGGTTTGTATGTGCTACCGGAGTTTCGAACAGAGTCTCCCTCGGCCCCAACCTTAGCCTACTGTTTGGAACGAGTAATCTCAATGATTCCAGGATTTGTGGATTGTTTAACATCCCCCGAAAAACCATAAAGACGTATTTTACCAGAGCAAGATTGCGCCTCACCTCCAACCTATAGTACCCAACCATCCCTATTACAAAGAGAGTTGGGTACATAAGCGGATAAAACGGATAGACGCCAAATTGCCTCATGTATAAGTACCGTGTAAATTTATTCTGCATCTTTTCCACCATCTGAGAATATTTAATTTCATAAGGATTAAAAAAAAACTAAAGAAAGAAACTAACCTAGAGGAGAAAAAAATAGTAGTAGCATGCAACATAGTAGTGAAAGAAACGAGTGAGGATTTTATAATTTCAAAATATTCTTCTCTTAGAAAACTTACCAGAATAGTAGCTTATTGTAAAAGGTTCTTAAGGTTTAAAAATAAAAAAATTACTACTAAATTCAATAATTTTCTAACACATTCTGAAATTCAAGGGGCTTTACTTACCTGAATTAAATTATGTCAAGAGGAACATTTTGGATCTGAAATAGATAGTTTAAAAATAAAGGCAGAAATAAATAAAAGGGGAGTACTTACCTCGCTCAATCCTTACCTGGATCAGGAACAGATTTTGAGAGTTGGTGGTAGGTTACACAGGGCCAACCTTCACGAAGACTCGAAGCATCCTATAATTCTTCCTCGTAAATCACATTTAACCCACCTCCTGATAGCTGACGCTCATGAACGCACGTTGCACGGTGGGCCTCAGTTAGTTCTTAATTATTTACGATCTAAATATTGGATAATAAATGCAAAGGGTATCGTTAGACTATACGTTCGCAAATGTGTTGTTTGCATCCGTCATTCCGCTCTAGCATTCTTCATTCCTCCTTCTCATACTACAGATTTCGTTCACTTTTCCTTTCATATCCAGTCCATTCTTTTTTGGAATGCGCTTCCTTCCGAGATCAGGGCGGCCACCGGTCGGTACGCATTTAGGCGGAAATTGCGAATTTATTTTCAACACAAATAAGCAGAGTCATCTCACCATCTTCTTTTCTGTTATTCCATAAATATATATAGTATGTATATTTATATATTATATTCAATATATATGTACTACACGTACTACTTTCACCTATTTTAGCATAATAACTACTACTTTTTTATTATTAAACTATGCACCGCCATGTTGTCTCTTCACCACCCTTGGTTGACTGGTATAGAATGCCTAAGGCATTAAGTCCGCCTTTGTACCTTTCTGCATGAAGTTTAAATAAATAAATAAACTCCTACGTCATAAAAAAATAAATATCTGGTTTAACTCAGGGCGATGTTCTGAATTAGTTTGTGCAAGAATTTTTGTTCGAGAATGTCGAGAACAATAGATATTCAGACATAAACTTTTGTACGTTATGTCTGGGTAACTTTTAATAATGTGTTTAATAGGTAATATTATTCAATTTCATTATGGTTTATGGTTTAAGACATTTAATTCTCAAAAACAGAATAAATATATTCACTTACGAGTAGCGGAAACAGTCCGTTATCAATTATTATGTACAAAATAATACAGCAAATAAACAATGTTAGTGATTAGCTTAATACTATGTTAGTAACACAAGACCATCTCGGAAGGATAACAAATTTTGTTAAATACAGGTCTTCGGGTCCCAAGGCCACCGGGTCACCGGGGCCCATAACGGCGTTGGGACTCCTGGACCCTGTCTGAACCTGTACCCCACCAAACTGCCGTAACGCAGCAGTGGAAAGCTAGGGATTTGCTCCTTATCGTTGTCCTTATTGTACTTCCTTTCCTTTCTTTTTTAAAATCCATCCAAAGGTTGTCTTGAAAAGATCGCTTTTAGCGATAAGGCCGCCCATTGTGTCACCCAGTGTAATTTTTTCTTCATCTATACTTTCTGTAACTTATATGGTGTACATAATAAAGACTATTCTATTCTATTCTATTGGGAGATATACTGGTTCCTGTCTGACAGGAGGGAAGTGGAACTAATAAACCTATTTGTTCACTCTTACCTGAAATTCCCGCGGTGATCTTCTGCGCTCGCTCAATCACGCGCCTGGCCGAGGGTTTTAGGATAATATATATATAATAAAAGACAATGATTGGATGGGACCACAAACGCGTTCTGAGCCGGGCTCCGGCTTCCAGACAGACACATACACGTTCCCGTCAAAAGCACTTCGCTGCACGTGAAATATATTCAAAACCCACTTCGGGGGCGCCCCACAAACCGATCGCGAACGGCGGGCGCAAATTCAATTACAAATGGGTGAAACACATCTCGATTCGATATGTTTCGACAAGAACCCGAATTCAGCGTGTCCTCACGTTACAATTTTTTTCTTTCGACTCTTTCAAGTGTCAGCTGTCAAATCGTTGACAGCCCACCAACATGGTGTTGCAATTAAATATTAAAAATCGGGACTAAACATCCCCCCGTCTCGGACATAAGGAGTTATGTCCGCTAATAAATGGGCAAGCGTGCTAAACTCGCCACTGCTCGCTTCAAAACCGAATCTCCAACCATGACCTTTGCAACTCTGGGATCTCCGTCAGACCCATAGAATAAATCTACAATGCGTCCACGACGCCAACACAAAGGCAACAAATTTGGTTCTTTAACAAATACAAGGTCTCCGACTTTGGGAGGGTCAGTTTTGTCAGTCCACTCAACGCGCTGCTGCAAAATATGCAAATATTCTAAAAACCAACGTTGCCAGAAACTTTGGGACATCTGTTGGAGCAATGCAAAACGCGTCAATTGCGAAGATTTAATTTCCCTGAAGGGGTATTCCGGCAGGGCTGACCAATCAAAAAATTACCAGGTGTCATGACTTCCAGGTCATTTGGGTCTGAGGAGATCGGACAGAGAGGTCGCGAATTGAGGACGGCCACAACTTTGCAAAATACCGTAACAAGTTCCTCAAATGTGAAAATTGTTTCACCAATAACACGGCGGAGATGGGTTTTTTCCACCTTTACGACGGCCTCTTAAATGCCACCCCAATGTGGGCACACTGGGGGGGTCAAATTGCCAATTAATTCCCATGTGCGCCATGGCAAATCTCAAATTCTGTTTATCCTTATTTAGATAATTACAAATATCATTTAAATATCTATCAGCGCCCTTATAATTAGTACCGTTATCAGAATGGATCAAAGATGGTAGTCCTCGGCGGGAAACAAATCTACCTAGCGCTGCAACAAACGCATCTGTGCTGAGGGCAGTTACAAGTTCCAAGTGAACCGCCTTGGAGGCCAGACAAAAGAAAACACACATAAGTAGACATTGACAGCCTTGGCGTTCCGAAGTTGAGAAGTCTTCATCAAGAAGGGACCAGCGGAATCGGTTCCGACCGAAGCAAATGGTCTGCTCTCCGTCACTCGGTCGGATGGCAAATCACCCATTATGGGTTGACTGATAGCGGCCTTCAACTTATAGCACTGCATACATTTAAAGATGATGCCACGAATAGTGCGTCTGGCCGACAAAATCCAAAATTCTCACTGCAAAATGGCTACGAGGGCGTTGCAACCGGCGTGTGCGTTATAAATGTGTTGATCAGACACCAACAATTTCACCAACGCTCCTCCTTTAGGGAGCCACAAAGGATGGCGAGCACCATAAGGCAAATTCGAATTCCGCAGTCGTCCGCCGACTCGGAGCAAACCAGATTATTCTAGGAATGGATTAAGACGAGCGATTGAGCCTTTCAAAGCTGAGCATTTGTTCAGGGCTTCAATAGTCTGGTCAAAGTGCTCGGCTTGTACAGCACGAACCAACAACATCAGGGCTTCTTGGCGTTCATGAGGCGACAAAACTGAGGATAACAATTTATTATTAGGGTTCCGTCCGTTACGCATGAAACGCCGGACCCAAGCGGTAACTCCTAACAATTTCGACAAAGAACTGTATGTGTCCGAAAGACAATTCAAATTGTATGCAGGTTTCGTTTCAACAATTCCAATACGCAAAACTGGCAAAACCTCTGGAGAGGAGAACCTATTCTGGGGCCAGAACGACTTGCGATGCGACAACCAGTCTGGTCCCCACCAAAGAGAATGGTCAACAAGGGCGGAGCTTCGTAACCCCGTGACGCGCAGTCTGCGGGGTTCAATTCTCCTGGGACATGTGTCCAGATCAGTTTAGTCTCAGAGTTCTGACTCTGTGAGACTCTATTCGCCACAAAAACCTCCAAAGCATGAGCTGAGGTGCGAAACCAACAAAGGACTATCTCACTATCAGTCCTTGGTCCTCAATCTGCGGGGCGGAGCCCTTCATCACGGGACCCGTAAGTCCAAAACCAAAAACCGTCGGTACAACTACTAACCCATTCGTCTGCAGAACCCACTTGGTCCCGGACAAAATCAAACCCAAAACATCCGCACCCATATACGGGTTCGGGTACCAACCACTTCGGGTCGGCAGGAGTTAAGTCCGACGTCAATTTTACCACTGCAGGGCTAATGGTTACCTGCGGGTGTATGCCCAAAATATAATTCAAAACAACGGCCTTGGTCAAGATTCTTGGCCCGCAATGAACGGGATTTTTGAAAATTCAGTATTAAGGGGGTGGAATCAAAAGACATCTGTAGGATAAAATACGGATCACGCGAACGAAGTCGCGGGCGAAGTACTAGTATGCTTATAAAGATCAGATTTAGTTTCAGTTAAGGAGGTATCTAAGATGTGACCTATATAATGCATTTCTAGGGCGAGCGTAAGAAAATCGCTCATGCAGGTAGGAAGAGATAGGAAGTCCTTGCGAAAGTGAGAAACATGATCATACTTACGTAAACCATAAGCAATGCGTATGCATAAGTTTTGCAGGCGCTCAAGCTTGTTTAATAGCTCCTCTGTAACATCCAGGTAGCAGGTCTCAACTTCTCACTATTTATTTCAATAGAAATTGTCATGGAAAGTGCAATTATCTTCATATTATTGACTGACCGATCAATAATATGAAGTTAATTGCACTTTCGAAACCGTAACCGTAACCGTCTCTACGGAGAAAAACATACAAGAAACACCGTAGTTTTTTTTAAATAATGTCTTGAAAAAAGCTAATACCTATATTTTAGGAAAACGTCGTCGAACTCTATGACACCCTGCGAGGGCCAGCCGTATGGTGGTGGGTCACCGTCAATGGTTTCGCTCTCCACCTGTAAATATACCAAAAAACGTTATAATGTATGTATGTCAGAGGAAAGTTATTTGTTGTTCGTGGTTTCGTTATTATGTTGTAATCAACATACCGTCCTGATGTACTCGCCGACGCGCTCGACGGCGATCATCTCCCGCTCGGTCTCCGTGAACGAGTTCAGCAGGTTGCTCAACATGGACGTCATAGACAACGCGTACGATATGGCGAGACCGATGAGACCTGCAAACACACACTTTTGATACTACGAATAAAATAGTCCAAAAACTCAAACCTGACTACTGAAAAATCACGCTCTAAAAAGTATGAAACAAGAAATTATTCTCATCTGAAATTGTTATGTACAAGCTATACCTACCGTAACAAAACAATACATTCTGCCAAGTGGTTTATTATTTATTTAAAGTGTTTTGGAGTTTTGCAGAGCTACATCACATTTTTTTTCTGTTTAGGGTTTGTTGTTTTACATGTATCTAGATAAAGCATAAGTTACGGAGAGTAGACTTTGTGACGCCGTAGTCGGGCAAAAAAAAAATTTTCATGACTTTGACGGGATATACCTCGCAAACGGTACGCTTGACAAAAATATGATGTACCAATCCCTACCTTCCTTTTAAAAGCCCTGTTCAATGATACCACGCATGATGGGGTGGGGCGAAAAATGATTTTTGTTCTTGACTTCGTACCGCCTAGTAGGGGGAACCATATTCAATTTAATGTGACGTCACATAGCCTATAACCAGCGGACAAACAAGAAGCTTCCAACGACATCTCATTTGTCAAATTATGATAAGTAGTTTAGAAGTTATGAGGGAACAGATGAACACACATACATATTGGTTCATAAGTCGTGAAACAAACGGAACAGGGTGAAATATGGAGCTATTTGCGGTAGGTCATAAAGTGAAAAAAAAATGTTTTACTCCTTATCATCCCAACTATCACCCTGTTTAGTTTCATACACGATTTTTGACCACCTCTGTATATTCAAAACAAGCTTTTTAAGCTAAAAGCTTGTAAGGGGCTTTTAAATTAAATGATGCCCCAGTTATCGTGACTCTGATACTCAGTACTAACCGGGATCGGCGGCGCACATACGGGTATTTGATACAAAAAACTGGCCAAAACCTTTTTTTTGGTAATTTTGGGTCAATTGTGCCTCCTAGTTATTTTTCATATTAATTTTAGTATAACCCAATCATTTCTATACCCTTTTCTCCAAAGGGACTTACGTGTGAAATAAAATCGAAATAAAATAAAACATTATTTTCTATTTCAAGCATTATGGTGATTTATTTGTACAATAACTAATAAAAAAAGCATTTAAAAATACACAATGATTTAAAAATAACGCTTACTTTTTACATAACCTTACAAAATACATAAATGAAAAGCTATGTACAAACTGTAACTGTTTTTTTTTCGAAAAAAACCTATTTTTGTTCAGAGGCTATAATTCATAGGGGCGGAAAGAGGCGGAAGGTTTTTCTGTTTGATATGAAATCTAGAAGGTTCAAAGAACACGATTATGTATAAACTTTAGCTTAACTATGTTTATCTGATACTTAATTTGACGAAGGAAACCTATTTTACGTGTTTTTTTTTGCATAAAAATACTCATGACTTTATGGTACAATTAAAGAATGAAAAAGTGATCCTAACAGTAGCACAATAGATTCAAAATAAAGTTCATACCTGTGCCTGAAGATTCCATGATGGTTTTTGGGGTTTGCACTAAACACAACAGTATGATTAGTCTTAAACAGCAATTGAAATTTGCGAGCGCCGAGAAAACAAACGTGTCACTAGCACAACAGATGAGTTCCGACTGACGTTGAGGGCGCATGGAGCGCTCTAGCCCCTTCTGGGTACCGGTTTCTTAATGAATAGAGTGTCCCATTGTTAAAACATAACAAAGGATAGCTGCGCGGTTACTATTGTAAAAATGACTTTTGGCCAGTTTTTTGTATCAAATACCCGTATGTGCGGCGTGCAGCGTGCGCTGCAGCACGGCGAGCAGCGCGGCGGCGGCCACCACGGCGGCGGCGGCGGCCTGCAGGCGCAGCGCCAGCCACTGCGACGCGCCGGCCGCGCTCAGTGCCGCGCGCTGCCACGCCTCCACCAGCTCTGTGACTACACTCAGTACTAACCGGGGTCGGCGGCGTGCAGCGTGCGCTGCAGCACGGCGAGCAGCGCGGCGGCGGCCACCACGGCGGCGGCGGCGGCCTGCAGGCGCAGCGCCAGCCACTGCGACGCGCCGGCCGCGCTCAGTGCCGCGCGCTGCCACGCCTCCACCTGCTCTGTGACTACACTCAGTACTAACCGGGGTCGGCGGCGTGCAGCGTGCGCTGCAGCACGGCGAGCAGCGCGGCGGCGGCCACCACGGCGGCGGCGGCGGCCTGCAGGCGCAGCGCCAGCCACTGCGACGCGCCGGCCGCGCTCAGTGCCGCGCGCTGCCACGCCTCCACCTGCTCTGTGACTACACTCAGTACTAACCGGGGTCGGCGGCGTGCAGCGTGCGCTGCAGCACGGCGAGCAGCGCGGCGGCGGCCACCACGGCGGCGGCGGCGGCCTGCAGGCGCAGCGCCAGCCACTGCGACGCGCCGGCCGCGCTCAGTGCCGCGCGCTGCCACGCCTCCACCTGCTCTGTGACTACACTCAGTACTAACCGGGGTCGGCGGCGTGCAGCGTGCGCTGCAGCACGGCGAGCAGCGCGGCGGCGGCCACCACGGCGGCGGCGGCGGCCTGCAGGCGCAGCGCCAGCCACTGCGACGCGCCGGCCGCGCTCAGTGCCGCGCGCTGCCACGCCTCCACCTGCTCTGTGACTACACTCAGTACTAACCGGGGTCGGCGGCGTGCAGCGTGCGCTGCAGCACGGCGAGCAGCGCGGCGGCGGCCACCACGGCGGCGGCGGCGGCCTGCAGGCGCAGCGCCAGCCACTGCGACGCGCCGGCCGCGCTCAGTGCCGCGCGCTGCCACGCCTCCACCTGCTCTGTGACTACACTCAGTACTAACCGGGGTCGGCGGCGTGCAGCGTGCGCTGCAGCACGGCGAGCAGCGCGGCGGCGGCCACCACGGCGGCGGCGGCGGCCTGCAGGCGCAGCGCCAGCCACTGCGACGCGCCGGCCGCGCTCAGTGCCGCGCGCTGCCACGCCTCCACCTGCTCTGTGACTACACTCAGTACTAACCGGGGTCGGCGGCGTGCAGCGTGCGCTGCAGCACGGCGAGCAGCGCGGCGGCGGCCACCACGGCGGCGGCGGCGGCCTGCAGGCGCAGCGCCAGCCACTGCGACGCGCCGGCCGCGCTCAGTGCCGCGCGCTGCCACGCCTCCACCTGCTCTGCGCCGCGCGACACCCACGCGCCGCCCGCGCCCAGTGCGCGCACCGTGTCGTGACCTACGATTGAGCACAAACATTAGTACATTAGTGAAGCGGCCAGCAAAAGAGGCATTGATGGACGAACGTGTAAATGTGGGCCGAGGCGAAGCCGAGGCACACATACGTAAGTCCATCAATGCCTAGTTGTGGCAAAGGCTTGTATAGTGCTTTTCTCAAATGATGCGCGGAAATTAAAACTAAGTAGTACCTAGACCTCATTTTGTCAAATAAAATTACTTTTCAAAATAAATGACGAACAATGAACAACAATAATTATTCCCGCGTTAGGCTTAGCACGCACTGCGATTTTTATTCGCGCGATTTTTTTCCGCCCACTCTGCGGCCTATGGAATTGTATGAAGCTGCACGCATTGCGGTAAAAAAATCACGCGGGAATAATACTACAAAAATTCGCGCAAATAAAAATCGCAGTGCGTGGTAAGCCTTAAAGTGTTCATTTGTTTTTTTTTTTCAATAAACAGCTTTATATTTGCAAGCCAGTTCGAAATTTAAATAAAACCTTTGATAAGTTACCTCCTTGGTTGCCATAAGGTTGCCATGATTCGGAGTAAAAGATTGTTCCATTTTTTAATTAGAAAGAAAGAAAGAAAGAAAGAAAACACATTTATTTGACACAAGCCAGAGCACACAACACACACATAAAAAAAAAAAAAAAGATAACTTAGACTAAACAACAATAATATAAAAAACGAAAACAATATATTAGTAACATTGTGTGTCCCACGGCTGCGCTAAATAGGACCAGTTCAGCATAATGTCGGGCAACTAGTGCCCGACGCTGGTTTTCAACTGGACCTGTGACCGATGACGTGACGGACGTAACGCAGTTTTATTAACTAAATGTGTATGTGAAACAAATACTTACTTATATAAAAGATAAAAAATAGGTGTATAGTATGTGTATATTACAAATAATAAAAAATAAATACGTGTACACTACATAAGATAAATAAGGTGAGTCAGACAATAAACGAGGTGTGGGTAGGTAGGCTAGTGCGTTATATTATTGAGGCATTCAGTGCGACCATATCCAGCTTACGCTGCGCTTCCACCAGATACTGCCGTAATCGTCTCCTAAATGTGTCCATAGTGTTGGCTGTTCTGATCGGTGGTGGAATATTATTCCAAACTTTGGAAGCCGCATAACGAAAGCTGCCTCTGAACGCTGCTGTATTATGCGATTGCGTCGAGAGTTGCTGCGAGCATAGCCTTCTCTCTCCCACATTCCCGTCCACTCGTTATCCATTCAAGTTTATTATATAAATAGTCCGGCTTTTTACATTTAACCACACCAAACAGAAGGCATGCCAAATGCAATTTACGCCTGGATTTCATTTTTAGAACAAAATGTTCATTGAGAAATGGTGTTACATAACTTCTGCGGGGAATGTTATAACAGAACCGAGCGCACGCGTTTTGTACCCTTTGTATGAGCCTATCTGTACGAGCTAACAGGCGCGGTCCATACACAGTGTCAGCGTAGTTCAACCTAGAGAGAACTAATGTTTCAACCAGTTGTTCCCGCAACGATTCAGATAAGTAAGGCCTCACCCTGTACAAAACTTTCAAGCGATAAAACAATTTTTAATTGATAATGCCACATGTTTTTCAAAACGCAGGTCCTTGTCCATGATGAGACCCAGATTTCGCGCCTCGTACACTCGCTCAATTCGTTCGCCCATTAATTGTACGTCAAAAGTCGTAGGTAGTCGAGACAGCTGCTGTCTGGTTCCAAATACCACATATTTTGTTTTTGTGGGGTTTAACGACAGACAGTTCTCCTCAGACCAAACGGCGATTCGGTGAAGATCTTCGTTAAGTTCCTTTATGGCGCTATCATAATCGTCTGCTTTAAAAGAAATGTACAGTTGTACATCGTCGGCGTATATCACGCATCTCTGGAGGCATCTTATTAAATCCGCACAGTATAAAATAAAAATAACTGGACCTAAGATAGAGCCCTGTGGGACTCCTCTTTCTATGGGAATGGATGCAGATCTAACAGTAGTACCGTCACTCAAGCGCAGGTCAACTAGTTGTTCCCTATTACTGAGGTAGCTGCGGAACCATTCAATAGCCCTGGAGTCGAATCCGTAATAATTTAGCTTCGACAATAATAATGGGATATTAATTGCGTCGAATGCTCTGGAAAAATCTAGCAAAACCAGTAATGTGCACATTCCCTTATCCTGGGCAGATAGGATATTGTCAGTAACGTCTAACAGAGCAGAAGACGTACTGCGTTGTTTTCTGAACCCAGATTGTAAATCAGGTATAATGTTATTTTGTTCAAGAAAAAGCGTGAGTTGGCGGCTGACGATTTTCTCTAACACTTTGGATATACATGGTAATATACTTATAGGTCGTAAATCTTTCAGCGTAGATGGATTTGAATTTTTGGGCAAAGGCCTAATAGAAGCAATTTTCCATTGGTCTGGAAAAGATGACGTCACTATTGAGCGGTTTATTATCTCCGTAACAACATTTAATGTGTGCGGCAGAGTCAGGTTAATCATTTCCAGGGTAATATTGTCACAGCCTTCGGCATTACTTTTGAGACTCGAGATAGTGCGTGAGATTTCGTTCTGTTCCACTGGAGTAATTGTGAAAATAGCTTTACCATGTTTATGACTTTCGTAATAGTTAATAAGCGATGAGCTTGCCACTGGGCTCCCGGGAACAATCAAAAAGTTTTTATTAATGATATCAGGATCTGTAAAATGCGACGGAAGGTCTTGTCTAGTATTAAAGGGCAAAATAGTGGATTTCAGGTTTTTCCAAAGAAGTTTAGGGGTTCGAATTTTGTTATTAATATTATGTTTGAAATAAGCAGTTTTTTCATTGTATAACGAACCAGTTACCAAGCGCTTTAAATCTTTATAGTATTTTTTTTTGATTCTGATTTCGTTGCCCTATAACTACTCAAAGCTTCATCACGTAAACGCATCATAAGTTTGATCGTATCCGTAATCCACGGATACGACTTTTCCCTTACGGTACACGTTTTAATCGGTGCGTGAACATCAAACAGCAAAGTTAAATTAGTATTAAACGCATGCACCATGTTATTAACGGTGTCAAGCGAGGGAATAATTCCTAGGTTTAAAGACGATAGGTCCATATTAAATCTCTCCATACATACATTTTTAAGAGGCCGATATCTTACAGAGTACGGTTTGAATCTTTCGCGCTTAATGTTAAACTCGCTTATTACAATAGAGTGTCCGTTGATTGTACCGACAGATTCCACCGCTGTGCATCTAGGTTGAAGATCAGTACATATGAGATCAATAAGAGTTTCACTGGATGCTGTAAAGTGAGTAGGAGATGTTACCAACTGTGTAAGGCTGAGACAATTTAGAAAGTCATTAATATTTTTAGTTTTAATACCATTTCTGTCTAGCAGATTGGCATTAAAGTCCCCAAGTAGTATGTAATTGTCACAGTTTCCTAACGAACTTATAGAATCTGTTATGGCATCAAGGAAAAGGGGAAGGTCGAGCCAAGGTGGACGGTAAGCTGTTCCAATGGCAATTTTTTTGCCGTTCAAAGAGATAGTAAGCCACATTTGCTCGACCGATTCAAAACTGGGATCGACCGAGGTAAAACCCAACGCCCCCACCACGGCACTCTCTGGCCGCGGGGTGTGACGCAGACGGTAGCCCGGTACAGCCGGAGCGCGCCCCTCCTCACCTGGTCGGAGCCAAGTTTCGTTAATGGCCATAATATCCAAGCAATGCCTGTCGAGTGCACCAATCAAGTCATCATGACCCGTACCCAATGAGCCAGCATTAAGAAAACCAACCTTAAGATACTTTTCTCCCTTAGTCGTCATTATGAGAGTATAAAATGAAATCCGTCGTTAAGCAAAATCAATATAATCATCAGTGATTTAATAATTGTAATTTCGTATAGTATTAGTCGAAGTCGAGTTATATAAATATAAATAGTGCTTAAACTGTAATGTGTAAATAATAGATTAGGAAAAGGAAGATTTGTAAATAACTGGTTTATAAAATGGAATAGAAGTTGTGTGATGAATTTGTGTAAATAAATAATATGTTTAGTGTTATAAAACCGGTTTACGTGTACTTCACAGATCGTGAGGTGCACCGCGAGACACACACCTGTCAATACAAAACATAGCTCATAGTAGTGAAAAAAAGTTAAATATATTACTGTAAAGAAACTGTCACATACTTTAACTACCTTAAAAGATGGCATGACTGTATAAGAAAGAAGACAAACTAACTTAACTAGACAAAGAAGAACAAAAACAAAGAAGAAAGTATATCTAAAGTGCGCTGTTGCCGCCGTTACCCGGTGCCGGTCCGAAGGTGCGCAGTATGTCAGCCTCACAGCGGATGTGGAACGCAGCATCACCAGGTTTGTACCTGGCGAGGATACGGCCTCGCTTCGCCCACACGAACTGCCAACCGAGGCGACTGCCTGCCTCACGCGCGCTCCGAAACAACTCTAGATTCACTTTCGTAAGGCGCTCGTTTACGTAGAAGCGCGCCGCGGGGCCCGGCAAATCGAGATCCGCTGTGGTCATGCCGCGGCGCACTCGTGCACCCTCCAGCAGCTCGTCACGTAGGTCTCGGCGCGCGAAACGAACGACGAGGAAGCGCGGCCGGGTCTCCACCGGCGCCGTTGACTGCGTCGCATTAATCCGCCTACCGCCGACACGCTCGGCGCTCACAACATCGCGCGCTTTGATTCTTATACCCATCTTGGAAGCAACCAACATCGCCGTATGGGTTGGGTTTTCGCCACTAGTCTCAGGTATGTTGGAGATCTGGATGTCATTTCCAAGCAGCTCTTGATCTCTGTCATTGATGTCATTCCGCAGTTGGGATATTAAATCATTCACTTCAGACGATTCCACAGGCCGAGCTTGTTTATTTTCCAGAATATTTATTCTGTTCTCCAATTCGCTCATCTTATCGTTCGTCGAGTGCAGTGAGGATCTCAGCTCAGACAAGTCATCCCGGAGCTGCTGGAATTCATTCCGCACCAGCTTTAAAAACTCTTCCTTGAATTTTTTCAGTTCAGCCCTGAGGAAGTCGAGGTTGAGCTCCTGCGTGGTATCCAGGGCTTTGCTGTTAATGGGGCTGGTGTCCATTAGGTTGCCGTGGACTTCCTCGCTAGCAGCTGACGCCGGTGGGGTCGTTTCAACCCGGCCGCCCCTCACTTTGCCTTTTTTGCACTCAAGACAATGCCACGGGGTCGCTATAGGGCCAGCAGCCTGCACACCCACGCACGCCCGGTGGTACCAAGACCGACACTTGCTGCAACTAGCGCCCTCTGTCGACGAGAGGAATTTGCCACAACAACCGCACTTAGCCATAGTGATTAGAGCGTGCCTGCGAGCGAAGTAATCAGAGCGATCGAATTATTCAAAAAGTACACTGATCCGGCAACAGATGGCGCTGATCTCAGAAAAGAGTTTATGGTAGTTCTCACAGCGTTTATGGTGCCGATAAACACCATAGGTTTCAAAAAAAATATTAACGTAAGGGTGCGCACACACTGAAGGTAAGTTATTGTTAGTTATGTGATCACTAGTAAACAACTGTTTCTTTTTCTATATGTTTAGGGTACTTATTTACTTGTTCGGGATCAACTTTTATAATTTCCGTTTGTTTATAATTTGCACAGCTGTTATACACTAGATAACAATGTCACTTGTAAGTTGCACTTTTAATTGTACTTTCACAATAAACTTTTCGAAATAAACTTATGTATTTTTATTTAAAAGCGAGAAGCACTAAGAGGGCTTTCAACTGTTTGACATCCGTGACGTCAGTCCACAATTACACGACAGATATGAATTTACTATGTAATTTATTTGGCCGCTACACACGACAGATATGGATTTTCATACAACTTTTGCCGGCCGCTGCTCGCATGTATTTGGCCAGTACTGCAATTTCGATTTATCTCGAAGAAGGTTGTCAAAATAATGCTCTAATTTCCAAGCATGTTTGAGAAAAACTGTTTGTCGTAATTTTCATTTTCAAATGAGTATTTCGACCACAGGATAATCCCAAAGACAGCTAGTCACATCATCATCTTCCTGCCCTTGTCCCATGTTACTTGGGGTCGGCGCAACACGTTTTCTTCTTCCATACCGTCCTGTCCCCCGTCACGCTATCACTGACTTCCTTTGCCTTCATAACACTCCTCAAACAGTGTTAAATACAGGTCTGCGGATCCCAAGCCAGGAGCTCACGCTGGGGCCCATTAGCAGCGCTGCGACTCCTGGATCCAATCAAAACCGGTACCCACGAAACTGCGATCCGCAGCAGTAGTAAGCTAGGGGTCGGTTTGTGATATACTGGTATATACTGGTTCCTGTCTGACAGGTGGGTAGTGGGACTGATAAACGCATTAGCAATAGGACTCACCTTGATTCCTGCGGTGGGCTCCTGGGGGTCGATCAATACCGTGCCAGGTCGGGAGATTAGGGATAGGAGAATATATATAATATTAGGAAGATGAGGGATAAACGACAGCTTCCTGGATCGAAGGCTCCGGCGTCTAAGTCAAAAGCGCTTCGCTGCGCGTGAAATATACACAAATCCAATGCACGGGCGCCCCACAATACCGATCGCGAAAGGCGGGCGCAATTACAAATCACGGTGGGCTAATTATATCTCAATTAGCTTATAATTCCACGAGAGCCCGATTTCTCCGTGTGCTCGTTACAAATTTTATTTTTCGACTGTTGTCAAGTGTCAGCTGTCAATCAAAAACTGTCAAAATCGCTGACAGCTAACTGATATGGTTGCAACAAAGTATCAAATAAAGGACCTGGTGCGTATAACCTCTAGAAGATTACTAGTAAAATCACACGTGATTGAACCTAAATTATTAGAGTAATCTAGGCTATATATATAACAAATTGCTGATTCAGCAGTGCTAAATTGAAGGAGAGAAGTACGCAGATGAAACGAAAGGCAATGGATAAAGATCAATTTACTAATTATGCCACATACCTTTGAAACAGCGATTCCCATGCAGATGCAGATGCCACGTTCGAGAAGTTCAGCTCACAGACTAGGTACACTATGCTGGCCAGCGGTACACACCACAGTAGGTCTAGGTAATACAGATAACACTTTCCATGTAAGTTCAATTAAGAGTTTTGGGCAAGAGAATGCGTGATGGACGCACTCAACCCATGGCTGCAAGAGACTGGCCACCATCGCCGGCGGCCATCGGTGGCGGCGCAATGACAGTAGCGCCATCACGCGGAATATCCCCAAAACAACTATATGTGACACTTATTTAATAAATTGGAACTAGTATACCAATGCCTCTCAATCGCCCTATGGTGATGTAATAAAATATGAACTATAAATTAGGAAGCGTAACCATTTTCCCCGGCTTGAAAGTTCCCACTTTCGAAACACAAAGGAGAAGTAAAATAAGTTGCAGATCATCACAACTCTACCAAAGGTTATGATAACTCTAAAGTTGCGACTCTCTATTATAAATAAGAATATTCAATTAACCATTCTACGCGGTAATTAAATCTAATACTGCACATTGGCGCACGGTAAAATTAATTATTAATGTAACGACACTTATTGCGTTGGCAAAGGGCACAACTTTACTACCGGGCGACTCTGAAGGATCCCGCTTTTAGTCTTTACCGGTGCGACTCTACAAACTCCGTTTTTATCTGGAAATATGTGATTACTCCTCTCTATTAGCGGCATCACATTGTCCTGCATGGAGACGACAACCATACCGACCCGTATTGGATTGGCAGGGGTGTTCCATTTCTGTTTGGATTGTAGGGTGTGCAGGTACTCTTGGCACCACCGCTTCCAAAAAGACTGGACCATTTGGTCAGTTAATTCATAACGCGAAATAAGATGTAACCGCGTTTCATTGTCTTCGCGGGCGGGGAGCAATAATAGAGGTTTCGTATGCAAGAAGTGATCTGCCGAAAGATTCTCATGAATCTTATCGATACGATTGGCTACGAAGGTGTGCCATCCGTAGTACAGTTGAATCCGAGAAAGCTACGACTGCCTCAATGGCGTGCCGAGCTGCGAAAAGATTATATACTCGCCTTATCACAGTTGATAAGAGGAATGCGGCGCATAACTCGAGACGAGCTAGCGAAACTACTTTCAGTGGCGCTACTTTAGATTTCGCACACACCAGCGAAACGACGATACTACCGTCGGGTCTGACAACGTGGGCGTAAACCAAACCACCGCAAGCTTTCTCACTAGCGTCGGCAAAACCGACGAGGGAGAGCCTACAGCGTTCTACGACGCCGACATGTCGCAAAAATCCTAGTTCAGAGATAATTGGCAATTCAGCTTGAAATTGTTCCCACAGACGAACAATGCGAGGTGGTGGGACGTCATCCCATCCAAGTTTGACAAGCCAAAGCTCTTTGATAAGAAGCTTGGCGTATAAAATTATCGGTGCCACGAGGCCTAAATCGTCGAAAAGACGTGCAATGGAAGAAAGAATATTCAGTTTCGTACAAGGGTGAACATTAGGGTTAACCTGGAATACGAAACAATCCTCATTAAACCGATATAAGATACGTTGAAGCGAACGATCTTCAAGGCGTATACCTATACGTAGGTACATAGATTTAACATCTGCGGAAATAGCGACACTAAAAAGCCAAAAATTTAACAAGATGTTAAAAAGGTCAGCCTGAAGGACTGGACCTGCGTACAGGATATCATTGAGCAAGGTACCGTTATCTGTACTTGCACTAGCATCTAGGACCACGCGTAGCTTAGTGGTCACTTTATCCTCTCGAATAACAGCATGGTGAGGAATATAGTAGTCCATTTCTCGCCCCTTACAATTTCGTTTGGGCAACCCACATTCAGGTAAAATATTTTGCACCAAAGAAATATAATTGTTCTGTAGATAATCCCGTATGACGTCATCATAAAGAAGCTTGACGTTAGGAAGCGATTTAAGTTTACGTTCGAGGCTATGGAATCTCTTGCGAGCTATATCAAAAGAATTTCCTAACGCTGACGCGTCTGTTTTCAGTGGTACAGCTGCAACATAGTTGCCATTTGGAGCGCGGGTAATTATGCTACAATAAAACTCTTCACGGTGTTTATCATCCACACTCCCTACGGACGAAGCAGTAACATCTTCAATCTCCCAAAACTTACGAATATCGAAGTTATCGAAAGAACTCGCAAAGAATGACAGAGTGTCAGTTGAAGGTTCTATAATAGGTGCTTCTATTAGAAGTATGTAGCCGAGCATAGTCTCCAATGCATCGGGGCAACCGGGTGCGCTGGTCACGGGACCGGGTCGCAATAACTTAGCGAACAACGTGACTCCAAGTAACATGTCAACATTACCTGGTACACCCTAGCTGTCATCAGCGAGTAATTTAGGATCAATATGCTTCAATTCGGCAGTATCTATAGCACCCAGAGGAAGCTGTCCGGTTATCTGATCCAAAACTAGAGCGTCAATTCTATACCTATAGGCTGCGAGCAAAACCGTGAGCTGAACGTAAGATTCACCGAGCCCCGAACGGCCTGCGATGTGCCACCAATACCACGAACGGTAGTTATTGAGTCCGTATGTATAGTTAGACCGAGCATACGGCAGCAACGCGATGTCATATAATTCTTTTGCGACCCAGGGTCCAAAAGACATCTAACCACCACGCCCTTACCCTTCCTACCCGCCACTAACACCTTGGCAGTAGCCAGCACTTCGGTGCTACGTGTGGCCTGGACTTGAGCAGAAGAATGCGTACACAACGCCACACGATCAGAAGTAGCTGGGTCGGCCGCAGAAACGCAGACTGGGTCGCTAGCGGGCACCAGCACAGGGGCTTGCGTCGATTGCTCAAAATGCAATAAAGAATTATGCTTACCGTTGCATTTCCTACATGTTGACTTAGATAGGCACTTAGAGACGGTATGTTGGCTACTTAGGCAGTTAACACATCTGTTATTGTCTTTTACAAACTTAAATCTATTATCCGCGCTCAACTTTTGAAACGCTTTGCACGTATACAAGTTTTTATGCGTGGATCGACAAAGCGAACATTTAAATTCAGTAGCCACAAACACCTGCGAGACCTTAGATGAGGTGCTGGGTCTACCTGCGGGGGCGGGCTTAGTTGCCGCAGAAGAGGAGCGATATAAGATTTTTACTTGTTCACGAACAAACTTTACGAAATAATCATAATCCAACTCTTGTTGATTACGAAGCGACATTTCAAAATGTTTTGCTGTATCTGAGTCTATTAACTTAAGACCCCAATGAATAAATATAAAATCATCCAAGTTTTTTTAATTGTTTGAGTCCAGCAACCGTAGAAGTTAATTTATCGAAACCTTGTTCAATATTAGCGGGTGTCGTTCCGAACGACTTCAATGAGAACAGTTGATTTAGATGTCAACAGAAAGCCAATTACAAATCCTCACGTAAAGACTTGTGAAAACGTAAAGAAATAATTTATGGTGTGAGCACAAAAACAAAAAACTCACCGCTTTAATTAAAGTAACATGCAAATACTTCGTTTGCAATTATATGACTGATGAGAAAGAACATAATAAATGAATAAAAACAGAAACAACTATATAACCTACTGCTACTTGAAAAATTTGAGGCTTAAGCACCTTCTGGCCGAATTCACACTGATTGTGAATGGATCCAAATCATATTCCTTGCATATATCATTGAAATCTCTGCTTGCGCGCACAATATAACTGTTCTGCCTATAATTCGAAGAAGTATGAGGTACACGTATGGGTTGATTAAACCGAAATGTTTTACATGGCGCATTGAAATAAAATTTTGACAATAACTCGGGGTTATTAATGTTGTTATTGAGAATTTTCAGCAAGAATAAACAGTCAGCAATCTTACGTCGTTCTACCAGTGGTAGCAGATGATACTTCTTACAGCGTCCAAGATAATTTGGTTGACTGATATGGAATCTTTTGATGAAAACAAATATATTTTATGAAACGTCTTTGGATGTTTTCAATGCGGTCAATGTATTTATGATAACGTGGATTCCATATCTGAGATGCATACTCCAACTGACTTCTTACAAAAATGCAATACAATATTTTAAGTGTTTTAGCATCCGTAAAACACTTAGAAAGATGCATTATAAACCCAAGCAGTCTTATTACAAAAAGTGGTTAAGCTAAAAATCCAGGTTTAAATCTCTTTAAACTGTGGTTTACACAAAAATGATATTACAAATAATGGTTTAGCGATAAACCATAGTCCAAATCATGGTCTAACGCTAAACCTCGGCGGCCCCTAGTTTAACGATGGTCTAAGTCGTATCTGTCAAAATTTCTTTTTTAGGCTATAGCATCTTTTTTATTGTGTTGTGTTGTTTTTACCCGAAAATGGATATTAACATGGTTGATTTAATTAATTATTGAGGATATTACTTTTTCCTCGGTACTCCAATTGTCAGATCGTTTTTTTTTTGTTGGTCCATCACAATATATTATTATATATTATATTATTAACAAAGAGGCAATTGTTATATTAGAGACTTGGATAACTTAAAAATTCCAAAGCTTAGTGAAGTTTGTTCAGCTTGCGATGGTTTTGTTTAATGTTATGGTCTCATATAACGCGCGAGAATGTTACGTTTCGTTACACGTACGTAGATGTATTATTAGTAATTAATACGAATTTAAGTAATTTACTTAAATCTAAACCAAATTTCAATCGATAAATAACAAATGTTTATGTCCATGCAAAATAACAAAGTCTCAATATGTTTAACAATCCTAAACATCATTGAATCCTTATCATATTATCCAATGATATTCAAATAAACAGATACGTTATACACTCACAAAACAATTGAAAAAAGTGTTCCGCGCAGCAGCGGCAGCACACATACACACTTTTCATTCATGTGACATTAAAAAATATTTATTTTAATCAATAAATAAATAAATTACAAATACACAACATGGCATTTTTTTATTTTGTTTTTTTTCTACAAAGCCTATCGCTCTTCGCCATGCGTGACATAAACTAAAGAATAAAAAAGTCACAATTGTGACCTATTCGAGTCTTCACAATGCGCGCGTTCATAACATATCTGTTTATTTGAATATCATTGATATTATCAAAACGTTCTTTTCTGGGCATACTGAACGTTGCAATAGTATGTGATATTATGGTGAACGAATGACATTTGTATTAATCTGTGGCTGATGTATAGACAATGGTTAAAATGACGGTACTAAGCAGACCACGCTATTTTTTAGTTTTGTAATACGAAAAAATTTAGACCATGGTTTTGCAGTGTGTGTGTCAAAAATTAACTTACTGTCTTGATGGACACCCAAGTCACGAATAGTATTGAACCTTGGCTAGATCTGGCCCGCCAGAGTATAAGTAGTGGCTAGGACTGCACGTTTTCTAGTGTAAGTGATCACCGAACACTTTGATGGGTTGAGATCAAGTTTATTAGCCCGACAAGTACTCTTCAAGCCGATACAAATTGGCCTGAAGTGCTAGTTTATCTTCGAGCGTTGAAACAGTAGCAAAGATTTTCATGTCATCGGCAAAGCATAGTAGTTTGGATGAATGGATGCACTGATCGATGTCGTTCACACAGTGTACGGTGCACCCGTACAATTCATATCTTTTTACGTTAATTAAGCGGTTTTGTACCGCGTGCGCAATTTACCTTAGTTTGCGTTCGGTCTTCGCCGCGTGTACTCACTATCATAATATCGTAGCAGTTCGATAACCTAAAATCATGCTATTATAAGCTGTATCAATTAGCTATAGCATTATATCAATAAATCTATCATTATAAACTATCACATCGTATCATTTATAGTTGTCCCGTACAACGTTATGGTCCTTCGAGCCACCGTATTGGCGGGACCTACCGCGTGTTTTACAAAGTGCGTGTGAACATTCCGCCGAAGCAGAAAGTGGATAAACTTACCACTATCAGTACCCACCACCAGGTAACAAGCAGCAGATACCGGTGAGTGACCTATCATTATCATCGCAACAGCGAAGCGGCTGGTCTACGAGTGGACTCGCCCGCAAGGTTAGCAGCACATGTCACGTGGTTCTTGCATCAGCATACATACGACCACACCAGCATACAGCATCATCAGCATTTCGAATAGACTACTATCAGCTATCATCAAGCGTTTTATGAAAAGGGTGTCTATTCTCGAGCAAGCCAAGCATTAGTACATTAGTGCAGCGGCCAGCAAAAGAGGCATTGATGGACGAACGTGTAAATGTGGGCCGAGGCGAAGCCGAGGCACACATACGTAAGTCCATCAGTGCCTAGTTGTGGCCAAGGCTTGTATAGTGCTTTTCTCAAATAATGCGCGGAAATTAAAACTAAGTAGCACCTAGAACTCATTTTGTCAAATACAATTACTTTTCAAAATCAATGACGAAAACCGAACAACAATAATTATTCCCGCGTTAGGCTTAGCACGCACTGCGATTTTCATTCGCGCGATTTTTTTCCGCCCATTCTGCGGCCTATGGAATTGTATGAAGCCGCACTTCTTCTTCAGGTGCCATCTCCATCCCGGAGGTCGGCGACCATATGTCTGTATGTCTCCCTATCTTCAGTCATGCGAATTAACTCGGCTGTGCTGTCCACCTCCAACCAGTCTCTTATGTTCCGTGTCCACGATGTTCGTCGTCTACCTCGGCCTCTTTTACCTTCAATTTTGCCTTCAATAATTAACTTTAGTAGGTTATATTTATCGTTTCTGTAAATATGGCCAAAATATGCTGCTTTTCTTCTTTTAATTGTTGTTACCACTTCCATCTTTTTACCCATCATTTCTAAAACCCTGACATTGGTTACTTTATCTGTCCATTTAATTTTGAGCATTCGTCTGTAGATCCACATTTCAAAAGCATCGAGTTTTTTGATCAAGTTTTGCTTTAGGGTCCAACTTTCAGATCCGTACATTAGTATAGGAAGAATGTAACATTTCACCATCCTCCACCTTAGTTTTAGATTGATTTTCCTGTTAGATAACAGTTTCTTCATTTTCTGGAAGGTGTTCCTGGCTATCTCGATTCTTATACGGATCTCTTTCTCAGATTCCCAGTTTTCATTTAAGCAACAACCCAAACACTTATAACTATTTACTCTTTCTATGACTTTGTCATTCAAAAGTATTGGTGATGTGACAGTTGGATTTTTACTAACGATCATGTGTTTTGTTTTGTTAATGTTAATTTTTAAACCATAGTCTGATAAAGCATCATTTAGTTTCTGTAGCATAACTTGAAGGTCTTCAGACTTAGAGGCCAATAAAACGGTATCGTCGGCGTAGCGAATATTTTGTATTAGTTTACCATTTAGGCGGATGCCCAGATCAAGTTGATCAAAGACATTTCTAAAGATCATTTCCGAATATAGGTTGAACAAACAAGGGGACAAGATACAACCTTGTCTAACACCTTTTTCTATTTTAACTTCACTTGTAAGGATGTGATCAAGTTTTATTTTAGCTTTTTGGTTCCAATACAAATTTTCTATAAATTTAATATCATTTTTATCTGAGCCAATCGATTTTAGTATTGTTATTAATTTATCATGTTTAACGTTATCAAATGCTTTTTCAAAATCAATAAAGCACATATGGACATCCATTTGTACATCTAAGCATCTTTGCACCAAAACTTGCACAGCTACTAAAACATCTCTAGTGCCTAGTCCTGTTCTGAATCCAAATTGTGTTTCACTTATATTCTCTTCAATTTTCTTGTATACTCGGGATTGAATGATTTTTAGAAATACCTTAAAAAAATGGCTCATCACACTTATCATCCTGTAGTCGCCGCAACTTTTGGCATTGAGCTTCTTTGGTAAAGGTGTAAAAACGGACAAGAGCCAGTCTTCAGGGAGCACATTGTCACATTCATAAAATGTATTGAAGAGTGTCACTAAATCATCGATGTTGTAGTCGTGAATCAGTTTTAATACTTCCACAGCAATTCCATCGGGACCCAAGGCTTTTCCACCCTTAATGCGTTGAATAGCTGAGATTAGCTCAGATTTTATTATGTTTGGGCTTTCTAAATTAATTTCACTAAGTGGCTCCACCTGTCTCCGATTGTCCTTGAAGAGGTCTTGTACATATTGTTCCCAGACCTCACTGGCTTCCTCATCATCAACAACAATGTTGCCATTTTTGTTCACAAGGATACTTTTTATTTGCTTTTTGTTAGTATTTGTAAACTCTTTTACTCGTTTATGTAGCTGAAAACTATCATGCTTTTTCTGTAGCAATTCTATTTCGTCACATTTATTTGACAACCATTGCTCTCTTGCCACTGAGACCTTGAGATTAATAGTCGCATCTGTGTCGTTATATTTGTCTATGTTGACATTCTTACATTTCCTCCGCTCATCCATCAACTGCAATATCTCATCTGTCATCCATTCATGTCGCTTACTATTCTTGTTAAAACCCAGTTCTTCAGATGTTAAGTTCCTTATTTTTGTGGACAGATTACCATATGTTGTTAAAGCATCATTTCCCTCTTCACAAATAGGCTTAATACAATTGTTAAGTTTTACACTCAAGGATCTTTTAACGGCCTCATCTTTCAGACGGTGCAATGAGACCGTTTTACTAACAGATTTAGGTAATAACTTTTTCAGCTTTACTCGCATGTTTGCTACAAGAGGATTGTGGTCTGATTTTATATCTGCTCCTTGACGTTAGTTATGGAGTTTCTGAATCTCTCATTTATCATGATGAAATCAATTTGGTTTCTAACAATATGTGATGGTGTATGAGCTGGCGAACACCATGTATAGAGTCTTCTTGCAGGATGTTCGAACCATGTATTTGATATCATCAGGCTATGTAATGAGCAGAATTCCACGAGCCTGTCTCCTCTTTCATTCCTTACTCCCAAGCCAAATTTGCCCACAATTTTTCCTTCTTCACCCTGCCCCACCTTTGCATTAAGATCTCCTAAGATTATATTAATGTCTTGTGATTTTAATGACTTTAGCAATACACTAATGCCCTCATAGAATTCTTCCACTTCCTGGTCATTGCTGTCACATATTGGAGCATAAACTTGTATTATATTTAGGTTGAATGGATGAGCATTGATTTTAAGCATCTTACATCTGTTTGAATAGTGGATGACGTTGGAAACATATTTCCTTAACTCATTTGCTACTAGAATGCCTACTCCATGGTGATTGGATTTTAAATGTTCTGGGTTCCCCGTATAGAAAAGCGTGGCGTTGTCACAATCCAATCTTCCACTATCAGCCAATTTAGTTTCACTCAGTCCCATTATACTTATTTTCAACCTTACCATTTCCGCTATAACATTTTCCATTTTTCCTGGTTTGTTCAAACCTTTTACATGCCATGTGCATAATTTTATACTATCTCGAGTCTTCCTGCTACTAATATTTTCTTCACCAGTAACCAATTTTTCATCGATAGGCCTGGCAACCTCACGACGCCGAGCGCTAGTCGGTTCACATGACTTACTATTAAAAATGTATGACACCACTAACGAGTGTCTGAATGCGGTTAAAAACCTTGGAGTTGACGTAAAATCGTGGGACCCATTTATAGTTCATGTACTAGCATTGAAACTGGATCAGCAGACGCACTCTGACTACATGGACTCTCTGAAAAACCCACGAGATTTGCCAATATTGAGCGAATTCATGGGATTCCTAGAGAACAAGTTTACGTCATTGGAAGCATCACGGCGAAAGCAAAATGGTCAGAAATCAGATTGCAAGTCTCAGCAAGAGCCCAACAGCAAGAAGCATTTCCATAAGTCCAATAGATCATTTTCTAAACAATTCTGCGACTAAAAACCAATGGAAATGTCCAGTTTGCCGCGAAAATCATCGTTTACTCAATTGCAAAACTTTGTTAGAATCAACATCGGATTCTAAACGCAAGACAGTGAATAAACTGAATTTATGCAGAAACTGTCTTTATGATCATAAAGGTAAAGCATGTATTTCCGAAAAAAGATGTCGTGAATGTCAAGGCGATCATAACACCTTGCTACATGATACCTTCTCGGGTTCCAGTAGCTCGAAGTCTTACCCTAGCGATTCGACTAAAAAGGAATGCAAAAACGTCACACACGTGTCGAATCCAGCAATATCAGAGACCCTGTTGGCAACAGCTCAAATCAAGGTTATGGGGGTTAATGGGGTATACTACCCTATGCGAGCTTTAATAGATCAGGGATCCCAAGTATCACTGATCACGGAGGACGCGGCTCAGCGATTGGGACTTCCTCGACAAGCATGCAAGGGAGTTGTAATGGGAGTTGGTGCCAAAGAAAATAATTGCAAGGGAGTTATACAAATTGAAGCATCAGCAGTATATAAAGATTTCACTTTTGCCACCGAGGTACTTATCATGAAAACTCTGCTTTATAATTTGCCCAATCGTTCATTCCAAAAGCCATCATGGGCTTGTCTAGAGCAGGTGAATCTAGCGGATCCTGAATATAACCTTAGTCGTCCACGACAACTGCGTTGCGGGCCGTTTTCAACGCTTCGGCGAAAACATCGTCGGGGCTGAGTTTGAACGATTTAATGTACAGAGTACCTAATTTACAAAAAGATTTGTTTTCTTTGAGTTTAAAATGGAGGCAATACGAATTCGCATATACCGCTGACCTAGAAAAAATGTTTCGGCAGATTTTTTGCCACAAGGATGATTTGAAGTATCAAAAAATAGTATGGCGTGACTCTCCAGATCAAGTACTTCGTGAATACGAACTCATGACCGTCACATACGGTACAAAATCAGCGCCATTTTTAGCAATAATGACGCTTAAGCAGTTAGCAAATGATGAACGCCACAAGTATCCAGCAGCAGCGAAGGTCTTAGAAGAAGACTTTTATATGGATGATCTGTTGAGTGGTCATCATACCCTGCAAGAAGCAATGCAGCTGCAGAAAGATTTAATAGATCTTCTGAAATCAGGAGGGTTCAACCTCCGCAAATGGTCGTCGAATAAGGCGGAGTTACTTAATGACGTCAGCAAAACAGATGAAGTATTTGATTTTCGTCATCAAGAGTCCACCAAGGCTCTCGGGTTGCGCTGGCACCCTACTGAGGATCAATTCACATTCCAAAGCAAAATCAATGTGTCATCATAAAAACTGTGACGAAAAGATCTCTCTTATCAGACATATCAAAAATCTTTGACACTTTGGGATAGCTGTCTCCAATTACCACCAAGCTCAAGCTACTATTCCAAGCAGTCTGGCAGTTACAACACCAGTGGGATGATCAAGTTCGTGAAGAGATTGTTAAGCAATGGTCATTAATGACACAAGATTTACAACATATCAATGAGTTTAAGCTACCGAGATGGCTGCAATGTCACAGGGACGGAACTATTAAGCTGCACGGATTCTGTGATGCATCTACAAAAGCATTCGCTTGTGTGATTTATTGCATATACGAAAATGAAGATGCCACCCAAATCTCAACAGTATCATTAGTACAAACAATTAAGGACCGAGCAACGAACCATGAGGCACTCCGCTGGGCACGTTTACCCAACTAGACATATAATTATTGACTACTATTGCTTGTGTTCTGTTTTCAATGTAAGAAGAGAACCACCTCAAGAGGTCCCCACGGATGCCCATGTAGCTTAGCTTCTTATCAGGGTATCGTGATCGATCCGATCAAATGCCTTTCTATAATCTGTGTAAACCACATCGACTTGCGTACCGTTATCCATAGCATCCGTAATGATCTCATTAAACAAAATCAAGTTAGAGCAATGCAATATTAGGGCAATGGAAGGCGCGCATTTAATTAGAAATTTAGACGATATGTTTTCAGGGCCTGCACCTTTAGTCGGATCCAAGTTACGAAGTAACTAAAATTATATTAATGTAAACTAAATTTATATTCATATACTCTTTTAGTAACATGCGTTTCATCCCTCCTCATCAGATGACCATACCAGGACAAACGGTTTCCTTTCAACTTTTCAGTCACTGGCGCCACTTTCAAACTTCCTGTAATATACTCATTTCTCACTTTATCCATTCTCGTCACTCCGCACATCCAACTCAACATTCTCATCTCTGCTACATGCAATCTCTTTTCATCCATCTTTTTCACAGCCCAACATTCTTATCCATACAGTAAGACAGGTCTAATCACGGACTTGTAAATTTAGCTTGAGGGGCATCCGTGGGTCACAAGTTGTTCCAGTAACCTGATGCCGTATCATCTATCCTGAGTTGATCCGGTGCGTTACGTCTCGGTCTACCGCGCCATCCCCTTGTACAAGCGACCCTAGGTACCCGAAGTCGAAGCACATCGCATGGGTGTTCCAGCGAGAATCCCAATGTCAGTCACATAAACGCTAAAAAACCGTTTTTGTTTCTACTTGATGCCACCTAGCGGAATAAATTGGCAGTAAGGTATTGTAAAGTAGAACAAGTTTAACGAATCAAGGTTTTCCCAAGGTGTTAGTACTAACCGTCGAGTGTATCGTTGAAGTGTGTGTAGACGGGCGACAGCGTGACGCTCTGCAGCCGCTTGAGCTGGCGCGACGTGACGCGGTAGCGGCGCTGCAGGCGGTAGTAGATGAACGTCAGCGGCGCCACGCCCACCACCAGCCACGGCAGCCCGTACAGAGTCACCACGGCTGCTCCTGGAAAACACCATGGACACGATGCATTTAAGTACCGCAATACTAACCTTAGTTGCAAATCGACGATCTTAAGAGGAAATACGGTCGTAGCCATCCGACTGAATATCCTAAGTGCAAAATCGTAATTCGAGGTTTGAATCTCACCTATTTCCTCCTCCAATATTGAACCAATTTAAAAGATATTCCATAAACTGAAGAAGAAAGATAAATATCATGCCCTTATGTTTTCCTTTTTGATGATACATTATCTTTAGAAGCACTAGAACCTACAAAAACTTCTCAAAATTACGTTGTCAACAGAGGGCTATTGTACAAATTTGACCACTATAAATGAAAAAAGAAAACATAGAGGCATAGTAAATATCTTTCTTTTGTAGTTTTTGGAATATCTGTTAAATTGTTCCAATATTGGAGGAGGAAATAGGCGAGAGCCAAACCTCGAATTATGAATTTTACTAAGGAAATTCAGTCGGAGCTCTCTGCCCACATTTCCTCTTAAAGGAGCTATACATGCAGACTTACCGGCTAAAGAAAACGATTGAGCCAGCAGAATATTTAGTATAAAAGGCAATGAATCGTCCACTGTGTACGTATCTGACGAGAATCTGTTTACAATACGGCCCAGCGGCGTCACATCGAAGAACTTCACTTTTGCCTGAAATATTAATTTTATCATCATTAAAAAGCCAAGGTGATGTGTTAATAGAAATGTTCATAAATGTGAGTAGTAAACAACATACTTTGACGACGACCTTCAGCAGAACCTTGTGGATCTTGGTTGCCGCCTTGACGCCGCCATGAGCAAACAGGAACGCTCGCATTATTGTGAATACTAAATTGAGTCCCGCCAACATAAAATATATTTCTAAGTAGAAGTTGTTGGTATTAGCCGGCGCAACATCTGCCGTTACTTCAGGCACTGCGTATTGCTTATTTTCTATGTTTTCAGAAGCAGTTGCGTTTCCAAGATTGTTATTTAGCAACCACTGAGCTGTTGTATTTATTATCCTGTGTATCACGTTATCAATAGCGTTTACTCCATGGTCCAATATGGACGTCTTTTCGGTTGGATGAGCCGTTAAATCGACATCGTGTAAAGAAGTTGAATTTTTAGTTTTGTTTTTGACCCAGTAGGTTAGCCAGAGAAATGTGAAGTTTTGTGAAAGCTGCATGAGTATCAGCGACAGTATGATGGCGATAGAGAGGAACACTCCGACTGACCGTAGGTACAAGCCCACGACCCACCAACCAACAGTTCCTTCGGTCATTGTTTCCTGTTAAGAAAGGAGAATTGGATATAAAATAGTTTTTTTTTTTCTAATTGGCGGAACTTCACAGACGAGATTGCTATCGGTACCCAATACTTATAAGCCTAGGTTCTACACTAAATTAGAGCTGACCACTCGCAACGCAACGTATTATATATGTGTTTTCATGTAGAATTAAAGTAAAAAAATTTTTTTTTTTTTGTATTGCTACTACTTGCCATCTGTGAAGTATGAATAGAAGTAAATTTGTATAAATTAACAGGACATTAGAATAATAGTGCAAATGTACGAACCTCGTCATCCAGGCTGTTCCTGCTGATAATATCCTGATCGTCGTGTGTGGGCTCAGGAGCCCGGGGCGGCTCCTCGCCCAACGACTCGGACTCGCTTGGCATGAACTCTTCGATGTCATTCAATACGGATTCGGGAGGACCTACCAATATTGAGATAAAAATATTGAAACTGATGAATTGCAAGCGACATGTGATCACAAGAGGCAGGGCGCCTAGTATGCAGTACCTTGTCTGACGACATGTGATCTCACGAGGCAGCGAGCTTAGTATGCAGTACCTTGTCTGACGACGTGTGATCACACGAGGCAGCGAACTTAGTATGCAGTATCTTGTCTGACGACGTGTGATCACACGAGGCAGCGAGCCTAGTGTGCAGTACCTTGTCTGAAGACTTGAGATCACACGAGGTAGGGAGCCTAGTATGCAGTATCTTGTCTGACGACATGTGATCACACGAGGCAGGGAGCCTAGAATGCAGTACCTTGTCTGACGACATGTGATCACACGAGGCAGCTAGCCTAGTATGCAGTACCTTGTCTGACGACGTGTGATCACACGAGGCAACGAGCCTAGTGTGCAGGACCTTGTCTGAAGACTTGAGATCAAACGAGGTAGGGAGCCTAGTATGCAGTACCTTGTCTGACGACATGTGATCACACGAGGCAGGGAGCCTAGAATGCAGTACCTTGTCTGACGACATGTGATCACACGAGGCAGCTAGCCTAGTATGCAGTACCTTGTCTGACGATGTGTGATCACACGAGGCAGCGAGCCTAGTGTGCAGTACCTTGTCTGACGACATGTGATCACACGAGGCAGGGAGCCTAGAATGCAGTACCTTGTCTGACGACATGTGATCACACGAGGCAGGGAGCCTAGAATGCAGTACCTCGTCTGACGACATGTGATCACACGAGGCAGCAAACTTAGTATGCAGTACCTTGTCTGACGACGTGTGATCACACGAGGCAGCGAGCCTAGTGTGCAGTACCTTGTCTGAAGACTTGAGATCACACGAGGTAGGGAGCCTAGTATGCAGTACCTTGTCTGACGACATGTGATCACACGAGGCAGGGAGCCTAGTATGCAGTACCTTGTCTGACGACGCGCCCGTCGCGCATGAGCACGGTGCAGGCGGTGCGCGCGAGGTGGCGCGGCGAGTGCGCGACCAGCACGCGCGTGGTGTGGCGCAGCACGCCCAGGATGCAGCGCTGCATTATGTGCTGCGCCACTAACGTGACCGACAACGCTAGCGACATGTGATCACACGAGGCAGGGAGCCTAGTATGCAGTACCTTGTCTGACGACGCGCCCGTCGCGCATGAGCACGGTGCAGGCGGTGCGCGCGAGGTGGCGCGGCGAGTGCGCGACCAGCACGCGCGTGGTGTGGCGCAGCACGCCCAGGATGCAGCGCTGCATTATGTGCTGCGCCACTAACGTGACCGACAACGCTAGCGACATGTGATCACACGAGGCAGGGAGCCTAGTATGCAGTACCTTGTCTGACGACGCGCCCGTCGCGCATGAGCACGGTGCAGGCGGTGCGCGCGAGGTGGCGCGGCGAGTGCGCGACCAGCACGCGCGTGGTGTGGCGCAGCACGCCCAGGATGCAGCGCTGCATTATGTGCTGCGCCACTAACGTGACCGACAACGCTAGCGACATGTGATCACACGAGGCAGGGAGCCTAGTATGCAGTACCTTGTCTGACGACGCGCCCGTCGCGCATGAGCACGGTGCAGGCGGTGCGCGCGAGGTGGCGCGGCGAGTGCGCGACCAGCACGCGCGTGGTGTGGCGCAGCACGCCCAGGATGCAGCGCTGCATTATGTGCTGCGCCACTAACGTGACCGACAACGCTAGCGACATGTGATCACACGAGGCAGGGAGCCTAGTATGCAGTACCTTGTCTGACGACGCGCCCGTCGCGCATGAGCACGGTGCAGGCGGTGCGCGCGAGGTGGCGCGGCGAGTGCGCGACCAGCACGCGCGTGGTGTGGCGCAGCACGCCCAGGATGCAGCGCTGCATTATGTGCTGCGCCACCGTGGCGTCCACGCCCGCCAACACGTCATCCAACAGATACACTGCAGACAAAATATTAATCTAAAAAAACTTTTTATAAACCATCTTATCGTATTCTTCATATGATACCATAGCGTATCATGGGGATGCTGAATGAAAAAATTTGGTCAGCCATATTGCATTTATAATGATGTCCCTTAGCTAGCCGTGCTTTTTCGTTTGATGGAAACGTGAAAGCAAAATTTTTGCTCAATCAGTTGGGATAATTATTTTAAGATTCATTTGTAAGATTTTAACCATACAACGGGGTCCTAGCTCTAAAAAAGAAAATTATTTTCAAATAAATATCACTAGATGGCGCGATATGCATCGATTTGTTGTTGAACTGTGTATAAAATTTACATTTTCTAGAATTTATCATAAAAAAATTATGTTCTTGTTTAATTAACTCTCCTAAGCACAAAATTATGGAATATTGGGCTCTTAATTCACATTTCAAAGATTATTTGACCGGATTATTCCAATATAATATATCATTACTAGCTGACCCCCGGGGCTTCGCTCCCGTCAACTGGCTACCTACCTACCTACCCTCTTCCTGGCCTGCCTGTACTGCCTGCCCTGCCTTCTCTACCTATTATTTTTTATCTATCATCAATAGTTTTCTCAGCGCACGCCAAAGAGTGAATTTTACAGGCAACATTTTGCTACCTTGGGCTACATTATTGCAATTTTCATAAGCTCTATTTTTTTTTAAATTTATTATAGCCTATGACACTCAGCAATAATGTAGCTTTCTACTGGTGAAAGAATTTTTTAAATCGGTTCAGTAGATCCAGAGATTACCCCTTACAACGTCACAAACTTTACCTCTTTATGTGTGCAGAGTGCGGAGTAGTCGCAAATGTATCCTGAGAGCCGTGGCTGAGATCTATACGCCAGATATCAGAATTTTTGTGCGGAAGGTAATTAGATAGGAAGCCTCCTTCCTGGCTGGTCATGCTCGGCACGCAGTGTTGATAAGTTAGACTTTTAATCAACGATACTAACACTAGAATATAAGCTTTTTGTAATACTAACCTAATATGGATCACTGTAGGCCTAAATAAATGAATTTGAATGAATTTGGAAGTTGCGTGGTATCTTCTCGTCCAATTTACCGTAGTGTCTCAAGACAAAAGTCTATGACCAGTGTGTGTTGCCAGTGATCACCTATGGCACCAAGACGTGGTCGCTCACAATGGGCCTTATCAGAAAGCTCAGTCACCCAAAGGGCAATGGAGAGGGCTATGCTCGGAATTACCTTGCCACGTCAGAAATGATGATATCCGCAGGAGAACCAAAGTTACCGACATAGACCGTTTTTTTTTTTTTTCACACATTTCATATCTGCCATCGGCTATTCAGCCATAATCAGATTTTCTGTCTTCTTTTTGTGTTTCAGGAGGTATTTCAGTAAATACTCTCCTCCCATCTTCAGAATCGTCGACCCTCAATTTAGTGTCTCTGGTCCAGTTGCAATATTTGTCGTTTCAACCTTGTGATGTAGTTATTATTATTAACCAGGTCCCTGGCGAGTTGGTTTGTATGCCTTTGAAGCCTATCCTTGTATTTTGTGGCGTATTTATTTACCTCCTCCTTAATGGTGGGCACATTTAAGTATTCATGTATTTCCACATTTCTTGCAAACCATGGTGCATTTGATATTGCCCTTAGTACATTATTCTGGAATCTTTGTAGGATTTCAAGATTTGAGTTACTGGCAGATCCCCAGAGCTGAATTCCATATGACCATGAGGGTTTTATAATGAACTTATAAACCAATAGTTTATTGGATAGATTTAGCGGTGACTGTCGCCCAATTAACCAGTACAACCGTTTGAAATTGAGATCTGCTTCTTTCCTTTTAGCTTTTATATGATTGGCCCATGTTAACCTTCGATCTAGATGAAGCCCAAGGTACCTCACACAGTTTTCTTTAGGTAGTTGTTCACCTCTTAGTGTTACAGGTGGACATTCCCCTCTACGAAGTGTGAATGTGATTTGTATAGATTTGGATACACTTGGTTTAATTTTCCATTTTTCTAGCCACTCATCTATTTTATACAGATGAGTTTGCAGCATTTCTGCTGCCACAGTAGGGTCATTGTGACTTGCTAGGCAGGCAGTATCATCTGCATATGTTGCTGTTATTACATTCTCACTGCAAGGTAGATCAACTGTATTTATTGAGTAAAGTACTGGACCAAGCACGGAGCCTTGAGGTACAGAGGCCCCAATGTCATACAACTGTGAAACTTCATCACCAAATTTAACTTGGAATTTTCTGCCCAGCAGGTATGATTTCAACACCATGTAATAAGAGTTCGGCAACAAAGTTTTGAGCTTATACAGTAATCCTTCATGCCAGACTCTGTCAAATGCCTGTTGGATATCCAGGAAGACTGCAGCACAGTATTCTTTCTGTTCCAGCGATTGCCTAATCTTGTTTACCACACGATGGACCTGTTCAACTGTGGAGTGCTGTTCCCGGAATCCAAACTGGTGGTTAGGGATTATAGCTTCATCTTCCAGAATTGGCTTAAGTCTGCTCAGGAAAATTCGTTCAAATAGTTTGGACATTGTTGGAAGAAGGCTGATTGGTCTGTATGAGCTGGGTTCCGTGGGTGCCTTGCCGGGTTTAGGTAGCATACATATCTGGGAGAGCTTCCACAATTTGGGATAGTAGTGCAATCTCATAATGGCATTACATAGCATTGTCAGAAAGACAATGGGTTTTTTCGGTAGTCGTTTCAGGGCTTCAGCAGTAATAAAGTCAAAACCAGGGGCTTTTTTATTACTTGATGTTCTTATAAATCTCCACAATTCTCTCGGTGTTATAAGTTTTATTGGAAGCGATAATTGTTGATCACTTTCCAGGAAGAAGTTCACCTCACGGTCAAAGTCAGTCATTGTAGATACTTTTGGTTGAAACACTTGACAGAGATGTTGTGCAAAAAGTTCAGCTTTTTCCTTGGAATCTTTAATCCATCTTCCCAGCTGTGATCTTAGTGGTGGAACTGGGCCGCCCGAAGAATTGCCAAACTTAAGTGGCAGTGAGCAGGGCACATTGCTCGCAGAAAGGATGGCCGATGGGGCCGAAAGGTTCTGGAATGGTGATCGCGAACCATAAGACGATACGTCGGACAGCTTCCCACTAGGTGGCACGGGATCGGTCAATGTGACGACGCCTATGTCCAGCAGTGGACGACTTTCGGCTGAAATGATGAATGACGAATGAATTTGAATTTACCAACCTTTCTCCACTATAATTACGTATTTTTTATTGGTAATATTTACCTTTTTATGTGAAGCAGTATATTTGTTGCATTATGATCTCTATCTATACTAATATTATAAAGAGGTAAAGTTTGTGAGTTAGTGACGATGTAGGGGGTAATCTCTGGATCTACTGAAACGATTTTTAAAATTCTTTCACCAGTAGGAAGCTACATTATTCCTGAGTATCATAGGGTATAATATATTTTAAAAAAATTACGAGATCCTTATGAAAATTGCAATAATGTAACCCAAAGTAGCAAAATGTTGCCTGTAATAGTACATTACTGCAGCGGCCAGCAAAAGAGGCATTGATGGACGAACGTGTAAATGTGGGCCGAGGCGAAGCCGAGGCACACATACGTAAGTCCATCAATGCCTAGTTGTGGCCAAGGCTTGTATAGTGCTTTTCTCAAATAATGCGCGGAAATTAAAACTAAGTAGTAACTAGAACTCATTTTGTCAAATACAATTACTTTTCAAAATCAATGACGAACAACAATAATTATGCCCGCGTTAGGCTTAGCATGCACTGCCTTTTTTATTCGCGCGATTTTTTTCCGAGCTTTCTGCGGCCTATGGAATTGTATGAAGCCGCACGCGTTGCGGTAAAAACATCACGCGGAAATAATACTACAAAAATGCGCGCAAATAAAAATCGCAGTGCGTGTTAATCCTTGAAGTGTTCATTTGTTTTTTTTTTCAATAAACAGCTTTCTATTTGCAAGCCAGTTCGAAATTTAAATAAAACCTTTGATGAGTTACCTCCTTGGTTGCCATTCGGAGTAAAAGATCGTTCCATTTTTAAATTACACGACAGATATGAGTTTACTATGTAATTTATTTGGCCGCTACACACGACAGATATGGATTTTCATACAACTTTTGCCGGCCGCTGCTCGCATGTATTTGGCCAGTACTGCAATTTCGATTTATCTCGAAGAAGGTGGTCAAAATAATGCTCAAATTTCCAAGCATGTTTGAGAAAAATTCATTCTTTGGCGTGCGCTGAGAAAACTATTGATGATGTATAAACATTATTAGGTAGGTATGTAGGGTAGGCAGGGTAGGCAGGGTAGGCAGAGTAGGCAGGGCAGGCAGTGTAGGCAGGGCAGGCAGTGTAGGCAGGGCAGGCAAGCTATAATACTATTTCAATAAAAAATCTTTTTGCAAAAAAATACTACCGACTTCCAAATACTAAACTACAAAGTGAAAAATAACTTTATTTTTTGAAGTCGGTGTCTTTCGTAGGTACCAATTTTTTTTTGCGTTATGGACACCGACTTCAAAAAATAAAGTTATTTTTCACTTTGTAGTTTTGTATTTGGAAGTCGGTAGTATTTTTTTGCAAAAAGATTTAGTTGTACCTACCTAATAGGCAAGTCAGTAAGTTAACTATAACGCCAGAATTTCATGAAACTTGAACATAACCAGTGAAATGAAAGATCTGCGTACCCCTTAAGAGTGTTCTGGCATGATGTTATGTTATGAAATGGTATAAACAATAAACAGACATGCGATTGCAGCAATCCCGAGAGATTTGCCGTTATTTATTGAAGAGTTCTGTTGCATATCTTCGAAGTTCTTCATCAGATCTTCACCAAATTAAAATGGGACCAATTTCGAAACATACTCTTTTAAACAAAAAAAGAATTTTCAAAATCGGTCTATAATTGACGGAGATATGCGTGAACATAAACAAAAAAAAAAAAACAAACATAATGTCGAACATAGAACCTCCTCCTTTTTGGGAAGTCGGTTAAAAAATGAGGATTTTTGGTGAAAAGCTGATATTATCGTGACCCTCTACATTAAATAAAATACGTATAACACGAGCGCTTAAGGCATGCATATTTGGTTTTACCATACTTTTTTATTTTACACATTCCAAGATGGCGTGGTTTTACATTTCTGAGGCATTCCACTCCATTTTTTCACATGTATTGTAACACATTTTGGTATAATGAAACTGTAAAAACGTGCAAAAAAATACTATAAAACAAATCGTCACTGTATATAAAGAAAAAAATTGTCACGAACCGAGGAAACTCTTTTACTTACAAGTCGTTGCTAACACCATATAAGGCCGTGGGACGAAACCGAACGCGATTGATGTACTTTTAAAAATAATCAGTATAATCAGACGAAAAACCCTAGTTACGTCGCCGCGTCGGCACGGTTTCTTTGTATGGTATGAGGCATCTGTATGCTAGTATTATATTATCTGTGCCCATACATACAAAATAACTAAATTGAAACCTGTAAACACGCCTGTTGATATCTTATGGTAACGTGTTTTTACTTGAATAAGTGATGGTAATACCTTGTTTATCCTGATACACGGCACGCGCGAGGGCCACCCGCGCCCGCTGTCCGCCGCTGAGCGTGCAGCCTCCCTCGCCTACGTACGCGTTCCATCCCAGCACGTTTAAGTCCTCTGTAATATCAATTATTAATATTCAAATATCATATCAAAGCTGTCGTATAAATTCATCGATTGTAATACTAGTGAATTTCAGTTACCAGTAAGTGCGCAAGCGTCGACAACATTTCGGAATTTTGCCTCTTCGTACGGTTTTCCGAATAGTATATTGTCACGGATTGTACCGCGAACTAGCCACGGTTTCTGTGACACATATCCAAAGCCTATGAAGAATAAAAATTGGTTATTATTATTATTCAATAATCTTAGTATTTTTCGGATAATTCGCTTCTCGGTATCACTTACTGCTAAGATTTTCCGGTATCTGTAGATAACCATTTTTCTTAATCATATCTCCCATGATGGCATGTAGTAGTGACGTTTTCCCGCTGCCGACGGCACCAGTAATACCAATCAACTCTTCGTTACCAATTTCTAAAGAAATATCCCTCAACATAAACGGCTCATCTTGTATCAAGTGTTCAGATGATGAAGTTGAGTCTCGCCTCTGTATGTTACCTCTCGATAACCGTTTCTTAGACTTTCCTTTATTTTTCTTTGATTTCTTTGTTTGCCTTTTCCTCTTTGAAGGCTTAGCCCACGCAAATGTCGTATTTTTAAATATGATAATTTTGTCTTCATCGTGGTTTTTGTTTAGGCGGTCGTAATAAAGTTCCGCGTCCATATCTGGAAGCTAAATATTTCGATTTGTGATATAATGTCGATACTATTTAAGATAGCCACAAGTAGCAAAAATGAAAATAAAATCACTTACATCCAATAACTTTTGTATGCGTTTTATAGACACCCAGGCTTCTGTTAGCCCGTTCAGCACCCACGGAAAGGCATTTAGCGGAGCTATTAACATGTTAATAAGTGCAACTGTCGTGAAAACCTGAAATTAATTAAATTGTACAAACTGAGTAACTACAAATCTAAGAGACTTAAATATACAGGAAAAACTAGCCAAGTGCGAGTCGGACTCGCGCACGAAGGTTTCCGTAACATTATCACAAAAAAACGGCAAAAATATCATGTATGGGACTTATAGGAGCCCCACTTAAATATTTATTTTATTCTATTTTTAGTATTTGTTGTTATAGCGGCAACAGAAATACATCATCAGAGAAAATTCCAACTGTCTAGTTATCACGGTTCATGAGATACAGTCTGGTGACAGACGGACAGACAGACAGACGGATCGTAGAGTCTTAGTAATAGGGTCCCGTTTTTACCCTTTGGGTACGGAACCCTAATAATAGTACATTATGGTACAAGTGTGTAATGTTGGTGATTACCGCTAAGGCGCAATTGAGACCCAAGCCGTCAGGTGAGGGTGTTAAGAGAGCCGAGGACGGTAATCATCAATACACACGTGTATCATACGACGTTTTTCAACACACTTGTGAAGAAAATGATACTAAAAAATCATTTCCAACAGTGAAAACGAGTTGTGAATTTTTTCTCGCAATGGTGGGCAAAATTAATCAGTTTTCCTATGCGCGCGCATCTAACAATGGCGATCAGCCATAGACTAAAAAGAATGAATATTCTTTTGGCTTTTCGCGGATAGCGTTTTAGCCACGTACAAAATGGCGAATATCATGTTTTCTTTATTACAGACAAAAACAAAAATTATATTTGAGTGAAAGTTTTACACTTTATTGAGCAAAAAATAATGACATTTCCTTCACTATTTATGCATTTGAAATAGTAATGTTCGTTAAAAAACACTTAAATTTATTTGAAACCCTGACTAGTAAACGTCACCGGGACAAAATTCACGTTAAGCCTCATAAAACAGCATTATACGCAAAAAGCTTTCTAGGAATGGCTCCAAAAATAACAAAATAATAAAATACCTACGACTATAAGAGCTGAGAATGATATTAACAAATTCAAAAGAATGCTAACAGATTTTATGGTTAAAAAAGCGTACTATTCCATTGGTGAATTCTTAAGAGACAATTCAAATAAATAATAGTTGGGTATGTCGTTGTGTGAGTCAAGTGTCCGATTGATTTATGCTCAATTCGATTTAATGATTATTGGTATCTAATTTAATGTTAATAATAATTTAAATAATACAATGCATAAAATATATATTTTAAAATTAGAATTATGTTTCCAAAATCTGTATGCCTATCAGGTTAAACATAGCGATCCTGACACTAGAATAAGATCTTATTATATTGTACCTATGTTTTTACAAATAAATAATTTGAATTTGAGTTTTTTTTATTAAACACGTACAAGTTGAAATTATCTATTTAAATACGAAGTTGCATGAAATGTGTTGCATTTGTACTATTGAGCACGATCTTTTTTGTATCGAAACTTTTTTAAGAACAAAGAAACTCAACCAATAAATAAAAAAAACTCTTTAACTCACTTGTGAATAATAGCAATGAAAAAGTCACAGATTGATAACAGGTGTCATTATGTGCCTAATTGCGGTGAAATTAGAGCCACTTTATGAGCAAGTGTGTTGAAAAGAAGTTTTATCACAAGTTTGGGCGACGGATACGTACAGTGGGTGCATCGAGCGGCAGTCGGCGCAGCGCGTGCGTGCCGAGCGTGCAGGCGGCCACCAGCACGGGCGTGGTGGCCCACAGCACCACGCACACCGCGTCCAAGTACTTGCGGCCGCGCAGGTAGTGCAGCTCCTGACCGCGCGCCTCTGCCATTACACAATATACATATGTCAATAAGAAGAACATAATGCTGTGCAGTCGGAGGATATATACTCGCGAGCTGGCTGACCACCTGATTTGACCATTTGATTAACTTTTGTTATTTACAACTTTTTAGTAATTATTTTTTTAAACATTTAAGTGGTATACACTTTTGTAACCACTTCTTAAAAATGGACATTTACACTAGAAAGGCAGGGATGAAAAAAATATTGGGATATGCACAATATGGCAAACAAAATCCAAAAAATATAATGTTTTTTTTAACGTCGCTTATCTAAGAACACTTGTACGGTCAAGACGTATCTAACGATGATTTCATTATATAAACGCGTCTAGCGGTAAGAAAAATATGAGGTAATATAGAATATTACATGCATAAAAAAATCTTACTAATATTATTAATGCTAAAGTTTGGATGCGTGTATGTTTGTTACTCAATCACGCCAGAACGGCTGAACGGATCTGGATGAAGTTTGGCACAGAGATAGATTATAGTTAGGAATAGCACATAGGAATGGCTTTCTATAATTTTCTACTTTCACGCGGGCGAAACCGCTGGCAGAAGCTACCCTCGTAAAACAAAACCTCCTTGCAGTCGGGTAAAAACGATTACATTCACTGAAGTAAACTCCGTGTAAAAGTGCTCTCTCACCTGGAGCGTACCTTAACACAGAAATGTGAATAGGAATTAAAAACGTCAGTCAATTCTCTTTTGCGTCTACCTATAGGTACATTTTATAGACATACTAGCTTCTGCCAGCGGCTTCGCCCGCGTATATTATACATATAAACCTTCCTCTTGAATCACTCTATCTATCAAAATCCGTTGCGTAGTTTTAAAGATCTAAGCATACATAGGGACAGACAGAGGGAAGCGACTTTGTTTTACACTATGTAAGGATTACGAGAAGATATTTAAGTGTGGGAACACAAACACAATGTAGTTCATGTTTTGCTTTACTAAAAAGTTCATAAATAAGTAACTGGAGAAAAGGAGTGAGTTGATTAAGCAGTTTGTTGTTGTGCAATAGAACTAAAAGCGTTAGTAACTTCACTGACCTGATACTCTGTTAATGAAGTATTCTTCCCAAACATGGACTTTCACTGTTCTAATCCCTTTCAGCAAGTCACTGATCAGGCTGACACGAGTGTCCTTGTGTTTCATCAGTTCTGTGCTAAGTTGTCCAATTTTATTTGCTATCACTTTGTTTATTGGTATCAGAATCACCGAGAACGCCACACCAGCGAGAAAAGATATTCCCACTTGTTGATATAGAAGAAATAGTGTTATAAACAACTGGAAATTTAATAACAATAATAATTATAATTTATTCTGTGCATAGGACAAACAAATGTATCACAAATATGTTATGCTATACAGTGCCTCGAATAGTTATCAGAACCGTAATATTGTTCCATGTGGATTCATGTAGGAGCTTGTGGAAACAAATAACACACACTATCTTCTCACTTTCTAATAAAATATTTTAATAACTGGCTATAAATACTTTACTCTAAAATCTAAAATAAATTAACGCGATGAACAATACTCTTCGGTTTTCTTTTTGTTGTTCATATATTAATACGTGGACAATGGTGTGGGTTATATGTATGACAATTTATTATTCTACTCATAGTTTTATATAAACTTTAACATGTTCTTTGTCCCTAATAAAGAAACAAATTAGGTACCTGTAATGGTATACTCCACAATGCATGGAAACTAGGACATGAGTTCACAATCCTGTCTGTATCAGTCGACATGAAATTAGTAATCTCGCCAATTGAGAATACATTATTTAATTCTGTCGAGGTGACACTGAGAGTCTTTCTGAGTATGGTGGCGACGATGGCACCGCGCATCTTCAGGCCAACGATCGACATCAACCAGTTGAAATGGACATTAAACAGAGCAGATATTAGAGTAGCCCCTAGCAAGGATCCTGCATATACATAGCTGAAACAACACAAATATCAGATATAATAATGGCAACTTCAAATATAATTTAAATATATTACTAGAAGTAGAAAACCTACCCTAAATGTTGATCAATACTTTCGTCTTCCACGAATCTAATAAGATAGTTCAGTAGTATCGGACCTGCGAAGCCGGCCATATCAGAAATTAATTTGAGTATTCCGATACTATAAAACTGGAGGCCGAAGCAAGCGTGCAAGGCGCGTAGTAGTGTGACGTTCTGCCGCCGCGGAGAGCGCACGAGCACGCGCGTCGTCGGCGTCACGGGCGTCGAGGCTTGCGGCGCAGTCTCTCCTGTAGCACCGTATCCTACAAATAACAACATAACATCACGCCTGTGGTTACCGACAATGAAATTCTAGATGGAAATCCAATAACACTACTCGTCCCAGGAATCGAACCCAGGACACTACCCTACAACTTTTACAACTCACTACTTATTTAAATTAAATGTTAATTTATATCATGAAATTACTATTATGGATTAGTAAATAGAAGTATCTACTATCTAACCAATAATATATTTAATTATATTAAATTCAACCTTCTCAAAAAATAGAAGAAAAAAAAAGTTAATAAAAAAAATCAAAAATCCCGACTGCTTAAAAAGCGAACTAAAAAGACGTAAACAAGAAGAAATTCATGCTGTGCAGTCGGAGGATACATGTTCGCGAGCTGGCTGACCAAAACCAGATGTGTCCTCCAAGTGCACAGCATGAATTTCTTCTCGTTTACGTCTTTTTAGTTCACTTTTTAAGCAGTCGGCTTTTTGTTCTTTTTTTTATCAACTTTTTTTATTTACACCTTTTTAGTTAATTTTTTTTTTTAGAATATTTACATTTAAACATATAAGTGTTATATATTTTTGAAATCACCTCTTAAAACACTTTATTTTGATACCCCACACAATGGGTATGGAAGGAAAAAAAAAATCCCCCACAAAATGGCGCCCAAAATCCGCCATTTTTTTCTTTTCCGATTTTAATGTAGCCAGTGACATTCACAGTATTAAGACGAATCGATTGACGTAAGAATCATCAAAATCGGCCAACGCGTTTGGTCTCTAGAACGCCACATAGGAACAAACATACATACATAGACTGATAAACACATTACCCTCCTTCGGCAGTCGGGTAAAAAGGGATAGTGATCTGAGGTTATCTATTTGCATACATCTGTTTCTCAAACAAAGCATTATTAGTCATTAGCCTGCACATTCTCAATCATATCATCTTATCAATATCACTTTGCTTGGGCTGATAATTTTCCATTGATATAAATATGCAGCCATCACATTATTAATATTAGTTTGCACACAGGGCAATTTAACTTGTTTTTCATGTTTGAAGTCTCATTCTCACCAACATTCCTAACAAAATGTTCATAGCGCAAAAGTATTTCCCTTGTAAGAAATTCGTGAATTAAATGTTCACAGTAAGTATTGTCCATTACACTGAAATTTTTATCCAACTACATATATATCTATATATATAAAAGAAAGTCGTGTTAGTTACACTATTTATAAGTCAAGAACGGCTTTACCGATATGGCTGAAAATTGGTGAGGAGGTAGCTTAGAGCCAGGAGACGGACATAGGATACTATTTATACCGCAAAAGAAAAAAAAGTTAGCGTTAGGTAGGGCAGGTAGGTTAGGGTAGGTAGGGTAGGCAGGTTTTTTTTTTTGTTTTTTAAATTTGGCAGACGGGGAAATCCGGTCGGACTTACACCCAAGCTGCCTCACAATACGAGCCAGCCTGGATAGTGTCAGGCTCCAACTGACTAAAACCCCTCCTGCCTTACACAGATCTCCCTCGGACATAGTCCGAGACTTTGGGGACTCATTTGTTCTAAGAACTTTTGCACTTTACATAGTTCTTTACTCTATTTAATCTATATCCATTTACATAATGAGTTTCTCAATTTACTTATATTTACAGATTATATTAGCTACTTCCACAGTATGTTATACGATATCTTACTTCCATTTTATCTATAGGTATTCTATTGACGTCCGTTTCGATGGCGCGGCCACGGCGTTTTTTTTTAAAAAAAACTATGCCAAGGTTATGTAAAAATTTGTAAAACTTGATTCCCAAAACCATAAATTTGTCAAAGTTATGGTTAAAAAGTTTTAAGGGTTTGAACGTGGCCGCGCCATTGAAACGCGGCGAACCGCGCGGCCACGGAGATCTTTAAAACTAAGCGTTGCAGAGACCTGAAATTTCGGCAGATAACAGATTGAATTTGTAAAAAATTTGTAAAAATATTGAAAAAATTCCTAGGTTTATATTTTAGGAGCTGTAAGACTAAAACCCCATGGCCGCGCCATTGAAACGGTGCAAAACACGTTATCGACGATATCTCGCTGAAAAAGCATCGCAGAGGTCTGAAGTTTTTTGTAAAACCTAGATTCGAATTTGTCAACATAATTAAAAATACACCAAAAAATCCTAGGTTTATATTTCAGGAGCTGTAGTACTTTATCGCGTAGAAATAAGTTGTGGTTACGATGATTATATGATTCTAAATTCAATTAAAATGAAACGATAACTAAAATACAAAACATATGTTTATTTCTTTAAAAATCACATGAATCACAGATTATTCAGTTAACCCTCCGTACCGTTTATTCCGAACCTAACCCGAAATCCTAACCCGGTCGCGCGGGTTAGGTAATAGGTATTTTTTTATTTCACTACGATTACTATAACAAAGTCTACGGTGCCCCGTGCATTATAGTATCACCGGAAAAACAAATACCTACTCGGAAGTTCTAAGTACTTTTTATTTGAAAATGATACGGGTAACTGAATAATCTGTGATTCATGTGATTTTTAAAGAAATAAACATATGTTTTGTATTTTAGTTATCGTTTCATTTTAATTTAATTTAGAATCCTTGAGATATAGTTTCTAATACTTGCAGGTGGAAAGTTTTCTGTAAACAATAAGTCATGGTCACCCTATCGGAACATTCAAAACGTATTGAAAGTTTTTTACTATGAAAAAATAAACTTTTTTGCCTATTATCGGTAATTCTACATAATAATAGGTATTGTTTACAAAAAAATACACCGCTAATACTTTCTTTCTTCGATAGATAACCACAACTTATTTCTACGCGATAAAGTACTACAGCTCCTGAAATATAAACCTAGGATTTTTTGGTGTATTTTTAATTATGTTGACAAATTCGAATCTAGGTTTTACAAAAAACTTCAGACCTCTGTGATGCTTTTTCAGCGAGATATCGGTGATAACGTGTTTTTTACCGTTTCAATGGCGCGGCCATAGGGTTTTGGTCTTACAGCTCCTGAAATACAAACCTAGGATTTTTCTTTGTATTTTTACATGTTTTGACAAATTCAAATCTAGGATTTACAAAAAACTTCAGACCGCTGCGATGCTTTTTCAGCGAGATATCGTCGATAACGTGTTTTTCACCGTTTCAATGGCGCGGCCATGGGGTTTTAGTCTTACAGCTCCTAAAATATAAACCTAGGATTTTTTTCTATATTTTTACAAATTTTTTACAAATTCAATCTGTTATCTGGCAAAATTTCAGGTCTCTGCAACGCTTATTTTTAAAGATCTCCGTGGCCGCGCGGTTCGCCGCGTTTCAATGGCGCGGCCACGTTCAAACCCTTAAAATCTTTTTAACCATAACTTTGACAAATTTATGGTTTGGGGAATCAAGTTTTACAAATTTTTACATAATCTTGGCATAGTTTTTTTAAAAAAAAAACGCCGTGGCCGCGCCATCGAAACGGACACATTCTATTGTGCTGTTTGCTACCTACTATATATATATATCCATATAGAGTTTTGAGCAATGCTGTTAATTTTTATTCCTTTCTATCGTTCTTTGTGCCGTTTTAACACAGAATTCGATAAAAGCTGTACTGTGTTTTTTGTCTGCGATAAGTTTATTTAAATTCTCAGTTGTAATGTTTGTCCCTATTTTCTGTTCAAGCTCATACCTTTCCGGACCATAGACCGGGCAGTCGGTCAGTACGTGGATCGCTGTCTCATCTTTGTCAGGGTCACATACGCATGATGGGCTTTCCTTACACTTGAACCTGTTCAGGTATTCTGAAAACCCACCATGCCCAGTCATTACTTGGGTTATTATCCCTGTTGGTCTAATTTTCTAACAATTTTATAAGCATCGACAGCGTCCGGGAAGAAAAGTTTCGTCGTCGCGGCTGTTTCACCCATTCTGTACCTCAGGTTCCATTCGACAAGCGAATCCTTTCGGATTTGTCGCTTGACGAATGACACCGGACACTGGTCGTAATCTGGCCTCTTTTTAAGGTATAATGCCGCTTCTTTGGCCAAGTGATCGGCTCTCTCATTTCCTTCCAGTCCCGCGTGCGCCTTGATCCAAAACAAAGACACACGCTTGTTTTGGATGCTGCACTTTCGCAGGTTCTCCCTGGTTTCGACTGCGAGGGGATGAGAAGAGCGGTGGTTTGCGACCGTTTCCAGTGACGATCGTGAGTCACTGAAAATGCCAAAAGACCCTGCATTGTGCTTTTGTATCTCCCGCGTGGCTTTACATATGGCCAGCAGTTCCGCCTGGTAGACCGTACAGTGAGACGACAGCTTCATCTTCTGGCATTTGGTTTCGACGCCATTGCTCCAGAGAGACAATGCCGCCCCCACCTGTCCATCAATTTTGCTGCCGTCCGTGTATATCTGCACTGCTTGTGTGCAGTGGTGTGCGAGTTGTTCTTGGTCTGCCAGGCATATGAACTGCAGACTCATGTTCCGCCGGGTGGGGTGTCGAGGCAAATGCGGTGCGTCGCTCAACGTCCCTATCTCCTAGCTCCAACCGGGGCAACCCCTTCCTCGCCTCATACAGGGCAGCTGCCTCTCGTATTCGGAGATCAAGAGGAAGTATCCCAGCTAGCACTAGCGCCGAGTTCAGGGATACGGTGCGATAGGATTTGCACGATTTCTGTGCAAATCCTCTTTGGACCGCATTTAACCTCTTCGTTACGCACAGCTTGGTGGCTGCGGGTGCCCATGCACTTGCTGCGTACATTATGATCGGTTCGACTACTGCCGTGTACATAGTGCGGATGACGTCGGGGTGGAGTCCCCAGCTGACCTTCGCAGCCCTCGACAACTGCTTGTAAAAACCAATCGCCTTTTGGCACACATTCACTACGTGCTTGTTGAATGTAAGCTTGTTGTCGATCGTTAGCCCCAGGATTTTAATTTCCTGCGTTATTACCATCGCATTTGTTTTATGCGGTGCGAATTTCAACTTGTTACTAACACCCCACTGATAAACATGGGCGAGGGCGTCTTTCGCCTTTCGCTCGATCTCGATCGCTGAGTCACCATCAAATACTTGCACCACGTCATCAGCAAAGGCTTGGCAGTAGTCTCCCCGCTCCTCCAGCCCCTTTAGTAGGGGTCCAGGAGGGTGTACCAGAGAATCGGTCCTCCAATCGATCCCTGTACACAGCCCTTCGACGTCTCCCGTACTACCTCTTCGCTTGCGTACCTGACCCTGACCCTTCGGTTATTGAGGTAGCTGTCTATGATTCTCCTCTCATTTACCGGGCATTTTTCCTCAGCCAGTCTGGTTCTTATAGCTGGCCACCATGCGCTGTCAAAAGCTCCCTCTATGTCTAGTGACACCATTACGATCAGCTTGCGCTCTGCTAGCTTCAAAATCAAAATAATTTTTTTTTTATTTCACATAGGCCTACATGGGCACTTATAAAACGTCGACAAAAGGTGCTCGGTTCGGGTTGGTCGTTTCCTATGGAGAAGAACCGGCAAGAAACTCCATGGTTACTCTTTTAAAAATGGTTTGGTTTTACAATATTTCCATGTTACAGCATTATTACTTAGATATGGGGGGACAACGCAGGCCCGACTTATGACAATAAGTCGTAAGAAACTAAAACAATTAAAATAAAAACATTATATATTAAATAAAAAAGTTAACAAATGTTAACTAGCATCAAGAAGGCCTACAATGTTCACACATTCACAAAACAATCGGTAAAAGAATCTATACAAAGGTAAAAAAAAAAATAAGTATAACAAGACTAAATTTAACGTGTGGCACAAATGTTGTTATCAGTGCTGTAACTATTCTTAGCAAAGGGCTATAAAGATGAATGAAAACCATTGTAAAAAGTCTAATTAAAAGAAGGAAAGAAAAAATGAGATTGAGAATAATTAGAGACATCCACTTATTTGTGCCGTTTACAAGTTACCAGGGAAGCTGCATGCGCAGAAGGAGCTAAGGCCAAATGTTTTTATCTTCAACGTAGTCCTTGATTTTATAATATGCTTTGTTAATAAGGATACGTTTGATGTAGTTTTTGAACCTTCCATCGGTCAGTTCTATAACTGACTTTGTCAACTTGTTATAAAAGCGTATACTGTTTATAAGAAAAGACTTGCTAGTTTTCGTTAATCTGAATTTGGGTTTTACAATTTTGTGCTTACTGCGTGTATTTAAATTATGGAAGTCACTTCTAGTTTTGAAAAGCCCCCGATTTTTACGGACATACAAAATACATTCCAAAATATAAAGTGAAGGTAGAGTCAGTATATCGATCTCTTTAAAATTATCTCTGAGTGACTCGCGAGGACCCATTTTATAGATTGCGCGGATTGCCCTCTTTTGTAGGATGAAAATTGAGTCAACGTCTGCTGCTGATCCCCACAGCAGAATGCCATAAGACATAATACTGTGGAAATAAGCATGGTATACTAACCTAGCTGTAGCTACATCGGTTAGCTGCCTTATTTTCCTTACTGCATATGCAGCCGAACTTAACCTACCCGAAAGAGTTCTAATGTGCGCGCCCCACTGCAATTTTGAATCGATAGTAATCCCTAAGAATACAGTTTCCGTTATAACTTCAAGGTTTTTGCCGTCAAGATTTAGGTTTAGGTCATGTTGTGGTACATTTGGTAAAGAGAACTTTAGACATTTTGTTTTTTTCGCATTCAGTAAAAGATTGTTAGCTGCGTACCATTTTGAGAGAACAATCAGACTTTCGTTGACATTTAAGACATCCGTATCTTGCCTATCTATTTTAAATTAGCGAAGTATCATCAGCAAATAGAATTATATCCGATAATTTGGCCATCATAAAAGGGAGATCATTAATGCAAACAAGAAAAAGGAAAGGGCCGAGAATTGAACCTTGGGGCACGCCCATCTTGACTAGAGACCAGCTTGCTGCGTATGTGCCCAACTAGATCATAGAGGGAGTCTTCCGTGCTCTTCTGGGGCATGAACCCGTATTGGCGAGTACTGAGTTTCGGTATAATGTGCCATTTCACTCTGTTTATGACCATTTTTTCCAAGACTTTTCCCAGCACCGGCAACAGACCAATTGGTCTGTAAGATTTTGGAGCTGTATAACTCTTCTGCCCGGGTTTCCTGAGGATCACAACTGTGGCTTCCTTCCAGGTCTTGGGAAAGTAGCCCAGCTCCAAGCACTTGTTAGCCAGGGGTAGGTAGGTTAGGGTAGGTAGGGTAGGCAGGGTAGGCAGGGTAGGTAGGGTAGGTACGGTAGGTAGAGTAGGGTAGGTAGGGTAGGGTAGGTAGAGTTGGGTAGAGTAGGTTAGGTAGGGTTAGGTAGGGTAGGTAGGGTAGAGTAGGTTAGGTAGGGTTAGGTAGGGTAGGTAGGGTAGGTAGGGTAGGTAGGGTAGGTAGGGTAGGTAGGGTAGGTAGGGTAGGTAGGGTAGGTAGGGTAGGTAGGGTAGGTAGGGTAGGTAGGGTAGGTAGGGTAGGTAGGGTAGGTAGGGTAGGTAGGGTTGGTAGGGTAGGTAGGGTAGGTAGGGTTGGTAGGGTAGGTTGCTGGGTCAGCTAGTATATATATATATATATTGTAATAAACTGATTTGTTTATTTATATTGGTATTTTTGTTTTGCCAAACTGTATCCAAAACATATTAAAACTCCTTGCAAAGCCTCTAACATGGCTTTAGCATTTCTATAAAAAAAAACTAAAATTAATATACCAAATGTCAGAATACCAGCAACAGGACATCAAGAGTTTATCAGGTTTTTATCCTGTAGCATTGTTACTCAAATTACAAAGATAATTTGTTCCATGTGTAGGAGGAAAATAAAAGTTTTAACTCTCCACATCTACCTAATTATCTTAGTTTACTGCTCAGCAACTGTAGCCAAGTTGACAATCTACAATTGATAACGCTAGTAGAATACGACTGGGAATGACACATCTGAATGTTAAGTCATGTGGTCAGACCATACAAATAAAAGTCCTTAACGATTGTAGAAAGAGATTGGATACGAAACCATGTAATTTGGCTAGGAGGTCAAGTAGTGGTAGTCTGCAACCTACATGCATTATTAAAATATACACTATAATCATATAAACTCGCTTTTAACCAATAAGAAATGTAAACAGTCAAAATATGATAAAACTTGCAGCATGTAAAGCATATTATGTTTAGTTTTTACCTGAGCCTATGAAAGGTTCGTGTGGCACCTCTTCATACTGCTGGTAACTGTCCACATTCCCAATAAGAGAACGGTCCATTCTTGCTCCCACATAAGAACAGCAATATTTTGCTGGTATATCAAATAGTTCCTCTGGGTCATTTAATTTATTATCCAAACCTATAAATTAAATAGGATAATAACAAATTGTACAATAATAAACTGCATAAACCTTATGAAAAAATAAATTAAGTAATAAAATTTGTATTCTATACATAATTGTAAATAAGTGTGGCCAAAAATATATACCCTTTTGAAGAAGTGGATCAACCCAGGAAAATGTTAAACGAGATAAAAAACCCGCTCCTTGCATAGCAGTTCCCAATATACCTTCGTCCATATGTGGTAGCAATGGTGTATACTCATTCTGTAAACAATATAATTTTATGTTAAATTATCTGCAACATCATATACTATCAAAATACAATGAATAAGTAAATGGTAAAAACTTACATGTGTATGTTGTGAGCCAACCAAACACGGTGAATAGAATGTGGGCCTCGAATTACTAGCCGGTAGAAGAGTCAGAAAATACAAAATATGGCAGCACAGGGTAGCAATATTGAAACCTAAAGTGGTCCCAGAAATAATGTTGCTTCGCAATGCTAGTACATTGACCACCACTGCTAAACTCCACATTAACAGCTGAGAAGTAGGACCACGGGAGCTGTGTCCCAGTCGGTGTTTCAATGCCAGAACATAACCGAAGTGGAACAGCCACGCCAAGCATGACGCACCGGCCGCAAAGTAGTTGACAGGGTACAAAACAAAGCCAGGTGTAGTTATTAAAACATACAACTCAATTATTGGAATGAACACTAAAGCTAGTGCAATAAAGCTTCGGAGTACTATTGCCCGCTCTTGTGCCTTTTCGCGTACAACCCAATCTTTCCTGTATCCAACATAGTAGCCTGATATAATTGCAATAATAAAAAACACAGGTATTTGTAAAAATAATTCCTGGAAGCATTGTCCGAAGTCTTTTGTCACGTCGTTCCATGGTCTTAAGCCCTGAGGGCCACACATGTATTCCCACTGCCACTGCATTTTAAATTATCTTTGTTTATCATGTAATTTTTATCATCACTACTTTCTGTTAGGTACTTCTTTTTAGAACAATTTTAAAGCACGTTTGATTTTATAACTTTAACGGTATACAGCTTTCAAAATAATGAATGTGCTTATGACGCACGGGAATTTATTTAAAATCGGGACTTTAAAATAACGATGGTAAAAGAAATAAACCTACTATTTACAATGCACAGAGCTGGATGGAAGATAAAAAGTCTCTGTCAATGTCAAAGAATGAAAGAACTGGCAGCTGACAGTTTTGAAGCTGCCAAAAATAAGAGTAACAACCACAGATTTCAATACATTTGAAAGTATTCACAATTCAACAAGCAAATACGAAATCTTCAAAACTAAATTATCAGTTTTCAGGAAATAAATATTTGATCTAAATTGGGATACTTTAGAACTTCAACTAGGATATCTTGAACTCTGCGACATATGTCAAACTGACGTGTACGTTATTGTAAGCCCCTTTTCACACGTACCGGTTACCGGGTAGCCAGTGCCGGGTAACCGGCGGCGAAGTGTAGTATAGCCATGTACGTTAGCTTTTACATGTGCCGGCGTACAGGGCTATACATTAGGCACCGGGTGACCGACACCGGCTACCAGATAACCGGAGCGTGTGAAAAGGGGCTTAGCCTGTCAAGCGCTATTGTTATAATACTCACAACGGATCTTTGTGTCTCTGAATTGGCTGCAAAAGCCTGCGCAGTAGCTATTTTTGTGTCTATATTGAAAGTGAAGATAGCATTGCATAACTATCTCTTTCACTCGCTTACGTTTGTTGCATCATCCTATCTCGCTTACTCTATGTAGTTAAACTGTTTCATCCGCAATGGTTGACAGATTTAACTTCAGACACACAAAGATCCGTTGTGAGTATTATACTTAGCTGTATTGATACTGACAGCTGTCGCAGAGATCAAGCTATGTACTTTATACTATAAGAATAATATAATAGAATTACATATATAAGTGAATCTCCTTTATTTTGAAAGATCGTTTTGCTGTAATAAATAAATAAAATAAATAAGCACCTACCTACTTCCTCTCAACAACACCCCTCTATAGCCTTACAGTGCTGCCTTAATATTCTGATGTAGGTTAGCGCGTAGTACATTATTACCTCAATGGTTAGCGCATGACAATTCTGTACCAATAAGGTAATGAATTATTTTAAATGGGTATCTTGCACGTTTACTTGTGGAAATCGATGTCAATAACTACAGAAAACTAACTTCGTTAATAATGTCACAGAGATGGCGCAAACGCGGTGCACGAATAAATCGTAATATATCCTCCTGTCCATAGATGTCGCTTTTTATACATTTCTAGGGGGTGAGGTTTCTCTGGAGCTGTATGAACATTCTCATTTCACCGGTTATGTTCAAGTTTCATGTTATTCGGATAACCTATTCTGGCAAAACTTTGCCCATGGCCATAATAGGTATCTTAATACAAAAAAATTGAAATATATACTTTTTTACCAAAAAAATACAACCAACTTCCAAATAAAAACACTGTAAAGGAAAAAATAACTTCAATATCGGCAGTCGTTGTTAAAAAAACAAAAAAAACAAACGGAAACACCAACTGCCACACCAAGTTTTTATTTGGAAATCGGTTGTATTTCTATGGAAAAAGTTTTTGGTCAGCAACTTTTTTGTCGCAGAACGTGCCATTACATTGCAACGTTTGCAGTTAATAAACGGGGCGACAGTTGCATCGCCGGCATTGGAGTCCTGAACTGGAACTGAAAAGACAGACACCGACACAAGCTGAGAAGGCTGTTCAACAGAGCTAGGAACATACGGTCGCCAGAAAACTGGGACCGTTACAAAACAAATCGTAGAACTTATAAAAAACTAATACGCCTCCGATGAAAGACCAGTTGGAGGCGTTTTTGTACTAACATTGAAAATAACAACCAGACCATAAGGATCAAAACATGTCTTCCTCAAGAGACAGACCTGATGATGCCTGAAAAACCAGATAACACATATACAACAAATGACGCAGAAACTAGCGAACAACTTCTAACTACCCACTTCCCGGGCTGCCGGATTGCCACCTAGCAAAGCTGGGAACCGTTCAGGGAGAAGGCCACGAGTAGTTTGGATTGGTAGCGTTAGAAGTTATCGACAAAGATAAAATTACGTGGGCAATCAACACCTTCTTACCCTTCAAGGCAGCAGGGATGGACGGTATCTTTCCAGCTCTGCTCAGATGGAGTGGTGTCGGTCTACTGGCTGGATACGTCGTCAAGGTCTTTCGAGCTTGTCTGGCCCACCGATACATCCCCTTGAAACGGTGCGAAGTAAAAATAATCTTTATTCCGAAACTAGGAACGGGCGACCACACCCAGCCCAAATATTTTAGACCCATACCATAAGCCGAGAGGCAAATCAACTGAATCAGCACTCCACAGCGTAGACTCATGCGTAGGAAATGCTCTTAAAAACAGAAACCCAACCCTATCGGTGCCTTCATTGATATCGAAGGTGCTTTCTTTGTATTATTGATAGGTTCGCGCTTGACCACTATTTCACCTGATGGTAAGCGCTTTCGACAAAACTAAATTCACCAGCATCGGGCAGGCAATCGGGCGCTCTATCCAAAGATTACTCTGTGGCTATACACAGCGGTGATCAGGCCAATGTTGGCTTATGGCGCTCTTTGGTGGACGATGACAGAACTCTCGACCACCAGCACCAGATTCCAACGCTTCCAGCGACAGGCTTGTTCAGCTATTACTGGCTGCATGAGAACCACCCCAACAGCAGCCTTGGATATAGCCCTGGAAATAACTCCCCTTGGCCTGTACATATAGCAAGAGGCGGCGCTAGCTGCCATCAGACTGATTCATCTAGGCATAAGGGGCAAATACCTCACCAGTCCACACGCTAGAATCCTGGACCGGGCGATTGAGTATCAACCTCTCATGGTTGCCCCGTGTGACAGAACACAAAAAACCTATGTTCAACATAAACTGTAACATACAAACGATAGAGGAAGAAAGAGATCAGTCAAGAACCAATGAAATACGAATCTACACAGATGGCTCAAAAACACAAAACGGTGCAGGCGCTGGCGTACACTCCCTTGACTTCAAAATTAACTTTCACATACCGCTAGGCAAACACAGTTCGAGCTTTCAATCTGAATGTGTCGCCTTAACCGCCGCAACAACCGCAAAGCGTTTGGGCATCTAGATATATAGCATCAGATTCCTATCTGATAGCCTGACGGTGTACAAAAGCTTTAGAAAACAAACTAACAAACTTATCTTTGAGTGCCACCTCGCCTTTGAGTGCCTCGAGAGTATATCGAAATCCTATCGAATTACATCTGAACCCTCCAGTGGATCAAGGGGCATAGCGGATCATTAGGCAATGTTGCCGCAGATGAACTTGCGAAGAGGGGCAGCAAGATGTTAGTGATAGGCCCGTACCCACTTCAGGTGAACGCACACCTATCCGCACCGCAGGAGCCGCACGTGCCGCAGTCATCGCATTTTATAAATATTGAAATATATGAAATCGTATGCAGCCTCGCGTACCTATCCGCGTCGCATGAGCCGCATTTCAGCAAAATGCTGTAGGTATACGGATTCCACCAGCGCGTGCGGATGACGTCATCAGATTCGGCACGTTCGATGCTTGCGGCGTGGAGACATCTTTGGCGCAGATTGCGCGGGGCGTTAAGAAAATGCGATGACTGCGGCCCGTGCGGCTCCTGTGGCGCGGATAGGTGCGCGTTCACTTTTCTCCCCCTGCCATTCTCGCAATTTCATGCGTGGATTCGCCAGAGATCAATAGAACTCAATAATAACAGATGGTCACGGGTAACATACTGTAGACAGTCAAAAATGGCTTTGCCAAGTGTATACACGCGACTAACTAAAAAACTTTTCTGCCTACGTAGAAATAATCTAAGAATAACAAACACCTTTTCAACATAGGCGCCACAGACAGCCCACTTTGCAGGGGCTGTTTCAACGCCGAATAATCAGCCACACTTAACCCTGGCATCTCAATGCGAAGAAATCCTCGGTACAGTGAGGTCACTCCGTGAAGCCTGTGAAGCCCCCAGGAAGTCATGTGCTTTTGGACGGAGCTAGACTGGCCTAGTAGGCCATTACCCCCCACGCACAACGGACCGAATGAGAGTCTAAGTGCGGTAACGGGAGTCCCTGCTACTACTACTATACTACTGCATCGCCGGCCTGTATCCAAACCCGAGGACAAAAAAGTCTCCCGGCTGTCGCGTCACTACTTGCGCGCACTTTCATATTATAAACCCATAGACTAATACGAGAAACAAAATAGTTGCGGAGACAAAACTTGCTCGTGCGCGCTATATCTTAGAGGCATATTACACTACACGGAATTCAGGGCCCTGTGGCAAGAGTAGGCGAAGCCACTAGTAAAGGGAGCCGCTTATTACACTAACCTGCCGATTTGGCGCTAACTCAGCTGTGATGTGAAGTGTTGCACGTCCGCTATAATGGAATAATTATATAATTAAACCGCTATAATAAAAGTTTCAAACCTTCAGACCTCATGTCTTATTTTTGACCGAGTTTCTAAAAAGGAGGAGGTTCTATGTTCTACTTTGTTAGTTTTTTTTGGTGTATTTTCACCGATTTCTACGTCAATTGTGGACCGCTTTTGATCTTTTTTTATTGAACGTTGCCGAAACCGTCCCATTTAAAAATGATATGATGACAGCAACATTTTCGGGATTGCTGCAATAGCATGTCTGTTAATTGCACTGCCCTCTAACATACAAGTACGCTGGACTGCATATATCGATGACAAAATGAAGACATTTGATTTTCGCCATTTTGGCGCTGATAGCAACGTGACTTAACGTGAGCGTCCATGGAACTGTTATTAATAATGGGACACAGCCTTCAGTAAAAAATGCTTTTATGGACTTTATCGATCGTGGGAATAATTTAATATGTAAGAGAAAAAAAAACTAGTTACTTTTATTATGATTCATTTTTAAGTAATAGAATAATTGTTGTAAAGGTTAACTGAAAAATATTTTTAGTCAGATTGCAAGCTATAAATTAGTGGATAGCGTGCTAGTAAAATTACAGCGCATTACTGTCAGATCAGTGAGATTTAAACATGGGGATAGGCTAACAACTAGGATAGGCTTGAAACTAGTATATTTGAGCAAGTATCTCCTCGCTCAAGTACATTGAATTGTACAGAGAATCCGAACTATTGTTAGTTATTACTTACAATAGTTCGGATTCACTCGGTTGGTGCCCATCGGATTCGTGAAGGGAACATCATTCATACAAATATTTGCGTACGAATGAGATGCATAATAATTTACAACGGACGTATTTCTCGCTCTCATCGCTGAGATCCTGTTTCTGTAGTGTAAAGGTGCGAAATTTGCGCGCTTTGACCACGTTTTCTCCCTACTCAACTCTCCCACTCCTCCTTCTTATCTCACACCTCACTTTCAATATTTATGTACTTCACACGCTAGGAATCTGCGTTCGTCTAACAATCTTCTCTTGCTTTGTCCTTCTCATACTTCTGATTTTATTCATTCTTCCTTTCATATTCAGTCCATTCTTCTCTGGAATGCGCTACCTCTCGATATCAGGACGGCCACCAGTCAATATGCATTTAAGCGGAAGTTACGGCATTACTTTCTACACCAATAGCAGAGTCGACTCAATCACCTTTCTATCACTTATATATATATATATATATATATTTATATTTATTATAGGAAATATATATGTATATTTATTTTAACTATTCTTCAATTTTTACTTCAATAATAATTTCTATTTTTATGCACCTGCCATGTTATCTAAAGAAAAGAAAAGAAAGCAAAATATTTATTTGTGACCCGCACAGGAGACACGAGAAAAGCAACACAAACAATAATAAAAAATTAAAATAAATAACCCCGTGCGAGACCAAAAAGGCTCCTATCTCAGCATGTGCAACGATCTCTCCACCACTCATGGTTGACTGGTAGAGAATGCCTCAGGCATTAAGTCCGCCTATGTACCTGTATGTTGCATGAAGTTTTAATAAATAATAATAAATAAATAAAGGTGCAAATAAGAGTGACATCGCATTCCAGCGAGGTGAAGACTTATATCAGTTTTCAACTCTTGTTTCAGATGCAGATATAAATAGTTTGACTTCAAAACATTTGTTCATAAAATTATAATTATCATGATATTATTCCAGAATTAATTCCAGCCCCAGGAACGTGGTAATTGGTACAAGAAGAGAGAGACCTGTGCTCAGCAGTTGATGAAGTCGGACTGTGGATGATCGTGATGATTATGCCAGAATTTAGTATTAAACATTGCTTTTGAACTTATTATTACTGATTATTAGGCATTCATATAACATTCATCACCAATACGAGATATTTAGTTACAACATACTACGAGAAGTCAATACAGTAGGTGAGTGATTCGCCTTGCCAAGTCTACTATTTTGATATTAGTGTAATTTAAAAATATTGCTAATACTGATTTATTAGTTACAAAATTATAATATTTCCAGGCGAATATATTAGTATTACCTAATCTTGAGAAATATCGGTAATTAACCTATCTCTTAATGTGTAAATTTTAGTTCCTGAGACGGTGCTCGTAGTCGCAGCGGAAAAATGTCAAATATCTTAATTTCAGTTTAGCAGATAGTTAGTGTATGACGTCGTATAATTGTGTATGGTAACTATAAATTTGTGTATCCAACCATTGGGGAGCTAATCAATAAAAACTGTTTCCGCTGGAACTACGTCATCCCAGCGGAACTTTTTTTTTCCTATGCACGTAGAAGAAAAAAAAAACATCCAATAATTAGTTTGTAACGAGAGGTAAATGTGTATGCTTGAATGAAATTTGTGTGACATAAAACTGCGGCAATAATCAAGTTTCCGCTGCGCTGACGTTTGGCAATTTGATGAAAATCATATAAAACGGCTTAGTGCAGAGTTGAATTTTTTTACGCACGTTGCTTTGAATTTGTGTGTAATGATTGTTAACACAGAATTAGAAAAAAACATACCGTTCAGAAGATATACACGTAAAAGTAAAATAAGGTTATTAGGTCCAAGAACTTAAAATAGGAACACTAGAGCATAACTTATAACTTTTATTTGTATCTTTTAAGGGACTACAATGCCTTGCCAAGTTTCATTTATGTGGTCTTAGTTTTTAATGAGCAATGGCATAATTTACTACGGCTTGAGTACTATATTGTATGACATCCGATTGCAGGACTTTTTAATGGAAAAGCAAAATATAACTTATTCCGATGATTAGTTTATTAATGCAACTATACACACCTAAAATTTCAGCTCAATACACGAAATAATTAAAGAGATATAATAAAAATACCAGAACAACCGCAATACATGGATAAACCGACCAAGTTTGAATGGCTACAAAAAAGCGGCCGTGCAGTATAAAGAGCTAACGTTCTAAAATTTCCAGTATAGCTCGTTATTGTGTTTAATAGTTTCGTACAGGTGCGTACACAATAGTTTGCAGAAAATAAAACAACTGCATTAACTTTGTATTCTTAAAAGTATTTATTAGTTAATGTTAATATAATACTTTAAAAAAAAACAATATTATTAACAAAGTAATAATAACAGAGATAGGTCCGCAGGGCAGCTTTGTGGTGAGCTGCTGGGAAGCCCCACGGACCAGATCTCCAGGGAGAAGTCTTGTCAGTTGACCCTCATCTTCCGCTTGCCTTTATTGGCCGGCCGGAAATAACACTGATGGGGAACAGAGCTCCCATCTCTCGTTTGCCTTAATTGGTTGGCTTGAATGAAGATTCACAAGACCAAAAGTGCTCGGTGGGAAGAAGTATAATCTTACTGGATGATGCTGGTAGGGATCTTTATCGTATTTTCGGGATTGGACTGATAGCCGTGGTATACCTCTCCACTCCTCAAGCACCGTAATTGAGTGTGCAAGTCACCCCCTGCCATTTTATAGCCGTGTAATTCAACAGTGGTCAGTCAGGGGCTAATAGTCATTCTATAGTTTTAGGCAATCGATCCACTAAACCTGCCAAACCCATAGCCCAATATCTTTGTCTCCATATTAACAATAGTCCTGCACCAACCGGGGATTGTCCTTGGGTGCTCTTACGTAGTGCATCTACGAATAATCATCGTTTGGTGTCACATATCATGATACATAGTTAACAGGGCCTCTGCGAGTTAGCTTCGGCCCCTAGCACGCCTTTCAAAGGTTCGGGACCCCAGTGTCCCGAGATTGTTAAAAACATTGATATAATGAATCAGTTTTTTTTTATTATATATATATATATAAAAATATATTACCTAATGAAGCCCATATAGATTGTAAATCTTAAGTTCTACTATGTAAATTTTAGGGAGTTGGTTGTGACTGATAAACAAAAAAGAAGAGGAAGCGCGTGCTAAGAAAATACCTACCTACTTTAAATTATTCCATAGTATACTGTTAACTTTTTAAATTCGACATTTGAAATGACTACTGGTGTAAGTTTTTTTTTTTAATTTTTACTAGCTTAATATTAAGGACATAATAATTACCTACAGTAATAACTTTTTGTAATATAAGTACTGGTAAATAAATGCATTTGTTACAGATGCAAATAATTTTGAAAGTTTAAGAAAAAAAACTTTGTTACATAAAAATACAACCGACTTACTAATAAAAACACTAAAAAGTAAAAAAATTACTTTAATTTCGGCAGTCGGTGTTTCTGTTTTGTTTCTTCGTTTTTTGACACCGACTTCCGAAATTGAAGTTATTTTTCACTTTGTACTGTTTTTATTTGAAAGCCAATTGTATTTTTATGGTAAATAATTTAATGAGCAAGTTCTATAGTAAGGTACCCACAATGCCCAAAGTTATGCCGGAATAGATTAACCGAATAAATGACGATAAAAAACCCGAAATGACAGTGTGCCATGCAATGCAATTGCAGCAATCCCGAGAGATGTGCTGTTGTTTATTTAAGTGTTATGTTATATATCTCCGAAGTTCTATATCAGATCTTCACCAAATTTAAATGGGACCAATTCAGGAACCTACTCTTTCAAACAAAAATAATGTTCAAAATCGGTCCACAATTGACTAAGAAATCAGTACATACATATACTGCCAACCATAGAACCTCCTCCTTTTTGGAAAGTCGGTTAAAGATCAAGTGACCTACTATTTTTATCACGAAAATTATTATTATATTTATTTATTCAGGACCTCCAACGAAAGATGTACACAAAAAACACAGTGAATCGTCAATATGAAGTAATGACAAGTGCACTCCAAAATTATTAAAAAATAGTATACTAGTATTAGTTAATTGTTCAAAACTTGTGTGCACAGCTGTACCAGTCCAATAATGGTGCAACACTGGAAATTTTAGAACGTTAGCTCTTTATACTGCACGGCCGCTTTTTTGTAACCATTCAAAATTGGTCGGTTTATCCATGTATTGCGGTTGTTCTGGTATTTTTATTATATCTCTTTAATTATTTAGTGTATTGAGCTGAAATTTTAGATGTGAATAGTTGCATTAATAAACTAATCATCGGAATAAGTTATATTTTGCTTTTCCATTAAAAAGTCCTGCAACTGGATGTCATACAATATAGTACTCAAGCCATAGTAAATTATGCCATTGCTCATTAATTACTAAGACCACATAAATGAAACTTGGCAAGGCATTGTAGTCCCTTAAAATATACAAATAAAAGTTATAAGTTATGCTCTAGTGTTCCTATTTTAAGTTCTTGGACCTAATAACCTTATTTTACTTTTACCTGTATATCTTCTGAACGGTATGTTTTTTTCTAATTCTGTGTTAACAATCATTACACACAAATTCAAAGCAACGTGCGTAAAAAAATTCAACTTTGCACTAAGCCGTTTTATATGATTTTCATCAAATTGCCAAACGTCAGCGCAGCGGAAACTTGATTATTGCCGCAGTTTTATGTCACACAAATTTCATTCAAGCATACACATTTACCTCTCGTTACAAACTAATTATTGGATGTTTTTTTTTTTCTTCTACGTGCTTAGGAAAAAAAAAGTTCCGCTGGGATGACGTAGTTCCAGCGGAAACAGTTATTGATTAGCTCCCCAATGGTTGGATACACAAATTTGTAGTTACCATACACAATTACACGACGTCATACACTAACTACCTGCTAAACTGAAATTAAGATATTCGACATTTTTCCGCTGCGACTACGAACACCCTGAGACGCTCGAGGCCTCGAGCTTGGTGCTTTGAATCAGCACACAAATCAACTGTCACTGTCACTTCAGTATATTTATTTAGTCCAGCGTACTTGTTTAATAGAGTAGAGGTCGGTGCACTGCACAGAACATTAATACTCACAGAACAATAATACACCAAGATTATGCACTGCCCGGTGCAAGCAAGTCAGAGAGTTGTAGAGGGACCAGGTCACTTCAGACACCCTGATTTTGGACCCTAACAGTTATTACACCACCCTTATTTAAACTTTAGGGAAGTCCTGAAGTCTAGTTTATTAAGCGCTTTAGTTTATTTCCAACGGAGTATTTAATAATGCCATGATGAGCTCCAGAACAAAAAAAAATGTTTATGGTTAGGAATGGAGCACATTGAAGTGAATGAATCTGTGGTCGGTCCAGGTCAGACAAATGAAAATGAAAGTTTGAAAGAAATATAAATAAATAAATTTAATCAAGACAAAAGTGTGATCATTTTTTTCAATATATACATCATCAGAAATCAATAATTGAAGTAAGATTTTAGATCAAGTTCACCTTATTTGTGTGAAATGGAGACAAATGAGCCAGACAGAACAATAGTAATTGATGATGATGTACAGGAAGAATCTGAAGTTGAAGTGGATCCTATCCACGACATTATAGATTATTTAGTTAGATGTGCTAAAATTTCTTTCAAAAATGCGCATGTGGATGAATTAGAGGTTCACACAAGCGATAAAATTAAAATGGCCTGCGATATTTATAATCAATCGCCTACAGACTTTTTATTGCAGTTCGGAAAATATCTAGCTCCACAACACATCGGTTACTTTGAGAATTTGCAATCTCAGGGAGATGAATTTCGGAGTTGTATTAATCAGTTAAAAACTTACCATTCTGAAAAGAGCAAATGTAAAAGAATTCGAAATAGACGATATAATGCATTAAAGAAACTTCAGAAAGAAACAGAATATTTTAGTGAAAAACAAATGATGTATCGAAATCCATTACTTTATGAACAGCTAGTTGGCCAGTACCTATCTGATGAGGAAATCAAGGATCGTGATAGTGTTGACAACGACGACCTTACCTTTCTGAGCATGATTTTAGAAACAGTTGACCGAAATGACATGAGGGAAATGAAGAATGAACAGATGCTTCAGGAAGATCTAGAATCTATGAAGTTAACTAATAATGAAGATGATTCTGAAAGCAGTGGTAGTGACAAGACTGACAACTTCAGAAATAAAAAGCAATGGGGTGACTTTGATACTCCTGACACAAGACCAAGTTATATGCCAGAACCTAGAAAGCAAAATATGATTACTGCCCCAGAAAGGAGCCTTCTTCGAGAAGAATTTTATCAAGAAATGGTATATAGTTTTATACAGGGAAGAGACACAGATGTTGACTATCATAGTATTGATAATAATGAAGAATATGATGATCTTCAGCAAGTTTCACAAGACGCAGAAGACAGATATTTTGATTCAGAATCCAATGATATAGCAAATCTTGAAGAACACATGAAACTTGTTCAAGAATATGGAAGAAAGAACTCTGAAAGCAACCTTCATGATGATCCTTTAGATGAATTCATGAAACACATCACAAATAAACATGAGCAAAGCTATATTTTCGTTTTATTTATCTAAGTACTTAAAATACATACCCTTTTAACTTAAAATAAACTTAATTAATCAGAATTAAAAAAATAGTGGCCAAGTGCAAGTCGTGTGGCTATTTATTTGTGATTATTTTTGACAGAAAAGAATTATTTATTATTTTACTTAAAATTATAAATATTTTCTTAAATCTAATTATGTCACAAATAAAGATAAAGATTACTCGTGTATGTTTATTCTACAGGAGCACATACAATGGTTTTAGAGATACACGATTCGGCAAAACGTTAAACCAGCAGGAAATGTAATATCTCGAAAACCTGAAGATGCTGTAATTACATTTTCAGTGCACATTTATGAACACATGCTCTCTGCCCATGCACAATATTCCTCTCTGATAATTTGTTTAGATTTTTCCTGCTGGAAAAATGTCATTCCAGCAGCATATTAGAAAAATCAAGCTGACTTCCAAAACAAAACACTACAAAGCCAAAAATAAAGTTATTTTCCGAAGTTGTTATCTTTAGTACCTAAGTATTGTTTTCTGTTTTTCGACTCCGACTTCGGCAAATAAAGTTATTTCTGGCTTTGAAGTGTTTCGTTTTTGAACGTCAGTTTAATTTTTTTGTTAATAAGTTTTTATTTTTTTCTTTTTAGTTTTGGTTAAAAAGGTAGCCAAAGTACAACGTTCGACAATTCCAATAAGCCCAAAAACGACTAGGATACATTGTTTTATTTCCGAGTTCTAGTGCCTACCTTTCCGCTTCATCGTCAGATCAGTTCGACGGTACCATTTTCATCAGTACCATTTATTCATCATAGTCTGTTAACTATTCAAGTTATCTTATACCCATGACCACTGACTTCTATAATACAAGTACGCTGGACTTCATATTATCGATGACAAAATGAAGACATTTGATTTTCGCCATTTTGGCGCTGATAGCAACGTGACTTAACGTGAGAGTACATGGAACTAATATTAGAGATGGGACACAGCTTTCGTTAAAAAAATACTTTTGTGGGCTTTATCGATCGTGAGAATAATTAAATACGTAAGAGAAAAAAACATCCCAGTTATTTTTATTAAGATTCATTTTTAAGTAATAGAATAATTGCTGTAAAGGTTAACTGGAAATATTTTCATTTAGATTGCAAGCTATAAACTAGTGGTGCTAGTAAAGTTATTATTTTTTTTGTTATAGCGCATTACTGCCAGATCAGTGAGATTTAAATATAGGGATAGGCTAACAACTTATCCTTAAAACTAGTATATTTGAGCAAGTAATTCTCGCTCAAGTACACTAGTTAGATTAATACTTACAATCGTTCAGATTCACTCGGTTGGCGCTCATCGGATTCGTGAAGGGAACATCATTTACACAATAATAATAATAAATGAGATGGATAATCATTTACAACGGTCGTATTTCTCGCTCTCATCGCTGAGATCCTGTCTCTGTAGTGTTAAAGTGCAAATAATAGTGACATGGCATTCCAGTAAGGTGAAGATTTATATCAGTTTTCAACTCTGTTTCAGATGCAGATAATAAATTGTCTGTCTTCAAAACATTTGTTAATAAAATTATAAATTATCATGGTATTATTCCAGAATTAATTCCAGGCTCAGGAACATTGAGTTAAATGTAAGCTACGAGAAAGAAGAATAGAAGCTATTTCAAACAAAAGATTGCGCGTAATTCGGTGACAGCGAGGCAAGCAGGGGGAGGGGGGGGGGGGTTATGTTCTCACAGATAGACAATCAATGCGCGCAGATGAACTTTTTCTTACTCTTTCAAATTTACACAAACATGGCCGCCCTCCCGCCACCGCGGTGACGCAACGTCACGAGATACAATAAATTGATAAAATATAATTAAATTAAGCGTGTTTTCAACTTACTGTTGAAAACTCATTCCTTGACTTTTATTTATATTTCTCGAGTTGTTTGAACAGTATCTCAATACACACGAAGGCATATTATAAGAAACAAAAATTAGTACTCAACCGTGTCACGTTGCAGCGACCGCTTGCCACAGACTAAGTGAGTGAGTTGGGGTACGCGCGCTCTAACGCGTTTTACAAACAATTGAGTTGAGGAGTCTCCTCTAGTACGTAGTATATTTAACTCAATGCTCAGAAACGTGATGATTGGTACAAGAGTGAGGCCTGTGCTCAGCGGTTGGCGAAGTCGGGCTGTGGATGAACATGATGATGATTCCGGAATTTAGTATTACACATTGCTTTTGAACATATTATTACTGATTATTAGGCATTCATATAACATTCATCACCAATACCAATATCAGATATTTAGTTCCAACATACTACGAGAAGTCAATACAGTAGATGAGTGATACGCCTTGCCAAGTCTACTATTTTGATATTAACTAGTGTAATTTAAAAATATCACTAATATTGATATATTAGTTACAATATTATAATATTTCCAGGCTAATATATTAGTATTACCTAATTTTGAGAAATATCGGTATTAACCTATCTCTAAATGTGTCAATTTTAGTTCCTAATACGCTCGAGCGGGGCGCTTTGAATCAGCACAAAAATCAACTGTCATTTCATATAGTATGTTTAGTCCAGCGTACTTGTATAATAGAGTTCAGTGCCCATGACTTGCTTATTAGCATTAAGGAGTTCCTGTGGCCATCTGTGGTCTTCTTCATCAGTTCCACTTCAGCTAATGATACTTTCTGAGTGCAAATGATTGCATTGTTGATCAAAGTACCAAAATCGCTATAGGTACGTATGCGTATAAAATTTGAGGGGTTCCCTCGATTTCTCCAGTAGGTACCTATCCCATCATTAGATCCTAACATGTTGACCATGGGACCAACTGGGAAGTAGGGTAAACTTCCCAGTTGGTCTTATGGTTCAAACAAAAGAAGAATTTTCAAAATCGGTCCAGGCGTCTTTGAGTAATCGGGTAACATACATAAAAAAACCGGCCAAGTGCGAGTCGGACTCGCGCACGTAGGGTACCATTATTGCAAAAAACGGCACAAAAATCACGTTTGTTGTATGGGGTGCTCCCATAATACTTAAATATTAATTTTATTCTGTTTTTAGTATTTGTTGTTATAGCGGCAACAGAAATACTAGTCTACAGCCAAACCTTTACAGCAATTATTCTATTACTTAAAAAAAACTTTTTACCAAAAAATCAAAGCGACTTCCAAAACAAAAAACTACTAAGAAAAAATAACTTTCTTTTCCGAAGTCGGTGTCGAAAAACTGAAAAAATGGGTACTTAAGAGTAAGACACCGACTTCGGAAAAGAAAGTTATTTTTTGCTTTGTAGTTTTTTTTTTGATTTTTTGTTAAAAAGTTTTTTATTTTTCACTTTTTAGTTTTGGTAGGTATCTCTAATTAACATGATAATCATTTATGGCCAAAGTACATCTCATGACGATTCCAATAAGCCCAAGCACTACTAGCATACATTGTTTTATTTCTGAGTTCCAGTGCCTACCTTCCGGCTTCATCATCAGAACAGTTCAATGGTACCATTTTCATCAGTACCATTCATTTATAAGTATTTGCTTCATCATAGTCGGTTAACTATTCGAGATATTTAATACCCGTGACATACTTAGCATTTAGGAGTTCCAGTGGCCATCTGTGGTCTTCTTCATCAGTTCCACTTCACCAAATTATACTTTCTGAGTGCAAGTGATCGCATTGTTGATGAAAATACCAAAATCACTATATGTATGCCTATAATATTTGAGGAGTTCCCCGATTGCTCTAGGATCCCATTATCAGATCCTGACCTGATGACTATGGGACCAACTAGGAAGTATCAAAACAAAAGAAGATTTTTTGAAATCGGTCCAGGCGTCTTTGAGTTATCGGGGAACATACCTACATAAAAAAAAAAAAGATTCCGACGAATTGAGAACCTCCTCCTTTTTGGGAAGTCGGTTAAAAATATGTTTTACCGAAGGCTGTGTCCCATCTCTAATATTAGTTCCATGGTCGCTTACGTTAAGTCACGTTGCTATCAGCGCCAAAATAGTGAAAATTATATCATTCTCTTCTTTCTCTTCATTTTTAACCGACTTCCCAAAAAGGAGGAGGTTCTATGTTCGACTTCAAGTTTGTTTTTTTTTTTTTTTTTGTGTATGTTCACCGATTACTCCGTCAATTGTGGACCGATTTTGAAAATTCTTTTTTTGTTTGAAAAAGTATGTTCCGAAATTGGTCCCATTTTAATTTAGTGAAGATCTGATGAAGAACTTCGGAGATATACAACAGAACTCTTCAATAAATAACGGCAAATCTCTCGGGATTGCTGCAATCGCATTTCTGTTTATTGTTTATACCATTTCATAACATAACATCACGCCAGTACGCTCTTAAGGGGTACGCAGATCTCTCATTTCATCGGATATGTTCAAGTTTCATGAAATCTATTTTGGCGTTAAAGTTACCTTCCTAACTTGTCTATTAGGTACGTACAACTAAAAAGTGAAAAATAAAAAACTTTTTGCAAAAAAATACTACCGACTTCCAAATACTAAACTACAAAGTGAAAAATAACTTAATTTTTTTAAGTCGGTGTCCATAACGCAAAAAAATGGTACCTACAAAAGACACCGACTTAAAAAAATTAAGTTATTTTTCACTTTGTAGTTTAGTATTTGGAAGTCGGTAGTATTTTTTTGCAAAAAGTTTTTTTGTCATCGATAGTAATGAACCAGCCCAAAGGAGGAGGTTCTATGTTCGACATTATGTTTTTTTTTTTGTATGTTCACCGATATCTCCGTCAATTGTGGACCGACTTTGAAAATTCTTTTTTTGTTTGAAAAAGTATGTTCCGAAATTGGTCTTATTTTAATTTGGTGAAGATCTGATAAAGAACTTCGGAGATATACAACATAACTCTTCAATAAATAACGGCAAATCTCTCGGAATTGCTGTAATCGCATGTCTGTTTATTGTTTATACCATTTCATAACATAACATCACGCCAGTACGTTCTTAAGGCCAGTACGTTCTTAAGGGGTACGCAGATCTTTCATTTCACCGGTTATGTTCAAGTTTGATGAAATCTATTCTGGCGTTATAGACCTTACTAACTTGCCTATTGTCGGTGTCCATATCGCAAAAAAATTGGTAGTTACATACGAAAGACACCGACTTCAAAATAATAAAGTTATTTTTCACTTTGTAGTTTTGTGTTTGGAAGTCGGTAGTATTTTTTTGCAAAAAGTTTTTTTTATTGGTCGGCTCATTAGCGGCTTCGAGCCAGTTGTTGTCTGTCAAAATGCTTATTACAAAATTACAAAAAAAAGTAGGTAAACTATCTATCAACTACTGTTTTACGGTGCTGTGCGCTACCTACGCGAGCGACTTTGCTATAAACAGAAGTCGAGTTCCTACATAACCCTACGTAACTTCTGTATAATCTAATAAGCATAATACAAAATCTAATTGGAAATGTTGCACAACTAAAGATAAAGTTAGCATCGTATGCAATAGCTTTTCTATAACTATAGGTGTAGTTAATTGATCGTTTCGAATACTGTGTGCGTTTCACTGGCGCGGCTACCTAACGTATTTGTTGTTGTGGACTCTTTCTAAGGTAGGCGACGCGTGGTATGCATACTGAGAAGTGAACTGCGAATTTCACATAACGTACCTATACATAGCTACGTGTTTTCGTTCCGTGGATGTTATTTTTCAACGCAGGGCCAAAATATAGACTCCTGTTGGGCAAGGCCGTCTTTAACTATGCTGGGGCCCTTGGGCACACAAGAATTTGGGGCCCCTTTTGGAAAGTAAAGAAAATTAATTAAACTACCATTTTTCTACTATGATCTTCTATTTATTAGGGTAATCAAATATACATCATAATATGTCATTAATGATTAGTATGCTGCTGGGTTTATGGTTACGATAACAAAAGTGGTTTCTTTCGGCATTTCTGTTGAGCAAAATCTTCTATTATATCCTCCAAGTAAATTTTTTGAAGGATATCACTTTCTATACGCATAATTGACAAATTAATTAGTCGTTCTTGTAAAATTCTTGTTCGCAATTCATTTTTATTCTCATAAGCTGGGAAAATGAACGATCTCCACTACAATTGGTAACCATTAGGCAAAGGAATATTCGTGTAGCAACCTAGCAACTTCAACGTTTGGAACAGTTTCTTCTAATTTATTAGTCTTTATTAGGTTATGTAAGGTTGTGATATTTAAATCCGCTGATTGCTTTGGTATGTTTTTTAAATATTGGCTTAAATGAAAACATTCTATTTTGAATTCATGTGCATTAGTTTAGTTTCGACGGGCTGTTTCCACAACTCCACGACCAAGCGCGTATTTTGCGTACGGGTGGGATTCAGTCACATCATTTGATCCACCCCAGCTCCTCGAGAAAGGCCAGCAGCGCCGCGCATGTGCATTAATATCCTTATGATAGAATTCTGAAAATTCTTTGCATTTATCGGTCAACTCGCCAGATTCTATTGTTGTTAATTGACAAATAAAACTAAATCGATTGCCAATTTCGATGTATGCTGCCGAACGCTGCTAAATCACGCCACTTCTGTCCGACTGAAAGTTTAATACATCATCCGGGGATTCTACCAAAGCAACCATAGAAAATGTCGACATCTATTTTAGTCGAAATCAAGCCATTATTTATTACCCTTATTTTTGGCTTAAAAATTAAGACAAATATGATGTGTGTTTGTTTTGATTTATTCTTACTTATTTAAGTCAAACTAAGTAAAAATTTAGTCTTAGTTTTGATTAAAAATTACTTAGATAACTAAAATAAGATTAAAAGTACCTTTTTAGACTAGATTAAGCCAAAACCAAGCCAAGTTTAGACTTGAATATGATTTTGTCTTAAATCGATCCTAAAGCAAATAAGTCAAAATCAAATCAAATGTTATGGAAATTTTAATACTTGATTTTACCTTAAATGGTTAAATAAAATCGTCAAAATTTTGACTAAAACTTTAAGACAAAAGTTAGTTTTATTTTTGCACCGGGTGCTCACTGTTACTGAAATGTTTTGAGAATAGATGTGAGAGAAGTTGTCGGTCTTTCGGGGCCCCTTGAGGATGGGGGCCCTGGGCACGGGCCCCGTGTGCCCATAGCGTAAAGACGGCACTGCTGTTGGGTAATTATTAATTAACATGGTTATATTTTTTACCCGACTGCCGAAGGAGGGTAATGTGTTTATCAGTATATGTATGTATGTATGTATGTTTGTTCCTATGTGACGTTCTAGAGATCAAACGCGTTGGCCGATTTTGATGATTCTTAAGTTAATCGATTCGTCTTAACCCTGCGATTGTCACTGGCTACATAAAAATAGGAAAAGAAAAAAATGGCGGCTTTTGATCGCCATTTTGTGGGGGACCAAATTTTTATTTTCTTTCAAAATAAAGGGTTTTAAGTGGTGATTTCAAAAATATATAACACTTATATGTTTAAATTTACCTAATTAAAAAAATAACTAAAACGTTGTAAATAAAAAAAGTTAATAAAAAAAAAAACCCGACTGCTTATAAAGCGAACTAAAAAGACGTAAACAAGAAGAAATTCATGCTGTGCTGTCGGAGGATACATCTGGTTTTAGTCAACCAGCTCGCTCGCCTTTTTTAACTTTTTTTGCAAGTTTTTGACATAATGTTGATTAAGATAAGAGATCCTGTAGTGTCCTTGGTTCTTCCACTGTTGGAAGAGACTCACAGTAACTCATTACTATCACTATTAGATAAGTAAGTACCTACCCAAGCGTTTGCCCATGATGCATTTCGATGCAGTTTGTCATTTCGGAAGTAACTGCATCTTAGCAAATTCAGTTTTGTCCATAGGTATCTAAGTGTTAAGTAGGTACCGCCTCAATACTGAGCTACCTACCTATGTACAAAACTGAATTTTACAAACTAGGTCTAGATTCCAAACCCTATACGAATTCCTGCGCCAAATGTGTAACAGAATCATTCTGTAAACAGAAGACTAGTATTAAATTGAATAGAGTGTGAATTCTAGTTGTACATAGGTACCTTTCTACTGAGAAATGTCGATTCCATTATTGTGTAATCAATTTTTCATCGGTACAATAGGCACGCTGGCAGTATAGTACACAAGCTTAGAATAGTGACGCTCTAATCAGTATAATCACTGGAATTCTGTACGAACCTATTCAAATAGACATCTGAGTATAAGAATCACATCACACCCACCCTGTGTAACATACCTAATATCACACAGTCATGTCTGTAATTCCCAAAGGGGTATGTACTAGGCCAGCTATGTTGCATAAGTCCCATGTGATGGAGGAAGCCTACTTATTGCTAGATCTTGATTGCTACTTAGAAATTCCTAATGGATAAAACCTAACCTTGCCGATCTTTCAGTTCGAATCCATAGGACTCCATAAAAAGCTAAGAGGAACCGCGACAGCCTAGAGGCGAAATAAACACAAAGTCTAGAAAAGGAATACAATTTATGCCAGCAATCTTTCGTAAGATCTGCAATAATCTTTACGCAATTTTGTAGTTTTAAGGTCTGCTGATGGTTATCAAAGTGGTTCAAATAGTTTTAAAATGTTGCTGTTAATTAGCTCATTTGTAATATTGTAAAGAGACTCCTCATAGCAACTGGTGTTACAAGTATATTTCGAGAACGTGGTAGGTGTTTGTATAGTTGGTATGTAAACAGTCACATGTAAACTATAGGTTAGGTACTTGTGTATGTTGGAAGGTTCACGGTGGCAACTGGCCGGGCGGTAGACGGGCGGGTCGCCGGCAGCTCCGTTGTATTGTCACAGTATAATGGTTAACGCACAATCGCCATGTCACCCCATTCTTTAAAAACATTTGCATACAATACGGCTAAACTAGCGGTCCCAAAAATTACAAACAGAAAACCAAAACAACAGATTAAGCGAAAAACTTTTTAATGTTGTTCAAGGAGGTCAGTCGATGCAAATTAAATTAACGATCTCCTCTATTGTCCTGTTATTCTTAAGTACAAATCAGAACTTTCTGTGCACACAATGCTAATGATGTAGGTAGGCACATATCCATGGGCAATTATGAGGCAGGTGTCATTCACAAAAATATGGGCAACTGAGGCTTTGATGTTCCTGGAAAGTGAAAGTTGAAATGTCTATTAGAGTTACCTTCCTATGTGTGATGTAATAATATTAGAAAAGAGTTGGCAAATCCTAATGGAAGAGCCTAGCCCTGGTCTATTTTTTTTGGATTATAAACTAGAACTAGGAAATGAAGAGTTTTCCAGCTTCCGCAGCGGCACGGTAGAGATGTCAGTTCAGTCCAGTTGAATAGTTGTAAGATAAACCTACGACTTGACTCTTGTGAAAAGTGTTTTATCACTCAAGGGAATTTACTTCCGGGATTAAAGTATCCTACGCCCTAATCTAGATCATAGTCTAACCAAGTTTCATCAAACTTCGTTCAGCGGTTTAGACGTAAAAACGTTACAGGCAGTGGCAGACAGACTCATCATCGCATTTCGTATGTATGTACGTATAGAGATGTATCACTATCAAAGTTTAACGCATAGAAATCGCATCCTATTCGCGATGAGGAATTTATGGCAATAGTTTTATTTACCATTCAGTAAATGATTCACGCATATGCGAGCTATGGGGACCGGGCAGGAGGAGTGCCGGGTCGGGTGCGCGACTGCGCGTGCGGCAGCGTGCGCGAGTGACGTGCACTATGCCGCGCGCAGACTCGCCGCAGACGCCGGGCGGGAGACGCGCTGGAGTGCGCGCGCGCATGCTGTCACAGTCGAGTGTAGTGGTGTCCTGTGAGACGGTCGCGGTCCTACCAACAAAATGTTTCTGGTAAGTTGAGTTTTTTCAGTTATATTTTTCTGTTTTTTTATGAGAACGGAGTGTACTGTTAACCTTATTTTAATACGTTTATTTTGATTAAGCTTAAATTATAGGATCTTATAATATTCATCTTGGTTTTGAAATTCCAAAAGAGCATAGGTATTTTAAAAATAAGCCTTGTTTAAAAATGTTATCGTTGTTAATAATAACTTTCCAAACTGCTTAGCAACTAACAACGTGAAAATAGTCAAACAATTTGAGATCTGCGCTGCGCTACGGACCTCCGATTCCGTTTGCGTACAAAAGACATCAACGCGCGAAAAATGCTGCCTTGCTGATTACGAAGTTAGTATGTTATCATTTTGCCAATTCGTAACCTACCTAGTTCCTAAATAAAATATTATAATCTGTAGTTATTTATCAATGTCTCCTAAAAGTTATTCATATGTTAACTAATCTGAAGCTCGATGTGACCGTTGGAAAAGAAGGATGAAATTTTCATTTAATTCATTAGCACCTGCATGGGCGACCGAGCTCTGCTCGGGTAAAAATATGGCGAAAACGAGTTTTCCCAGATATGAGACCTAGCTAAACCTTTTTTTCGCCCCCGAAAACACCTATAGATTGCAAATTTAATCGAAATCGTTAGAGCCGTTTTTGAGAACGTGATTACAAATATATATATATATATAAATATTGCTCGGTTAATAGTATAGGACTACAGAAATAGAGTAAAGGACATTCTAGTATTTTATATTTTTGATATTCCAGTAATAAAACTTTGTAAGATATGCCCGTCGATTCGGTGACTATGCCTCATTATAAATTAGTTTTTGAAGTTGACAATATGTATGTAATTAGTACAGACATTCATGAAAATAAAATATTGAATGCTAAGCTAGTCTCAAAGCTAGTGCGCCGTCTTATACTGAAGGAATTTTTAATTCAATTTATAACCCTTGGTGGTAAATACACCAAATTAAAACATAGATGAAATGATGACAATTGATTTGACAATTTGCACAACCACGGCAACTTTACCAATCAAAGTTGATTAGCCAGAGTAATGAAGCAGCCGTACATCTAACATCTATAGTTTATGTTCTATTGTTTCTATCACGTCGTAAGTTTAAAAAATAACTCGTCCATATATTAGAATCGCTCATAAAAAGTGTCACTTTGCATAATATGCTTAGTCAGCAAGTGTGGGTCGAAGGCGTGCAATAAAGTTTTGTAGCAGACAAGTAAATTGACTCGTCTACTGAACTCCGGTAGTACCTACATGCTTGGCCAGTTTTCCTCTAAACAAGCTTTGGGAAGCTTGACAACAAAAACCGCATTAAGTCTAGCATTATGTAATGGTAATGCGGTGGTCATTCGTGGTGCCTACCCGCAGTTCCCCTATACTACACGGGGTTCATAATAAATTAGCTAGGGATGCTCCGCAGACGTAATGGAGTATCGATAAAACGAAACAAAAAACGATAAGTACCTACTTAATTTTTTTAGTAAGTACTACCAACAACCTCCATCTCCAAGGTCAGCTGCAGTTACTTGAAAATTTATATAAAATGATATCGTCATTAGATATCGATACCTTCATGTCTGCGGAGATTCCCTAATAATTGAATCCAGTTTTACTCATATCTATATCTTATTGTTAGATTTTCAAGTCGATCCATATAGGTTCAGCATCTGGCGAAATGTTACTATTTAGAAATCCTCGGAAGGTGGATCCGCCTCCATCCGACCGCATAAATCCAGAGAAATCACTGTTGAAACTAACACAATCACGAGCCTATTGCATAAATTGCTGAAACTCAAAAGGACTGTAAAATAATTTTGATGTCAGTCATGTCATCCGAATCTTGCTACTGACCTCATTCTAACCTTTCACCCTATGTCCTTTCATCATTTGAGTTTGGTCCTTCTTGTCAAACCCAAAAGACCATTCTTTACTTTGGCATCTAAGTTCTAAACTGTAACTATTTTCTTTTCGTTTCTGCAATTTCAGATTCTCCAATTGCTCATAATCATCATGGAGAGTGTAAGATACCTAGTTCTTTTCAGATGCAATGCTAATCTATACCATATGTAACCTGAGGGACTTTGACCCCTATAGTAGTTACTCTTAAAAATCAATCTGACTCCAAATATTGTTTTGAATTTAGCTGCCACTTTGATTTTTTTACGCCAATATCATTCCCATTTAGAAACTGCGTTGCGATACGGCTAACGGCATTGGCATAAACTCTTTAATATCTTTTTTCATGTCATTATCTCATGTTCTAATTATGCAACCTGTAGTGCAATTCCGAAAACATCTCACCATGAAGTTTAGGTGAAGTGAACTTTTAACCTAGCGTCAGATGGGCTGGTAGCTCACTTCACCTGTTAACGTGTCCCTTTTTAAGCCCCGACGGAAAAAGAGGGTGTTGTTGTGTTATAAGTTTGACGTGTGTTGCTGTGTATTAGTGTATCTGTGTATCTGTGTGTCTGTCTGTGGCATCATAGCGCCTCAACGAATGTACCGATTTTGATTTAGTTTTTTGTTTGAAAGGTAATTGTGTCGAGAGTGTTCTTAGCTATGTTTGAATAAAATCGGTTCAGCCGTTCAAAAGTAATGGGCGTTTTACTGTTCGAATCGGGATATTTTCGCAAGATAAATGTGTCGGGGGTTTTTTAAATTTTGAAATTTTTCTTGTATGTATGCTAATTCCGTACAAGTGTCACTCTCACTATTGGTGTAAGTTACTTATTTATATTAGTTCGGTAGATATCGTAGGATGCTTAAGTATAAGCACGTAGATATAATCTATGTTATAAATAAATCAAGAGGTTCCGCGCTGTCCTGCGCGCTCCGCGTCCCTGTCCATTAAATCCAGGGAAACCAACTGTTAGCGATGGGCGCGGGGGCGCGGACGTGGGCAAGTCTTCTGCCTCCCAGCCGACGAGCGGACGAGCGACGAGTCGACAGGTCATCGACACATAAAGCGTGTGAAAGTGTTATCTTTCCTTCTGCACCCACACGTACACGCCAAGAGGTCGGTGTCGCCTCGCCGTACCGGACTAGCACGCTCCACTAAAACAATAGGATCTTATTGATTGAACTGTCGCCTCCCCAACGGCGGAGACTTGTTTCTTTTAATGATTAAGTAATTTGATTCCTTATGTGGAACCGGTCATAATTTACGAGCGAGACTTTTGCGAATATTCCGTTCTATTACCTACCAAGAGTTTCAGACATGAACGAAGTCTGTTAAGTTTATATTTAGGTAATGAACACATTTCTTCCATGAACATTTTATGATGTAAATGTTCCATTTCTTATAAATAAAAAGAAAACTATGTTCTTTTTTCACGAGTCCGCTAAGGATTTCAGATCACGGTCAAGAGTGAAGCGTTGTACATGTTCTTGACCTTGGTTTTAGTTCTACATGAGCTCCATCTCAAACTTCAAATCAAGGAATTAAAATAAACATAAAATCATATCTCATCAAAAAAAGAGACATAAGCGTATCTGAGGGCGGTCGGTCAGGCCGGGCGGGTGCGTTGGCGTTAAACCGCCCGTGGCGCCACTCGGTCTGCGCGCGCGCCTCGCCGTTCCCACGCCCTCGCCCCGCCACCCCCCGCACACCCCGCTCCTCTCCGCCTCTCGTGAATCAACGTCGACTTTTATAAATAAATGCTTCAAAAACTTTCACTAACAAATATACGACTTTTTGGAAGAACATGAATAATGGTTTATGTCTAAAAACCCGCTTAAAATATATAGGTATCCGCCGTTTGAGAATCAGCGGACGACAAGATAAACAATCGGAATAGCGAAATTATAGGTAGGTAGGTATTTCTTAAGTATTTTCTCGCATGATTATAACGTAATATTAGGTAACAATAATATAAAAGCCGAAGATATTGAGTCGAATAAGAGTGATTATAACAGTGGGTATTGTATTGATCACGCGATGACTCTCCATAGCCTCCTCAACCGTCATCGCGTCGTGCTCGTGCTCGTGCGGCGGTGCACTTCACGCTACTCCACAATACGTCTACTCAGACATTAGAAGAAAATTGATTTTACGGACATGCCTGCTCTACGTTTTTACGATTACGATTTGATTACACGCATAAGCGTCGTTTTCGGTGTCTTTCGTAGGTACCATTTTTTTTGCGTTATGGACACCGACTTCAAAAAATAAAGTTATTTTTCACTTTGTAGTTTTGTATTTGGAAGTCGGTAGTATTTTTTGGCAATTTTTTTATTTTATTTTTACTTTTTATTTGTATCTACGTAATGGGCAAGTTAGTAAGGTAACTATAACGCCAGAATAGATTTCATGGAACTTGAACATAACCGGTGAAATGAGAGACCTGCGTACCCCTTAAGAGCGTACTGGCGTGATGTTATGTTATGAAATGGTATAAACAATAAACAGACATGCGATTGCAGCAATCCCGAGAGATTTGCCGTTATTTATTGAAGAGTTCTGTTGTATATCTCCGAAGTTCTACATCAGATCTTCACCAAAATAAAATGGGACCAATTTCGAAACAAACATACTTTATCCAACTAAAAAAGAATTTTTAAAATCGGTCCACAATTGACGGAGGGAGATATCGGTGAACATAAAAAAGAAAAAAAACATAATGTCGAACATAGAACCTTTTTGGGAAGTCGGTATTACTCCTTTTTAAAATTTAAACCGACTTCCAAAAGAAAAAACTACAAAAGCGAAACATAACTATATTCTCGAAAGTCGGTGACTTTCGTAAGTACCTATTTTTTTCCTTTTTGACACCGACTGCCGAAAAAAAAGTATTTTTTTCGCTTTGTAGTGTTTTGTTTTGGAAGTCGGTTTAATTGTTTGTTAAAATGTTTGCCTCTTTTTAGTTTTGGTACCTTATTTTAACACGAACATACGCATTATTAAGAATAACTAAAAACTACTCATCAGATCTTGACAAAATTTGAATGGGACCACACGAGAAGAACCAGCTTTCAAATAAAAAAGATTGGATCAAAATCGGTTCATAATTGGCGGAGTAATCGCGTAACAAACATACAGTTGAATTGAGAACCTCCTCCTCTTTGAAGATGTCGCCCGTCCCTTTATTAATTGTGGCTGAAAACAAAATGATAGACACCTCATTTATCAAATCTGACCACAATCCACTATATCTTGGATTGATTTCGTTTTCGTTTTTCTGTGATAGAATGATTTACATATTTAATTATGAAAAGTTCTCATTCAATAATGACTTTATGAGCCTCGAAGAATATTCATTTTATATTCAGAATGAGCTAAAATATTGGCGATAATAGTAGTTTATGAAACTGTTGCATAATGAGGGGTATTAAAACATGAGTGTGTGTTTAAAAACCGAGCCACAGGCGAGGTTTTTAATAATTTCACACGAATGTTTTAATACCTAGTTATGTGCAGTTTCATACACTACTTTATCTACACTCATTAATTTGGGAAAGAACCTACTAAATACCTCTTTTTAATTTTCCATGCCATAAAATTGTGATAGCATTTGTCATATACTTTTCTCGACTTTGCTGGTAATAAATTAAGAGTAATTTCCTTCGCCGCATCTAAAATATCGGGCGGAGTAAAATTTTCTTCACATTCACTGATATCAGAAATTTAAAAAAATAATTAAATAACTCATGAAATTCAGTACAGCAAAACTTGCAAAACGTATGAATGGCGCCAAAACCCAGCACATCACCGCATTAACCGCGCATGCGCTAAGGCTTAGCACGCACTGCGATCTTTTCCGCCCATTCTGCGACCTATGGAATTGTATGAAGTTGTTCGCATTGCGGTAAAGAAATCGTGCGGAAATAATACCGCAAGAAATCCGTGTTTTGCCACAGAATCCACGGCACCACGGCGCGAATTTTATTCGCCCGAATATTTTGAGCTCTATGAACAGGTAGAAGGAAACAAAATTCGCGCGAATAAAAATCGCAGTGCGTGCTAAGTCTAAAGCGGGCATTGTCATAGACAATTTAAAATTGGAATCAAATCTTTTTATAATAGGTACTATAAAATAGCATTACAAAAAAAATATTGATGGAAACTCCTTAGTGATTAACTTCTTGGATTTGTCCTGTATCGTAATAGAAAAAAAATTGTTTTATAGCATTATTTTGTTAGAGAAATAGTGTTATAATAGGATTCTATTTTTAAATTTCGGTATTGTGTTTGTAAAGTATGGCAATATAAACTCGTTTTGAATTTTATAATTCGAATATTATGATATGAGAGTAGATAAAATACATTATACAAATATAACGAAGCTTTTCACGCGCTTTTTATAATTATGTAAAGTAGATAGTAGCTATGTTGTTCTTTCCCATAAATTCAAATGAACATTATACGTTACAACTTGTTCTGATTTTTGTTAATCATAATTATACAGGGTCAAATCAAACTAGCTAGCTAAACTCCGCAGACGTGTTGGGTATCGACAACTACTGATGTTTAAAAAAAACTAAACTTTTAATTTTAAGTTTCTCACTACAGCTGGTTATTAAATTGGATCAACGGCTGATCTTAGACTTCGAGCATTAGGTTAAATGCTCTAAGCCGCTAATACTAAGCTAAGTATTTGAAAATAAAAGCTTAATTTGTTTTTTTGATGTATCGTCATCACATATATACATCTGTAGAGTTTTGAGAGCTAATTTAATTTTATCATGTATATTTGTATAGTGTTGTAGCTACTTCCAGACCGCAATGAATTCTAATATTTACCCGGTTAACATAATAGCAGGCAGATGTACGAGTAAATAATGCATGCGCTTATATTGGTATCCGTATGCAGCATCGCTGGCACCGAAGCCTAACGGAATCTGTGTCGGAGACAGGTTCGAAGGCAGTTTTATGTCACGTCCATTGTAGAGGTGTACGTAGGTAATTCTTGGTGCCTACACACCTACCTATTAAAATTAAGTGGGTAGCTGTGCTTACACGTCTCTACATGCAATAGCTATTATTGGAAGTGAGTTTCCGCCTTAGCGAAATATTTATCAGAGACAAAACTCTCATGAAAAGTGTGTTTTAGGTTTACATATGTTTAAAGAGCTTCGATTTTTTACTCTACTGCCCAAAAAGGAGGGTCTCAATACGGGTGTTTCAATTTATTCTTTTTTTTTGTACGGGCATACTCCGTTATATAACTGTAGACGGATTTGCAAAATTCTATTTTTGGTACTCTCGACGACGTGGCCCCATTGTCACTTAATCATCTGATGGGATCCCATGGAAATCGAGGGTACTCCTCAAATATTATAAGAAGGCATATACCTAGCGATTTTTCGTATTTCCAATAACACAGCAAGCGTTTGTGCTCAGAAAGTATCATTTGGTAAAGGGGAACTGATGAAAAAGACCACAGATGGCCACTGGTACTCCTTAATAAGTATGTCAAAGGTATAAAATATCTCGAATAATTAAGCGACTATGATGAAGCAAATACATATAAATAAATGGTACCATCGAACTGATCTGATGATGAAGCCGGCAACTCCGTAATTGAATGATATGATAAAGATTTAAAAAAAAACTGTAACAAAAAAAGTAAACCGACTTCTAAAGCAAAACACTACAAAGCGAAAAATAATTTTGTTTTCCGAAGTCGGTGTCGGAAAACGAAAAACAATAGGTATCAAAGACACCGACTTCGGAAAACAAAGTCTACTGTCGTGTAAACTTATGGGTGCATGATGGCGGTGCCGACGACTTCGCTAGCGTGGATTGGACACAATTTACTTTAACTTTAGTCGGAGAAAATATCTATGAATGAAACAAGTTTACTTAACTGAACAAACTATAAGAACCACCAAGATCATACCTGTCAAATCCTACATCAATCAATACCAAAGCTTGACGGGTTTTCAGGGTAGAGTAAGGGTTTGATATTAATACTTAACCACAAACTATTAATTCATAAATCGAGGGTAGGTTTATTTAACGACAGAAGGCACTAAGTGACAAATCCCCGTTTTCTGAACTAAGCATTTGTAGTTTAGAACTTGTCAAACTCTACTGTACCTACGCTAAAGGAGGGTTCCGGCGACTGATCACGCAATTAACTGATCCCGCGGGACGAGTCGCCGGAAGAAAAATATTAAAATAAATGTTATTTTAATATTTTTCTTCCGGCGACTCGTCCCGGAAGTAAATGAATAAAAATAATCTATTGTTCAAGCCCAAAACAGTACAGTCAAACGAAAAAAAAAAAAAAAATCATTAAAGAAAATACTATTTGATTAAAAAATATCATTTATTTAAAATATTCTTTCATTTCTTCATTTGCAAATACTATTATGCGCTTCTTTTCCCTTCCCTTTCCCTTTTTTGGTACTTCAACGTGTGCAGCTTTGTGAAAAGTAACTTTTTTTGCCCCAATAGAATCGTTTCTTTTCTCGTAGCAAACATTCAGCACTGTGTCTACTAAACATCATAATATAACATTGTCCAAAGTAAAACATGACCGACTTAAAATGCTTAAGAAGCTTATCAGCTTCTTGGTTGGTCGAGCCAGTCATCAATCGATGCTAAATCCCATTTTACAACAAAAGGGCTGCATATGCTTCTTGAGATCGACAGGAAAACGAACTAGAGTCAAAGAAGGATAGCATCATATAATGCTATCTCTCTCTAACTTACCTGCACGGTTGAATTAAGTGTACTATGCAAATGTAATACATTCATGTCTAGGATAAGTAAATGATATTTATATAAAAAAATATATTTGTTAGTCAAAGAGTTTTGAACATTTTTTGGTTTGACTGTACTGTTTATGGGTGGGACGAGTCGCCGGAAGAAAAATATTAAAATAAATTTATCCGGATATTCATCCCGCGGGATCAGTCGCCGGAACCTTCCGCGAAATTTCTGATGATAAAGTTCGAAAAGTTTTCAACTTCAAATACAGAAACAGGAGAAATAGTTCTCGCCAACTGGACAAACTATAAGAACCGCCAAGATCCTACATCTTGATGGTTCTTATAGTTTGTCCAGTTAAGTAATCTAGTTCCATACATAGATATTTTCTCCGGCTAAAGTTAAAGTAAATTGTGTCCAATGAACGCTAGCGAAGTCATAGGTACAGCCATGAGCTCATAAGTTTAACAAAGATACATGATTATTGGTGGTTCTTATAGCTTTTCCAGTTAAGTAATCTACTTTCATTCATAGATATTTTCTCCGACTAATGTTCAATTAAATAGTGTCCAATCCACGCTAGCGAAACCATCGGCACAGCCATGAGCCCATAAGGTTAACAAACATACATGACTATATTTGTTTACATATACCTGGTGCTACAAGAGTAGTGTCTAGTACTCTCGTAGCATAAGGGACACCAGCTAGATAGGTGCAAGTAAAAAGTAATGACGCATAATATCCGCAGATGCATTATGTGTCATAAAACTTACAAAGTTCACTTACCTGCAAGCAATCTTCGTGTTCATGAGTGAGTTAAAAGTAAAGCCATCACTTAAGACCATCTCGCTTCCTTACTTAACGTAGAAGAAAATGATAATTAATAACTAAGTAGATACCTATCTAACCTAAGTAATCTCGTTGTTTGTTTCTTTTGATAAAGCATTCTTTAAAAAAATATGTTTGGGGAGAATAAGGGCGGTACTCTGAAGAGACTACCTTAGAGTTTTATTGAAATGCGAGTCCAGCTTATAATGCCAGTATTCTGGTAAATGTCACCGTGAAACCTTACGTGAACAGGGCGTGAAGTGAACTATCTCCCTGTCGCTATCGGCTATTGTTTGACAGCACACTTTACCTAAGTTTTCACGGTGTGCGAGTTTTTACTCACGCTGAATCGCGTTAACGCAAACGTCAATTTGTATTGAAACTAGATAAGCGCCGTCTGGTGACGGTAACGAGAAACCTCTTTTTTTGTAGGTATACATTTTGACATAAGAGGTCGTTGACGTTATCACGAGTGAGCACGTTAAAAAACTCGGAATAAGCACACGGAATAGCGCTACGTACTGGCTTTGTTATCACTGACGTGCACAGCCTACTGTACGTACTTATGAGTTAGTGAGTATTCCTTACAAAGGTTACAAAGTAGATATATAGATGTCAATTATATCGGTGGTTAGTATATAATTTCATTCAGTTAGTAAAACTAGAGGACTCGGTTAACCACAATGCCATGCTTAAGTATTAAACTAGAAAAGGAAAGTTGTACCGCGTTTGGAGTCCAAACAAATGTTGACCGAACGTGCCGATTGGATGAGCGGGGAACGAATTAACATTGCACTTGACAATAATTACTGTCTTTGACGAACTAAAATTGAGAATAACATAGTTTTTCTTAATCCGGTTTCTGAATTGAGGATTTTAAGATAGGGACGTGTCAAATCCTAGCTAGATCAATAGCTTGACGGGATTTCAGGATAGAGTAAAGGTCTATCCACACATATTAGGGCCGTGCCCGGGACGTCGACGGAACGTGCCCCGTCAGGGGCACAAAAAAATATAATTGTGTATATTTTATATGAACTCTTTCACACACGTCCGTGCACGGGCCAGTGACGAAGCTTCAATGACTGGGCCCGGCCCTGTCACGTCCCGGGCACGGCCCTGATATGTGTGGATAAACCTTTTGACCCCTTAGAGTTTGATGAATACTTAACAACCAATTCTTAAATCATACAGGGGGGGTAAGTTTCTTTAACGACGGAAGGCACTAAGTGTGACCAATCCCCGTTTTCTGAACTAAGCACTTGTAGTTTAGAACTTTCAAATTCTACTTTATGCTAAAGTTCTGATGATAGAGTTCGAAAAGTTTTCCTCTTCGGATACAGAAATAAGAGAGAGAGTTCAGAGTTCTCGCCAAAATTCTTGACCGCCCTGAAGGAAAAGTTACAAATTGCATAAAATCTTTTCATATAGGTAAATATTCGGTAAATACATTAACTCTTACCAAAACAAAAAAAAAAATATTATGCCAAACTGGTTTTCATGGAAAAGGTTTCTACGAGATTGCCTTATCTCTTAAGGGTTCGGCTTTCCTTATACTTTCCTGAATTAATAGAAAACTGTACATCCTTTCTTAATCGACACTGGGTTTTTTGAGCATTTTTCTTTTCTAAAATTATAGAATTAAGAATATTTTTCAAAAACATTAATGATTTTCTCCAAAACTAAATAAGGAAGGTCACATTAAATTTTGTTGGTACCGAGCCTACCGTGTACTGCCTTGTACAACTTAATAGTTATATACTACTACTATATATTTTGTGAGAGTGAAAGGACACTTTAAAATAGGATAAATTAAATGCAAAACACCTTAATATGATTCCCGTCAAGTACTGTGCGTGTTAGTGATTCGACGCACGCGCAGCTTTCACTGCTGCTGTGTCCATTGTATCCTGGTACTGCTACCTAAGGTGTTGGGGGCATAGTATTACATCTCTACGATTTACCAATAATGATCGTATCGATCACGGCACTTGTGTCAATTGAATATCTACATCTACCACTCATGCGCGTATCCAGCATTTGCGGCAAAAGTAAGGAATATCGAAAAATAGTAAATGTTTAGTTCGGACTAAGCATCTCGGGGACCCAGGGTGTAAATCCGACCAAGGATCCTCGAACCGGCACGCAGAAAATCAAGAGAATGTGAACTGAAGGGGCAAGCGAAGTGACCTCGAAAATGTTTGCACCCTTCTGATATTTTTTCTCTAGAATCAGTAGATTTTTAGTTTCAAGTCAAGGTGAAGTGAAGGGTGGGGCAGGCTCTCCTCTGACAGTGATAAACACAAATTATAATCGTTGGTTCCCTAGACACACTTCTATTGTGTTTGCGTCAAATGGATTTAGTAGGTAGACAATTTTAGTGTAGAATTCATAAAGCCAATTCGCGTACCTAAAAAAAGTTAATTCTAGTCGCAATGTCATCTCAGCGACAATCATCTCAACATGTCTAAAGAAGTGAGACAGGAATGTGAATAATTTTATTAATGTCAAACTGTCCGGCACTGCCACTGTATTAGACTCCGTGTGATCAACACATTACTTGGCATTCAGGGCCACGGACATGTTTCAATTCAATGGGGCTAAACACTGAAAGCTCGCTCGTGAGTCGTGCGGTGGCAGCAAACTCTACCATTAGTGCCTAAAAGAGCATATTTGTGCGAAATTACTGGCATTGTAATTTTTCTTTACATAGCTTTCTTGTATACTTAGTTTGCTTCTGTAAAGATCTTTGCAAAATAAAAGAATCCACGTATTTTAAAGTCAAAAGCTGCGCAAAGGGGTTTATTAATATTAATGCGTAAAAGAAGTCGTTTGTTCGCAAAAAAAAATTGAATGTATTCATATTTTAGCTTAATTTGTGATTTAATTCAGTAAACAAATTTGGAACAACGCATATGAACAAGAAAACGACTTGAACTCGCCCAGTTTTTCCATAAAAAGCAATTGAGGTCAAGCATACATAAATAAAGAGGATGGTTAAAATATTAAATTAGCTCGTCTTTCTTCCCGCCGAGGCAGTCGGCATTTTAACGAGGTACTGTCGTGTCCAAAATCTCCGAAAAAACAGTTCGCCTTCACTCTAATTGGATGAAAATCATGTTTTCAATAGTTACATATAAGCGGCGCATGCGACGAAAAACTGAAATATGAATCATGCACATGTCAGACAAAATATATGCATTGAATGGGAGGCAATGAGAAACAAAAGTATGATTTAAAAATGTGTGTTTTTGGTATTGTAAAATAACTTTAATCATGGTTGTCTTTGTTTAACTTTTCGAACGTTTCAATGTGGTATCAACAGGTTGATAGTAATGATGATTTTGTTTGTTTCCAGATTAAACAACATATTTTGTTGTTACTGTTCCTTGTGGCAGTCACAACTTCTCGCTCGTTTTCTTCGGACTTGGTTGCAACGGATTCGGAAACTATCAATCAAATTGCTAATGTAACTTGTAAGTATTTATGTCGGACGGAAGTCATGATGTACGAGTAAATTAAAATTATAACTAGCTATTAACTACACATTTTCATATGTACTAATTTCAGATGGAGCAGATATAGAAAACCAAGGCAGCTTAACGTCGATATTTTCACCTCGTATGGACTTTGAGCAATGGAAGCCACTAACTGGTCGTGGGGACCCACTGCGCAACGATCCGACGTATGACTACGAACCACCTGTTCTGGAAAGAGTCCATTACTGGGCTGAAGAAACTAGACTGGAACGGGAACACTATCCAGAGAGGAAATCAGAAGTACTCATGCTGGGTGTCTCTTCACGAAAGCCAAGCGTTACCTCTCGACAGCCCCCCATGCCTCCAAGGCGACATGCTCATCGGCCTCAACCAAATAAGTACGAAGACTTTACCTATAAACTGAGCGATCACTATCCAATGACTATATTAGTGCCCCCGCCGCCACCTCCGCCGGGCCACCAACCAGCGCTTTTTGTTCTCTCTGATGATAAAGCTCCCGTTAACAATAAAGCACAGTCTCAAATAAAACTGAACAACTCACCTCAGAATATAATTCAAGATTCTACAACTGCACCCGAACATCTTACGTCTCTGTATGCCTTGCAAGAATCAAACCTAATCTACCAGTCTTCAACAACCACCCAAAATTGGATTAGCGATTCAAATGAGACTAAAAGCGTAGAAAATGCTGTAAGTAGTGATTACGCTGGGTGGGGACCAACCACGCCGGTCGATGATAATGATGCTGCAAATGACACTCATAACTTAATATTCAATGATCACATTGAATTTTCAAGACATCCCTATTCGTTCTACAAACCAATGTTGTCTGAATCACCACCCCCTTCCAAGTTTATACTGAACCCTTCAATTGTATCGACGTTTATTCCAACTGCTTTACCGCCTACCACTACGGTACCAGTTACTGAGGCTTTTACTCAACCTGAACAAAAACCTGTGACCTGGTCAACAGAACGCACTACCGAAATGCTTGAAGTTACGACGGAGACTCCACCAGAGACAACGACCGAAAAAAGAAGCACAATTATATTTCAGCCGACGCCTATTCCCACTACTACTACAAAACTAGAAACAAGTTTATTTGATATGCTCGGACCGATGATGTCCATGCCAATGGTCAACGGCCCAGAGAGACCTGAGGACAACCTTTATGCTCACGCGTCTGAGACTGTAAACATATTTAACGAAAATAAACCGGAAGATCAACAAATTGAAACAATGCAAACCATGCAACCACCACCGCCGGTTAAACCCGCCGAAAGTTCAATAGCACCTCAAAAGCAACAATTCCATGTGAGCTCACAAGTTTCTAATAAAAAGCCTGCCCTATACACTCATGGGCCCTATTTACATAATCGTTTCACAACACCGATACCAACTACTATAGAAGAGTACTCGGAGAATCTCAAACAGACAACTGAGATGCCTACCGTACCGATGTATCTTATAATACAGGGTCATTCTAAGGTAAAAACTTATGGCTCAAAACCAAAAGTTCCAGACAGCAAGGAAACAGTCAATAATGAGATTTCTAAACCTTTAGAAACAAATGAAGTTAAACATCTTCATCCAATAATTAAAAAGTCTGCAAAAAAATTAGATTTGACAGATACCAGTCGAAGTCAGAAAGCAAAAAACTTAAAGTCGTTGATTGATAGTGGGCTCGGTTCTATAGAAATACAAGAAACTGATCTTGGGATAAAATACGATGTCAGTGATGGCAGTGACGTGCCGGTAGAAATATACAGAAAAGGTATTGTCGACAATGAAGAAAACAATTATTCAAATCCTAGGAAAACTGCAACAGAAATCAGAACAAAACGACAAATTGACCTCGAAGACTTATTACCGTTTGATGAAGAGACTATAGAAGAATACGTTTATAATTTTTTAGAGGGGAGAAAAAATGAGACTGGTATCACGGGACTAATTGCGCAGGCTGTAACCAGTGACGCAGCACAAGCCGTAGATGAATTGGAAGATGACGATGACAGTGAGCAAGAAGAAGAAAGATGAGCAGTTATCGAGTGCTTTTCAGAGACATAATAGGATAAATTGTATAGCACAATGCCAAAAACGATTTTGGTACAGAAGTTTGATAATTTAATGAATTAGACAATTAGACTTAAATTATATTTTTGATCGACCCCACCGATGGATCAGCTTTCTCCACAACAGAATTCATAACTTGGCACTTTTAAGTACCTAAGAGTTACCTAGGTTAATACTAGGTGTAAACATAATAGCTAACACCGCTTGTGGTAGGAACTGGACCTATAATACTGAACCACTACCTACTGCTGAAACAGAAGCTTTACGAAATTCGTGTAAAAATAAAATTCAAAAAAAAAATTGTCCCCTATGTGATTTGGGTTTAAAATTTTCTCAGTTAACATCCTCATTCAAGCATATTGTTGGCAACCAAATCAAAACCTTTGAGTGAAATATGAGCAGAACCACCGGACTACCTTGTACCTAATCAGTAAAATTGTATTTTCACAAACTGAATAGCAACTTACTCGTATGTCACGTAGCTTTGGTTATGTTGTGCCGTGTATAATTATTGTGCCGCAGCCGAGTATTTGCTAATGTCTATTTAGTTAAGTATGTAGCCGGTACATACAATCTTCTGCGGAAAACACGCGTTCCTCAATATTGTAAGTAGCGCATAATTATATTTTTTTAGAATATTGTCAAAACATACTGTTCTTCAAAATTGAGAACAAGTTAAATATATTGTTGCTGGATATGTCAGTGCGGATCAGTGACGGAGTAAAGAGGTAATTGGATGAGAATGTTTTGTATGATAAAGTAGGTACCTACAAATATGTATAGTGATTGTATTTATTTTAGTAATAAGAATTCAATTAAACAATTATATTGCATAACAAAAACTTAATTTAGGTATTTCTTTTTCTTCAAGATTTGAGCTATACTGAAATATAATAGCCTCACAGGTTAAAACAGTACCAATAGGTAGATATAAATACCTTATATATAAGTAATATATTGTGGTTATTATTATATTCAGAGATTAAGTAGATAGGTACTTACTTAAGTAATTGATTTGTTTTTATATTTAATGTGTATTTTCCCGTAACAGGCCTGATAACTTGCAACTTAGATTATTTTCTATTTTTCTAATTAAGTATGTAGGTTTAGATTGATGCACGTCTACAAAAAAGACACGTGCGAGCAGCGGACGCGGCACACGGCCCACTAACACACACATTTCTTACCATCCTTTTCGTAGAAATAGACAGAGACACCTTAGATAAAGTGAAAGCTGCTTATAAACCCATAAAGTCACATTTATTGCAATCCAGTGTAGCCTATAAGGAGTCATCTATGATGGAGGGTCAACGGCAGTACAAGTAAAACAGCGTGAATGATAGTTGTCTACGTAAACATTCAAACATTACATCCTTTATAAAGAAACATGCGTGACTTAAGCGATCAGAATAGAATAATGCTCCCAACTATGATCGTGGTCAACTTGAGAAAATATTGAGCAATAGAAGGGACCATGCTGGACGCTGAGTTGCACCAGTCTGCTTGACAGAAGCACACCTTATACTCGGCATCAGGATGTCTGAAACAGGATGGGTGCAGGCCAATATCTAACTAGATAATATACTAAGCCTTTTATATCTAAACCAATTATCTCGACCATTTGGTAAGAATGAATGTGATTAATGGTAGTATGTATTCGATTGGCGCAGTCATAGAGAATAAATAACTAAAGTACAGAGTGCTAGTATGCAAGTGTGACAAGCAGCCTTATTGAGTAACGAATTCGGCAAGGCAAAGCTCAAAGAGTATGAAAAATCGACCAATCACATAGACGGAAATCCACATCGCATTCATTTCGCATATGATTGCGGTCGCTTTGTCATACTTTTTGCCCTTTGTCTTGGCGAATCCATTACGCAATAAGGCTGAAGTAGGCACGGGTGAGATCATCGTTTTGCTCCGTGGCGCAGGGGTGACAAAACGAGTAATTGTTCTAATGTGTATAAAACGTTTATACAACAAGGTTGGTATTGCCAGTCCATACATCATCATACATTTATATAAAAAGTACTCTGTGGCTATACCTCGTGTATTTACGCTGCGCGTCTTTTGTTTTTTATTCTCTAAGGGCGCAGTACTTTGAGATATTGGCTTCCTGCGCTTGGGATCGTTGGTTCGATATCCGTAGGGAACAAATAAGTAGGTATGTACATAAATATGATCTACTGTTTACATAACTATTCAGCGATTGTTTGTATATTCATACAACATTTGTGTGTGTAGAAGTGAGAAGCACTTGCACTTACAGTTTGATGCAAGTTTGCGAAGTTTGTCGTTGCCCTCAATCATAAGCCAACGGCGTTATGGAGCCGAGAGTCCAATAAGGTATCAAACAACGTTTTTCAACACACTTGCGATGAAACAATAAATAAATACAAATAATATTTTGTAGACTATGGCTCGAATAATTAGTTGGCTTGGTGTTTGTTGTATACCCGAGCTGAGTTACTTGTATCAGATACTTTTGAACACTAAAGAAGTAATAGACGTAAAATTGAGCAAATGTTCCATACCCTAAACTTAAATAACTTTTTGGGTAGATATTTGTATAAAAGTAAATGGAGTAGAGACAGATAGAAGTTATACGCTTTTGGATAATTCTCTTAGTAAGTTTCGTTTTTACCACGCTAGATAGCTATCAGTAAAAAAGCCTCAATTTCTCAATTCTCTACTCAACTTAGGTAGGTAGGTATTGGATAACCTACTCTATTTAACACCTACAGGAATTATTTTATTTGCTTTTTGAAATATCTAGTAATGGTTGCGTTAAATAACTCACCTTTCATGCTTACAAGTCATAGCTCTTGTGGGTATAGTCATGGTTCGAGGAAGGGCATCCCCTGCAGTTGATTGGTAGCACCCTCTCTGCACTATCCACGCATGCCGCGCCCGCGCCGTCCACGACCTCACAAAGCACATCGCGTTCTCTGGAATACACCGAAAACAAAATGCGATTGAGTACAGTGAAGGTACCTACGAACCCAGGGTAAATTGTGATTATGGCAATTAAATTAACACCTCCTGTACAATTAACAAGAAACATCCGTGTGCTGTTAAATGTGAACATCGACGGAACGAAGTCTCCTCCGCAGTGCTTCCAGTCGCTGTGGGTCGACGAACAGTTATAACAAAGCAGTGCCTCATTTGTCTTAAACAAAAACAAGCACAGCCACAACTTTATCAACAACATTTGTGTGCATATTTAAAATCTGTAGAAACCTTATCACAATCACTACTATGTGGATATAAGATTCGTAATATGTAAGTAACGGCACTCGTGTGTGTAGTTTTTTATGAATTTCTACAAGTTATGACAGTTATTAGATATGAAATACGTAAGTAGTCTGTGGATATGAATAGGTACCATACAGACAGGAGCAAAGACAGCACAGAACATTTTTACTCTAGCTAGAAAGACAGTCTCAAGAAGGTAACAAGCTTTGATTATATATATAATCAAAGGTAACAAGACTATCTAAGAGACTGAGTTATAGTAGGTTTAATGTATACTCTGTGAATGGTGACGACGAATGTCACAGAATTACCTATGACAAGAGCAATAAAGCTAAAGTTATAAATGTGAAAGCCTGGATATTCGACTCAACGGCTGAAAGGATTTGGACGAAATTCGGTACACGTAGATAGGTACGTAGAATACTGACACCTAAGTAGGTAGGTTTGTTAACAAAGGAAAGGAAATGTGGCGGAAGTGGCCAATCAGTGGAAGTTTTAAAATTAATTAAAGTTAAGAGCTAGGTATATGGAGCTATGCAGAACATGGTGGACAGTCCCGCAACCTCCATAAAAAGGGAGTTATAGGGGTAGGTATTACACTATCATATCACGAATAATCCATTCTTCTTTCGAGATTAATGCAATTGCTGTTCTCGCGGTTCGAACACTTGGTGAAAACGATGCTTAGGTAAGTAGGTACGCCTGAGTAGCAAACACGGCGTCACCATGCAGAATTCTGGGCCGACTAAAATTGCCATCAACAAACTAAGGAGAAGAATTTCATTGTCCCTGAACTTACTCTCCCTAAACACATAAAGGAACAGTTTAGTTTCTGCTGCATACTGAGCTGCATTGCTTATTCGGCAGCTCTATGTTTTGTCAATCTTCATCATCATCGTTTCAGCCGAAAGACATCCACTGCTGCCCCAGGCGTCGCCACATTGATCAATCCCGTGCGTTTCGCATCCAGTGCCTTCCCGCAACCTTAACCAAGTCATCGGTCCACCTAGTGGGAGGCCTTCTAACGTTTCGTCTTCAGGTTCACGGTCGCCATTCCAGAACTTTTGGGCCCCATCGGCTATTCGTTTTGCGAGCAATGTGCCCTGCCCACTGCCACTTAAGTTTGGCAATTCTTCGGGCTATGTCGGTAACGGTTCTCCTGCAGATATCATCATTTCTGACGTGATCACGCAAGGAAATTCTGAGCATAGCCCTCTCCATTGCCCTTTGGGTGACTTTAAGCTTTCTGATAAGGGCCATTGTGAGCGACCACGTCTCGGCCCCATAGGTGATCACTGGTAACACACACTGGTCATCTTAGACTTTTGTCTTGAGACACTGCGGTAAGTTGGACGAGGAGATACCATGCAATTTCCCGAACGCCGCCCAGCCGAGTTGGATTCGACGGTTGACCTCTTTCTCGAAGTTTGACCTACCCAACTGGACCGTTTGTCCCAGGTAGACATAATCGTCTACAAATTCAAGTGTAGAATCTCCGATCTTGATAGGAGTGGGTGTTACATAGGCATTCACCATGACCTTGGTTTTGGAGGCTCTCCATGGTCTCAGCCATGACCACTATGTCGTCGGCAAACCGAAGGTGAGTGATGTACTCGCCATTAACGTTGATGCTAAGCCCCCTCCAGTCCAGAACCTTGAAGACATCCTCCAGCGCAACAGTGAACAGTTTCCGAGAAATGACGTCTCGCTGGAGAAAGATTGATTTCGAGGTCTGATCCTGAAGACGGACTGACATGATGGCGTTTTTGTACAAACACTTCAACACCTCACTTGGAGTCTCTCCAACGGTGCCAGATCGACTACGGGCCATGTCTCGACTACCTGCAGTACAGCCCAAGTCTCGATCAAATCGAAGGCTTTCTCGTAGTCCACAAACGCTAAACAGAGAGGCAGGTTACATTCTTCGGTTTTCTGTATAACTTGCTGCAGCGTATGTAGTGGTCTACGGTGCTAACGGTGCTAAAGCCTTTTCGGAATCCGGCTTGTTCGGTAGGTCTGGAAATCGTCAAACCTGCGCGCGAGACGTTTCGTGATGACTCTTGAAATGTTTTGTCAAACAATCATTGCTGAAATCTCGCACCTTGGCGGAGGTACCAATACATACAATGACACAATTAAGTATTATTAGAACTTGGAGGTAACCTGAACGTATATTGCACTGTGTCGTCAGTAAACATCGTGTTCTTGCCACAGCTGCCCGACTGGGGCCGAATAATCCTCTGTAAGTCACAGGATCTTGTCCGTAACGTCTAAATGTGAATGTGCCGTTGTAACATAGTAAAGGACAGGTCTCATGAATAATTACAATAAAATAGATTACAAATAAAAGCATTTAGTAAACAGCTGTTGTTTATATTAGCTAACTACTTAATAGGGTAGCACCTACGGCCAACTAGATTTTATAGCAGGCAGGCATTGTTGTAGGGACTTAATTAATTTCATCTTAAGGATATTTACATAAATCATATAGGATTTTTTGGTTACATGACAACCGGGCCCAGTCCCTCTCAGATGGGAGGCAAAATAAATAAGCGATAGAAACTACTTTAAGAACAGTCGTCGCGTCTGTGGCGTCCAGTACTAAATGGATCAGTTTTATTCAGTACAACTACAACCATATCATCCAAAACCCGACTTCACCCACTGCTGAGCCCTCTCTTCTTGTACCAATCCCTACGTTCTCCTGGCACTGGAACGTGGTAGTCCGGCAATCCGATTTAGGAAATATAGTTCTCGCCAAACTTCTTAGCCCCCCTGAAGTTGGGTACGCGTAATGGCTGGGCAGTAGTAAATCTCACACAAAACAGCACCGATCCGTGCCTTGCGCATCGGAAAGCCAACTTCCGGGTGTCCAAGAAGTTTAGCGAGAACTGAAAGAAGAAAATGAACAACATGAATCTCCTTCTGGGGCAGTAGGGTGAAAATAAGTACCTATACCTACCTATATTCATGATGAGCAGCGGGCAGCGAGATTCCGCCGCTGGCTGTCGTCGAGCACGCACGATCCCGGCTGATAAGAGCCAGATAAATATATCCGAGATACCACCAGGGCTGTCACGCCTATGGAACGCAGGATTCTCCCTGCTCCCCTCCTCCCCCGCCCGCTATAGCCTCAAGGCTAGCACTGACCCCCCGCCCCCCCTCTGACCCAACAAGGGCACCCCCCAAATCTAGGGCCTGTGAGCCCGATGAGCGTCCCATCACGTCCCTCTCTCCCATGGAGGTCGCTGACAACTCTGACGATGAGTTGTCAGAAGAAAGCTCAGAACGTTGTTTCCTCTTCCTCTGAGGACGGTTTCATACCCGTCCCAGAGAATAAAAAGAAGCCAAGGAAATCCTCTAAGGCCAAGAGGTCTCTGGCGTCGACGCCCCTCTCGTCCCCTATCGCCTCCCCCTGCCCCTCACCCCTCCCGTCGACTCTGTCCCGCCCGCCCTAGTTTCCACTCTCACGCTTAGCTAGCCCAGAGACGATAGCTTCACAAAAGAAGCAAAAACGCTCACCTCCTGTCTTCCTACAGGATAAAACAAAGTGGAACAAGGTGTCCACTATCTTTGATCCAAAGATCAACTTCTCGAGCGCCACGTCTTGCCAACAAGGCATGAAAAATTTAGTCTCCTCCTCAAACGACTACAGGTCATTGACCCGTATGTTGAAAAATTAAAATTTTCCGTTCCATACATACGTCCTCCCGGAAGACACGCCCACCCGAGTGGTGATTAAGCGTGTACCTAAAGAAATCGCTACGGATGATATCCGTGACGATCTTCTGACCCAAAATGTTCCGGTGACCTCGGTCCATCGCCTTCATAAGGCGAGAGGAGGAAAAGTTTACGATATAGTGTTGGTTATATGTACCCACACAGAAGGTCATAATCCCATCTTCGGGGTTAAAACTGTATGCTCACTGTCGGGCATCACGATAGAAAAACCATATCGTACCTCCCTAGTTGGTCAGTGTCACCGCTGCCAACTAAATGGCCACTTCCAGGCCAACTGTTTCGCCACCCCTAGGTGCGTTAAATGCCTAGGTGAACATGGCACTAAAGAATGTCTGCGTCCCAAGGACCCATCTAAATATACAGAGCCTCCCAGCTGTGTGCTGTGTGGGCAAGTTGGCCATCTAGCCAATTAAAGGGGTTGCCCTAAAGCCCCTTATATCGCGCCCAAAGTGGCCAAGCGCTTCGACGCTACTCAGCAGCGATTAGTCCCTCCCACAAATGAGCCCTCCTCGCAATTTCAGCAGATGATCGCCCCCCAGAGGTCCTCACCCTGGAACAAACTTAATCACCAGAAGGCCTTCCCGGCTCTGGTGAACAACTAATACCCACTTCGTACCTTGAGTACTCAGCCTGCCGGCTGCCGGAATGAATGGTCATCAATCGATCACCATCATCTCCGCTTATTACCCTCCTCCCTCGGCGTCATCAAATGATAACACTGTAGGCCTCAAAAAAGACCTTAATGCCCTCTTTGGCTTAAGCGATTCTATCATTCTAGCGGGTGACCTCAATGCCCAACAGCAAGCTTGGAACAGTAAGTACCGTTACCAACCCTAGAGGAAAGTTAGTACTGGACCTAAGCACACGCTTCCATTATGACGTCATTGCCTCGATGAGTCCTACCCATTTCCCAGGGACAACTACGGATAATCCGGACATTCTCGATATAGCGTTGCTTAAGAATGTAAACCTTAGGTTGAACTCTATAGAAACGCTATACGAATTAGACTCCGACCACCGACCCGTGATTATGCACCTAAGTAGTCGCTCAGGCCTCCCAGATCAAGGACAGCCTATACCTATTCAAAAGGTTATTGACTGGAGGAAAGTAAGTGAGAAACTGAAATCCACCAAGTCACCCCAATTAGATGCAATCCCCGACCACCTAGAAACAGTCGCCGACACGACAGCGGCGATAGACTCGATTACGACTCACGTGCAATCTGTCCTGAACGAATGTTCAAGAGAGGTTCCAGTACTGGACATCCAGCAAGAGAAACTCCCGGACAATGTACGGAGGCTGATAACCGAGAAGAACGCGGCTGTCTGTGCCTACAGTAGCTTTCCCTGTGCCGCACATAAGGCTCACATGCGTAACTTACAGCGTGCTGTAAAGAAGCGTATTGCTGAGCATCGTTCTGCGACATGGGAAAAGATGCTAAGCGAACTGGAACCCAATCACAATGCTTACTGGCACCTTCAGAGGAAATTACGCTCCACTGAAGTACAACCCCCCTCTCATTCGCCCTGATAAGAGTGTAGCATTTGAAAACACTGAGAAAGCCGAATGTCTAGCTGCCAGCCTCGAACTTCAATGCTCATCCAGCTCCCAACCAGTAGACCAAGCCCACATAGATATGGTGGATGCTGAAGTCGAACGTAGGATCTCCCTCCCCCCGTGGAAGACCCAGATGACCCCTACCTCCCGTCACTACAGACGAAGTAGCGGAGACCATCAAAAAGCTAAACCATCGTAAAGCCCCTGGCCTAGATGGCATCACCAATAAGGTGATTAAAATACTCATGCCCAAAATTATTATTCTAATGACGGCTAGTTTTCAACGCTGCATTAAGTAATAATATCTGCCCACAAGTGTGGAAACGGGCCTCTGTAATAGGCATCCCCAAACCGGGTAAACCCAAATCGGAGCCTACAATCTATCGCATAATCAGTCTGCACAGTACCTTCCGTAAAGTCTATGAGAGGATTATCTATAAACGTCTCAAGACACTTTGCTGAAAGAAAGAGCCTCATTCCTGATGAACAATTCGGCTTTCGTTCCGAACACTCATGTGTCCAACAAGTTGACCGTATCGTCGAACATACCAGTGCTGGGTTCCAGCGTGGTCATTTGACAGGTGCCTTGTTCTTCGACATCACGAAAGCGTTCGACAAAGTTTGGCACAATGGCTTATTATATAAGCTTTACAAACTCGGCGTACCAGACTGTCTCGCGATTATCATAAGACACTGGATGTCGAACCGAACATTCCGCTATCGAGTCGAGGTCGAACTCTCCGCCCCTCATCCCATACTAGCTGGAGTCCGTCTGACCTACTTGGAATCTGACGTCCATTACCGCTTTCCTCAAGGCTCAGTATTATCCTCATTAAACTTCACACTGTAAACCAGTGATATCCCTAAAAATAAAACAACCCAGTTGGCACTGTTCGCTGGGCCGCTGGCCCTATATTGCACATGCAGGCCGTGTACCCAACTCCATCTCCCTTAAACTCCAAAGAGTCGTAAACACTCTGGCTAAGTGGTTTAGACTCTGGAGAATAGAAGTCAATCCCGATAAAAGTCAGGCTGTCCTTTTCTTAAGGCCTGACCGAAAATACAACTACGATTTTAAAAACCCTATTCCCCAAAACTCATCACCACGTACGGTAAGCCGATCCCTTGGGAGGAGCAAGCCAAATACCTAGGTGTTACCCTAGATTATCACCTCACCTTCGCCAAGCATTTATAGGCGGCACGCTCGCGAGCCGCTTTCGCTATGGGCAGACTACATGGGATGGTGAACGCGCGCAGTAGCTTGTCACTTAGGTGCACGCTGCGCACCTTCGCAGCGGTCATCCGTCCCATCATGACCTATGCTTGCGCTGTCTTCACACACACAAAGCCCCATCACATAAATAGGTTACAAGTGATCCAAAAGCGATTCTTTGACACTGCAGCCAACCACAAAAACCCCTTAATCAAAGAGGCCACCCGCTATGAACCGTCCAAAATATCCCGAGTTCGCCGACCGAGGCTCACTCTTCTTACTATTCCCGATGACGCCACTACTCTACTCCAAGAGAGTCGTAGGGAAACTAGTACACTCTAAAAAGTAGTACATAATCGTCGCCGCCGAAGACCGTGGCGAAATCGCCGTAAAACTAGCCCCGATGTAGTTCAAAACAGCCCGGGTAATGCTGAACAAAATAATAATAATGAATGTTTCGAATTGATGGTAGAATCAATAATAGTCAAAATCCAGCTTGTCCCCTTGCTGTCCTTTCCAGCGACGCCCTGAGCCGAGGTTCGACCCCACCTGGGGTAGCCCTCAGCGCAGTCGCTTAGGATTAGAAGATTATTTGTGCCTGGCTGGAGGCTTAGTTTAGTCTCCACAGGATAGTCCGGTTAAACAGTAACCAATCACTTTGATTGAACTGTGAGACGACAATTAAAAAAAAAAGCAGCGGGCTGCGACTCTACGCGGTGGAGATACCAGCCGTATTGCGTAAGTGCGCAGAGTTTAAACTCTGTCCAACGTTCGGTTGGATAGATTTCAGAATCACATGCGAGATGAATGACGCGATGTGGATTTCCGTTTTGTGTGATTGGCCGATTTGGTCGCTTGGATAGAATTTAAACTCTTTGCGCTCTTACGCAATACGGCTGGGTAGAGTTGCATAGCGAGTTGGACACTTTTTTCTACGTATATCTGACTTACATATGTAGGTACCTAGTGGGTTATTAGTTTTGATAGTTTCACAGCTCACACAAACGCACTTTTGATAGCGTTTGAAATGTTACCTTTCTGCGACTACAGACACAGAAAGTTAACATTTGGAGATAACAGTTGGAGAATTCGAATACGTCAACGAACCGCATCGCAGAGATACTTCGCCGGGAGACAAGGCGTTTAAGGTTGCCCTAGTCAACGCCACGAACTATTTTGTGCGCGGGGTTAAAATGCATGCTGTCTCATCCGACAACAAGTACGAAAGAGATTGATGCTGTAATGAGCAGTAAGAAGCTAATCCTCGTACGAATTAGCACTTTTGCAAATTTGTAGAGAAATGGATGATGATTTAGGACGAAAACGAGCGCGCGAAGTTTTATAAACAGACCTTTGGGAGTCTAGATATCATGAAAAAACTATTATATGTATATTTTCACAATAAAATTATATGCATTGTTGAATTACTAATCTATCCCTGTATGGAGGCCGTTTTCCAATTTTCCTTCTTCTTATGGTATTTATTTCCGCCCAAAGATGCGTTAAAATTAGTGTTTAAATATGGAACTTTCCACGCTCATAACTTTTAAATATTGTATTTTTTTACTTTTCTGTTTCCATACAGGGCTAGATAATGATGAGACAAATTGATATCACTTTTTATTTTGAACGTACACCGTCAAACAGTGGAGTAATCGCCAGACTACGTTTGTATGAAAGAATTTTCGACTAGTGTAACCTTAAGTCGCCGTTAATTTCGAGCTGCGTTTCGCGATTCCGTGTACTCTTTGCGTTTCTATGCTTTTCGTGTGGCTAATATGTGTTTCACGGCATAGCATTATGCAGCCGGAAACTACTGACCTTTTCAGGCATCGCCGGTTAGCCTCTTAATTGTGAGCTGAACCTTAGAGCCATTTAAAAGTTCATCTTGCACAAGCAAATAGGGTCACATTATAAAAACACAAATGAACTAAAACCAATTGTAATTAAGTTTCAATAATGTATTTCGTAGTTTCCATAAATTGATAACTATCCACTATCGGTGAGGTAACAACTCTTGTAGAACCATCTCAGCGAGCTACAAATCTAAATTCACAATCTAACTGTTAAATTTGAGGGTGCATCCAAAACATCATCGTCAAATAATCAAGGCGCTTTTAAAGTTGTTCTAGGTTTCATTTAGGCGGTTAAAACCATACTTGACAGTTATTATTATACACAAACTATTGAATAATTATTAGTAATCAGGAGTAAAAATAGATAGATAGACAGAATATGAAATGTATAATATATTTTGTTGCAGCGCACCCAGCACGCGTTCACCGCCGCACAAACTCAAGGCGCACTCCGAAAACTACGTAAATAGCTACAATACATAACAATAAATTTTTATGTGTTGCAGCGCTTCTGACTCGCAATCATCCTTTGGACCCCAAAAAAAACTAAATACATACATACCTACTGCGTATTACACAACACAAGCCAGTATTTAACATTAATTCTTCTTTTTTATTTTGTGGTTGCAATATCACCTATCTAGCCACCCTGTGTAGTATGCGTGCACAAGATTCAATATGCGTACCTATGTCGTAAGTTTCCACCTACGAGAACCATTAAATGAAGTAATACAATATTTCAATTTCTTTAATATTCTTATTGCAATGTAGTGACTGAGCGATATTTTGTTAATAGATGTTTAAAAAAATATTATATTATATAAATTTAAAACTCAATATACAATCCAAATAACTAAGTGGCTATAAATGCAAATTAAAAAATAAAACAATAATATATCACAATGTAAACTCGATAAGTTAACAAACTTATTGAAAATAAAACATATATGCAAATGCCCGCTCAGCCTCACTCATTATTTACTTTAGATGTTACTCTAACTATAGGAAGGTATTTCAATTACAGGATTTTATTCAATTTTCTTAATTAAACATCCAACAATAGTAACGTTACATAACAATTTAGCCACACAGTATTTTGTTCATATTAAATGCAGAAATGTAAATAAACATCTAAACTAAAGGTTTTTTTGAGAAACAATTAGTTTACGACTTCAATATGAAGCAGGCATACAACCTACAGAAACATTTGACATTTTAATCAAACATCTGATAATAGCCAATCAATCAATTTACATCTACATTGTAAAGGCTGTTTTTAACAGAATTTCATTAATATTTACAATTTATTTTTGTGAACTACTTGTGTAAGCTATTATTAACTTTTGTGATAATCCTCATTAAGAAAAGCACAACAGATATGAATTACTTAGTAACATTTTATGTTTGTCTACTGAATTGAAGAATTATGTGATAACTGACATTTACATGTATTAGGTGCACCTAAATAGTTACAATATATTGGGAAATAAAAGCCCTATTAAGGAAGTAGCTTTCTAGAATTATTAACACCAACAATGTCATTTAAAAACGCGATGCGAGTCGGCGGCGGTTAGGTACCGGTAGTATGCAACGAGAATACCATCTGGCACAACTTTCTATAGCATCTAATAAATTGGTAATTAAAATGATATGACACATTGAAAAATATTATTCCAAGCAGTCTTAAAGCTTCAACAAACAACAAAATTTTGGTAATGAACATAGGGGATATACGGATACATACATGAGAACAATTACGAATAATATACTGAGCTCTCTGGCTAACTTGGACGGCCAGGTTCTATTCTCGTTGAGTAAGAGGCAAGGTTTATGGCAAGTCTAGCTTGCAGTCCAGTCCAGGCCCCAGCGCTCCGATACCTTCAGTTGTGCTGCAGCTGCATCCTTGAGAGAGAACAAGTGTGTCATCTCTAGCTCAGTTTTGGCTAGCGAGATAGCCTTCTCGAATAATTCTAATGATCGTCTCAGGTTTCCTCTGGAAAAGACAATTTCAATAATTTTAGTATTTCTATTTTTATTACTACATGAAAGTTCTGGGAAATCATTGCAGCAAATTTTAATGAAAAATTAGTTATGTTTGATAATGTCCTTAGCTTCAGTTGGACTGTCTTGATGGTCCATGTTACCTACACGAGATCCTTTGACTGTTGTTTGAATAACAAAATCTCAACAATATTTGACAAGATCATTTGAATTTACATAATCATTAAATTTTTTATTTGGTTTATGTAGAAAATACCGACAACTGTAAATGAACTATGAATATATCAGAAAATATCAAAACTATTCTATACAAATACTGTTTATAATGTTTGGTTAAAACTACCCTCATTCTATTTTTCGAGATTTTGCTACATTGAAGATTAGACTGTTGTATGATATTTCGATCGAGTGTCATTCTGAATTTCGACAGTTAATTATTTCGACAGAGTCTCAATTTCGAAAAACAGTAGTTCGACAACTCATTGCTTCGACAGAACATATATTCGACTAGCATTAGTTCGACAGATTATACTTCGACAACACACATCTTCGAAGAACACTACTTCGACAAAACCATTCCTCGACATGCACTTGTTCGGCGGATCTCTAGTTCGACGGAACATAACTTCGACATAATACTGCTCTGAAATGTGACAATACGATCACGTGTCGGCGTTTCGGACTAAATTGAACTGGCTGCTGATTCGGCGTCGTCGAGATACTCATATCCTATTTCTTCTCTATACTATCTTACACAATCCTAATTCTCCTCAATACCTTCGTGAACGCTTTGGGTACTTTGTCCCGAGGGGTAAACCCTGTCGCACTTCCACTTCTCTTCTCCTTCGTACCCCACGTCACACTTCTAGCCGCTATGATGGCTTCTTCTCTGTTACTGCAGTGCGTCTCTGGAACTCTCTACTACATTCCCTACGCAACAGCCCTTCTCTGAATTTCTTCAAGAGGAAAATCAAGGATCATTTTCTGACTCGCACTTGAGCGGTTCTTTTTTTTTATGTAATGTCTCGCGGGCGTTGGTAGCCTTTTTGACCCCTACAGACTCGAATAACCCAGCCTTAAAGCAGTGTTACCATTACATAAATTGTACATGCTGAAATCGGAAAGCCCGATTTTCGGGCGAGAGTAGAGTAGCTTTGCGCATGCAAAAACTAATAGGCAAGAAGTTATTGTAGTCGATACTCGATTTTTTTCGAAGGAAATATTTATTTATTTATTAAAACTTCATGCACAAATACAAAGGCGGACTTAATGCCTTAGGCATTTCCTACCAGTCGACCTTAGGGTGGTGCAGAGATACAGGTGCAATTAACTGAAAGAACGAGTAGAAAAAAATAAAATAAAAAGAAATGACTAAACTTACTACTTAAAAATATATACTTAGATACATACATATAGATATAAAATTTATACATAAACAAATTCATTGAGAAACCGAATCCAACAAACTAACTGTGTCAAGTTTCTGCAATAAATGTATGTCTGATTTTTCGGCAATAAATGTATAGGGGTCTCATTATCCTAATGTGCCTAGGGCCTCCAATAGGTTTAAGTCGGCCCTGCCTCATCGGTTTTGTTTTCTTTCTTTTAGATTGGTCACTGCCTGCCGACAACTTCATATAAAGCGAAATTCAATTATTATTGTCACATTTCAGAGCAGTATTATGTCGAAGTTATGTTCCGTCGAACTAGAGAACCGCCGAACAAGTGCATGTCGAGGAATGGTTTTGTCGAAGTAGTGTTCTTCGAAGATGTGTGTTGTCGAAGTATAATCTGTCGAACTAATGCTAGTCGAATATATGGTCTGTCGAAGCAATGAGTTGTCGAACTACTGTTTTTCGAAATTGAGACTCTGTCGAAATTCAGAATGACACTCATTTCGATCTTTAGTATGTTTCAGTTAAACTTTTTGGAGATTTTGATATTTTAGCAGAAGACATTAGATCTCACATAGGTAATTTAATTTAATAATGGCCCCATTAAACATAATAATAATAAAATAATAATTGTATAAATTCCCTGATGTAATGTAATGTATAATATTTTTTTTTGTCTATGGATATGGTACAATATTGACCTTAATCTGTTATATCTTGAGGTCAAACACTTGATAATGTTAAATTGCCATTAACTATGTTTAGATGTACCAATATCTTTTATTATATATTATTTGTTTTGTAAAAAAGGAATGATTCATCTAACTAATTCCAAATCAGGGACCTATATATTGTAACGTTAGTGTCTCTTACATAACAATAAGACAATGTTCTTTTTACAAGATAGTATGAGATTAAGTTTCTTATCAAATTATATATTTGCTGGTATAGATGATAAAACAGCTCAGTGATAACAGTGGATAATACAGCAATAAAGGATGTCGATAGTCATGAAATATTCTAAGATGTTAACTGTTTTTCTGTTGAGCATGATTCACAATAAACTTTAAACTATTAGGTATGGCAAGCAAAATAACTATGACATAACATAACTTACTTATGATCATCCTTCTTCTATTATTTCAATTCAATAGCCATTATATATAATGAAGTAAAATATTATTTTTAAATCTATGTAATTACTTATTATGTATCTTACCTCTGTACTTCAATTGTACCCAATGTCTCATATGCAAAATCGCATTTGTCATCCATTTCAATGGCTTTGTTGATCAGTTTCACAGCTTTATCAAAGTCTGTGCTCTTCTGCAGCTGTACCAGTCCTTTGTGCACATACAAAGTAGCATTGTAGGGGTCTACTGAGAGGGCAGCATCAAATAGTGCCTCAGCACGTCCCCACTCCTGCTGGTCTGACAATACTTGAGCAAACAAGATGTACGCTTCAGCACAGCGAGGGAATCTCTCCAATGCACGTTCAAAGTCAGATCGCACTTGTGTCAGAGCTCCAACATTCTTATTGATCTGGGCATGTCTGTAATCAGCATAACACTTCTGTATGTAAGCAATAGAGAAGTCTGGGTTTAACTCAACAGCCTTAGCAAATTCAGCGGTGGCCTCATCCATGCGCTCCAGGAGTAAATACACTTGTCCTCTGTGATGATAAATGTCTGAGTTATTAGGATCGAGTTGTGCAGCCTTTGCAAAGTCTTCTAAGCAGCGTTCAGTGTTTTCCAATTGTGTAAATAATGAAGCACGCTTGATCAAGGCATTTACCTTAACTTTTGTAGCAGCATCACTGTCTATGACCTTTGCAAGATCTGCTTGGGCTTCATCATGTCTTCCCAATAGAAGATAGAAGGTGGAACGCAACAACAAGGCTTCATTTTTATATTTGCCATCGGCATCTTTCAGTTCCTGAGAGCATGCCTCAACAATGGAATCATAATCTTGAGCATCAAGAGCTTGTTTAGCTTTAGCAAAACCACTGGTAGCCTTATCATCAAGTTGCATCTTAGTAATGGGGTCCTCAGAGAAAGCTGAGAAATAGGTCTTGATGAAATGTTTAGATGGCATGACTGGACGACGTTTGGCAAGGGCTTCGCGAGCATGCTGCCTGCCCAGCGCCTTCAAAATTCTGTCAGCATTTACGAGAGAACTCTGTACCTGGAACCTTTCAAGAATACAGGCAGAAGTTACATCTTCAAGAGCCAAAACAAGATCACCACTTTTCTCAGCAGCACGAGAGCGTCTCAGGAAAGCTTTCACGTACTTCTCATTGAGTTTAAGAGCAAACGTACAATCTTCTTTAACTTGCTCCCACATTTCGCGTTTTTCGTAACATGCGGAACGATTCTGATAGAAAGTGGCAAGGTCGACGGGACGGTCGGGAGGGCAGGCTTCGATGGCTTCGTTGTATAATGATATAGCTTTATCATATTCTCCTGCATGGAAAGCCCGGTTTCCGGCACCTTTCAGTTTCATAGCGCGGTCGATAGCGCTTTCGGAAACTTTGGTGTTATTTTCTTCATTATCCAATGAAATGGTGGTCTTAGCTTTTAACTCGGACACTTTTTTCTTTTCTGGGTCTTCTAATCTTTGTCTGAGATAAAGGTAACCTAAACCGATGGCAAGAGGTGCGCCAAGAAGAATTGCCAGTTGCCATTTAGGAAAAGGTGTACTGCCTGTTGACGCCATTTCTTCTGGGAAATTGCTTCCTTCAAGAGATACAAAACCATAAACGATTCACCATTAAGTTTATCACTATTAAATCGTAAATACAGAACCCTTAATTTTTGATTTTCTTTACCGTTCTTCCCATTTCTTTGATGTCTTCACGCACGAAGGTAAAGCAAAACATAGACAATTTTTTGACATTAGTTTTTTTTTACTGATGAATCATGTCATGTGGATCTAAACTGCCAGTGCCTATAATTTTAGTAATAACTTACAGTAATAACTTCATGTCCTTCATGATGATGACTTAATGAGCTAGTTGTGTGAGTGTGATGATTGACTAAAATCTACCAATCTTCTATTACAACCGTAACTATTAAAAATATAATTTTTATCTCTTTTTAAGAATACCAAAAAGAGTCTTGCTTGAAAGAAAACAGGGTTTTTTCTTTTAAGCAAGACTTCCGTTTTATTATTGTGTTTGGCATGGTTTGGCAGTTAACGGATGATAAAGTAAACATCGTAGGTGTAGAATACAGTTGAAAAATTATTTCAAATTAGTGCTACAAAAAAATAATGTGTATGAATTGTGTATTCTAAATTACAAAGAGCTAGTTAGAATCTAATAGGAGTCAAGTAAGGTGCACCGATGGAGGCCTCGTGTGACGAGTTGTCATCACGAGAACTGCGGAAGCTCTAAAGTAATTATAACATAAATTAAATACGGGTTTCGGACCCGGCCGCTGTAAGGCTTAGCACGCACTGCGGTTTTTATTCGCGCGATTTTTTTCGCCCATTCTGCGACCTATGGAATTGTATGCAGTGGAAATGCAAAGTAGGCGTGGCACGAGTGTCACTAATAAGCGCTTCCACGCAAGCATGCACAAGAGTTGATTCCAATCGTAATTAGGGATGTCGCAAGTGAAAAGATATATCGATATTTATTAAAATATCAATATCGACCTCGATATATCGAGGAAAAAATATCGATATATCGATATTTTAAACAAAAAGAAACCTTTTTATACAAAATGTACATTATTTTAATGTATGAGAAACTTAATAAAAACGAAGGTATCTTAATCGTTATTCCTTTTTAATAGGCAAAAATTTAAAATAACAAAAACTAAATAGCATAAATATTAAAATATGATACGCATCAAACACACACACAACGCTAAAGAACTCACATTTGAAAGTGAGTAACGAGTGTCTGATGATGACAGCCTCCGCGGCCGCCACATACACACACACGCAATTCTAACAAAACATTATAGTCGTAGGCAATACAGTAATTTTCCGTTCGTTCCTATCTTTTACGGCTTTGTATTCTATTAAATATGCTGCTAATAATCTAAATTTGAAAAATATCGTTTTTGATACGTTTATCGATTTTGAATATTTTGTATCGGTATATCGGATGAAAATATATCGGCTAAAAATATCGATATATCGAATCAAAAATATCGATGTATCGATATTTTTTCGACAAGCCTAATCGTAATCTGTCGTATTCTAACATCACGTCGAGTTGCTAGTCTCTCGGCAAATTAATTTTTCGGTAACTATGCCGTTTTATCCCATTTTGGAGTGCAAAAATGATAGTAGGAGAAACTATCTTAAAAATGGAGGCGTTTCGTATCATCGGTAATAATGATTTTATTTGTTTTCTAATAAAATCTTAGTAAATTGAAATTTACTAATAATTTAATAAAACGTCTAATTATATCATTATATCAACCTTATAGGATTAAAATAAAGTTTGTTGGATTGGATGTTTTCACTATTTCGTTCTCGAAAGTTCTTCGCTACTCAATTAGGGATGTAGTCAGGTCTGGTATTTATTTTGTAGATAGATATCGATGAAAAAAAAAAAATATTTTACATAGAACCTATATTTTCTTTTATTTTAGGTGGAAAAAATATTTCTAAAAAAATTGGAAGTATGCTGTATTGCATGCATAATATTTATTACAATGATTGTTTTTGCAGCAATTTTTGAAATCACTAAATGAAAAATCCTTCTGATTTTTAGAATTCCCAAAGACGAAACGAAAGACGTCAAAGAGAAATTGATAGATGTAACGGGTAGGGTTAATTAAATGTCATCCAAATCAAGCACAAAATGCTCTGAACATTTTTTAGAAGTTGATTTATTCAGCCGTTTTTGAGTTTTAACGAGACAAACGAACATTAATAGATTTTTATACATATAATATTTTATGTTTAAATAATACTATGCCATTCATCCTACAGTTTTACTGAACTCCAAACAAGGTTTATTTTTTTGAATTAAGAAATCGGGTAGGTATCTATCAATATCGTAATTAAAAATTTAATGTTGCCTTGGCCTACCTGGAAATCCCTAAATAGGCTGCGAAGCCAAGTGGGCCGCTGTAGGTACAACCTGGTCAGATGGGGGTACTCCGATCAGCCACAATGTGACTGTGGAACCACACCACAAACGATGCCCCATCTGTTGTCCTGCTCTCTGTGCACAAACACCTGCACCATAAAGGACCTGTGCGAGGCCAACGCTAGGGCTGTGGACGTGGCTGAGTTCTGGTCGAAGCACAATATCTAAATCAAAATCTGCAAATGGAATCATCGACACGATGAAGAAGAAGAAGATGGTCGAATAGCAATAGATATCGACTTATGACACGAATGTCAACCTTACCTTATAATTGCAACCACTGAGAATACCGCAATCTATGGTCGGGTAGCGGAATTTACTTGGCAATCGAATCTAGTTTGACTTTAGATTACAAAACGTCGTAAATACTTTCTGCACTAACTCAAAATAAATCTTATTTAATGAGTGTGAAGATTTCTTTCCAGATGTAGGATATGTAACATAAGCTTGTTTTGACTAAAATTAAAACGACAAATCAAACGATCTGCTTATTTGTAGTGTATATGATTATCAGTTTATTTGTGTGAGTTTGGCGACCTTATTCATTTTGCTGCATTGCAGTTCTACTGGTATGAAGTTGCACGCATTGCGGTAAAAAAATGCGCGGAAATAATACCGGCAGAAAACCGCGTTTTGCCACAGAATCCACCGCGCCGCGGATTAAATTCGCACGAATATTTTGAGCTCTATGAACAGGAAGAAAATACCGCGTAGAATTTAATCCGCATGTTAGTTACATTCAGTACGCGGGCAAAAATTCGGGCGAATAATATCTAAGGGCAATAAATCACAATGTGTGTTAACTTTGCCTTTAACAGTTCAGTAAATGTGTGGCGCGCGCGAACGCACGCTGCTACCGTCCTTTTATAATAAGACACTTTTTGAAAAATAGGGTACCATGGAAAAGCTAAACATAAATTAGATTTCTAGTACACGGAGAGTATTAAAGCTATGGATTTATGTTTATGGCTCATTGTTTTTATCGTCTTCAAAAGCAAATAAAATAAAGTGCGCCAACAAAGATGCAGTGCTACAATAATTTTTGAATTAAGAAAATCTATGATTCTGTGGCATTAGGAGTGCGCCGCCGCCATTAATCTTGCATTTATTTAGTAACAATCCGTAGACAGAGAATATTAAAGTTACTGTCCGACCCAAAGCTCGGTTTCGGTCGAGATTCGGCAAAAACGAGTTTTGGTTTAGTTTTAGTTTCGGCGGCAAACCTGTCGAAACCACGACCGAAACCGAAACTGCATTCGGGAGTTCTCGCGCTGTGATCGGTCATGTTCGGCGCGATACATTCCATCCAAGCGAATAAGCGACGGAGATATTTTGCTGCGTCCACCTGCCTAATCATGTCGTGACTGGCTTTTGCTTGCAGTTCGTTTTGTTTGTTATGAATTTTCGGTTTTAGAAAGTTTTATTACGTGATAGCATATGAGTAGGTAGTAAACATCAGAAAATGTCGAAGACTGCATAGAGCAGTTATGTGATTTAAAGATAAATAAATAATAGTTTAAAAAAAACTAAAAAACACGCTTTAACAGAAATTCAAACTAAAAAGTAGAAAATATTTATGAATAAATTTAAATTAAGAATAGTGTAATGTAAATGTATAAAAGCTTAGGGTGCTTTTTAAAATATTTTTAAAATGACTACTACCAATATATAATTACCATAAGAAGAAGGAAAATTGCAAAACGGCCTCCATACAGAGATAGATTAGTAATTCAACAATGCAAATAATTTTGTTTTGAAAATATACATTTAGTGGTTTTTTTCATGATATCTGGCCTACCAAAGGTTTGTTTATAAAATTTCGCGTGCTCGTTTTCGTCCTAAATCATCATCCATTTCGATACCAATTTGCAACAGTGCTAATTTGTACGCAAAATAGCTTCTTCCTGCTCATCACAGCATCTATCTCTTTCGCACGTGTTGTCGGATGAGATAGCATGCATTTTAACCTCGCGCACAAAATAGTTCTTTTAGTTTATTAATGCAACTTCCTTCCTGTGATGGGAGTTGGTAATTAGCGTGTCTTTTGCCTTCCCTGGATCTGATAGCCGTTTCTCAGGCTCCCTCTCCGGAGCATTTATTTAATACGTGTACTTAGCGCAAGGCACTACCGTGTCTTCGGATATAACTAAAATTAAGCGATGTGCATGTCTTAGCGCGCGTCTTGGTACTCGGCAAAAAAAAACTGACTACCGAGTATCGCATATAAAAAAATCGCTAACCCTGAAGATCCTGGTAAAGATAATGGGACAAACTATTTAAATTATTACATTGTCATCGGTCCTTGATAAGTGTGCAAAGTTTCAAATTAATCCGACGTTTTGAAGGGGCTGAAAATCACGTTCAAAGATTCCGTTACATAGATACATATATACATACATACCAAGCTAATAAAAGTGTGTTAAAAATAAAGACTAACTGATTATAATAATGTTTTCTTTATTTTTCCTATAAACATGCTCCTTGTTAGGAAGTTTCGGTTTCCGTTTCGGCCAAAACTGAGACAGTTGGCGAAATTCGGTTTCGGTTTCAGTCGTAAAAACCAGTTTTGTTCGGACACTAATTGAAGTCATATTCCTATAAGTGACAATCAAAGTCGGATTTGACAGCTGTATAAATACTCGTTGTTATGTATGGGTAACATCAATGATATTCTAGTAAACAGATATGTTATGACCGCGCGTATTGTGAAGACTCGAATACGTCGAATACTCGAATATGGCGAAAAGCTATACGCTTTGTTGAAATAAAAACCAAATTAAAAACATACCATCGTGTGTATTTAGAAAGTACCAATTATGATAACAAAGTACATAAAACAGAAGGGATCTCATACCATAGGTAAATACGCAAAACACCTCAATTTACTAATTTATTTCAATTTTTTTACTAATATTCTGATATTTGGAGGTTAGAAAAAGAAAGAGATGGTAAATGCATTGGTGGCAAAAATAATGTTTGTTTACATTCACACGCAAGTGACAAACACTAGCTGTCTCTTTTTTAACCGACTTCAAAAAAAGGAGGAGGTTCTCAATTCGTCGGAATCTTTTTTTTTTTTTTTATGTATGTTCCCCGATTTCTCAAAGACGCCTGGACTGATTTCAAAAATTCTTCTTTTGTTTGAAAAGGTATACTTCCTAGTTGGTCCCATAATCATCAAGTCAGGATCTGATGATGGAATCCTAGAGAAATCGAGGGAACTCCTCAAATATTATAGGCAAACATATAGTGATTTTGGTATTTTCATCAACAATGCAATCATCTGCACTCAGAAAGTATCATTTGGTGAAGTGGAACTGATGAAGAAGACCACAGATGGCCACTGGATCTCCTAAATGCTAAATATGTCACGGGCATAAGATATCTCGAATAGTTAACCGACTATAATGAAGCAAATACTTATAAATAAATGGTACTGGTGAAAATGACACCATCGAACTGATCTGATGATGAAGCCGGAAGGTAGGCACTGGAACTCTAATATAAAACAATGTATCCTAGTCGTGTTTGGGCTTATTGGAATCGCCATGAGATGTACTTTGGCTATAAATGATAATCATGTTAATTGGAGGTACTTACCAAAACTAAAAACAGAAAAATAAAAACTTTTTAACAAAAAATCAAACCGACTTCCAGAACAAAAAACTACAAAGCAAAAAATAAATTTCTTTTCCGAAGTCGGTGTCGAAAAACGGGAAAGAATGGGTAGGCACAAAAGACACCGACTTCGGAAAAGAAATTTATTTTTTGCTTTGTAGTTTTTTGTTCTGGAAGTCGGTTTGATTTTTTGTTAAAAAGTTTTTTTTCTTGTTGGTTTTATCAAGCCATCCCTTTCGACTTGTAGTGAAATGCCAGATGAATGAAAAGTGTGTCCGTTGCTGCGAGGAACACGGCTGTTTTATGAGTGTATAACGTATCTGTTTACTAGAATATCATTGGGTAACATTCAAAGGGTAATATGGTAAGATAGGGTGGATATTTAAGATTATGAATTCGATTTTTCAATTTCTTACGTACAAAATTGAGAAACGTCGTCGGGCTTCTTATATTGTCACGGTTTATTTCATTACTGTTTTGATTTTGTTGACAGAAAAACGATTATGAAAGGTCGTCTAAGGTCCCCTATATTGCGAGAACGCTGTCGCAGAGACACACTGACTTAGAAACCTATTATAAACAAGAAATATATATAAACTATATACTAGTTATCCTACCTCATTGCAGAGACATGGACCATGTGGCATGTCAATGTACCAATGTACTCTGACACAACACTGGCAGAATAGTCGGCATCGGGTCAGTTGCTCAGAGCAATTACTATTTATTCTAAAGCATAGAGGGAGCATACAAATTAGAGACAAATTACGATATATCTAAGCTCTTCTCTCTTATGACGCAGGTTGTACACTTAAAAGAGACAAACGTATAAGGATTTATCTATGCTTAAAGCTAAATGGACATTCCGAAATTGTCAAACGGTCATACTTGGTCTCTTATTATACGATCAATTAAAAAGAGCACTATGGTTGCTTAGTACACGGTTAACCGTACAAACTATTTGGTTTAGTCGTATATTACGTCGTGAAAGTAAGTACGTGTGCTGGGTCATTGTTTTATTAAAAACTAATAGATTTTAGCATAATTTTGTAAAAAAAAACAGTGCGAAGAACATATCAATAAGCTGTTAACATGGCTTGTTTTGTGTTATCGTGTAAATCGCTTTCGTCACGGAAAGAAAACAATGAATTTGTAAGCTTTCATCGGTAAGAGTTTTTTATTCAGTTTTCATATAAAATCACGCGAAATATTTGGATGTGATCATTTATAACATAAATATTAGATTGATAATAATCCCTTAAAACTATCTTTATTACAAATTATGTTGTAATAACGAATGAATTTTCAAAAAATATATTTGTTTATTTATTAAGCTAGTGATGTGATACTTTTTATCGATACGATAATTTTATGCCCATAAATTGGAGAAGGTATCGTTTTTTTTCAGTATGCCTCCAAATGAGAAAGATAATTGGTTTAAAGCGATTCCAAGAGCCAGAAATTATTGGACTAAGCATAGCTGAATATGTTCTAAACATTTTACGGACGACTGCTTTATAAGTAGCGATAAATGGAGAAGGCTTTAACTTGGCGCCACACCATCTCTATTATTGATAAGTAAAGCCATCTTCACGTGCGCTCACACCGACAAAAATATTGATTTGTGAAGTATGTTTACAAAGCCTCGAAACCAGACATAATTTTTTAATTGTTGTTAAGGATCAAGGTGGGTTAATAAAACCATCTACCAGTACTGCCAAAGTTTGTAGAGTGAGTGAAAAGATACTCGCGAGTATGAATTAAAAAATGGAACAAGAATGTTAGGATTCCCGAAACACATGACTAATTTGATTATAATAGTAAGCAATCTTCTATTACCTACGAACTTTTTTTGCAGATATAATTGAGCACGGTTTGGAGAATGTCTTCACAGAAGATCACGGAGCACTGTTGATTAAAACGATTACGCAGAACGATTTAAATATTAGAATTCACTACATAACAAAGAAAACTGGGGATAATCAAGAAAAATTAGGTCACATTTGACTAAAACTGTAATATTTATTTTAAAGGACAGTAGCAGTTTAAATTATTCGGTTTTCAATTAATTTTATTTTATATCCACAAATATTAAATAAAAATTCGTTTTGATCCTATTGTATTTATTTCATTTCATAAATTTTAGATAAAAACACCATCACAAAGAATAATCCGACTTCCAAAGCAAAACACTAAAAAGCTAAAATAAATTTCGTTTCGGCAATCGGCGTCTTTACCTCCTTTATTTTTGTCGTTCTGCGACACCGACTTCCGAAGTGAAAGTTATTTTCTTTTTAGTGTTATCCTTTTGAAAACGGTTTATTTTTTGTGAAAAAGCTTTTTATTCTTCTTTTAATTACACACCATCACATTTGGTACGCCATCATCAGCAAGTTCTATAGTAAGGTACGTAAAGGCTGGACAAAATACCAAATTTACAGATTCGTGCTATTTATCGTTAAGGAGTTCGGTTGTATGTTTCATATCTTGAAAACTGCTTAACCGATTTTGATGAATCTTATACTGTTTCCTAAGTTGAGAGATAGAGGTTCGGAGAAATGCGTGAACAAAAATACATACATACAAGCAGGAATGAAATTTGGCACAGGTATTCAGAAGTCCACATAACGTAAATTCTATGAATATTGTGCAAATCAAACAATATTACATACATACGCATCGAATTGATAACCTTTTTTTTATTATTCGGTAAAAAGAAAAGTCAGATGATTTCATGCTTCGGAAGGAACGATAAGCTGCGAACTAATCCTCGTTACTTACGTTGGAGATAGGAAAGCGGTTAAAAAAATCTGACATCAGTATTTGGTTGATAGACTTTGCAGCTCACACGACAAGAAGATTACCATTTAAAAGCCTGTTGGAACCAGAGCGAGATTTTCTAAACAAACAATGTGTCCTTTGTTTTTATAATCCATGGAATTTATGACATGACAATACATTCATTCCAATAAGTAAATTCAATGTCAAAAATAAATTTATATCGATACCTCTGCAAAATAGCGCACATCACTACCGAGACAAAAAATGTGGACAGCATTGCCATAAGCAACCCTTATAACTATATACCCGTCCTTGTTATTCACACTGAATGTGTCATGAGTAAAAAGAGTATGACTAGACTGAAATTTCACGCTCCCTCTATGCTTTAGTCATTGCTCTGAGGTCAGTTGTTAGAAAGAAGAAAAAAGTCCGTGACACGGACTGTGAACCACAGACTGCAGTGCTGCCAACTTAGCGCTTTCAGCGCCAGATCTAGCGCTTTGGTATTTCAATGGCGCGTTCTGGCGCCTAACGCTAAATCTAGCGCTTTTTGAAACTTTGGACTTTTAAAAAAAAAAATGTAATTTTGCCATTGACATATAATTTCGCAAATTATCAACATCCAAACGACGTGTTGAGGAATATTTCATCCACAGATAAATATAAATTTAAGTCCAAATCTGATCAAGACCAACCTGACCAACCATATAATTCGCCGGCAAAAGCAATTGTAGTAGAATCAGACGATGGTGAATTATTTATTTCCTTTATATTATGAAATAATTATAATAATACGTTATTATTTTATTTTATTATCACTAAACAAGTACTATAATGTATTAACTCTTGTTTATGACATATTTTGATTCAATAAAAAAATACGTTTATACATCCCTGTTTCAAATTATTGGGCGTTTTGCTTTTATTTGGTGCCGAATAAAGCGTTTTTTTTTACAGCGACCATTTAGCGCTTTCTAGCGCGTTTTTAAAAAGCTAACAGCGCGTTTTTGCTTAGACGAGTTGGCAGCACTGACAGACTGTGAACTGTCATTGTCACTGTCAAATGTTTAGTAAAATATCCTTTTTATTTTCATCTTATTTTTTCCTAATTATTTTCTAAATAACTAATTATTTAAGCGATTTCATTGAGACAAATCTTTTACCCACATAATTATACTTTACGGATGATGACCGACGTATTTTATAAAGTCGGTTGTTTCATTTAGACAAAATAAACCTACATAACCTCTTTCCTCATTAATTTCTACTTTTCTGTTATTGATCCCAAATAAATATAACGCAAAATGTTTAGTAAAAAATTTCTAAATCTTGTAAGTATTCAGCAGTTTCAATAAAAACTCCTAATAATTGAAGTACTTATAATAAAAACTAAATTAAAACAATTAATCGGGAGCCTATTGATAAAAAAAAAAAACTAGGTAATGATTTTATAAAATTTCAGATAAAACTTCGTCAATGTTTCAAGCCTAATAACTTAAACAATCTCAGTATGCCGGCAGTTCATAGTCAACAGAAAAGATTCAAAAATGATTTATATGAACCTGACTATTTAATAGTAAGTAATTTAACGTGATTCAATAAAGTATAAAAGATTTGCTAAATGTATGTAATTATATAACGTATAAAGATGGATAGATGACATAAACCTCATCAGCCTTATTACATTGAAAGTGTGACAAGAAATACAATTATGTATGTAGGTAGTTATGTACATTTTGTATGAGCATGGTTTAAGTCATTATCTTCTTGCTCTCTTCCTAGTTTATTTAGGAACAAGTATACTAACTGTAAAAACCATTTGTATTTCAGAGCATGGAACCTGATGAGCCAGTCTATGATTGTCTGAATTTGCAGTTGAAAGGGTATGACTTTGCGCTGTTAGAAGCCTGCCAGAGCCAGATCCATAGATATGCTGAAGTTATGGGGATCCAAGTTGATGAATGGTAAATAATTATATATTATGTTATTATCAAAGAGTCAAAATGCTAACTTCCATAGAAAGTTCTAAACCCTTGAAACTACACTCAATCAATATGCCTTTTCCTATAATTATGTTGGGGTCGGCTTCTAGTCTAACCAGATTCAGCTGAGTTCCAGTATTTTACATGGAGCATCTGCCTATCTAACCTCCACAACCCAGTAACTGGGTAACATGATACCCATATGGCAAGAATGGTGTCAGATTTCAGGCTTCTGACAATGCTTAATGACTGTCAAACATCTACAAATGGCAGTTGAAACTACACTATATATATATCTTATTCATATTATAAATGTGAAAGTTTGGATAGATGTGTGCGTGAATGTATGTTTGTTACTCAATCATGCTTGATCGGCTGAACAGATCTGGATGAAAGGACATGGCTAAATAAAGTATGGACGATTGCCCTAGCAACATATAAACATTTTAACTAGTAATATGTAATGCTGTATAGCTGAATATTAGTATTTCGCATGAAAAATTTTTCAGCAACTTTTTATATTGTCACAATCCTGAAAATAAAATCATAGAAACTCCTACAGCAATAGGTATATAAACTTGTAAAAGAATAAGATTTTGCTATGACACTTAAGAGGAGCTTGTGGCTAAATAATAACAGCTGCACAGGTCGATCTTCAAGGTTAAATAACGCTTGCAGAGGTCATTCCGTGGATGGGTGACCATCTTTACTTAACGAGTTTCCTTCGTGCCTTGAAAAGGGCTGTCATTTAAATTTAAATGTTCATGGTGAATCAATACGCAATTGAAAATTAAGACCATACTAGTTGGCTCTGTATTAATACATAGTATCCGGTGAAAGGAACTGCGTTCAAAGCTAGTTCCCACGGCACGACACCCCATCATGTTTTTTTAATTTGGTTCTAATCTAATCAAGTGTAATCGAGAAGAATTGAATGTAACTTTTTAGTGACAGTACTATTTAAGTGCCGTTTCTTTCCAGATATTGCCAATAATTTAAAAAAATCAGATAAATGCTATTAAAGAAATCAATGTTTTGAAATGTATTTCGATAGGTACAAAAATAAATAATAATGAATAGGTGCTGTTTATTTCGACTTACGCAAATGTCTCTAAAAGTAGGTTTATTGACTACAATTATTGTAATTAAAAGTAGGTTTTCTGACTACAATTTTTGTTTTTAAAAGTAGGTTTATTGACTACAATTTTTGTAATGAAAAGTAGGTTTATTGACTAGAATTTTTGTGAATAAAAGTAGGTTTATTGACTACAAGTTCTTCTTGTCAAACAAAAAATGAAAAATCTTTTAATTATTTGATTTTTCACGAAAGTTATAGAAGAATAATAAAACCGTAATAATTCATTAATGAATATTTGAATGTTACGAGTTATAGTCAGAATTTTAATTCGATTCCAGATTTGACATTAGCTACTGTCATTTTGTGAAATAATGATACCACATATAATAGTGTAGTGATGAACACAAAAATCGATAAACAATCGAAAAACAAAATGAGCTGGAATAAAGCTGCCATTCAAGATTGGCTTTTAAATAAAAATATTCATTACGAACCAGATATGGTTAAAGCTACGCTTTTAGAACTGATTCCACATAACGAGTCTTTTAATTAGTACGCTGTAGACGAAATGGCAGCACAACATGGGATCACGGTTTTAAGACTGCCCCCTTACCATTGCGAGCTAAACCCTATCGAATTGATATGGGCGCAGGTAAAGGGGCATGTAGCTCAAAATAATAAAACTTTCAAATTGACAGACGTGAGAAATTTATTTCAGGAAGGCATTTAAAAAAATTACGGCTACCGAATGGTCTAAATGCGTATCCCATGTTGTCAAAGAAGAGGAAAACATGAGTAGGCTAGATATGTTAATTGACAATATCACAGACACATTTATAATAAATGTTACAGAAAGTGACAGCGATAGCGATAGCGATGACGGCGACAATATATAAAATAAATTATTACCATAATACATCTATCTGTTTTATTTGTCATGTTCCTTCGTGATCACATTTTTTTATTTATTTCACACACAATTATAAAAGAAAAGTCTCAAATCATTAATTAATCGTCAAAACTAAATTATCGGTTCAGAAATATTTAATTTCCTGATATACTTAGTTTACGAGAGTAATCAGAGTAATAAACGAGAAGAATCGATCCGGAAATATTCCATTTCCATATCGAATAATTTTGCAACGTCACTATTTAGTACTTGTCATAACGTTGCAATACTGAAATTGTCAAATCTGGAATCGAATTAAAATTCCGATTATAGTAAGAAATTTCTATACATGCTAAGGGCTTTCTATACATGCTAAGGGCAGTTGTTTAGCCATCTCCTTTGGTACAGAGATAGATTATAGTCTGTAATAGCACATAGGCTACTTTATATCCCAGTATAATGTTCCCTTGGGATGATAAAACACTTTTCACGCGGACAAAGCTTCTGGCAGAAGCTAGTTATTAATATTATAAAGAGGTTAGAATAGAATAAAATAGAAGAGGGACTGCCTTTTCCGCACTTAGACTCCCATTTGGTCCCTTGTGCTTGGGGTTTCCGGCTAAAGTAGCCAGCCTATCTCCGTCCAAAAGCACAGAAGCTTCCTGGGGGTTTCACAGGCTTCGCGGAGTGACCTCACCTTTCTGAGGATTTCTTTACGTTGGAAATCCACAGCCTCGCAGTCCAGGATGACGTGGGCAGCTGATTCCTCGGCGTTAAAACAGCCCCTGCAAAGTGGGCTGTCTGTGGCCCCTATGTTAAAAAGATGTTTGTTAAGAGGGTTATGACCCTTAATTGTTATGATTATTCTGAAGTTATTTCTAGTTAGGCTTTTTTTTTGTTTTTTTTTTTTATTATCTATAGGCTTGCGTTTGACCACCATCTCGCCTGATGTTAAGCGATGAGAAGAAGTTTAGAATGAAGAAGAAGTTTTTTGGTTAATCGCGAGTTTACATTCGGTAAGGCCGTTCTTGACTGTCTACATTCTGTAGCCCGTGACCATCTGTTGTTATGCAGTTCGGTTGATCTTTGGCGGATCCATGCACGAATTTTTGAGAATGGCAGGGGACGAAGTGGGTACGGGCCTAGCACTATCATATGAGAACCTCTTCTTGCAAGTTCATCCGCGGCATCATTGCATAAAGACCCGCTATGTCCCTTAATCCACTGTAGCGTGATTCGATTCGATGTTGATATACTCTCCAGGGCAAGGTGGCGTTCATAGATTAGTTTGCTGTTGGTTTGTTTGTTTTCTAGGGCTTTGAGCACTGCCAGACTATTGGATAGGAATCTAATTCCATAGTTATGGATACCTAAGCGCTTTACAGCAGTAGCGGCTTGTGTTAGGTAACATTCACATTGAAAGATTGAGCTGTGTGTGCCTAGCGGTAAGTGAAAGTTAATGTCGAGGTCAAGGGAATGTACGCCAGCCCCTGAACCGTTGTCTGTTTTTGAGCCATCTGTGTAAATACGTACTTCATGGGCTCCAGACTGATCCCTATATTCCTCTACAGTTCAGTTGTTATGCTATAGTTTTTGTTAAACATTGGTTGATTTGGTTCTATCACACGGGGCGGCGACGAGGGGTTGGTACCGAATCGGCCGGTTCAGGATTTCAGCGTGCGGGCTGGTGAGATTCTTTCCCCATATGCCCAGATGCAACAGCTTGATGGCAGCTAGCGCTGCCTCCTGCTGTAAGTATAGGTCAAGAGGAGTTAATTGTAGGGCTATCTCCATGGCAGCTGTTGGGGTGGTCCTCATGCAGCCAGTGATAGCTGAACAGGCCAGTCTCTGGAACCTTTGGAGTCTGGCAATGGTGGTAGACAGTTCCGTCCTTGTCCACCAAACCAGGGCGCCATAAGCCAACATTGGCCTGATCACCGCTGTGTATAGCCACAGCGTGATCTTCCGAGAGAGCCCCCATTTTTACCTAACATTTTTTTACATTGGTAAAGTGCGATTGTTTCGTCCCGATTTTTGGTATTTACTTGCAACACCGTGTCGGTGGGCGGTCGACGATTTTGACATCTGATACTTGACAGTCGAAAGAGAAAATTTGTAACACGGTGAATTCGGGTTCTTGTCGAAACATATCGAATCGAGATGTGTTTCGCCCATTTGTAATTGCTAATTTCCCCCCCGCCGTTCGCAATCGGTTTGTGGGGCGCCCGCGAAGTGGGTTTTGAATATATTTTCACGCGCAGCGAAGTGCTTTTGCGGGAAACGTGTTCTGTCTGGTGGATGCCGGAGCCTTCGGTCCAGACAGCCGTCAGTCTATCCCTTATTGTCCTAATATTATATATATTCTCCTATATCTAATCTCCCGGCACGGCACGGTATTGATCGACCTCCAGGAGCCTACCGCAGGAATCCCAGGTAAGTGAATATAAACTAAGCGGTAGTAGTAGGAACCAGTATATCGCCCAATAAGGAGCAAATCCCTAGCTTTCCACTGCTGCGTTACTGCAGTTTCGTGGGATACAGGTTCAGACAGGGTCCAGGAGTCTCAACGCTGCTATGGGCCCAGTGTTTAGCTCCTGGCTTGGGACCCGAAGACCTGTATTTAACAGCGATTGTGCTTTTGTTAAGTGTGTAATGAAGATGCTTGTTCCAGAGCAGTTGCTATCTAGAATCACCCCCAAGTACTTGGATAAAGAGGTTAAGTTTGTGAGTTTGTTTGTAGGAAGTAATCTCTGGAACTACAGAAACGATTTTGATAATTCTTTCACTGAAAAAAAGCTACATTATCGCTGAGTGTAGTGCAGTAGCTATTTTTTATCCAGAATAAATTCAGGGTGGCCCACGGGAGCGTCACCGCCGGAACAAAAGTATTACTTAATAATTTACTGACCATATCAAGTAGATTCAGCTAAAACTTGATAATTATTTTTGCTGTGCCTAAATTTTAAATGAGATAACAACTTGTTAAAAATATAAAATTGGGCCGCATAGACTGTACTAAACTGCAGAGATAAGAATGTTGAGATGAATATGCAATTGTGCAGAGTTTCGAGAATGGATAACGTGAGAAATTAGTATATTAGAGGAAGTTTGTAAGGGGCGCCAGTGACTGAAAAGTTGAACGGAAACCGTTTGTCCTGGTATGGTCATGTGCCTTTGTTAGCATAAGGACAGATTCGCTTTACGCCGGAATCGCGTAAGGTCAGATTCGCTTAAAGACAATATGTACAGACCGCAACGTAAAGTTCTTTCCTCGAAAACTACTTTTCAAAATGTCTAAGATGTGCAGTTGTGGTTGAGGAGTTGTGGATTTTTATTTGATGAAGGTTTGAGGCGTTTAAACAAACAAAATTTAAAAAATCATACAAGATACTATGGCAATGATAGGTACATATATAAGCAACGCCAAACCCATTTTACCAAATTTATTTGTTGCATGTTAATACAACAACAAATGAAGGAGAATTTGTTAATTTCGTGCCATTAATTTACTGTTTGCTACCAAACAAGTATCTACAAACATACAAAATAATGTTTAGAATCTTAAAATACTATTTTTCATTTCAATATTTCAGTTTATATACCCAAAAGTCCAAATGAAGGCTGTTTTTACCATTATTTAAATGCAATATAGTAAATTATTAAGAAAATTGGCCTGGATAAGACAAACGAGGGCAAAAATATAACAAGGATGTTAACTCAATTAGCACTGTTACCTGCAAATTTAATCCCTGAGGCTTACTTATCTTTATTAGAAGCTGGCTCTGCTAACCAGGGGCATATGTTATGTTAGAAAGTCGCTTCTTAACAATTTTTATTGTTACGGAAAAAGATCAGAATAACAAATGGGGTGAAGGCATACCATCTAGATTGAATTCAAAAATACCGCCTAAACTAACATTATATTGTTATCTTCAGTTGCTAAAAAAAGAAAATGAAATACAAGAAAGAAAATTAACTTTAAGTCTTTACAGTCAAAGGGAAAAGACGAAGGCCAAAAGGCCTAAAATGTAATTGATTATAATTACTTTTTATCCGACTATACTTCTGTCTTAAATCGATCTCAACGCGAATTTGGCGTAAAGCGAATCTGTCCTTATGCTAACAAATGGTCATGTAATGAGGAGGGAAGAAACGCATGTTACTAAAAGAGTTATGAATATAAATGTGGATGGATGGAGAGGCAGTCCTCTCCCTCTGCCAGAGAAAAGATGGACGGACTGTGTGAGGAGTCTTAAGAATGAAAAGGGAGTCAGTGATAGACAAAGAACAAGACGGTATGGAAGAAGAAAACGTGTTGCGTCGACACCAAGTAACATAGGATAAGGGTCGGAAAGACTGTATTAAATTAAATTTATTTCTATTAGCTAAAGTATAAACTGGATAGCTGAGATCTCAAGAGCAGCTGAGATTTTTGATTGAGGCTTTTCATACTCAGTGCCCCAAGTAGCCAGGATAGTGTAAAAATTGACTGTTTGTAAACAAATGTACTGCAACCTGGCCAGACTAATATTCAAAAGGATAATTTAATAATTTATTGTCTTATCGTATTAGGATCTAATAATTAATATTTTGTTTAGTTGGGCAACACCGGCTCAGCAGCTGAAAGTACAAAGGTTTAAGCCAGGTGGAACTGCTCTAGATGCTGAGTACCATCTCAATGTCTATGAGAGGAATGTGCAGGTAATTTATTTTCAAATATCACGTTTTGATATATTTATATCCTTTACGCTTGTACTGGATTTTGGGAAGCACGGCATACTACTAAGATTAGCTATCCTTAGGTCGGTTGTGCACGAGGCACCGCACGACACGACACGATTTGCGGTCACGGTTTTTAACACACGACACACTGCAGACTATCTGTCGTCCGTTCGTTTGTTCACTAGACACGATTCTGCAACGACACTGCAGTGTATTTATATTGTTCTATAAGCGCGTGAGTGACGAAGCAGGCGTGAGCCGTGCGGTGTGTCGTGTCGTCAACAAGCTTATACTTGGTTTCTAAACCGCTAAATCGTCACCGCAAAAACGTCGCGACGACAAAGCGGCATCGACGACATAGCCGAAAACCGTTTGTAAATCTTGTCGCGAGTAGTCCGCATACGGTCCATACAAATATATGGAGCTCTGAATCGTGACCACTTTTTGACGTGTCGAGTGTCGCGTCGTAAACAAACACCACAGTGCGACGCGCTCACCGCGCACTCGCTCGGCTGTTGATCTTTTGCTGTCGCTAAGTTCGCACGTGAAAGCTCCAAAAAAATATCGATGTTGACTTTTTAATTAATTAATACGCCGTTCGCGGTCCAAATCTTGACAAAAACTGCAATTTTGATACTTTTGAACCGACACTCACGACGCAGCGCCGCGCCTTTTTGATCATACTAACATTACATTTTTTTTCTAATATTTCTAAAAAGGACTCGCACTGTCGTTGTCTTATCCACTCCTCCATTATTTTAACTCGCATTATTGTGCCTTAACAAGTAAAAATCTTTTATTTTTATTTATGAAGCTTTATAAGTAGCACGCACTAACCCGCGCCGTGTAGCTTAAAAGTATTTACATTCATTCATTAGCTGCTTTTAAAAGAAATTAGTATGTTTTCCTACTACTATGAGCTATCAATACTATTCAATACTTGAAGAATTTGACAAAAAAAACCCAGAAATCATGTCCAAAACTTTTTAACATTACTTACAGGTAACTGATGTCCCCGCGTGGGCTCTGGGCACGTTGCTGCGCGTGGCTCGGTCCGTGTTGCCGGAGGGCTGCACGTTGCGCGTGCACGAGCACGAAATCGAGCACGAAGAAGTCCGATACGTGCCCGACAACCAACTGCTTGACCTCAAGCAGCAACTTCAAGACATGGGCGGCAGTCGCGCCGAAAGAAAGAAGAAGAAATAAAATGTTCGTTATTTTTGTTGTAATAAGTAGTATGTATAGTAGCAGTACCTAATAGAATAAATTATCTAATATGAACACTTTTTTTTAAAGGTCCAAGTATGCCATCGGTATTTTAGGTATTTTCTGAAAACCGACAGCTAAACTCAAGAAAAAGCTAAAGATTGTGCATCTCTGAAGAAGGAAAATCGGAATAGTGGTAGGCTCTTTAGGATGCTTTTCCAACAAAGATGTGCGATGTAACGAGGACGCGTGGGATGCGTTGCAACTAGCCAATCTGTGAAAATACTTATGTGACCGTTACCAACAAAGCTAAGCGAGGTAGCATAGGGCAGCGCGAGGATGCTTAGCGAAGCTGTGTAGCTAAGTCGTGCGAGGATGCGTATTGAAGCGTCTGTTGACTGGTACTCCAGTAACTCTAGTTCCCTGAACTGTTTTGGCTTCGCACTTCCCTGCCCCCACCCTCACCCATCCCATGTAAAATATATAGCCAAGTAAAAAAAAACTTACCCTAGTCTACTGAAAAAGGGCCAGCCTTTTTCACTAGAACTGCTCTAAGTCTGAAAGGAAAATGAACTGATTCCATTAGTGCATATTTTCCTAGCACACAGCCTCGCCAGCTCGCACATCAGGTGGAAAAGCATTAAGTAACCTTTGTGTAGGTCTTCATCATAATATCAGCCAAAAGACGTCCACTGCTGGACATACGCCTCCCCCAAGTGTCGCCACACTGATCGGTTCTTTGCGTCTCGCATCCACCGGACTCCCGCAACCTTGACCAGGTCGTAGCTCCATCTAGTGGGAGGCCTCCCCACACGTCTTCCGGTCCGCGGTCGCTACTCTTTTCGGCCCCAACGGCCATCCGTTCTTCGAGCAATGTGCCCTGCCCACTGCCAATTAAGTTTGGCAATTCTTCAGGCTATTCCAGTAACCTTGGTTCTCTTGCGGATGTCTTCATTTCTGATTCGATCACGCAAGGAAACTCCGAGCATAGCTCTCTCCATTGCCCTTTGGGTGACATTAAGCCTTCTGATGAGGCCCATTGTTTCATTTCCATACATCATCACTGACAACACAAACTGGTTATAGACTTTCGTCTTAAGGCACGTGGTAAGTTGGACGAGAAGATACCGCGCAACTTCCCGAACGCTACCCAGCCGAGTCGGATTCGACGGTTGACATCTTTTTCGAAGTTGGACCTACCTAGCTTTACCGTTTGTCTCAGGTAGACATAGTCGTCCACAACTTCGAGTGTAAAGCCTCCGACCTTGACAGGAGTGGGTGCAACATGGGCATAGGGCATTAACATCATCTTGGTTTTGTCCATGTTAATTTTAAGACCCACTCTTTTGTAGGCTCCACTAAGGTCATTGATCATTGTACTGAGGTCTTCCATGGTCTCAGCCATGATCACTTTATCGTCGGCAATACGAAGGTTAGTGATGTACTCACCATTAACGTTGATGCCTAACCCATTTCCAGTCCAGAACCTTGAATACATTCTTCAGTGCAGTTTCGGAGATATGACGTTTCCCTGTCTCACATCTCTTTGCAAAAGGATAGGTTCCGAGATCTGATCTTGAAATCGGACTGACATGGTAGCCTGTTTGTACAAACACATCAACACTTCGACTTCGATGTATTGGTAGTCGATTTGACACCGTTAGAGAGACTGCAGTACAGCCCATGTCTCGATCGAATCGAAGGCTTTCTCGTAGTCCACATACGGTAAGCAAAGAGGCAGGTTATACTCTTCGTTTTTCTGTATAACCTGCCGCAGTGTATGCATGTGGTCTACGGTGTTAAAGCCTTTTCGGCAACCGCCTTGTTTTGAGTGGCTGGAAATCGTCCAAGCGCGAGACTTTTCGTGATGACCCTTGAAAAAAACTTGTAGACATGGCTAAGAAGTGAGATGGGACTATAATTCTTCAACCGGGCATTGTCGCCCTTCTTAAAGAAGAGTACCACCACACCACTGCAACATACCTGTGGTATTTTTCCTTCGAGTATGAAGTAATCAAACAGCTTCTGAAGGGCTTTAATTACTGCAGCCTTATTGCGTAATGAATTCGGCAAGGCAAAGGGCAAGAAGTATGAAAAATCGACCAATCACATAGACGGAAATACAAATCGAGGAGGCCGGAACTCCAGCTTCAGGAGTTCGGCCGTAATTCCATCATCATCCGGCGCCTTGTTGTTCTAAAGTTATTTCAGAGCCATCCTAATGTCGTACAGACTGACATTCGGGATGCCTTCGGTATAGTGTCGGGTCAATCTAGCTCTTGGGTCGTTTGCTAGATTCGCAACGAGTTTACTGATTGACGTGTACAACTGCCCATAGAACCTCTCGATCTCACCCAGAAGCTCCGATTTGGCGGATACAATCCTTCCATCGTCGTCCTCAGCTTCGGGAGCTGGCTCTGCCTAATAGCCAGATCTCTTGCAAATACCTTGGAGCGGCACAGGTCGTTCTTAAAGGACTTCGAGATCCGTATATTGAGCTGCCGGTAGTTCCACGCATCGTCTGAACGCTGCAGGATCATTTTCAGGCCTCTCCGTCATGAGCTTGAGAGTAGGATCGGATAGTTTTTTGTTCTTATTTGTACGACGGGTCTTGAAAAACTTGGACCCAACCGTATGGACGGTTTCCACGAAACCATCGTTGTAGTCGTCCACGGAGTTCCCTAGGCACTCGAAACGTTTGAAATAATAACAAAAGTTCTAATGATCATATGACCTAATTTCATTTAGTATAACGATCAAAAGATTTAATCAATTATTGATATAATTTCGTTTTACCTACTTTGTATGGCCTAATGTACATTGTATATAATACACATTTGAAATAATATTCAGTTACTATAATTTTTAAAAGACTTTATATGTGACATTTAATCATTTAATATAATTTAGATACGTCTACTTTGTTTTGTATATTTATGTTTTTGCAAAAACTGATAAGATTTTAAACGCCTGCCATTTTCGTGCTAGCAAACACAAGCACCACATACATATTGCTTGTTATTAATTTGCTTTTGTGGACGGATATTGTTTATTTTTCTTTCTGTCATACATCTAAAATATTTATTGTATGTCTTGACTATTGCGATCTCGATATTTGTTTTGGTAATTTAAATTACTACTATAACTTTGGGGGCTGAGTCACCCGCGTCCGTAGGAGAGTTACCCGTATTGTTGTTACCCTACACGTGGTCCCCGGGTGGTGCTAATCAGGTGACACTAACTGGTGGTAGGCTTCGGCCGAAGGCTTGTGACCACCCACCGGGCAAAGACGTACCGCCAAGCGGCCTAGCTAGGGGGATGGAGTACTATATTCCATTCTCAGACGTAGCAATGTCTATCGTCGACCGGCCATGGTTTGGAGCCGAGTGTAACCACGCCAACGCGGTTAAACACAAGGCCTACCAAGCATGGGTCGACGCTCGAACGCGCAAGGCAAATGACGTGCGTCAGAAGAAGAGAGCCTTCAACACAGCTGCCAAGTCCTGCAAAAAGGTGATGCGAAGAGCACGGTTTGACCACATTAGCAGAATCGGGCGCAAACTTGATTCATACCCAGCGGGTAGCAAAGTGTTTTGGTCCCTGGCTAAGTCGGTCGAATCAAACTTTTGTCGCCCCTCACTACCACCACTGCTGAAACCTGACGGGTCACTGGCCCACTCCGCTGAGGAGAAGGCAAACTTGTTTGCCTCCCTTTTTGCGGAATCTTCGCATCTGAATTCTGATGGCGCGCAGCCTCCTCCATCTCCTGATGGATGTGTGACGAGTATGTCGGATATTCGCATCCATCAAAAGGACGTCCGTAGGGTGCTGCGTAGCCTTGATGTGAACAAAGCGAGTGGCCCCGACGGGATACCAGCAATTGTCCTTAAAACCGGTGCACCTGAATTGTCTCCGATCTTGACACGCCTATATCGCCTTTCGATAGAGACTGGAAAAGTGCCGAAGGCTTGGAAGCAAGCCAATGTTCAACCCGTGCCCAAGAAGGGCAGTCGAGCTGACCCGGTCAACTACAGACCCATATCTATAACGTCCATCCTCTGTAAGAGTATGGAGCGTGTGCTCAACGGTAAGCTCCTGGCATACCTAGAAGCTAACGACATCCTCAGTGACCGCCAATACGGCTTCCGCCGAAATCGGTCCACTGGGGATCTTCTAGCGTATGCCATTCACATCTGGAGTGAGGCCATCGAGAGCCACGGGGAAGCGCTAGCCGTCTCCCTTGACATCTCGAAGGCTTTCGACAGGGTCTGGCACGAAAGCCTCATTGGTAAGCTTCCTTCCTTCGGTCTGCCTAGTGGTCTGTGTGATTGGATTGCGGACTTCCTGAGGGATCGATCCATCCGAGTGGTTATCGACGGCTGCTCGTCCGGTCAGTTAGATATCAACGCCGGAGTCCCTCAGGGGTCAGTGCTCTCGGCAACATTATTCTTGCTGCACATTAATGATCTGCTAAAACCCGGAACCTTTGGGTACGCAGACGACAGCACTGTTGCTGAGAGATACGTGTCCGGCGCACGGGCTACTGGGCCTCAGATTCGGTCTCTCCGGGAGGCCATGGTTGAACGCTTGAACTTGTCCTTGAAGGCGGTCTCCGAATGGGGTGATGCCAATCTGGTCAGTTTCAATGCTGCTAAGACCCAGGCGTGTCTTTTTTCCGCTAAAAAGAGCCAATTCCATCCGGCTCCTTCTTTCCGTGGTGTAACCGTGCCGTTATCGGACCACCTCGAACTTCTTGGTGTTACGGTGACATCTTCCCTCAACTTCGGTCCATACATTGAGGCAAAAGCTCAGTTAGCTGCAAAAAAGTTGGGGATTCTTGCAAAGGTGAGACGGTACTTCACGCCTGAACAGCTGCTCAACTTGTATAAAGCACAAGTTCGGTCATGCATGGAGTACTGCTCTCACCTCTGGGATGGATCTGCCAAATACCAGCTTGATGCACTTGAGTCGATTGACAGACGGGCCAAAAGGCTTATTGGCAACGATGCACTGGTCGCATCAAAGCTCCAGAGCCTCGAACATCGACGCCGAGTCGCCAGTCTGTCGGTCTTTTATCGGTTACATTTCGGGGAGTGTGCGACGGAACTGCACAATTTGATTCCGCCTGGCCCTTTCCATCATCGGACTACAAGGCGTACGGCCATGCGCCATCGGTACATGGTAGACATCCCTCCCATACGCACAAAGCGTTTTGCTAATACTTTCATTGTGCGCACAGCTAAGGAGTGGAATTCCCTTCCGGAGTCTTTGTTCCCTGACAGCTATAAACTAGGGGTCTTTAAGTCAAGAGTGAATAGGTTTCTTCTAGACAAGCGTGCTTCACCGTAGACCACATCATCGCTTAACATCAGGCGAGATGGTGGTCAAACGCTAGCCTATAGTTTATAAAAAAAAAAAAAAAAAATTACAATACATTCAAAAGTTCTAGATATTAGTGTAATGTCGAATCTGTTCCAAAACCGAATCGGGGCACCCGGACTTTACGTAGTATTTTGGCTGCTAACCCTAGAGTGTATATAAAAACCGGCGGAATGAAGGGAGAGCAATCCCCGCCCGCAGTAACAAAGCATAGCTAACTAGCCTCAGCCGTTACGGCTCGCATGGGTCATCGCATCCTTTGTTACGTAAGGGCGAAGGGGTTGCACTTCCCGCAGCGCCGGCGACGATGCAGAAGAAACTTTAGTGTTTTGAGGTCAGGTTACAATAATTTGTTTTCTCAAGAATGGTGCGTTACCTTAGAAAATTATTTAATGTAAAATATATACTAGACTAGCGTTTAATTTCCTACCTTGTTAGCCTGAGATTTGGGCTCTCCGTGAGGCGCTGGTGGAGCGTTTGAACCTATCTTTTGAGGGCGGAATGGGGTGATGCCAATCTGGTCAGGTTTAATGCCGCTAAAACACAGGCGTGTCTTTTTGTGCCAAAAAGAGCCAATTTCACCCGGCTCCATCTTTCCGTGTAACCGGTTGTGCCGGTAACGGACCATCTTGAGTTTATTGGCGTAACGTTGACATCGACACTCAATGGGCCCGTATATTGAGGCAAAGGCTCAGCTGGCTGCCAAAAAGTAAGGGATCATCGCGAGGGTGGGACAGTACTTTACGCCAGAACAACTGCTCAAGTTGTACTAAGCGCAAGTACTATCATGCATGGAGTACCAGCTTGATGCATTAGAGTCGATCGAAAAACGGGCTATGAGGCTCATCGGCAATGAGGCACTGATTGATTCAAAGCTAGCCTTGTACGTCATCGCCGAGTTGTCAACTTGTCAATTTTTTTATCGGTAGCATTCCGTGCGATGCAATTGCATGATCTAATTCCGCGTAGCCCGTTTCATCGTCGGACTACAAGACGTACGGTGATGCGCCATCGGTACATGGTGAACATCCCACCCATACGCACTAAACTTTATGGAAATACTTTCATTATGTGTACTGCTAAGGAGTGGTATTCCCTGCCGGTGTCTGTGTTTCCCGGTAGCTACAACCTAGGGGGGGAAACTGAAGCAGTAATAAGAAACCGGACCGATTTTTTACCGACGTCATTTGGCTTGACATTACGGACACGAATTGCATTTTGGAATGTACGAACGATGAGCAAGGACAGTCGACTAGCCTAGGCAGAAGCAGTAATGCTCAACTACAAGCTGCAGATTCTGGGTCTAAGCGAGGTGAGAAGAAACGGATTTGGTGAGTTGAGAACGTCCGGAGGCTTGATTTTGCTGTATTCGGGTAAAGAAAGTGAGGAGGATGTGCGCGAGTATGGCGTGGGGCTCCTTATTTAAAAAAAATGTGCTCCAGGGTAAACCCTGGGTAGGATAAGTACGACACGTCTGACGGACTTCCTATCTGCGTCTCCGTAAAGAAAAACAGTGCTGGCTTTTCAGTCTCCAGGTGATGGTGGACTGAGGTGAGATTGGAGTGCAGACCTCTAATATTAGTGAGTTGCACTTTGTGGGGGAGGGGGTGCAGCCGCTGTTTAACTCCAGTTTTCTTTTTACTTCTTGCCATTTTTGTTAGAGTGAAAGGAGAGGAGAAGGAAGTGAGATGAGGTTCCACGCTACTAACCTACAGACACGCACTGAAAGGATGCCATCATTGGGGCACTAGTCCGGAGACTGCGTGGACGCCCGAGCCCCCCCCGGAGATGTCCATCGGGCCCTGCGGCGCACCGTGCCTCGGATCCCGCTACCCTCCGCGACCAGTCTCCCGATACGCCGAAAACAGCGCGAGTCAGACTGGTCAGCATGCAGTGGAACAACTATCTCGACCCAACTCCACTAGTGGCTACACCGAGCATCGTACCGGAACACGGCTAGGCCGCTTGGCGGTACGTCTTTGCCCGGTGGGTGGTCACAAGCCTTCGGCCGAAGTCTACCACCAATTAGTGTCACGTCTTATTCTTACGAGCCAGTGCTCTTAAGAATATCTGCACCCAGGTGTACATCTCTCTGTGTCAATCGGTACTGCAGTACTGTATTGGTGTCTGGGGTGGCGCCGCCAAAACGTGGATGTTGGAGCTGGAACGGGCTCAGCGTGCTGTCCTCAAGGTGCTACTGGGAAAACAGCGGCGCTTTTCCACTGATGATCTGTACAGGGAGGCTGCAGTATTACGCGTGCGACAACTATTTATCCTAGAGTCACTGTTAAAGCTGATTAAAGACAAGGTAGCTCGCTCCAACTGCAACTTCAATAGGGGTAGGAAATTGCCTGATAGAATCAAACTTCCAACAAATAAAACCCTATTTGCGACCCGGTTTTCGCCGTACTTACCCTTACGCTTCTTTATTACTATCAGTAAAACTTATACCAAACCGTGCAAGTACTCTGAGGCCAAATCTAAATTAAAAAAATGGTTGTTGGACCGGACTTACGAGGAAACAAAGTTTTCTTTGTCGCTTTAAGTTTCTTTCTTTCTTTTCGTGTGAGGTGTGGCCACCTCTGGTGTCAGAGTTAATTAAGCCGCCTCTGGGAACCCCACAGGCCTCTGACTTGGCTATTTCAGACTTACATTATGACTCTTATAAGTCCAGGTTTCCTCACGATGTTTTCCTTCACCGTTGCCTGTGATGTCCAAGATTAACTTAGAAAGTACATATGAATTTGAAAAATTCACATTGGTACTTGCCCGGATTCGAACCTAAGACCTCAAGCACGACAGGCGAGGTCTTAGCCACTGGGCCACAACGGTACATAAGTTACACTCCACACTTACCTACTCACCTTCACTCCACACTTACTCACCTTCACTGTTTTTAACCCCCGACGGAAAAAGAGGGGTGATATAAGTTTGACGTGTGTTGCTGTGTATCTGTGTGTCTGTCTGTGGCATCATAGCGCCTCAACGGGTGGACTGATTTTGATTTAGTTTTTTTTGTTTGAAAGGTGATTGTGTCGAGAGTGTTCTTAGCTATGTTTGAATAAAATCGGTTCAGCCGTTCAAAAGTTATGGCCGTTTTACTGTTTAAATCGGGTTGTTTTCGCAAGATAAATGTGTCGGGGGGTTTATTAAATTTTGAAATTTTACTTGTTATTGCATTATTCCAATAAACTAATCTCGAATGAATCTTCTATGTAGGAAACTCATAAATTGCCTCGTGGCGCTAGCAGGACAATTTCAATTGTAAACTCTGTGTTATGACTGGGTCACCAAGATACAGGCTGAGCCTAGTTTGGGACCCGTCGCTAACCTATTAATGTCATTGTTAGTTTTAATCAATGTGTCACGATAATCCTATCACCTAACAACAATTAACTGTGTATGGTAAATACAAGAATTTCATTTTTTTATTTTGCTTTCCGTCGATGCGCAAAGCACGGCGCGGTGCTGTTTTTGTATGAGATTTACTACTCAGCGCAGCCATTGTAGCCAACTTCAGGATACAAAGAAGTTTGGCGAGAACTATAGCAGGACGGATTTGGCATTGGACCCGAAGATTTTGAATTTAACTCTTCGTGTCAGTTTCCGCGATTGCCAAACAGGTATCAGCTGTGTGAAGGTAACTCGCGCTTTGGCGATCCGTAAAGTAATCATTGAGGTAATAATGTACCTACTACATATTATCTCAATGGAAGTAATATCCTCACCAGTTTCTGACACATCATTTTTACTGTATTATGCTGAAAAATACGAAAATTAGGAACCCCTCCTCCACTCCGGAACCGTGGTCCCACTGCGATGTCCCACTGGTGAGACAAAACTTTTTTGTGGTCCCACCAAACACACACTTGGCCTTTTTGTTACAGTGTGGTATGTAATAGTCACTACTTTCTTGAAACAAAATAAAATAATAAGAAAACGAGATAAAATTGTAATAATTAAATGGCAATAGAAATAAAATAATTCCAGCATTTTTTTTACCGCAAAGCTTACGTATGCCATAAAGATATTTAATTTTCCATCTTCTTTATTCAAAGTCCGCGATTGAATATATTTCCATCCATCGTCAATTTTGTCAATAGGAACCAGCGGTAACACTGCACATAAACCAACTATACGTCTGTAAAGTTTGTGTTTGATGGCCAACGATGTCGCCTTCTTCCAGATACAATTATTAAAATGATAATAGCATCTCTTTATAACCACATCAGGTAATATTTTTTTTAAACCATTAGATGCAGCTATTTCGAAGTCCATATGAATCCTTATTGGGTTCCACTTGTTTTTAAATACGGTCTTTATTATATCAAATAAAGCAAAATACGAGTCTTTCTTATCGCTCATTAGAGCATAAAAAATTGGGACTGCTAGGACTGAATTGGGCGAGCTACCTATGTCGCCGTGTATACTGAATAATTCATAAAATGGATCAGGAGCACTCTTAAATGTTGCAAAAAATCCTTTATTTGGGGAAGTAAATACGTCACTTCAGTATTGAATAATATCAGTATTCTAGTATCCTTTTCTATAAATTCCCCTAGTAATGATAGTTCGCGTAAAGTGTTGGGCACTTCAACCTCGGTAAATTTATGAAATTTGACTTTTTTCACATTCCATGCCTTTTTACGGGCAGTATTCAAGCAACCCTTGACGTTTTCAAAATTAGGCAACGTTGCAATATCATTTTCATGAATCAATGGTGTTATATACTTCGTGTAAATTCTTGGAAGTGGTTCGGCAGATGTAGATGCTTCTCCTTTCATTTTTCTACGACTAAATCCAATTCATTTCTCTTTATATTAGGATTACACTCCGTGCCCGCCGCTGATGTTTTGTGCTCGATTTGTTTAATTCGTCCGTCTGTCAGAGAAAAATAATAAAGGGAAGTTGTTATTTACACCTCTGTCATAACTTTCTCTGCCTGCTATAGATATATCGGACCCTGATTGTACCAAATGCAACTTTATATCAAATTCGATATGGAGATCAACAAATAGATACGTAGGAAATTTTGCGTACCCTAACATATAAAAGACATTTGGATAAAAATCTTACCTCAGTAGTTATAGATCCAGTACATTTTAAATTTCGCTTTTGGCTACAGTTCCATATCACAGATTTATTCGAATAAACTTTTTGACGATAATATAGTAGTAAGTAAGTAAGTAGAGCAACACTTGGCCGCCCTTTCTGTTTATAATTTTATACTCGTCAGTATTATCCATATTTAAGTAATCTTAGTATTCCGCAAAATTCATTTATTGTGCTAGCATAATATTTTCCATTAAGGCAATTTCAAAAACAAATTAAATTAATATTACTGTCAGTTCAAGTCATAGTATTTTTTTCGTGCATTTCAGATTTAATAAAGAGTTTTATCAAATTAGGGAGGTATACTTCAAAATCGAGTGGGTCCTCTTTAGATTGCTACCTACCTAGGTACTTGCTAGTTACGTAGGATAATACCACAGGACAAGAAAATCTTTTTTATAATGTGGGTAATATTTCAAGAAAGTAGTGACTTACATACCACACTGTAACAAAACGGTCAAGTGTGTGTTTGGTGGGACCACGAAAAAGTTTTGTCCCACCAGTAGGACATCGCAGTGGGACCACGGTTCCGGAGTGCCCTCCTCGTGTTACTCTTCGCTTACCGTAGGTGACGAAGTCACGACTAGAGCACCCCCGCCTCGACAATACTAGAACCCACCGGGGGTAACAAGAATACCAACTGTTTCCTAGTGACTATGTAATCTTAGCTTATCTATAGCTTGCTACACAAAGACTAAGACTTATGATGACACAAGCAGTTACATAAATATATTATGATGATTACATCCGGATGAGATGAGACACAAGTGAACCTTACCTACTTGCGTGATCTCGTCTCGGCTTCCTGGCATCCGATTCAGATCATTAATAATCTTTTTCCCAGACTAATAACAATAGGGAAATTACAAACGAATTATTCAAGTGCGTATCAGTTCTATGAAGACGACACTAAGAAAGGTTTAACTTATTTACGTGATCATATTTTGTCAGCCACTGAAAAGTAAGAGGTAAGATAACTCTTACCTCTTACTTTTGTAATTCCTAATGTTTGACTGTCGCTTAGGTAGATACTATATACGAGTAGATACCTATCTGTATTATCTAATCGTAACGTAAATGCATTCGCCGAGGGTTGGCAGACACCCACATTTCGACAGTTATGTACAAAGTGTAGCCAGAGTACAGTCGCTCAACGTTTATATCGATCTTCAAAATGTTTTGTAATTAATTGATGTTTATTTATTTAATACTTAGATAATATTATAAGACTTTCAAAATACCGGCCCAGTGCGATTAGGACTCGCGCACGAAGGGTTCCGTACCATTATTGCAAAAAAACACGTTTTTTTGTATGGGAGCCCCCCTTAAATATTAATTTTATCTTGTTTTTAGTATTTGTTGTTATAGCGGCAACAGACTTACATCATCTGTGAAAATTTCAACAGTCTAGCTATCACGGTTCATGAGATACAGCCTGGTGACAGACAGACAGACAGACGGACCGCGGAGTCTCAGTAATAGGGTCCCGTTTTTACCCTTTGGGTACGGAACCCTAAAAATCTAAACTGACTTGATAGTTTGTTTATAAAACACGCTGTAACTTTAGCAGTCGAATGGGCTTTTTTAATCACTACCAGTATTTTATTTACAGGGTTTTTCTGTGAATAACGAATATATCACCCCGATTATTTAATGCAAATTATGTACTAAGTAATAAACGAGCTTACCCGCAACTTGATTGAAACTTGGCACAAGGGTTGAAAATCTGAAATAATTTACGTAGCCAAACTCGCAAAAATTACCTGTATATAACTATATAAAAATATTTGTTTTGTGCGGGGATCGAATCCGCGATGCGCAGCGCAACGGCCGATCTCTCAACCACTGCGCCAACCGTGTCAATGTACGAGTGAGTTCATGTAATCAGTAAAGCCACAAGATATTCCCATGTTAAAATTTTGTTTTGAAAATGGAAAATAATATTCCGCCCAAGGTAGTGAGAAAATAGTCTCAGAGTACGGACATAGACGAAATTATGAGAGAAGCCGTTTTTACAGGCGCGGGCGCAAGGAAGGCTTGCACCATGGAATGCATGTGTAAAGCAAAGGCATGCTTTGCCACGGCAACACAAGTTACACATTAGACACAAGTGTTTGATAAGCGCCGAATGAAAGTAATGCCAACACGTTAATGTTCAGCCTTTAACATTTTAACAGAAATCTTCAATGCTACAGATTATAACATAATAATAATCAGTTACGTAAAAATTAATTATCTCCGAACGTGATTTCGCTAGTGGATTGCCATCAACAATAATGCATGGTCATTCGTGACTGATTGCGCATTTTTCGTTGGTGTATAAAATACATAAATTTAAAACGGATGGATGGCAAACGTATTTATTTCCGACCTTCGTTCACTACGCTCACATTCGTACCATAAGGTACCTTATAATATAATTATAGTAACAAATATGGGGCTTCCAAAACATTAGGTCAAGAGATACTTGCCTACATCGGCAACAGCCATCGACAAAGTTACTTTTATACTTATCTAGGTAAAGTACAGTAGTACATGGCGGATCTTTGTGTCTCGCTCGGCAGTTGGCTGCAAGACCCTGCGCAGTTTCTATTTTTGGGTCAATGTTGAAATAGGAGATAGCATTGTATAATTGCCTTTTTCAGTCGCTTACGTTTGTCGCATCGTCCTATCTCGCTTACTATATGCATTATACTCGGTGACAAACTGTTTCTTGCGCAATGGTTCGCGGAGCCTACTTCAGAGACACAAAGATCCGCTGTGACTATTGTGTCTACCGTATTCTACATAGAGGTCGCTGGTGTTGCATTAGGTTGCTTCACATGCAATTACACTACCTATCTGGTGCACTCTTGACAATCATTGTGAGTATTACAATGGAATAAAACAGTGAGAAAATACGCAACTATAAATCCACACAGATTTAAATGTGTGCACAAGTTAGGTAGCTCGGGTTTTGTAACTAGCAGTAAATGAGCAGTAATGATCTAGCTAGGTATTATCATTTATCATATCACTATTGTCTGTGTAATGTTAGCCAGCATCTGAATTGGACCTACTGTTCCACAGCTTAGATCACTTGGCAGATGAATCAGGGCTAGTCTCAAAGTTTCTCTGAGGAATCATATTCGAAACAATCCAAGGAGAACTACTTCAATTATCAGTCTTTTAATGTTCTCACTGCTGGACACAGATCTCCTCTCAGTGAGAGGTATTGGGCCGTCCGTAATCCATCACGCGGGCCGATTGCGGGTTGGTGGATGTTACATTTCATCGAATTTTTGGTTTGAGGCCATGCCGGTTTCTTCACGATGTTTTCCTTAACCGTTTCGAGAGTAGTGGTGATTTTTTTTTCAAAGTAAAGCTCTTGCCTGGGTTCAAACCCACGACCTACAACTTGTAAAGTTGTAAGTCGCGGCCGTTACCACTGGGCCACCACCGCTGCACATACACAATCATAAAATTTATGAGATACTTTCATCTCAAACCATAATTAGGTATCTATCGTACCGATACCGCAGCCTAATTGCGCAAGTGAATTCGGCAAGGCAAAAGGTTTGACCGCCATCAATCGACCAATCACATGCGAGATGAAAGACGCGATGTGGATTTTCGTCTATGTGATTGGTCGATTGATGGCGGTCAAATCCTTTGCCTTGCCGAATCCACTTGCTCAATCAGGCTGAACAATAGTCCTATGTTGTAGTCGAGGCCATGATCTACACGTGTTACTAATTTCATCCAGATCCGTTCAGCCGTTGAGGCGTGATTGATCAGATTTACAAACATATAGACCTTCACTTTTATAACTATTATAAATACTGTGTGTACGTTCTTTATTAATACTATAAAACAATGGTATGCAGGGTATGCTGCCTCTCCTGCTTACCCAATATAGATAGCTCGTCATCGGTAGAAATGGAATTGAAGGATAGGCACTTACCAACTATTATTATAGCGAGTGTAATCAAATGAGTAAGCAATTCACGTCGTCCTTATGTCATCAACCCTGGATTGGACTTGTTTGATGAATGAAAGTCGATTACACAGGTATGTTAGAATGTTTGCGGATCTTGAAAAAGATACTTGAAGTACCTTGACAATTCAAAAATACCTTGATAAATGATTTTATTTCTGTAAGTTGGTTTGTACAAACACTTTTACATGTCGAACATATTTTTAAAACTAGATGAGGTCGGCGTTTCCTATCTGACTACTCTGAGAAGAAAGGCCGAAACAAACTCAGAGGTCTCCTTACGTACTTACATTTTTGAATTGGAATAAATTATTTGAGATTTTTCATCCAGGCCACATACACGCTCCACGGCTGTTCTCAGGGCAATAGTCACAGTGAGTTCTGTTACTGCCTTGAATCCTTGCCAAGGTACCCGTTGCCTGAAATAAATTGAATAATTTAAAAATATTGTGTGTAAAATTGCTTCATATCCGTCGCTTTTAAGTGGAGCGTAAATGATATGTGTAGTGTACTACACAATTCCTTAAATGGGCTTTACTCAACGTCTCTTATTATGAAAGGAAACCTCTTAAATTTGTTTGTGCAATGTAATACAATATCGTCGGTAGTATCTCAGTAATCACTGCGTTAGATCCTTTCCCCTCGGTAAAATGATCGCCTTGTTTGCAACACCGGGCGTGTGACAGATTTCCTAGTCTATATTGTAGACTAGTTTTATTTTGAGTTCTTACATAATTATATGCAACTTTATGACCGAATTATGAAAGATAAGTTGCATCTCAAAAACGTACATGGACGTGGAGTTGCAGACACCAGCCTTAATGGGCTAGGTTGTAGGTACACTGACATTGCAACAGACGCTGTACCAGGTAGGTACCTATACGACCATCGACCATTATAAATTACCTAATTATTATTTGTCATCAAACTTATCCGTGACCCGCACCTGTGCGTGCCGTATCTAACGTTTGGAGAGGGTGATGTTATTTGAGTATTTAGTCTGCTAAACAATCCGCCATTAGCCGGACGTAAGTATTCAGGGCGCGTAGCTTAGACCAACTGTACCTAGTTTATACATAAGGCACGCGGGAGGCCCTCCTCTTAATTTTGTACTATGACCTTCTACGGACTAAGATTTCTTCATTGTGGTTGAAAGGCATAATGTTCATTGAACGTCTTTCGGACAGTGCTAGGTACCTAATGGCACTTGAAATTGTTTCGTTATGCTAATTACACGCTGTTCAGGTAACAAAGAATATCCAATGTTAATCTTTCCGCACTCATTGTAAACGGTAGCCTTAACTGTGGGGTGGGGTAATTAGTCTACATATTCAACACTACAATTGATAATACCTGATCACTTGACTAATGAGAACATGGTTAATTAAATCAAAGTAAATGATCAAAGCATAAAATAACGATCCCGTGTATAAAATGATAATTTAAATTTATTTAATTCATTTTATAGACACTGACTAAGTAGATTCAATTGCCATTGATCCCTTATGAATTCTGATTATTCCAAACTGCTCCTATAAAAAATCGGACATGTGCGTGTTGGACCACGCACAGTGTAGGGTTCCGTATAGGGCATGCAATATCGCATGGTTCTCAATTCCGGCACTGAGTTCCAATACTGGAGATGTGATTTCGGCATTCCGGAACTGGTAACTTCTTAGGTTTGTTTCAATTCAAACAAGATTTATAATTTATCATTCTTTTAATATTTTTTTGTAGCAAATTAAACATATTTGGTATTTTTTCTGCCTTATTACTCTTTATCCCAGGTAGACATAATCGCCCACAACTTTGAGCGTAGGCTGTAGAGTTGCTGACCTTGATAGGAGTGGGTGTAACATGGGCATTCAGCATCACCTTGGTTTTGTCCATGTTCATCCTAAGACCCACTCTTTCGGCAGCTCTCCTGAGGTCATTGAGCATTGTACTGAGGTCCTCCATGGTCTCAGCCATGACCACTATATCGTCGGCAAACCGAAGGTGAGTGATGTATTCGCCATTGACGTTGATGCCTAGCCCTCTCCAGTCCAGAACCTTGAAGACATCCTCCAGTGCAGTGGTGAACAGTTTCGGAGATATGACATCTCCCTGCCTCACACTTCGCTGCAGAAGGAAGGGTTTCGAGGTCTGATCCTGAAGTCGAACTGACATGGTGGCGTTTTTATATAAACACTTCGATGTACCGGTAGTCAATTTGACACCGTTGGAGAGACTGCAGTAAACCCAAGTCTCGATCGAATCAGGGCTCGTAGGCTTTCTCGTAGTCTACTAACGCTTAACAGAGTCTTAACATTTTTAACCCCCGACGGAAAAAGAGGGGTGTTATAAGTTTGACGTGTGTGTCTGTCTGTGGCATCATAGCGCCTCAACGGATGAACCGATTTTGATTAAGTTTTTGTTTGAAAGGTGATTGTGTCGAGAGTGTTCTTAGTATGTTTGAATAAAATCGGTTCAGCCGTTCAAAAGTTATGGGCGTTTTACTGTTTGAATCGGGATGTTTTCACAAGATAAATGTGTCGGGGGGTATTTTAAATTTTGAAATTTTACATGTCCTAAATAATAATCAAAATATCAGAAATTGATGAATATCGGAATTACTCCTCCCAATTCCGGAATTAAAATAACAGAAAAATTGATACGGCATTCCAGAATGCATGCCCTAGTTCCGTAGCTGGCAGCCAGAATGATTTTTTACGCTTGTAATGATGTTGTTATTAGATTAGATACAAAAATGAGTTTGTTTATTATGAATAGTGATACTCAAAGAAACTGAAAGACTAAAGTTATAAATGCGCTTTAACTTATTTCACTGCATATCACGACAAGTATTGTGGCTATGGAGCCTTATAACACCTTGTGTACGCTGTACGTTTAAGACTTAGATAAAGCATGTGTTGATCATTATTATACTTAATTGTGCGTTAAATAGTTGTATGATCGACAACACTTAAGTACTAATTAAAATATAGATTCACGATCTGAGTGAGTCACGATAACGAAGGTTTCAACACTAATTAGGTTTAATATTTCGGTTAAGAACACGTTCAAACTCACAGGCAAATCACCGTCTTCAAGTATCTGATGGTCACACATGACTCGATAGTGCGAATGCCGAGCCCGTGGGGGTTCATTATCTGGTTCGTATACCTAGTTAGAACGATATCTACGTATCTACTTTGTGCGCCATATTGGGGGGGACTCAATATTTATTTTCTATGAAACCCATCGAGTGGGGTAACAAAATGAAGGAATTTTAGAGGTGATTACAAAAATATATACCACTTAACTAAAAGTTGTAAATAAAAAAAGATAATTTTAAGATCAAAAACCCGACTGCTTAGTTAGCGCACTAATAAGATGTAAACAAGTAGAAAATCATGCTGTGCAGTCGGAGGATCAGGTCGTTAGCCAGCTCGTGAATATGTATCCTCCGACTGCACAGCATGATTTTCTACTTGTTTACATCTTATTAGTGCGCTAACTAAGCAGTCGGGTTTTTGATTATAAAATGTTTTTTTCAACACACTTGCTCATAAAGTGGCTCTTATTTCACCGCACTTAGGCACATAATGACACCTGTTATCAAACTGTGACTTTTTCATTACTATTATTCACAAGTGAGATAAAGAGTTCTTTTTTTAATTTATTGGTTGAGTTGCTTTGTTCTTAAAAAGTTCCGATACAAAACAGATCGTGCTCAATAGTACAAATGCAACACATTTCATGCAACTTCGTATTTAAATAGATAATTTCAACTTGTACGTGTTTAATAAATAAAACTTTCACTTAAATATAACTTTTGTTTTTGTCTGTAATAAAGAGTTCCCCATTTTGTACGTGGCTAAAACGCTATCCGCGAAAAGCAAAAAAAAAAAATATCTCTTTATTTTTAGTCTATGGCCGATCGCCATTGTTAGATGCGCGCGCATAGGAAAACTGATTAATTTTGCCCGCCATTGCGAAAAAAAATTCGCAACTCGTTTTCACTGTTGGAAATGATTTTTTAATATTATTTTCTTCACAAGTGTGTTGAAAAACGTCGTATGATACACGTGTGTATTGATGATTACCGTCCTCGGCTCTCTTAAGACCCTCACCTGACGGCTCGGGTCTCAATGGCGCCTCAGCGGTAATCACCAACATTACACACTTGTACCATAATGTACTATTTTTTAACTATCGATCCTGACATTAGAATTAGATCTTATTATCTTCTAATCACGTTATACATGTATTGGCAAATAACGTAACCGACATTCCACTAAGCACGTAGTTTGATCTACACGATCAATCACTGTAACTCTCACTGTATTTCTCCTTAGGTTTTTATCACGAATTCACAACTCAATCCCTCCCACCATATCCTTACTCGAACTTTTTTGTCCTTCCCCCTTGTTTGCGCCAAAAACTAGTGTTTAGTGTTACGTCAAGTTGACATCTTTCAAATTCATTCGAAACCATATCTCTCTCAAAGATTACTATTATATACTGGGTAATCTCTCTTCAGAACGAAATACTAAAGCTGCATGTATATTTGTAAAAACATAGGTACCTATGTTTTTACAAATAAAAAAAAAAAAATTGAAAAGGTATCTTCATTTCGACTCGTGTCTCTACATTATTATACAATTAGAATCGTCTTGAACGATCTCCGAAACCGCGATCATCCTGCATTTATGATGTTGCGTAATATCTGCCTTTTACTCGGACATAGCTCTGCAGTCCGACTGTCCGAGACATAAACAGAGAGGTGTTACCGATTCACTCTAATGACGTGTACGTATCTACGTAATGATGACTTATGGTTATGACCTTCTTACTATCAAATCAATTTAATAACAGCTTACGAAATAGTGGATCTTGTCTACAAGATTTTTTTTTATTCTAAAAGAATCGGAGGATACATCTGGTTTTGGTCAGCCAGCTCGCGAATACGTAGGTATCCCCCGACTGCACAGCATGTTTTTTTTTTTGTTTATGTTCATCGATATCACCGTCAATTGTGGACCGATTTTGAAAATTCTTTTTTGTTTGAAAAAGTATGTTCCGAAATTGGTCCCATTTTAATTTCGTGAAGATCTGATGAAGAACTTCGGGGATATACAACAGAACTCTTCAATTAATAATGGTAAATCTCTCGGGATTGCTGCAATCGCATGTCTGTTTATTGTTTATACCATTTCATAACATAACATCACGCCAGTACGCTCTTAAGGGGTACGCAGATCTCTCATTACACCGGTTATGTTCAAGTTTCATGAAATCTATTTTGGCACTAAAGTTACCTTACTAAATTGTCAATTAGGTAGGTACAACTAAAAAGTGAAAAATAAAAAACCTTTTTTGCAAAAAAATACTACCGACACTTCCAAATACAAAACTACAAAGAGTAAAATAACTTTATTTTTTGAAGTCGGTGTCCATAACGCAAAAAAATGGTACCTACGAAAGACACCGACTTCAAAAAATAAAGTTATTTTACTCTTTGTAGTTTTGTATTTGGAAGTCGGTAGTATTTTTTTGCAAAAAAGATTTTTTATTGAAATAACTTTTGTTATCACGGTACCTATATACAATAAATTGGTAAGCGAAACGTGAAGGATCTCGATACCTAATGACGATAAAACAAATATTTTCCAGATTAGCTATAAGTAAGTACCGACTACTCGTGGTCGTTGACCTCGTAGTCATCTGTAGTAGAAATGAAGAGGTTGAATTCTTTATTGTTTTATCGTCATTAGATCGATACCCATCACGCCTACACAGTTTCTACAGCTATATAATTTAATTTGACCCTGTATTTTGCATATCTACGTAGGAACTACGGAAGTCTCAAACGTGAAACTGCTGCGTCTTACTTACCTACTGAAAATATGTTGGCTTTCACAATTCGTTTTCACTGTTGGAAATGATTTTTTTGTATTATTTTCTTCACAAGTGTGTTGAAAAACCTCGGCTCTCTTAAGACCCTCACCTAACGGCTCGGGTCTCAATGGCGCCTCAGCGGTAATCACCAACATTACACACTTGTACCATAATGTACTATTATCTCACTTGTGAATAATAGTAATGAAAAAGACACAGTTTGATAACAGATTTCATTATTTGCCTAATTGCGGTGAAATTAGAGCCACTTTATGAGCAAGTGTGTTGAAAAAATATTAAACCTGCTGAAAGCAGCACCATTATAAGACATTGTTTATAGTTTGTTATATCTTATGATTATCTAATTGTAGCAAATCTAATTAGAGTGCTCTTCATTGAAATACCTAATTAGGAAATTATGTCGATGTATTATACTTAAAATGGGACCAAGACTTTATCATATTTACAGTAATGTCGGTAGGTCATGTAGAATACTCGTAGAAGCGAAATAGTGTTACGAGCTGGGGTTCAGGGATAAATTATTTAAACAGCAGACTTCAATTATTCACTGTTTATTACAAAAACACTTCTTAAACAATTCTATTACTTCGCACTATTTTCCGCTTTGATCGCTCTGTATCGCTTCTCAATCGAAACTGCCTCACGACGAATCCGACCGCTCTTTATATAGCGCGGAAGAAGTTTCTGGAACGTTCCATACTGTTCTAGATAATTCGAGAAACTTCCAGAACAATCGACTTTCGAACTCATTGTTCCCGAAGCGACTAGAAACATCCAGAATGTTCGGTTCGAACCTTCTGGAAAATTCCATTCGACACGAGCTTTCGAGAACATTAGTTCCGCTATTCAATACTAGATGGCGCCACTAGTTACTACCTAGTTCTTCCTCACTAGTTACTAGATGGCGTTGGCCTATTTTGTAACAATAGTTTTAATTAAAACTGTGAAACATCAATTTGCTGAAACAACGGCAGGTGTAGGCTACAATAATCCATTCAAAGGATCGAGGTGAGCTTTATTAAACACTGTGGAAGCCAATGGTTCTATTGGAATGTTCTGGGTTCTTGGCGTCTCTTGGATGTTAAGGGATCAAGCAACATTTTTAGAGCCTGAAATTAGGGTTTAATAGCAAATAAATAAAATCTTTATTTGGTTCCTAAAACACGGTACAATTTTACAATGATAAAGCTTTACATAGAAACCTAAGCTAGCTAGATATTTATAAATTCCCTGGATCCCGCATTTGGATTGTTTTCTGCTTCGGTGGCGATAATCTCTTTTCATTTAGCACACATTTTCTTATCATCATACTTAAACTAAATAAAAAAGATAAAATACTTCAAAGGTTTGTCGTTATACATACCGTGTATATTTCAATTCTTCTTCTTCTTGCCCCTATCCCATGTTAATTGGGGTCGGAGCAACACGTTTTCATCTTTCATACCGTCCTGTCCTCTGTCACGCTTTCGCTGACGGCCTTTTCTTTCATGTCACTCCTCACGCATTCCATCCATCTTTTCTTTGGCCTTCCCCTCCCTCTCCATCCATCCACATTTATATTCATAACCATCTCTTTTAGTAACTTGCGTTTCATCCCTCCTCATCACATGACCATACCAGGGGAAACGGTTTCCTTTCAACTTTTCTGTCTCTGGCAAGTAACTTTCAATAATATACTCTTTTTTTTGTATATTTTTACCGATTTCTCCGTCAATTGTGGAACGATTTGGAAAATTCTTTTTTGTTTGAAAAAGGATGTTCCGAAATTGGTCTCATTTTAATTTGGTGAAGATCTGATGAAGAACTTCGGAGATATACAACAGAACTCTTCAATAAATAACGGCAAATCTCCGGGATTGCTGCAATCGCATGTCTGTTTATTGTTTATACCATTTCATAACATAACATCATGACAGTACGCTCTTCAGGCGTACGCAGATCTCTCATTTCACCGGTTATGTTCAAGTTTCATGAAATCTATTCTGGCTTTATAGTTACCTTACAATTTTTATTCATCCTTCTTTTTCACAGCTCAACATTCTGATCCATACATAACGACAGGTCTAATCACGGACTTGTAGATTTTGCTCTTCAACTTGAGGGGCATCCAAGGGTCGTGAGTTGTTTCAGTGACCGTAGTTTACCGTGTGAATCTACTAAGGTATATATAATTGTATCATAATGTAACGTGTGTGTTCGTGTGCACCTACTGTTGGAAACAATGAACTCATTAAGAAAGTTTTGCTCTCTTCCTGACTTTTTATGTCTCATGTCATCTACATTCATCTTATGAAATTCCGCTTAAGAATTACTTTTTCCAAAAACATCTGAAGTTCGTCTCATAAATAAAATATTGAGCGAAGTAAATTGAGTGAGTGATTCATCAATACTGTGTTATTACCAAGAGACCCCGCGTAGGTGTCGAACATGAAATTTTGTTTCATCTGCCTCAATTTCAAAGGTTGATATTTTTATAGAAATACCTGCCCGCGACTGCGCGCCCATAGCCTATCCCGCCCAATCAGTGCATTATTCTTAATAAAAATAAACTTATGACACTCAGCGACAGTGATTTAACAGTGAAAGAAATTAAACTAAGAACTTTGTAGTCGGATAGAAAATAAGCACTGATTGACTGGGAACCAGGGTTACCGACATAGCCCGAAGAATTGCCAAACTTAAACGGCAGTTTTTAGCCGTTTGACTTACCACAGTGTCTCAAGATGAAAGTCTATGACCAGTGTGTGTTGCCAGTGATAACCTATGGCTCTGAGACTTGGTCGCTCACAATGGGCCTCATCAGAAAGCTTAAAATCACCCAAAGTGCAATGGAGAGAGAGGGCTATGCTCGGCGTTTCCTTGCGTGATCAAACCAGAAATGTAGAGATCCGCACGAAAGCCAGGGTTACCGAAATAGCCCGAAGCATCGTCAAACTTAAGTGGCAATGGGCACGGCACATTGCTAGCATAACGAATGGTCGATGGGCCAAAAAGTTCTGGAGTGGCGACCGCGTACCGGAAGACGCAGCGTTAGAAGGCCTCCCTCTAGATTGAGTAATAACTTTAATAATTTTGTAATAAATTCTCGCAGCCTTAACTGGCTGCGAGAATCCGGTGGATGCGAAACGCACAGGACCGATCACTGTAGCGACACTGGGGAACCTAAGTCCAGCAGTGGACGTCTTTCGGCTGAAATGATGATGACGACTAATTGAGTGGGATAGGCGATGAGAGATCACAGGTGAAAGTGTAACACAACTTGACCTAACCTTTATAAATGTAAACAAACATACAATTTTTCCTCTTTATAATATTAGTTCAGATAGAAGAAACTCATGCCCATTAAAATATACACGTGTCCTTTTCATAAAAAAAAGATATATCGTAAAAACTTTGTTATTTTATTCATAACTTTTGTTTTGTGTAAGTCTAGAATAAACTCAGGCCTTTTAGTATTTTGTACCTTTATAGTAAGTAGGTAGACTTTATGTATACATTTCTATGCTGGCGTGCTGTAGAAGGTAGATAGGCTTATTTATTTCATTTTGTTTATGAATATTATGTAGAGGTATTTCGCTTTGGTTTCTTTTAGGAATAATAAATATATAAGTTTAGTTTAGTTAAGTCGGTGAAAATATATTTCTTCTCTTCATGCTGAAACTTCTAATAGGCCTTCTGAGGTAGGTAACTGTTTTATAACAGCATTACCTTACTTGAATGGCTGGTTGTTTTGCACATAAAATACGAGACTAGCATCGAAACATTGACTATATTCCACCTATCTAACCACTAAACTAAGTACCTAAGTACACTGAGTATGTGTCTCTGTCTCTCCCCTACTGCCTTCCCTATCTCTTATGTCTCATAGTATATTTACCTATCTACGCTATAACTAACTCCTCTAATGACTACCGTCGGTTAATGAGAGCAGTACACACGTTGGATTATAACTGTGTAAGTTGTAAAGTGTAATTATCTAGAGACCTTTAGTACGGAATGACCGCCCACTGGATATCTTGTGGAGAACTGGCACTAATTATAATAATACAGGATAGGAGGAACAGAGCTACAGTATATTCTACTAATAACACGTACCAGTCACAAAAGACAATAAATATTTAGCGTGTCTTCTCCCGTATTGGAGAAAAAGAGCACCGGGTGGAAATAGTAATAAGAGAAACAGATCTAATCAAAGTGCGCGACTTTGCAGACTAGCAATATACGAATTATAAGTTTTAGGTCGTGGGTTGGAACCAGTTGGTACCCAGGCAGGTGTTTAACTATGTGAAAATAATTTAATCACAACTGGTCTCAAAACGGTTAAGGAAAACATCGTGAGGAATCCGCACTGGGCCCGCGTAGTGGATTTAGCCCATTCCCTCTCTATGAGAGAAGGCCTGTGTCCCATACTGGGAACATTAAAATGTTGATGATTATGATGATGATAAGACAATCTCAACTTTGCTAGAAAATTCCTATACAAAGTTGAGCGTAAGCTGTTGTTTTTCTATTGTCTCTGTAAGTAGACGCTCAATGGGTAAACAAATTAAGAAACTATAAGAAAATATAATAAACAAATTCTGATGATGATGATAAATATACAAACTGTTTAAAGCACCAAAGTAAAGTGACGTTGTATCAGCGATTTGTAAAAAAATATCTTTTTCAACACACTTGCTAATAATGTGGCTCTGCTAATAAAGTGGCTTTAATTTCACCGCACATAATGACACCTGTTATCAAACTGTGACTTTTTCATTACTATTATTCACAAGTAAGATAAAGAGTTTCTTTTTTTTTATTTATTGGTTGAGTTGCTTTGTTCTTAAAAAAGTTTCGATACAAAAAAGATCGTGCTCAATAGTACAAATGCAACACATTTCATGCAACTTCGTATTTAAATAGATCATTTCAACTTGTACATGTTTAATAAATAAAACTTTCACTCAAATATAACTTTTGTTTTTTTCTTTTATCTAGAAAACTTGAAATTTCCCATTTTTTACTTGGCTAAAATGCTACCCGCGAAAAGCCAAAATAAGAACTCATTATTTCTATGGCCGACCGCCATTGTTAGATGCGCGCGCATAGGAAAACTGAATAATATTGCCCGCCATTGCGAACAAAATTTCACAACTCGTTTTCACTGTTGAAAATGATTTTTTAGTATTATTTTCTTCACAAGTGTGTTGAAAAAGGTCGTATGATACACGTGTGTATTGATGATTACCGTCCTCGGCTCTCTTAAGACCCTCACCTAACGGCTCGGGTCTCAATGACGCCTTAGCGGTAATCACCTACTTTACACACTTGTACCATAATGTACCTTTTGGGGTGGTATGGGATCTACCTCCTAGCGGTCCACCCCGGGCAACGGCACCACGGGCTTGCCTGTGGTACGGCTGAATGATCCCACTTAAGCGGTGGTAGGCTCCACAAGGGGCCGCCTGGCTCGCGACCACCATCCCACCGGAGTCCGGCGCCAAGCAGCTTGCTGTATTCCGTCGGTGTGTGGGAGTGCCAGTGCCTTTGGGGGAGAAGGAGGTTGTCAGTTGCGCTGTTTAGAACCGGTCTTGGTATCTGAGAATAACTTGCCGGGTAGCTCATTCTGGAGGGTAGCGGGATCCGAAGCACGGTGCCAGCCGTTGGCCGACCGCAGTCAGTACGAGGCCCAAGTAGCACGCCAGCCACGTGCCAAAGGCTGCCCCGCCAACTCGCGAAAAATCCCGGTATGCTCCACCGTGCCAGCTGGCGACTGGATGGGAGGACCCGGTGGCCATATCTGGGGGGGTTCGGGCGTCCCCGCAGTCTCCAAATGAGTTCCCCATAGGTTAAGTTAGTTTTAATGGTCCACTTGGCTAACTGAGCAGCGCCTCGATAGTTTAACTTTTTCCCCAGCAACTCTAACAAAATTTATGACCAAAGCTAAGAAGAGAAATAAGGTTAAACAACGGCTGCACTTCCTACCACTTAAAGTGCACCTCATTAACATCAGGGGGTTGCACTCCAACCTTGATCCGGTCCACCACCACCTTGAGACCGAGACACCTGTTTTTCCTAACGTAGACGAAAATAACAACCCCGTCGGACGTGGCGTACCTCAACTACCCGGGTTACTCTCTTGAGCACAAGTTCAAGAAGCAATCTGGGGTCTGTGTGTACGTCCGCGATGACATTTGTTGTCGTCGTCTCCGTTGCTTTGAGAAATCGGGTTTTTCTGCCATATGGCTACTTGTGGACACAAGCGTGGAAAAATCTATCTACATGGGCGTATACCGATCACATAGCGGTGATCAGGAGTCAACAGCGCTCTTTAATAACCTTGTAGAGTCGACTGATGTAGCCCAGCAACGGTACCCAACAGCGAAGCTTGTTTTTCTGGGGGACTTCAACGCCCATCATAAGGAGTGGCTGTTCCCGTACCAGAAAACCGACCATGCTGGGTTGGAGGCGCGCAAGTTTGCTTTAACGCTAGATCTTACCCAGCTGGTGAATGTGGCAACGCGGGTACCAGATGTAGACGGCCATACACCCAATTGCTTGGACCTCCTGCTGACAACTGATCCGGACAGTCATTCAGTATCGGTCTCAGCCCCGCTGGTAACGTCTGACCACTGTCTGGTGAAATCCGTTTCGACCTGCTCTCCTCCAGATGAGAGTCCTAGAGGCACGAGGCGAGTATGGCGATACGAGTCAACAGATTGGAATGAGATGCGACACTTTTTTGCGTCCTATCCTTGGCGGCATGTGTGCTTCTCCTCGGGTGACCCCTCGTGCTGTGCTGACGTGGTTGCGGATGTGATTCGGCTGGGAATGGAGTATTTTATTCCATTCTCCGACATCCCGCTCGGTCACAAATCCCGGCCGTGGTATAATGCTGATTGCGCCCACGCTGAGGCCCGAAAAGAAAATGCCTACCAAGCCTGGGTCAAGGCCCGCGACCGCAAAGTTAGAGCGCGTAGGGTTCGCGCGAAGAAAAGGGCCTTTAATTCTGCCGCCAAGCTCTGCACGCGGGTTCTACGTCGGGCACGTTTTGACCATATTGGACGTATCGGGGCCAAGCTGGCATCGCATCCTCCGGGTAGTAAACAGTTTTGGTCCCTGTGAAAAGCGGTTGAAACTAATTTCTGTCGTCCCACTTTACCTCCATTGCTGAAGCCTGACGGGTCGCTGGCTCACTCTGCAAGTGAGAAAGCTAATTTATTTGCATCTCTCTTTGCAAGCAATTCACGTCTGGATGCTGGCTCTAAGCAACCATCTATTATACCTAATTGTGACTCTTCGATGCCGGAGATCGCAATTCACACTAAAAAGGTTCGGAGAGTAATGTGTAGCCTAGACGTGAACAAGGCCAGCGGGCCTGACGGCATTCCAGCGAGAGTATTGAGGCAGTGTGCGCCTGAACTGTCTCCTGTGTTAACACGCTTGTTTCGCCTCTCTCTTGAAAAAAGAACGGTGCCGAAACGCTGGAAGCTTGCAAATGTACAACCAGTACCCAAAAAGGGCGACCGTGCAGACCCTGCCCATAGCTCGATATCTCGAAGGCCTTTGACAGGGTCTGGCACGCTAGTCTACTCAGCAAGCTTCCTGCTTATGGCATCCCAGCCGGTTTTTGTAGCTGGATATCAGACTTCCTCAATGAACGGTCGATCCGAGTAGTCGTTGACGGATGCTCCTCTGACCTTAAGGCTATTAATGCCGGAGTTCCTCAGGGATATGTTCTCTCTGCAACTCTTTTCCTGCTGCACATCAATGACTTACTTCTGCCTGGTATTGTTGGGTACGCAGATGACAGTACGGTTTCAGAGAGATACTTGTCCAGCGCAAAAACCGGCGGGGATGAAGTATATTCCTTGAGAGAGGCTATGGTGGAGCGTACAGATTTGACCTTAAATCTTGTCTCCCGTTGGGGTGATGATAATCTGGTCTCTTTTAACGCCACCAAAACACAGGCATGTCTTTTTACCGCGAAAAGGACTCATTTCACCCAAGCGCCTACTTTTCGGGGTGCATCTGTTCCTGTGACTGATCGGCTCGAGCTCCTTGGCATTGAGTTGACATCCAGTCTCAACTTCGGCGCCTCCATCGAGTACACAGCCCAAATTGGGGCAAAGAAACTTGGCGTCCTAAACAGAGTGAAGCGATGCTTTATGCCTGGACAGCTATTAACTCTTTACAAGGCGCAAGTCCGATCCTGCATGGAGTATTGCAGCCACCTCTGGGATGGCTCAGCTAAATATCAACTTGCCGCGCTTGACTCGGTGGAACGCAGAGCTGAGAGACTAATTGGCGACGTCAAACTGATAGATGCCAAGCTTCACAGCTTGGCTCATCGCCGTAAGGTTGTCTGCTTGTCGGTCTTCTACAGACTGTCCAACCATCGGACATCTAGACGCACTGCAAGTTACCATCCTCACATAGTTGACATTCCACCAATTCGCACCAAGCGCTTCCAAACATCCTTCATAATGCGCACGGCAAAAGAGTGAAACTCACTGCCTGCATCTGTGTTTCCGAACGCATACAACCCGAATCTCTTCAAAGTTAGAGTGAACAGGCATCTTCTGGGCAAGCTCACTCCATCGTCGACTTTGTCTCTGTCACCTCTGACCTAGACTAGAGTCAAGAGCAAACCCAACATAAATAAATAAAAATTAAAAAAAATACCTTAAACGATTAGATAATACATTTTGTAAATTGTCTTAAAAAACACAAATCGATGACCTCTCAATGCAGAACGAATAATTATCGATTTTTGTCTCAAACTCCTTCTCCTTCTGGTAAGAAAATGCAAATATTAGCATTTATTATAGAACTAGCTGTCCCACGCGGCTTCGCTCCCGTCAACTAGCTACCTACCTACCCTAAATGATTGTTGCGTAGAAGCTCTCAAAACGGAATAATTTTGCCCGTTTTGCAACATTTTTATTTTATGCTCCGCTCCTATTGGTCGTAGCGTAATGTTATATAGCCTATGTAACCTTCCTCGATAAATGGACTATCCAACACAAAAATATTTTTCAATTCCAACCAGTCGTTCCTGAGATCAGAGCGTTCAAACAAACAAACAGTATAGTATAATAAGTATAGATTAGCATTTTTGTATATTTAATGTAAACGGGCAAATAGGTAATATTAGAGATTTAAAAAAAATTACGTCATGACATGACAATAATAATTAATTATTTATTAGTTACAAAAATAATCAATAATCACTGTGGTTTGTATTCTGTGTAATAAATAAGTTCGTAATGAAAACAATTTTATGCAATATGTTACGTTGACGTTACATGGTGATTGAAAGCACTAACTTCAGCATACACTAATTAACCACTTCAACCAGTGTTGAATCTGAGTACTTAACCAACTATTCTAAAGTAGGTTTAATGGTAGAATATGCACCAAGGGGATAAAGCAGTGTCGTGTGATAAGTACTATGGGCCAAAGCTATATCTGATCACTTTGAAAACAAAATCCCGTGCACAAGATGACCACAGCTGCGTCAACCCTTTTTGCGTTGACCATAGCCAAATGACTTGTTTGTTTATTTGTCGTCTTTTTTTAAATTACAAAAACAAGGGGCTGAGAGGGACAGGCTAAAAGAGTCACCCGATACTGATTTATAATCCCAATCATAATAAACATAAACAATGTGTTAATTGCGAGTTAGTCTCGCACAGCAAGGGTTTCACATGATTTTTTATTGAAAACAATCTTACAAAGCTCAATATTATTAAACTTTATAGGAAATCACACTACAGAATAGTCCGGTCAATCTAGCTCATTTAATTGGGGTAAGGAAACAATAACCTTTGCTATGTTAGTAACTTTCACGAATATTTTTGTTTAAAAAACGGTGCCTCACAAGAAGCTGCCCACTCATATTTATTTTCATCGAAACATACCGTAAAACTCAGCTGGCTGTTATCTACAAAATAGTCAAAATTACTAGTTTGTTTTTTTTTCCGTCTTTTTTTAAAAAAAAACAAGGGGCTGACAGGTACTAGAGAAACAGTCACCCGACGCTGCGATGCTATTGGTTGATGAGTATAAGTCGGTGTTAATTTAGCGGGCGAGCCCTGCAAGCAGAAATAGTCCTTACGGTGATCAGATATAGCTTTGGACGATTGTACCTTAACTCCTGAGTGAAGCGAGGGGTTCAAGCTGCCCAATGCGAAGACAGGCTTAATCCCGGAGGAGCATAGATACTATACTTTTCACGCCTTCTGCGAGACAATAAAAAGCCAGGGTTCCAAAAATAAGTATTTATTTTGTAATTAATATAAATCAGAAGTTAATATCGATGTTGGACACACTAGTCGTAACATTTTTGTTCGCTACATTTATGGAAGTTTTGGTGGAGGTTATTACAGTACTCAAAGGTGTCACTTGTGTTTGGGTGTCATTTTGGATCTTGAACATTAGTGACAGCACCAAACACCGTCTTTTGTTTCACATTCTATGAAATCGCGCCATTTTTCTTTTTTTTTACCCGATCGCCGAAGGAGGATAATAGTCTATGTATGTATGTTTGTTCCTATGTGGCGTTCTAAAGACCAAACACGTTGGCCGATTTTGATGATTCTTACGTCAGTCGATTCATCTTAACCTTGCGAGTGGCACTGGATTCATTCAAATTAGAAAATAGAAAAATGGCGGATTGTGGGAGCCCAATTTTTTTTTTTACCCATCTTGCGGGGAATCAAAATAAAGAGTTTTAAGGAGTGATTTCAAAAATATATTAAACTTATATGTTTAAATGTACCTAATTCGTAAAAATATATGTTAATTAAAAAGTTATAAATAAAGTTAATTAAAAAAATCAAAAAACCCGACTTCTTAAGAACCAAACTGAAGAAACGTAAATATGAAGAAAATCATGCTGTTCAGTCAGAGAATACATCTGGTTTTGGTCAGCCAGCTCGCGAATATGTATCCTCTGACTGCCCAGCTTGATTTTCTTCTTGTTTACGTCTTTTTAGTTCGCTTCATTCCTGAGCTAATAGTTGTATGTATCCCAAGTACCCAGTTGTATGAGTGTATGTGTCCCAAGTACCTATATAAAAAAGTACTCTGTGCTCCCAGGGGAATAAAGTGATTTGAATTTTGAACATCAAATTCGTGTGGAAATTCGTGGAAAACTCTAAGTAAATACATGGCCCATATGGCATTGTAAAAAGGTTTTCACACCACCTGCTCGACAATAGCGAATTACAGCTATCATGTAATCTCAACTTAAAGTAAAGCATTACCTCTTAAGGGGGGTAAAGTTGTATGAAACTCCCAAGGGAGTAAAGTGATTTAATTTGAATTTGGAACTTCAAATTTATGTGGAAACTCGTGGAAAACTCTAAGTAAAAAAATACTCATTAGGGCATTGTAAAGAGGTTTGTTCGAAAATCGAACTGGCAGCCATAAGAAGTACTCAAAAAAAACCCGCCTGCTTAAGAAGCGAACTAAAAAGACTTAGACAAGAAGAAAATCATGCTGTGCAGTCGGAGGATACATCTGGTTTTGGTCATCCAGCTCGCGAATATGTACCATATACAGGATGGTTTTGTAGATTTGACAGTAAGGGGCAAGGGGTAATACTGTTGTTCTGATTTCCGCTTCATGAAAATGTAGGATGTTACGAGATTATCCTATTTTGAAGCGATTGTCAAAGTAGTTTGAATGCAGAATTATTTAAGTATTTAAAAAAAAACCGGCCAAGTGCGAGTCGGATTCGCGCACGGAGGGTTCCCAGAATTACATAATCTGTTAAAATTTCAACTGTCTAGCTATCACGGTTCATGAGATACAGCCTAATGACAGACAGACAGACGGACCGTGGAGTCTTAGTAATAGTGTCCCGTTTTTACCCTTTGGGTACGGAACCCTAAAAATTGGATTTTTCTTTTGTGTTAAAATTGCTATCTATACCATCTTTACGAGGTAGTAGTAGCAGTAGGCTCCGAAACTACTGGACCGATATAAAAAAAATATTTTATATCACATCTATTCAAAAAGAGCTAGTTTATTCCTCGTAAACAGGGACCAAAATAGCTCTTTAATCCCTTAGGGACCAAAATATATTTGAATTTGGAATGTGGATATTGTTAGTAAATGTTTCAATCAGCAAAGAGGCGAATCACAAACCATACAGGAAAAATGTATTGAATATGTGACTGGCTGAAAAACTGCGAGTGCACCAAATAAAAAAATAAGTTGATGAAAAATAAACAACGCGCGAAATATAAATGCATTCTGCCTTCGTTTGTAGTTGTTTCAAATCCACATTTTAGAATGATAAAACATGAGCGCGTCTTCCTCAAGTGAGAGTATTATAATCAATGATATTCAAATAAACAGATACGTTATACACTCACAAAACAATTGAAAAAAGTGTGCCGCAAATAGCGGCAGCACACATACACACTTTTCATTCATCTAACATTAAAAAATAATTATTATAATCAATAAATAAAAAAATTACAAATACACACGATAGCATTTATTTTATTTTGTTTTTGTTTCAACAAAGCCTATCGCTCTTCGCCATGCGTGACATAAACTAAAGATTAAAGGTCACAATTGTGACGTATTCGAGTCTTCAAAATGCGCGCGCTCATAACATATCTGTTTATTTGGATAGCATTGATTATAATCAAGTTTTTCAAAAACTACATCTTGAGACACGGTTTTCCGAGACTATTTATAATTCCCAAGCTGTAAATAAATCTACAACTGTAACGGATGGTACTAATAAAATTGTTACGATGCACTTCCATAATTGTTCAAATATAAACATTAACGTCAAATTATTTTATGTCTTATGGTTTTAATTTTATGTAAATAAATAAACGTAACGTTCTTGTTCATAAGTTACACTTACTTATTTTCTCATAGAGGGTGATAAAAAGTATAGTGTCCACCTCGGGAGCAACACTATTTTTGCCTCGAGTGACGTACTTTCAATTCCTCGCACTCAGGATTCTACTTTAGAACCCCTCGCTGCCCTCGGGATTCTACTTTAGAATCCTTCGCCCCGTTCTGGATTCAAAAAAACACTCTCGCCTTTAAAATTATTGTTTGCTCCCTAGGTAAACAATCTACAATTATATATGGAAAGCTACATTATTCCCGAGTAACATCTATATATAAAAGAAAAATTATGTATGTATGTTTGTTCCTTTTAGACTCCGAAACGGCTAAACCGATTTTAATGGAATTTTCAGACAATCTTTAGATTGACCCAGCGGATAATCCTTTAAAGGTGGCAATCAGAGTATTTTTTTAAACTTTGAATGCGGGCGAAGCCGCGGGCAGAAGCTAGTAGGTTATAATATATAAAAAAAAGAGATCGTATGTTCTCGCGATTCCCGGCGTAGGTGTGAGATGGAACACCGGGGTGGTTTTTAGTCAGTAGAAGTCTGACAGACCCCTTCGCTCCCCCTGGGCGAAGGACATCCAATGAGAATTTGCCACCCGGGAACAAAAAAAAAAAGCGTCGGTGGGTTGATCGTTAGGTGAGTAGGTTGGTAGGTAGGTAATGTAGGTAAGTGGGTAGGTAGTTGGGTACGTAGGTGGGTAGGTAGGTAGGGTAGATAGGTAAGAAAAGAAAGAAAGAAAAGTGTTTATTTGTCATAAAACGACATACATTATAATAACATGCTTATGCTAAACCCTTAACAATAGTATTAGTAGTACTTAAATTAAGTTAGTAAAGACGAGAAATAAATCAAACAACAATAACATATACTACCTACATTTTATATAACAGAAAATAAATAGGTTGAAAAAGATGCCAGGCAGATGCATGTCGTGATTGTGGCAATAAGGCTGCCACTCAGCATAATGCTGTGCCGTGGAGGAGCGCTGATTTTCAGTGGTCGCCTAGGTAGATAGCCGTTGACGGTAGCGAAGCCGCGGGGGTCAGCTAGTCATCTATATTTTAGGACTACCCATTCAGTGCCCGCTCCAAAAGCCCATCCTATATAAAATAACCATAAAATTTTGTTTTTTGCTGCTTATCTCAAAATCTTAGTGGATATGGTAACATAGTTACCAACATTACTGTCTGCAATTACTCCATCACAGGCAGTTGAGTGCAAATTGCAATGTTTCGCGCAATATTCATTTAGACACTACTGTTTATCATTGTGTGTAGATGTTACGAGATTAAGATGGCATACGATTACCTACGTGATGATAAATCGCAGCATCACGCGGGTGCTAAACGATTAGTAGAGACAAAGAAAATCGTATAAACGCTTTCGAGATGTGGTGTTGGCGAAAGATGCTTTAAATTTCGTAGACTACTTTCTGCACACACGAGTAAATCCTTCGACCACTCAATAACAAAGCCAGACCCTCTACCACCTGCCTGCTAAGAATCATTGCATGATTGGTCGATTGATGGCGGTCAAACCCTTTGTTTTGCCAAATTCACTTGCGCAATTAGGCTGCTGGTCTCACAGCTGGAGATCGTCATAACCTCGTGCAACCTTTAATTACTGGCAAAGTGATTGGAGGAGGGCAGGAGGCCGAGAGATCGCAGCCCGATCAGATAGTCAGAGCAAATCCGTTCTACGCAACACCAAACGACACGATGCACTCCACGGACCACGACACCAAGGATAGACTGATGGAGGAAAATCATACAAGAAAAGTCGACAGCCCGTCGTTCCGTCGGGTTAACCACGATCCTCAGTAACAGATCACGACGCGAGGAGGAGGTGTTTTGTTTTAGTTCCTGTTTCAATGGATTTTCCAATGTGATTGACCTTCCTAGTGTAATTTGAATAATCCTCACTACCTTATGTAGTCAGTATTAGTCCAACGAAGTTCCTATTTTACCCTAGGCTCACTAAAAAGGGAGGTTAAATTGAATTCGCGATCCAAGTCGCGGGCAACATCTAGTTTCCTTTTAATTATATTCAAGAATTAATAATTGTTTACTCACAGTGAAGGCGATATTCAATCATTATTTTAAATATTATTTATGCTCATTTATAATCCAAGCATCTTCGTGCTAGTGCTGACTAATTACTACTATGTATCGAATTATACAAAACGAAGCTAATTCAATACTGAGGTTGCGAAATCAACCTACAAGACATTTAGATTGCCACACATTGTTGAGAACCTTATGTACATAATAAAATTAATGTTTACACGACTCTGCGGCCTTCTCACCGTAATAATCTCATCTAACGCATCTCGATCTCGATGGCTGCTAAAGTTTACTTATATTAGGTGCAATTACGAACCATTTCCGAATCCGTCCTTCCTCAACGTATATTTATGAATAGTAAAGTGTGTTGTTTTTAATTGATGTAGGAAGGTATCTAATTTGATTTATGGTCATTATATCAGTCAAAAAGTTTGCTTCAAACTTAGACGAATGTGAGCTTCGGGGTTCGATGCCCGGGTCAGACATAGTGTTATTGCGTTTGGTGGTCGCAAGCGCTCCTGCTAAATGTGAGGTTCGGGGTTCGATGCCCGGGTCAGATATAGTGTTATTGCGTTTGTTGGTCGCAAGCGCTCCTGCTGAATGTGAGGTTCGGTATTCGATGCCCGGATTAGACATAGTGTTATTGCGTTTGGTGGTCGCAAGCGCTCCTGCTAAATGTGAGGTTCGGGGTTCGATGCCCGGGTCAGACATAGTGTTATTGCGTTTGGTGGTCGCAAGCGCTCCTGCTAAATGTGAGGTTCGGGGTTCGATGCCCGGGTCAGATATAGTGTTATTGCGTTTGTTGGTCGCAAGCGCTCCTGCTGAATGTGAGGTTCGGTATTCGATGCCCGGATTAGACATAGTGTTATTGCGTTTGGTGGTCGCAAGCGCTCCTGCTGAATGTGAGGTTCGGTGTTCGATGTCCGGGTCAGACATAGTGTTATTGCGTTTGGTGGTCGCAAGCGCTCCTGCTGAATGTGAGGTTCGGTGTTCGATGTCCGGGTCAGACATAGTGTTATTGCGTTTGGTGGTCGCAAGCGCTCCTGCTAAATGTGAGGTTCGGGGTTCGATGCCCGGGTCAGATATAGTGTTATTGCGTTTGTTGGTCGCAAGCGCTCCTGCTGAATGTGAGGTTCGGTATTCGATGCCCGGATTAGACATAGTGTTATTGCGTTTGGTGGTCGCAAGCGCTCCTGCTGAATGTGAGGTTCGGTGTTCGATGTCCGGGTCAGACATAGTGTTATTGCGTTTGGTGGTCGCAAGCGCTCCTGCTGAATGTGAGGTTCGGTGTTCGATGTCCGGGTCAGACATAGTGTTATTGCGTTTGGTGGTCGCAAGCGCTCCTGCTGAATGTGAGGTTCGGGGTTCGATGCCCGGGTCAGACATAGTGTTATTGCGTTTGGTGGTCGCAAGCGCTCCTGCTGAATGTGAGGTTCGGTGTTCGATGCCCGGGTCAGACATAGTGTTATTGCGTTTGGTGGTCTCAAGCGCTCCTGTTGCATGTGAGGTTCGGGGTTCGATGCCCGGGTCAGACATAGTGTTATTGCGTTTGGTGGTCTCAAGCGCTCCTGTTGAATGTGAGGTTCGGGGTTCGATGCCCGGCTCAGACAAACAATCCGACCGAATATATATATATTTTATTCTATCTAGAATGGCAGTCGATGTAAGACGCCGCGTGTATGGGAGTCTGGAGTGGCAGTCCGGAGTTTGGATTTGAGCTCAGTAGATGGCAATAGGAATTTCGCCCCAAATAGGAATGTTTCCTGGGTAGAAAAATGATAATTCTATTTAGTCCGTCAGTGAGATTATCGAATAAGTACACGTATTTTTTGCTTTACCAAATCAATAAAAAATTACAAAGTTAAAGAGCATCAAAGTATGACACTTTATGTTTAAGTGTCAAAAAAAAAATACGTGTCCAATTTTTTTAGGGTTCCGTACCCAAAGGATAAAAACGGGACCCTATTACTAAGACTCCGCGGTCCGTCTGTCTGTCTGTCACCAGGCTGTATCTCATGAACCGTGATAGCTAGACAGTTGAAATTTACACAGATGATGTATTTCTATTGCCGCTATAACAACAAATACTAAAAACAGAATAAAATTAATATTTATGTGGGGCTCCAATACAACAAACGTAATTTTTGTGCCGTTTTTTGCGATAATGGTACGGAACCCTTCGTGCGCGAGTCCGACACGTACTTGACCGGTTTTTTTTTTATTAATCTACCTGACGGACAAAAAACAAATTTTCAGTAAACTACCCTATTACTTACATGGGACTTAAAAACATAACTGGTAAAATGTGTACCTTCCTTTCTAGTTCCATCGATAGAGCTTAAGAAGCTCCATTATAATCTCCTAGTAGAACAGCAGCATAGAACCTGTTTATGTGGTGACTCTTGGTGGAGGCCATAGATATAATCCAGTGGACGTCTTACGGGTGAAATGATGATGATTAAAATAGCTGTGTAGCAAACTGCCGGACCAGACGGACAGGTCCATATAAGGGTATTTTCGGTTTTACCGCCCGTTTAGCCTAACAGGGACTGCACATACATATCCTAGGTATATGTAGCTATAGTATAGTTAGGTAGTGTTAGGCAATAAACTGCAGTGAGTTAGTTAGAGGTGGCTAGATGGATGCGGTGTGTGCGGGTATGTTTTAGCATTTGAAATGTCCCTACTTAGGTTATTTATTATTATAATAAACTGCAGTGAGTTAGTTAGAGGTGGCTAGATGGATGCGGTGTGTGCGGGTATGTTTTAGCATTTGAAATGTCCCTACTTAGGTTATTTATTATTATAATAAACTGCAGTGAGTTAGTTAGAGGTGGCTAGATGGATGCGGTGTGTGCAGGTATGTTTTAGCATTTGAAATGTCCCTACTTAGGTTATTTATTATTATAATAAACTGCAGTGAGTTAGTTAGAGGTGGCTAGATGGATGCGGTGTGTGCAGGTATGTTTTAGCATTTGAAATGTCCCTACTTAGGTTATTTATTATTATAATAAACTGCAGTGAGTTAGTTAGAGGTGGCTAGATGGATGCGGTGTGTGCAGGTATGTTTTAGCATTTGAAATGTCCCTACTTAGGTTATTTATTATTATAATAAACTGCAGTGAGTTAGTTAGAGGTGGCTAGATGGATGCGGTGTGTGCAGGTATGTTTTAGCATTTGAAATGTCCCTACTTAGGTTATTTATTATTATAATAAACTGCAGTGAGTTAGTTAGAGGTGGCTAGATGGATGCGGTGTGTGCAGGTATGTTTTAGCATTTGAAATGTCCCTACTTAGGTTATTTATTATTATAATAAACTGCATTGAGTTAGTTAGAGGTGGCTAGATGGATGCGGTGTGTGCAGGTATGTTTTAGCATTTGAAATGTCCCTACTTAGGTTATTTATTATTATAATAAACTGCAGTGAGTTAGTTAGAGGTGGCTAGATGGATGCGGTGTGTGCAGGTATGTTTTAGCATTTGAAATGTCCCTACTTAGGTTATTTATTATTATAATAAACTGTAGTGAGTTAGAGGTGGCTAGATGGATGCGGTGTGTGCAGGTATGTTTTAGCATTTGAAATGTCCCTACTTAGGTTATTTATTATTATAATAAACTGCAGTGAGTTAGTTAGAGGTGGCTAGATGGATGCGGTGTGTGCAGGTATGTTTTAGCATTTGAAATGTCCCTACTTAGGTTATTTATTATTATAATAAACTGCAGTGAGTTAGTTAGAGGTGGCTAGATGGATGCGGTGTGTGCAGGTATGTTTTAGCATTTGAAATGTCCCTACTTAGGTTATTTATTATTATAATAAACTGTAGTGAGTTAGAGGTGGCTAGATGGATGCGGTGTGTGCAGGTATGTTTTAGCATTTGAAATGTCCCTACTTAGGTTATTTATTATTATAATAAACTGCAGTGAGTTAGTTAGAGGTGGCTAGATGGATGCGGTGTGTGCAGGTATGTTTTAGCATTTGAAATGTCCCTACTTAGGTTATTTATTATTATAATAAACTGCAGTGAGTTAGTTAGAGGTGGCTAGATGGATGCGGTGTGTGCAGGTATGTTTTAGCATTTGAAATGTCCCTACTTAGGTTATTTATTATTATAATAAACTGCAGTGAGTTAGTTAGAGATGGCTAGATGGATGCGGTGTGTGCAGGTATGTTTTAGCATTTGAAATGTCCCTACTTAGGTTATTTATTATTATAATAAACTGTAGTGAGTTAGAGGTGGCTAGATGGATGCGGTGTGTGCAGGTATGTTTTAGCATTTGAAATGTCCCTACTTAGGTTATTTATTATTATAATAAACTGCAGTGAGTTAGTTAGAGGTGGCTAGATGGATGCGGTGTGTGCAGGTATGTTTTAGCATTTGAAATGTCTCTACTTAGGTTATTTATTATTATAATAAACTGCATTGAGTTAGTTAGAGGTGGCTAGATGGATGCGGTGTGTGCAGGTATGTTTTAGCATTTGAAATGTCCCTACTTAGGTTATTTATTATTATAATAAACTGCAGTGAGTTAGTTAGAGATGGCTAGATGGATGCGGTGTGTGCAGGTATGTTTTAGCATTTGAAATGTCCCTACTTAGGTTATTTATTATTATAATAAACTGTAGTGAGTTAGAGGTGGCTAGATGGATGCGGTGTGTGCAGGTATGTTTTAGCATTTGAAATGTCCCTACTTAGGTTATTTATTATTATAATAAACTGCAGTGAGTTAGTTAGAGGTGGCTAGATGGATGCGGTGTGTGCAGGTATGTTTTAGCATTTGAAATGTCTCTACTTAGGTTATTTATTATTATAATAAACTGCATTGAGTTAGTTAGAGGTGGCTAGATGGATGCGGTGTGTGCAGGTATGTTTTAGCATTTGAAATGTCCCTACTTAGGTTATTTATTATTATAATAAACTGCAGTGAGTTAGTTAGAGGTGGCTAGATGGATGCGGTGTGTGCAGGTATGTTTTAGCATTTGAAATGTCCCTACTTAGGTTATTTATTATTATAATAAACTGTAGTGAGTTAGAGGTGGCTAGATGGATGCGGTGTGTGCAGGTATGTTTTAGCATTTGAAATGTCCCTACTTAGGTTATTTATTATTATAATAAACTGCAGTGAGTTAGTTAGAGGTGGCTAGATGGATGCGGTGTGTGCAGGTATGTTTTAGCATTTGAAATGTCCCTACTTAGGTTATTTATTATTATAATAAACTGCATTGAGTTAGTTAGAGGTGGCTAGATGGATGCGGTGTGTGCAGGTATGTTTTAGCATTTGAAATGTCCCTACTTAGGTTATTTATTATTATAATAAACTGCAGTGAGTTAGTTAGAGGTGGCTAGATGGATGCGGTGTGTGCAGGTATGTTTTAGCATTTGAAATGTCCCTACTTAGGTTATTTATTATTATAATAAACTGCAGTGAGTTAGTTAGAGGTGGCTAGATGGATGCGGTGTGTGCAGGTATGTTTTAGCATTTGAAATGTCCCTACTTAGGTTATTTATTATTATAATAAACTGCAGTGAGTTAGTTAGAGGTGGCTAGATGGATGCGGTGTGTGCAGGTATGTTTTAGCATTTGAAATGTCCCTACTTAGGTTATTTATTATTATAATAAACTGTAGTGAGTTAGAGGTGGCTAGATGGATGCGGTGTGTGCAGGTATGTTTTAGCATTTGAAATGTCCCTACTTAGGTTATTTATTATTATAATAAACTGCAGTGAGTTAGTTAGAGGTGGCTAGATGGATGCGGTGTGTGCAGGTATGTTTTAGCATTTGAAATGTCCCTACTTAGGTTATTTATTATTATAATAAACTGCATTGAGTTAGTTAGAGGTGGCTAGATGGATGCGGTGTGTGCAGGTATGTTTTAGCATTTGAAATGTCCCTACTTAGGTTATTTATTATTATAATAAACTGTAGTGAGTTAGAGGTGGCTAGATGGATGCGGTGTGTGCAGGTATGTTTTAGCATTTGAAATGTCCCTACTTAGGTAATTTATTATTATAATAAACTGCAGTGAGTTAGTTAGAGGTGGCTAGATGGATGCGGTGTGTGCAGGTATGTTTTAGCATTTGAAATGTCCCTACTTAGGTTATTTATTATTATAATAAACTGCAGTGAGTTAGTTAGAGGTGGCTAGATGGATGCGGTGTGTGCAGGTATGTTTTAGCATTTGAAATGTCCCTACTTAGGTTATTTATTATTATAATAAACTGCAGTGAGTTAGTTAGAGGTGGCTAGATGGATGCGGTCTGTGCAGGTATGTTTTAGCATTTGAAATGTCCCTACTTAGGTTATTTATTATTATAATAAACTGCAGTGAGTTAGTTAGAGGTGGCTAGATGGATGCGGTGTGTGCAGGTATGTTTTAGCATTTGAAATGTCCCTACTTAGGTTATTTATTATTATAATAAACTGCAGTGAGTTAGTTAGAGGTGGCTAGATGGATGCGGTGTGTGCAGGTATGTTTTAGCATTTGAAATGTCCCTACTTAGGTTATTTATTATTATAATAAACTGCAGTGAGTTAGTTAGAGGTGGCTAGATGGATGCGGTGTGTGCAGGTATGTTTTAGCATTTGAAATGTCCCTACTTAGGTTATTTATTATTATAATAAACTGTAGTGAGTTAGAGGTGGCTAGATGGATGCGGTGTGTGCGGGTATGTTTTAGCATTTGAAATGTCCCTACTTAGGTTATTTATTATTATAATAAACTGTAGTGAGTTAGAGGTGGCTAGATGGATGCGGTGTGTGCAGGTATGTTTTAGCATTTGAAATGTCCCTACTTAGGTTATTTATTATTATAATAAACTGCAGTGAGTTAGTTAGAGGTGGCTAGATGGATGCGGTGTGTGCGGGTATGTTTTAGCATTTGAAATGTCCCTACTTAGGTTATTTATTATTATAATAAACTGCAGTGAGTTAGTTAGAGGTGGCTAGATGGATGCGGTGTGTGCAGGTATGTTTTAGCATTTGAAATGTCCCTACTTAGGTTATTTATTATTATAATAAACTGCAGTGAGTTAGAGGTGGCTAGATGGATGCGGTGTGTGCAGGTATGTTTTAGCATTTGAAATGTCCCTACTTAGGTTATTTATTATTATAATAAACTGTAGTGAGTGTTAGAGGTGGCTAGATGGATGCGGTGTGTGCAGGTATGTTTTAGCATTTGAAATGTCCCTACTTAGGTTATTTATTATTATAATAAACTGCAGTGAGTTAGTTAGAGGTGGCTAGATGGATGCGGTGTGTGCAGGTATGTTTTAGCATTTGAAATGTCCCTACTTAGGTTATTTATTATTATAATAAACTGCAGTGAGTTAGTTAGAGGTGGCTAGATGGATCCGGTGTGTGCAGGTATGTTTTAGCATTTGAAATGTCCCTACTTAGGTTATTTATTATTATAATAAACTGCAGTGAGTTAGTTAGAGGTGGCTAGATGGATGCGGTGTGTGCAGGTATGTTTTAGCATTTGAAATGTCCCTACTTAGGTTATTTATTATTATAATAAACTGCAGTGAGTTAGTTAGAGGTGGCTAGATGGATGCGGTGTGTGCAGGTATGTTTTAGCATTTGAAATGTCCCTACTTAGGTTATTTATTATTATAATAAACTGCAGTGAGTTAGTTAGAGGTGGCTAGATGGATGCGGTGTGTGCAGGTATGTTTTAGCATTTGAAATGTCCCTACTTAGGTTATTTATTATTATAATAAACTGCAGTGAGTTAGTTAGAGGTGGCTAGATGGATGCGGTGTGTGCAGGTATGTTTTAGCATTTGAAATGTCCCTACTTAGGTTATTTATTATTATAACCTACTGAGGATTTCTACTCAGCAGTTGTAAGGCATCTATAAACCATGGGATATTAGAATTAAAGCCCAACAACACACGACAATAACTCTTACGTATCTTTATTTCCAAAAAGGTCTACTAGGATTAAATAGGAAGGTCTCCAGGTTACTGGTAGATTAATGGGGTCAGAGGTGGCGGCCCGCATCGCGACCTGATCCTGACTCCGGAGGGTCACCGAATTTTGAGAAACCTATTTTAAACAAATACCAAACAGGACCAAAATATGTTTAGTAAGAAAGACGTTGACCCACGTGAAGGTTGCGGGAATCCGCTGGATGCGGGTTGCACGGGACCAGTCAATGTGGCGACGCTTGGGGGAGGCCTATGTCCAGCAGTGGACGTCTTTCGGCTGATATGATGATGATGATGAAGAAAGACGTAGTTTGACATTGGGAACGTAAGAAAAATATAAAAAACGTAGTGCCTAAAATTGTGAAGCACGCTTTGCTTGCTTTTTTGATCCAGCTTCCTACAGTCTCTTAGTTTCTCAATCATTTCTGCATACGTCAACAAAGTAAATATCCTCTATTTTTGTATGAAAGAATACAAAAATCCTAACTTCTCCGATGCAAGGAACTGAAATTTTTGATCTTGCTTCGCTCGCTCTTGCATCTTTAATTCTCCTGTCTCTCATTCTTTCTGCGTATCGGGGCTGGGCCCTGTGCCCTCTTTTTTGGCGCTGGTAATAATTTATTTTTAATACCCAACACCCAAAGAATTAATTATTCACCGACATACAAAATACAAATTAAAAAAGTTCAAATATCATCAATTTATCAAAAAATCAAGGTCACTATACCTGCCTGCACTCCTGCAGCTGCAAATATAGTTTCAAGAACTTTCGGTTTTAAATATCGAGTTGAAATGCATCATCACAAACCAAACTATTATTATCTAAGGTTGCAGACGTTGTTGAGATTTTTAACCTTGCGTTCAAAAGCAGAAGACGTAGATTACCTTCTAAATTAATTTACTCATCAAAGATAAGTGGTTATGTAGTAAGGTGACTAGGTGGATACCAACCTAAGTACCTACCTAGGTACCTAGTTCTATCCTAGTTCAGCCAGCTAGATGTAAGTAGGTACAATAAACCAGGGACTGAAAGCGGTTACGGTTAAAGGTTAAGATACCTCAAAAAATATCGGTACCGCTTTAAAATAAAGGTAGAGCTATACCGATACCTTTATAAATAAAGGTTGGGCTAAATAACGGTTTAACCTTAAAACGATTTCGGTACCGAAAAATAAGCGAGGGGCGCGGCGTAGGTGCGCGGGGATGTCGAACACGTTAGAACTGTGTACAATTTGTTTGCTGAACCTACTCTTTTACTCAACTCTATGTTCGTTGCCGACTGTGTGCCGCGCAATACGTTTTTATTTTGTCGATCTGCTACAACCCTTATTACAAGGCAATAAAGCCGACTTTTGCATTCTCTAGTTAAAGTCTCAGTTTTCATTGTAAAGCCAATGCTGAATTGCAGTTATCGCACATTAGCGGAATTTTAATATTAATTTAGTTAGATTCTGGAAGCCGTCGCGTAAACCCAAATTCGTTAGACTTATCTCGAGAGATACAAGAGATGATAGAAAGTCGTTATTTCGGTTGGTGTATTTTCGTGTACTATTAAATAGAACTTTAATCAAAAGTGTAATTGTGGGTTTTTGTGAATAAATAAGTGGTTTGGTAGAAAATAGTTTTTTTCTAATCTACGGGGTCGGCCGTGTAACAGATCGCTGATACTCTGATAGTTCATCAACTTAAATCAGCGTTGGACTGGGACCCAAAAAACTACCGGGACTTTTTTTAAACTGCGCTCTCTGCGAGTGTGGGCCGCCACAATAGGCTAAGGCAGAAAATAGGATTAATAATTAGCGAAGGCTATGTTTGGGTTAAATTAAATTATTATTTAATTATGTTTACTGACATGAAATCAATCAATCTGTCTAGCCTAGAGTATGAAACATGTGCTGAACAATAAGCTCCTGGCATACCTAGAAGACAACGACATCCTCAGTGACAACCAATACGGCTTCCGCCGAAATCGGTCAACTGGGGATCTTCTAGCGTATGCCATTCACGGCTGGAGTGAGGCCATCGAGAGGCACGGGGATGCGCTTGCTGTCTTCCTTGACATCTCGAAGGCTTTCGACAGGGTCTGAAATGAGAGCCTTATTGGCAAACTTCCTTCCTTCGGTCTGCCTAGTGGTCTGTGTGACTGGATTGCTGACTTCCTGAGGAATCGGTCCATCCGAGTGGTTATCGATGGCTGCTCGTCCGGTCAGTTAGGTATTAACGCAGGAGTCCCTCAGGAGTTGCTGAGAGATACGTGTCCGTCGCACGGGCTACTGGGGAGGCCATGGTTGAGCGCTTGAACCTGTCTTTGGAGGCAGTCTCCGAATGGGGCGATGCCAATCCAGACAGTTTCAATGCTGATTGGACTCAGGCGTGTCTTTTTGCCGCAAAAAAGAGCCTATTCCACCCGAATCCATCTTTCCGTGGTGTAACCATGTCGATAACGGACCATCTCGACTTTCTTGGTGTTATGTTAACATCAACCCTCAATGTTGGTCCATTCATTGAGGCAAAAGCTCAGTTGGCTCCAAAAAAGTTGGGGATCCTTGTATAGGTGAGACGGTACTTCAAGCCTGAACAGCTGCTCAACTTTTATAAAGCGCAAGTTCGGTCATGCATGGAGTACTGCTCTCATCTCTGGGACGGATCTGCCAAATATCAACTTGATGCACTTGAGTCGATTGACAAACGGGCCAAGAGGCTTATCGGCAACGATGCACTGGTCGCCTCAAAGCTCCAGAGGATTGATCATCGACGCCGAGTGGCCAGTCTGTCAATTTTATAGCGGTTACATTTCGGGGAGTGTGCGATGGAACTGTACAATTTGATTCCGCCTGGCCCTTTAGATCATCGGACAACAAGACGTACGGCAATGCGCCACCGGTACATGGTGAACATCCCACCATTCCCACCCATACGTACAAAGCGTTTTGCGAATACTTTCATTATGCGCATAGCTAAGAAGTGGAATTCCCTGCCGGAGTCTTGGTTTCCTGACAGCTGCAATCTTGGGGTCTTCAAGTTAATTTTAGGCAAGAGTTTTTCACCGTCGACCACATCATAGCTTGCCATCAGGCGAGATGAGAAAAGCCTTGTTCCCAACTAAATAGAAAGAAAGAAGAGGTTGGGCTCTTCTTTCAGTGTAACTTGATACAGTTTATGAAGGACTGCCTGTCTGACATCCATAACTCAGTAACTGGGTAATACGATACCACTATATCAAGACTGGTCACCATCTAACCACCGATCTGATCTGTCCGCTGAATGCGAGACGCACGGAACCGGTCAATGTGGCTGAAACGCTTGGGGGAAGCCTATGTCCGGCAGTGGACGTCTTGCGGCTGAAATGACGATGATGACGATGACTATCTTGCATACGATTTTATCCTTAGTGTGGAGCCACCCGGCCGGCGCAGACAACACCCTGGTGTTAGCCGGCGGGGACACCTTCGACTAGAACATCCAGTTTGCCGAGCTCGGGGTGGCAACAGTCATGGCGTCGATCTGCGAGCTGGGTTTGTGGATAGCGCCTCATAAAACTGAGGCTATGTTTCCATAAACTGGAGAGGGACAGATAGCCGCCTAGCTTGTCAGTGACAGTTGGAGATGCGCAAGCCTAGGTTAGTTGATACATTAACTGTCTTGGCCTAACCCTGGATGGTTGGTGGGGCTTCGAAGAGCATTTCGAGCGCCTGCAAGTCCCTCGCGTTGAAAAGGTAGTGGGTGCTTTGCATACGCGACACTACTACTCAACTTCGCGGGACCATGAGAAGAAGTTCGCCGCCTCTACGCAGTGTCATGCGATCGATGGCCCTTAATGGGACGCCTGTTTGGTCAAGCAGACTATCAGGTGTCCGACGCTGCAGGACTAAATAGTCTACAGCGGAAAATGGTCATTCGTATCGCATGAGGTTACGGAACGATATCCTTTGAGGCGGCAACACTCCTGGCACGCTTTCCTCTGCTAGATATTCTGACGGATATGGAAGCGAGGGTTTACAACCGAATTTGCGGCATCCGCCAGAAAGGTGATAGCGCGCCAGAAATCGCTGTATTTAGGCAGAGACGGCAGGAACGGTGACACGCGCTGCTCGAGCGGTGGTGCGAGCGGCTACAGCAGCCGCAATTTTTACACAAGCACTTTGTCGAAGCCGTCCTGCCGCACTTTGAAGCATGGCTGAAAAGAGAGGGACGCATCTCCGACAGGCTTAACCAGGTACTGCCCGGGCACGGCTGCTTCGGTGAGTATCTGAATAGGATTGGGCGAGACACCACGGCTAATTGACACCACTGTGGAGGCGACCTTGACTCTGCACAGCACATGCTCGAGGAGTGCCCAGTGGGCCTCTGAGCGGCAGTTCTTAGTCGCCAGGATCGACGAGACCTGTCTTTTCTAGCAGTGGTGTGGGTTCATGCTGGCAGAGATAGAAAACTGAAGGAAAATGGCCTCTTTCGATGAGACCGTGATGGTCCAGAAGAAGGCCGCCGAGCGGGGTCGTGATAGGGCCGATCCCACTCGGAAAAGAAGGAGCCGGAAAGCCAATCGCCCCGATGCCTAAAATGTCGAAACCCTCCCTGCATTATAAGCAGGCGGGATTCCGGGGTCATGAGTGCTCAGACTGGAGACTCTGTCCACCCACCAAGTGAATCCAGGAAAGACGGTGGCACAGTGATCACGTGCTGCCGTGCACAGCGAGGCTCAGGAGAGACGCTCTTTTAGTCTCCCCACGGATGTGTGCCGGGGTGGTTTATTGAGTAAAAAGACCACATTCCCTAGTCTTTTCCTCAAAAGTCCTGGCGCCTTCTTTTCCTCAAAAGTCCTGGCGCCTTTTGAAGGTTAACAAAAAAGGGCAGAGGGCGCCCACAAATATTCACCATCGCGATTGGTCTTGAGCTTCACGCTTCTTTATTATTTATTGTATACTAAAAACAACATTACATACATGTGATAACAAAGTACATGTACAAAGGCTACCTCCCCGCGCTTCACCTCGATCCACGTCATTCCGATGCTCGTTCCTTCTGCCAACATGGTGTGACGCCAGGTTTGATGGAGACGGCCAAGCTTTCTTTTCCCTTGGGGATTCCAGTCCAAAGTTTGTTTGGGATGTGATCGAGACCCCTTTGGAGCTTGTGGCCAATCTATCTCCACTTGCGATGCTTGATCTAGTGGTCGATCGGGCTCTCGTGGCATTTCTCCAAAATCTCTATATTTCGCACCCATAGAGCAGCACTCAACCGGTTTCGCACCTAGCTAGGCTTAGCTTGGCGTGTCCACCTACTGGGCCCAAAATATTTAAAGATGTAAAAATTAAGGGATATGAAGCTGGCGTCCGGCTCCGGGGCGCTCCGCGGGCCTGTCATGCATGTTGTGACCTTCGTAAGATAAATGTACCTACCTACATTATATACCTACCTACTAAACCACATGCCACGCCAACGTTCGCAAATTGCCAGTAGGTAAGCTTGCTTATAGGTCCTCTTAGTTAGGTACCTAGTCGAAATCAACTACCTACCGACGTGGTTACTAGAGTATGGATAAAAATACACATGCCTGTATCTGGCATAAATATGTGCAAGTAGCTTGCATATATGCCAATATGACATTAACCAATCAGAAGTTATTATGGCATATTGGCATGCAAGCTACTAGCACACTTTTATACAAGTTACAGGCATGTAACTGTCAGGTATGCCAATATTGTAATGTTGCTAAATTAACCTATTAGAGGGACGTAGGTAGTGTAGGTACCTAATTAATATGCATTTTAGAAAATAGCATAGAAACAAATCGAAAGAAAGCAGAGGAACGTAAGAAAACCTTGGGTAGGCACTCGGCTTAGTCCGGCCACAGTCGTGTGCTTCCGATCGGAAATAAAACCAATACCGACTGAGTTATAATAACACGACAGGTCGACAGACAGAGTGGCGAGGCGGTGCGTCAAAGAAAACCCCTATTTATTAAGGTAAGGTACCGCTACCAAAATATTTATAAAAGGTTATAGTACTTCTACCGAAATATACCGGTATGCATTTCAAACCTCAAAATTCAGCTACTGAAAAAAATAACGATATCAAAATATTTCGGTAACCCTTATTTAACGGTATGACGTCATACCGAAATTTTAATGTACCTTAATTTTTGGGTAATTCAGTCCCTGCAATAAACCACAAACCACGCATCAGTGGTTACTGGTAAATTCAAAATGACTGCGCCTATGTCGTAACAATAGGCAAATGTAAGACTGAATGCTACCACTGATGTGTGGTTGACTGTACCAAGTCTATAATAAATATATATTAAAGTTTTATTGATTTAATAATGGCAGGCCCGTCTGGGTAGACAGGTAATACTAATAGACGTAATTACTTCTCGTTTATGTTAAATATTAGGAGTCAAGGTAGGTAATCAATACCTTCGCAACTGATTTTATAAATGGTTAAAGTAATTTAAAAAAAAAGAACCGGTCAAGTGCGAGTCGGACTCGCGCACCGAGGGTTTCGTTGGGTTTCATTCACCAACATTGGTAACTAGGTCAACGGGAACTACCATATAGGTTTTCGACCCAAAACCTATAGAGTACTTCCGGTTGACCTAGAATTGTTAATTTTCGAAGCAAGGTCTTACAAAAAATAAAAAAAGTTAAGGTAAACTTAGGTACTTACAAGTTTTCGCGAAATTCTAATTTTGCCATATCTTTTTATGATTTTTATACACCTAATAGGGACTATAGACCTCAGTATCTGGTATAAATTTCAACTTACTAGGTCCACCCGTTCCTTAGAAAATCGGTATTGACACACGGACAGACGGACAAGTGAGTGTGATCTTATATGGGTTCCTTTTTTTACCTTTTTGAGGTACGGAATCCTAAAAACAGCAGTTTTATTAGCAATAGCTGTCCCACGCGGCTTCGCTCCCGTCAACTGGCTACCTACCAAGCTAGCCCACCTACTCTAAATACGTTGCATCTCAAAAAGATTAAATTTTCCCCGTTTTTGGAACATTTTTCATTGATGCTCCGCTCCTATTGGTCGTAGCGTGATGTTATATAGCCTATAACCTTCCTCGATAAATGGACTACCCAACACAAAAATAATTTTTCAATTCCAACCAGTAGTTCCTGAGATTAGCGCGTTCAAACAAACAAACAAACAAACAAACAAACAAACTCTTCAGCTTTATAATATTAGTATAGATTAGAATATTTATGGATAAAATTAGCACAGACTGTAAAACTGGTGAAATGTAGATAGCTAATATTTAACTACTGGTACTTACATATCCTTTGGGCGATACATGTGTGATGTTATATTTTCATAGGTAGAAATACCACCTAAATAGTAGGTACCTATGTAAACAAAGTCGCGGGCAAGAGGTAGTTTTAGAATAAAATATAGGCCAAACTTCTTGCCCGCGACTTCGTTTCGTGGGTTAATTTTTTTTTACGCGGAACCCAATTTTTTTTTCTAAAATAAAGTAAGCCTAAGTTACTTCTTATTCATCAGCTATCTGGCTTTAAAAATTTGGAAGATTAGCCGGAACAAACAGACAAAAATGCAAATATTTGACTTTTTGCCACAAGTACCGTGTAAACATGCAGTTAGTAAAAAGCTGTTATTTTGACATTACAAACAAACACTTCAATTTTATTTATTTGATGATGATGTATGCTTGTATTGTAACTATGATTACATATTAGGGAAGTTATCGTACTGCCTGCCTGCCTGGTAGAAGGTGTTCCAATAATGTAGGAAGTAACATTTTGACTATTACGACAACATTTCATTCGGTTTACTTTCAAATTAGTCGGTGTCCATATAACGCAATAAATTGGTACGTACCAAAGACACCGACTTCCAAAAAGAAAGTTATTTTTCAATTTGTATTTTCTTTTATTACAAAGTCGATTGTTTTTTAGGTTTCCGTACCCAAAGGGTAAAAACGGGACCCTATTACTAAGACTCCACGGTCCGTCTGTCTATCTGTCCGTCTGTCTGTATGTCTGTCACCAGGCTGTATCTCACGAACCGTGATAGCTAGACAGTTGAAATTTTCACAGATGATGTATTTCTGTTGCCGCTATAACAGCAAATACTAAAAACAGCATAAAATTAATATTTATGTTGGGCTCCCATACAACGAACGTGATTTTTGTGCCGTTTTTGCGATAATGGTACGGAACCCGACGTGCGCGAGTTCGACTCGCACTTGGTCGGTTTTTTATTATATTTTTAATTATCCAAGCTGGTCACATCAGATTCGTTTTTTTTACGGTTTTCGTAAAATACCTGTCATGGCTTCGGGAAATGAGAATAATTTCGTTGCTTGCTTTTTAAACAAATTTTCCGTAAGTGTAGAAAATCTCTATACAGTACATAGCTACTCGTAGCCAGCGCCGGTCACGTAGGTGGGTTCGAACCCAAGCAGGCTACTTTGTGTTATACATTTCATTACCACTGCACTCAAAACGGTGAAAGAAAACTTCGCGAGAAATCTGTGTGTCCTAAAACTAAAAATTTGGAAGACTTGCACCAACCTGCACCGGGCTTGCGTGGTTAGTGGCCCTCCCATCTCCCTTAGAGGAGAGTGTGTCTCAGCAGGGAGCTCTGGGAACATTATAGGCGTTAGCTGATTATCCTTATGATATGTTATCATCCAAGATAAGTACTAAGAAGATGTTTATCAGAAATCTAACGAAAGCACAGTGTTGGCTTCATTGTATATAGCCCGTCTCAAAAACTATGAAAGAGACACCTGCAGCCTAATTGCGTTAGTGAATTCGGCAAAGCGAAGGATTTGATCCCATCAATCGACTAATCGCGTGCGGGATGAAAGACGCGTTGTGGATTTCCGTCTATTTGATTGGTCAATTGATGGGGACAAATCCTTCGCCTTGTCGAATTCACTTACACAATTTGCTGCTGATTGTTTGGTTATTTTTTTTCAAAACCGTTGCCCACACTAGGAATTTCTCTTGTATCGTGGCCTCGTGGGTGCGTTTACAAACATATAAACTCACGTACACAAACACCCAGAGCCAGAACAAATATATGTAGGTCATACAAATATTTGTTCCGTGCGGGAATCGAACCCGCGATAAGCAGCGCAGCAGTCAATCGCTCCACCATTGCGTCAACCGTGACAAAAATATGTGCTCTTTTTGTTGGCGCCATTTTGAATTTCGAAGGCATTTTCAGTCTCTTGGCGATCGATCCTCTGTCTACCTCGCGAAGGAAAATGAAGGAAGTCTTCGTCAATTATTAACAATAGTCATCTCTCTATCTACCACTAACTCTCTAATATTTTAAACTCACAATAAAACTGTTGGATTGTACCTTTGATAAGTATTTTATGTCTGGTACCCACTTAAGTCAAGGGCATTCTGCCAAGGTGCAGCTGTAACTGCATACCCAGGAAACCAAGTTCTACGACGGACACGCAACGTTATTAATGCGTCCTTTCAAAAATAACTTAATCACAAAAACCGCCTATGTCAGTAAAGCTCGAGGGGATATGGACTAATGTGAATAATGGCAAGTCCGGCCAATCGACGTCGACGCAGGGACAATGGGTTGCGCTTGCGTCACTGACGGCCGCAGAGCAGCTTCCGTTCGCCTTCTTCAAGACGCGCGGCGGCCGCGAGCGGAGCCGGGTGGGAGATGCTACATCACATATATAATGCGATAACAACGACCCCTCAGCAAGCAGTTTGCTCTCAGCTTCGCCATGAAGGTAATTTAATATTTCATTTAACAACTTCGGCATTTAGGAGCTGTGACTTGAATTATAACAGTGTTCTATTTTGTAAATTATTTGTGTACTTAAATTAAAGGACCTTAAGTAGGCCTTGCCTACTTCCTATAGGTACCTTAACAAGCCATTTAAAAAAAAAATGACAAAATATCAATTATTTAAATCTGGCGAAAATCAAACTATCTACCTACTATTCTAGTCTAGGTGTGGTCCCCAGCGAAGCTTACCAAAAAAAAGTTATACCTTCGCATATTTTAAGTTTATATAATATATTATTAGCTTTTTATTATTAGTTACCCATATGTGTATTTTAATACTTAACTAAAACAGCGTGTTAAAAAACAATCAAGATTTTACGCAATTTCAATACTTGTCTAATCACAGTGCAGTGCCTAAAAATTAAAACCCGCTCAAAGCTTGTTGATAGGATTAATCTACAAATAATTCAATATTAAATTTCAATCACAAAAGAAGTGCAGAAATACCGACTATAACACATTAGTAAATAAAGATGACCGACTTTATTATGCTATAATACATAAAACGTAATCTTTCCTCCTTTCATTCCACTGTGACCTCTTATAGCACTTTCAATATCTTCTCATCATTATTTGAGAGCAGCCTTTGTGTTATGTGCTAATATATCCGTGTTTAGTTAGAACAATATCATAGGTTACATACATACAAACTTACTCCGTAGGTTACCTATCTGTGCAAGCCGCCTAGTTCCTAATTTAGGGGAATATTTCCAAATATCCTTCCATTGAAATATTCCACAGTTTCGTGACTGCAGAATCCACGGACTCAAACCGTTGACTATGAATGTAATATTACTTTACTTTTCCAGGTGTTCGTCTGTCTATTAGCGTTAGCCGTGGTCGCGGCCAAGGCCGGCTACATCAGTAGCGGTGGTTGGTCAGGAGGCGGTGGCGGCGGCGGCGGTGGTAGCGGTTGGTCCAGCGGCGGCGGTGGTAGCGGCTGGTCCAGCGGTGGCGGTGGCGGCTACGGCGGCGGCGGCGGCGGTGGTGGCTGGAAGCTCGGCGGAGGCGGCGGCGGTGGTGGCTGGTCCGGCGGCGGCGGCGGTAGCGGTGGACGTGAGTCGCTCTTCTCTCTAGCCCTATGCCCTCCCCTATGGCCTCTTACCGCCTAGCTAGTGCCAAATAGTTATGTGATCGGGTATGTCTTTGTGAGTAACCTAACTCACTACTTACATGAATTTCCGCATCAAGTAAGTTCATTGCTGCAACTTGGCTATAATACAACCTATTTTATTACCAAGTTTATAGGGTAGCAACGGAAGATGACTGGTGACCACCAGATATTGGTAGGTGGAACCCACCCAATATTGTAAGTTGACTAGCAGACAACCTAACTTTTTGTCTCATTATTGGACTGGGGGACTCGTTTTCTAATGGCCATAATATGCTCGACAGTTGTTTTGTAGTTTGGAATACTTCATTCTTGTAATAAGTTTTGTAATAATATTTCTTTTTTTTTACGCAGAGGTGAAAATTATCAAGATCATCACTACCGGAGGAGGTGGTGGTGGAGGCTACGGTAAGCCAACTTTTTTTATTTCAATACTTTGAACAATTCACTATTTTGTAAAGTTATCGAAAAGTTATTTTGAATCTAGCTAATATTACTTAAATCTAAAATTAGATTGCTCCACGCTACCAGTCTAATACGAGTGTTAGACTAGTCTACGACACAGATATTTATGCATGCAGTGCAGTACTTCGCGAATAAACCCTCGTTTTACTGACCTCGTAACAAAGAACTCACGACATGTCAATGAACCTAACACAATACGTACCAGCACAGTGAACCTCCTAACTACCTACCTACTCGTACTTTTACTATTTGGTGTAAGTAGTGTAGATGCCTTAGTAGTTTTACTGATTCCTTGTCATAATCTAAATCTACAAATAGGTGTAGGCTAAGTGCGCTAAACTATAAAAGTAGTTACCTACATACAAAATCTAACGCTTAGAGGTCGAGCAAGACATCAACAAGTTAGGGTCATCCATTCGCTCAGCGGCAACCATTACCTACGAATTTCGCAATGCCTGCATTCAGCGGCAGCCCGGCTGGACATAGTCTATGTAAAACATGACTCTTGAGAATACAATAATAATACCAACTCATTTTGCGCAATCTTTAAATTATTTTAATATAAAGTTACAGAGTATTTGACCGCATGTCAAGGTTTTTGACTTATTTGTAGAAGGCATTATGGCTTAACGATATTGCAACACCTATAATTTACAAACTCTAAATTGTCTTGTGGAGCACCTGCGTCGAAGAACTTACTTTTGTATGAACATTCAACAACTCAACTTTTTGTATTCGTTTTTTTCTTTTAAATGATAGAATGCCATCGATAGACTTAGGCATATAGTTACCGACCTACTGACTGAGAATTATTCTGGTCTTGGCAGGCGGCGGCAGCAGCGGCTGGTCTAGCGGCGGCGGCGGCGGCGGAGGCGGCTGGAAGTCTGGCGGCGGCGGTGGTGGTTGGTCTAGCGGCGGCGGCAGCGGTGGCGGCTGGAAACTCGGCGGCGGCGGCGGCAGCAGTGGCTGGTCTAGCGGCGGCAGCGGCGGTGGCTGGAAGCTCGGCGGCGGAGGCGGCAGCAGTGGCTGGTCCAGCGGCGGAGGTGGCGGCGGTAGCGGCTGGAAGTCCGGCGGCGGCGGCGGCGGTGGCTGGTCCAGCGGTGGTGGCGGCGGCGGCTGGTGGTGATCCCGTCCCTACTAAACCTATAGCGAAATTTCCGACAGTACAGTGATACCTCCGATCTTGTTGTTTTAATTATTTCGAAACGTTTTTACCTAGCTACTATAAATTGAACACACACCTTCAGAGTTTACAATACTTCACATTCAGTCAGGTCATAAAGCACAAGTTCAATTCATCAAATATTCTAATTTGTTAAGAAAACCGGCCAATTTATCATAATTCATAATTCATAATTCATAATTCATTTATTCACATATAAATAGAGTAATTACATACGTTGGTTTGTTATGTTACATCATTGAATCTTATATTCTATTTAGCCTATGTATGGCATGTGAAATTATTTATTCATGCAAAGATATATAAAAATCGTGGGTAATTAACAATAATAATTCAGTCCTATTGTCTCTGAAATTCGGCGTGCATAATGTATAGATATAGATTATTAGTCAGTTATATTATAACGTTAAATAGTGTCATTTATATAATATATTATTTAACAGTCAAATAAAAATATTAGGTTCGATGACACACTTTTACACACAAACTCATCATTGCATGTGCATATATTATTCTTGAAACCATTCATTTATAGAGTAAATCATTTTTTTTAGGAGTATCTCTTTAAGCACTTTTTTAAACTTTGGTAGAGGAAGATCTTGTATGATTGTTTGTAACCTATTATAAATTTTAACACACATAGCTGAACAATTTTTATTAAACACAGCAGTCTTTGGTACAAATTCTAACACCAGTCGCTGACCATGTCTTGAACTACGTGGGTATTTATTATCACGTGCATAAATGTCACAAGCTTTCACAAATAGGTTAGGATTAGATTTTACAAATACACAAATTTCAAAAATATACATGCTTGGTAAGGGTAATATTTTGAGTTTTTTAAAGTACGGTTTACAGGACTCATATGGAGGAATGCCAACAATGGCTCTTATGCAGCGTTTTTGAGATAAAAATGCCCGCTGGGAGTCTGTTGAGTTTCCCCATAATATCAACCCATATCGTAACACGGAAGCTACATAACCATGATATGCTAACAATACCGTATGTTGAGCTGACGTAGTTCTAAGTTTATTTAAAACATATACAAAAGAGTTAACTTTCTTGCAGACTTCATCAACATGTGCTTTCCAATCTAGGTACTTGTCCATGGTGAATCCTAGAAATCTTACATTGGTAGTTTCATTGATTTGTGTACCGTCATATGAGACATGCCTAGGAATGATCTTAGATCCACGGGTTTGAAATTGCATAAAAGTCGTCTTACTAATATTTACGTGTAAATTGTTCCTTACCAACCACCCTATAACCAAGTCTATAGTGTTATTAATTTCAATGTCAAAATCATTATTAATTAAATTGTCATTTGTCAATATGATAGATATGTCATCTGCGAATAATATACATTTATTGGTAATAATGTCAGGTAGGTCATTAATATAGATATATATCTGCTCAACGAGCTCTAAACAACGATACCTCACTCAATGAATATTGTCAAAAAAAAAACCGGTCCCTCCTTTCCTTTATTCGCATAATATCAGATTCTCAAAATATTAGATTCGCTAAATATTAAATTCTCAAAAAAAACTTTTTTGCAAAGAAGTACAACCGACTTCAAAAAATAAAGTTATTTTACTCTTTGTAGTTTTGTATTTGGAAGTCGGTAGTATTTTTTTGCAAAAAAAGTTTTTTTGTTTTTCACTTTTTAGTTGTACCTACCTAATAGGCAATTTAGTAAGGTAACTTTAACGCCAAGATAGATTTCTTGAAACTTGAACATAACCGGTGAAATGAGAGATCTGCGTACCCCTTAAGAGCGTACTGGCGTGATGTTATGTTATGAAATGGTATAAACAATAAACAGACATGCGATTGCAGCAAACCTGAGAGATTTACCATTATTTATTGAAGAGTTCTGTTCTTCATCAGATTTTCACCTTATTAAAATGGGATCAATTATGAAACATACTTTTTCAAACAAAAAATAATTTTCAAAATCGGTCCACAACTGACGGAGATATCGGTGAACATACACAAAAAAACCAGAGACATACGTATCTGTGAAAATTTGAAGACGTTAGCTCCCACCGTTTGGCTGTAAAACCCAAAGACCTTATATAAGGTCTTTGGTAAAACCTGTGTGACAGACCACGGACAGTAAGACAGACAGGTGAGTGACAGCAATAGGGTCCGGTTTGGACCCTTCGGGTACGGAATCCTAAAAATGAGGCACAATTTTTTTTTTTGTTTGACCTCTATCTCGCCTGATGTTAAGCGATGACGTGGTCTACAATGAAGCATGCTTGCCTAGATGAAACCTATTCACTCTTGACTTAACCCCCAAGGTTGTAGCTATCAGGGAACAAAGACTCTGGAAGGGAATCAGTAAACTGTAAGTACCTAATAATACTACAGGATTTTAGTCTCATCGTTTTCAAAACCGGCTAAAATCGATAGGATTTGATTTTTCAGATTTATAAAATAATATTTTCAGAAATTTTCCGCATCACGTCGGACCTGAAATAAGTCAAAAAAAATCAATTTGTTGCATTCTGTTTGATTTTTCAGAATGTAGTTGATTACGGAGTATATTATTATATCATGGTTGATTACACAATTTTCAGACACCAGTAACATCACAAAGAACCCAGAATGAAACGACATTTAACGAAACTAAGAGAAATTAAATGAAACCATTTTGAACGAGTTGAAAAATTGTACCTATCGGTAACATAGTATTCTGTCTGAAAACTGATAGAAACCCACACAAAAAAAAAACTGGTTAAATACAATTAAACTAGGCGATCTAACCGGCCAGTGCAAGTCCGGCCGCCTTATTGCGTAAGAGAATTCGGCAAGGCAAAGGGCAAAGAGTAAAGAGGATGTACCTACAATCGACCAATCACATGCGGGATGAAAGACGCGATGTGGATTTCTTTTGCCCTTCGCTTTGCCGAATTCACTTACGCAATTAGGCTGCGAGTAATGCAGCCCTCAGAATTTCGGTTGTGGCTTGTGCAGTATGCGCCGTTGCTCTATCCTATTGGCATCACATGTTCTCCAGTCCCAATTAATCCATTCAAGAAAGGAGAAAGTCGTTGAGCATGGCTATGTAGACCTCGCCGACCATAGTTGGTAGTCGTTTGGCGGCCCGATGGCCCTTCCAGCGTAAACAGCACACCATGCAGTAACTTGGAGCGGATGTAATGACTCTTCGTGGATTATACGCTGATTTTTGGTGCCCCAGAGGCGATAATTTTGTTTTCAACACACTTGCTCATAAAGTGGCTCTAATTTCACCGCAATTAGGCACATAATGACACCTGTTATCAAACTGTGACTTTTTTATTACTATTATTCACAAGTGAGATAAAGTTTTTTAATTTTTATTTATTGGTTGAGTTGCTTTGTTCTTAAAAAAGTTTCGATACAAAAAAGATCGTGCTCAATAGTACAAATGCAACACATTTCATGCAACTTCGTATTTAAATAGATAATTTCAACTTATACGTGTTTAATAAATAAAACTTTCACTTAAATATAACTTTTGTTTTTGTCTGTAATAAAGAAAACTTAAAATTCCACATTTTGTACGTGGCTATAACGCTATCCGCGAAAATCCAAAAAAAAAGATAACTCATTACTTTTAGTCTATGGCCGATCGCCATTGTTAGATGCGCGCGCATAGGAAAACTGATTAATTTTGCCCGCAATTGCGAAAAAAATTGTACAGCTCGTTTTTACTGTTAGAAATGATTTTCTAGTATTATTTTCTTCACAAGTGTGTTGAAAAACGTCGTATGATACACGTGTGTATTGATGATTACCGTCCTCGGCTCTCTTAAGACCCTCACCTAACGGCTCGGGTCTCAATGGCGCCTCAGCGGTAATCACCAACATTACACACTTGTACCATAATGTACTATTATTCACATACCTATCCAACTTTGGGGACATCTCACGAGGGACGCAACTTTTCATTGAAAATCACCTCATGGTTCAAAGCTGTCTCCCTCGTGGTAGAGATTCAAGATGGCTTGACATAGGTTACACGCGCTTGGAGGTCACCAGCTATATTTAACCGACTTTCCAAAAAGGAGGGGGTTCTATAGCAATAAATGAATTTGAATTTTGAATTTGTTCTATGTTCGACGTTAGGTTTGTTTATTTTTTTGTGTTCACCGATTTCTACGTCAATTGTGGACCGATTTTGAAATATTTTTTTTTATGTTTGATAGAGTATATTCCGAAATTGGCCTCATTTAAATTTGGTGAAGATCTGGCGAAGAACTTCTGCGATTTACAACAGAACTCTTCAATAAATCACGGCAAATCTCTCGGGATTGCAGCAATAGGACGTTTGTTTATTGTGTAGACAATTTCACGACATAACATCACGCCAGTACGCTCTAAAGGGGTACGCAGATGTGTACAGTTCACCTTGGTACACTCTCATTTCACCATTTACGTTCAAATTTCATGATAATCGGTATTGGATATCTAAAGTAGAGTATTCGGCATAATCGATTAAGTTTATATAGTCTATGCTAGATTAAGTGGCAACACAACTGCTGTCCGAACCACCGCGAAGAAATAGCGTGTTGTCTAGTGTTCAAACAGCAAAATAAAATATCTGATTTGACTAACGGTGCTTTAATTCCACTCACTTAATGATAAAAAAAATAAGTTATCTTCAATATTCGGGTAAGTACTAATCTATTCTGGCATTATAGGTAAGTAGTAGGTACTACAGACCCATCTCGATAACGTCCATCCTCTGTAAGAGTATGGAACGTGTGCTGAACAATAAACTCCTGGCATACCTAGAAGACAACGATATCCTCAGTGACCGCCAATACGGCTACCGCCGAAATCGGTCAACTCGGGGATCTTCTAGCGTATGCCATTTACGTCTGGTGTGAGGCAATCGAGAGACACGGGGAAGCGCATGCTGTCTCCCTTGACATCTCGAAGGCTTTCGACAGGGTCTGGCATGAGAGCCTTATTGGTAAGCTGCCTTCCTTCGGTCTGCCTAGTGGTCTGTGTGACTGGATTGCTGACTTCCTGAGGGACCGGTCCGTCCGAGTGGTTATCGATGGCTGCTTGTCCGGTCAGTTAGGTATTAACGCCGGAGTCCCTCAGGGGTCGGTGCTCCTTGCAAAGTTGGGGATCCTTGCTAAGTTCTTAAGATCCGTCCTTGCAAAGGTGAGACGCTACTTCACGCCTGAACAGCTGCTCAACTTGTATAAAGCGCAAGTTCGGACATGCATGGAATACTGCTCTCACCTCTGGGACGGATCTGCCAAATATCAACTTGATGGCCTTGAGTCGATTGACGGACGGGCCAAGAGGCTTATCGGCCACGATGCACTGGTCGCCTCAAAGCTCCAGAGCCTTGAAAATCGACGCCGAGTGGCCCGTCTGTCGGTTTTTTATCGGTTACATTTCGGGGAGTGTGCGATGGAACTGCACAATTTGATTCCGCCTGGCCCTTTCCATCATCGGACAACAAGACGTACGGCAATGCGCCGCCGGTACATGGTGGACATTGGACATCCCACCCTATCGACGGCTGTGTGGTCGCTGTCCCACCCATACGTAGCAAGCGTTTTGCGAATAATTTCATTGCGAGCACAGCTCAAGGAGTGAAATTCCTTGCCGGAGTCTTTGTTTCCTGATAATAATAATAATAATAATATCTTTATTTACATAAGAAAAAAGAATACAATTCAGTGAAGTCCCTGACTCCTGTGCTAGGTGATTAACCTGTGTTACAGGAGCCAGTGCCCCCTCCCGGTAACAAATACAGTTCAATCTTATGCAATAAATATCAAAATGAAATTAAAACCAAAGTTGGAAAGACACAGAAAAACAAAAAGGTTTGTTAGTAATAAACTGTAATGGTGTGTGAGCGTGTGTTGTGTATGTGTGGAGTGTACCTACATCAATTGTATGTACTGAGGAAAGGATTGGTGTCACAAAAGCGTTATTAAAATCTGCTCAGTTTCTTCGTATCTGAGAGACATTAGCCATGACTTAAGGTTCTGTTTGACACTATGCGCAGTGAGTTTGTATATTGCTAGAATCTTGTTTATTCGGTTGTAAATGTGGGAGCTTTGGGCAACATAGTGTCGTCGTGCTAGTGCAGAACGACATTGAACAGATGGACATACAGGAAAGCCTATTCGTCGACTAGTGATGTTACTGTCTAATGGCATCTTGGAATGACGACGCAAGACAGTGCGGAGAATGTATAGCTGTCTCACCGTTATTACCTTGGCATCGGAGTAGAGCTGGGCTGTGGGGTAGTCTCTTTTCCGGAAATACATCACTTTGAGTACGGCCCGCTGAGCCCGCTCCACCCTAAGCATCACGGTTTTAAAAGTCCCACCCCACACAGGAATGCAGTAACTTACTATAGACTCACACAGGGAACGATACACAAGAGAAGCCGTTTTAATGTCAGCCGAGTGTCTGAGCTCCTTAAATAAATACATAAGTTTACGAAGCCGGGATATGCTATGATAGCTACTACCTTGGGGTATAGTGAATAGGTTACTTCTAGGCAAGCGTGCTTCACCGTCGACCACATCATTACTTACCATCAGGCGAGATAGTGGTCAAACGTGAGCCTATCGTTAAATAAAAAATATAGGTAGGTATAGTCTTCGGCACGTAACTTGGCAAGGTTTTGGCGTAGTGGGGGTAAGTTCGCGCATCGTACACTTATTGCCACAAAAAAGGGGTCACTTTTATTTCTTGTCATTTTTCAATGGTTATGGCAATCATTTATTTTTTTAAATGTATGTTTAGAGGAAAGTTAAATAATGGAGAGGAATTCGTGAAGTTTATTAGGTGTTATAAATAAAATATATACAGTTACAAATTTAAAAAAAAAATTAAAAAATATAGTAAAAATTATGCCATTGTTAAAACAGTAAAACTCGTAATAAAACTAAATTCAAAACAATAACAAGTACTCCTAACAAAAACTAACTTATCAAAATCTTAACAAAAACTCAACAAAAACAAAGTATACAACTTTCGTGCACGCAAGTGTAATCGGAAGCGAGGACGGGGTGCAGGAGGCAAGGGTCGACTCAGCCACCAATCGCGTGCTCGGATCGGCGTGTCTCGCTTCACTACCAAGGAGACCTAAAAAACGACTTCTGCGCATCTAACGACTCTTGCCAAGTTACGTGCCGATGACTATATCTTACTATTGAACTTGCCTAATCAAAAACCTATTACAAAAAAATACAACTGACTTAAAATAAAAACTTCTTATACGGAAGTCGGTTTCAAAAAACCAAGAAAAGAAAACTGGAACACCGAGTTTTTTTATAACACCGATATACAACAGAACTCTGCAATAAATAACGGAAAATCTCTCGGGATTGCTGCAATCGCATGTCTGTTTATACCATTTCATAAAATCAAGCCAGTACGCTCTAAAGGGGTACGCAGGCGTGTAAAGTTAACTTTGGTACACTCTCATTTCACCGGTTAATGTTCAGTTTAATGATATTCGTGTAATATATTCTGGCATTATAGGTACCTACGTAACTATTACTACTTGCCTATTAGGTAGGTACAACTAAAAAGTAAAAAACTTTTTACAAAAGAATACTACCGACTTCCAAATAACAAAACTACAAAGTGAAAAATAACTTTGTTATAGTTATAAGTTTTTTTTTTGGAAAAATGTTTTTTTGCTTGTTAGTATGATCTGTTTAAGCAGATAGGTACTTCACAAAATTCAAAGTAGAATTTATATCTGCCGCCATTTCTAAAAATTATAGAATCTATCGATAATGATGACTTTAACGCCAACTGTATGTAGGTAAGATTTCCACCAACCGGGTCGCGCAGGGCGCGCCGGAGCGCATTTCACACTGTGCTAAAGGAAATTCAGCAGTTTCAAGATTGCATGGCATTTACACTGCTTGGAACTTGGTTAGATCCGTGCGTATGCCGCGTCAGCCGATCGGCTCCTCGCGTACGTGGACGGCGGCGCTCAGCTGTCGTCGCGTCCGGTCGGCTACCGCCGCGCTCCTATGTAGTCGCCGGCCCAAGTTTTTTTTTTTTTGAAGTTGAATCATATATGTTGTGCTTTGAAATGTGCTGACTGACGTGATTTATTTGTTTGTTTATTATTTTTCGTGCGAAATAATTATGGATACAGATGAAAAGCTTATCTGTTTATTTGATAACAAACTGACTGCGACACGAAAGCATCACTAGTCGCTGAGAGCATGCTAGCGGATACGCGAGCACGCGCGCGCTTGCGCCACGGTTCCAGCAGATTGTAGCTGTCGGGCGGACGCGGTCGGCTACTGGCGCGTGCTAGCGGATACGCGAGCACGCGCGCGCTTGCGCCACGGTTCCAGCAGATTGTAGCTGTCGGGCGGACGCGGTCGGCTACTGGCGCGTGCTAGCGGATACGCGAGCACGCGCGCGCTTGCGCCACGGTTCCAGCAGATTGTAGCTGTCGGGCGGACGCGGTCGGCTATTGGCGCGTGCTAGCGGATACGCGAGCACGCGCGCGCTTGCGCCACGGTTCCAGCAGATTGTAGCTGTCGGGCGGACGCGGTCGGCTACTGGCGCGTGCTAGCGGATACGCGAGCACGCGCGCGCTTGCGCCACGGTTCCAGCAGATTGTAGCTGTCGGGCGGACGCGGTCGGCTACTGGCGCGTGCTAGCGGATACGCGAGCACGCGCGCGCTTGCGCCACGGTTCCAGCAGATTGTAGCTGTCGGGCGGACGCGGTCGGCTATTGGCGCGTGCTAGCGGATACGCGAGCACGCGCGCGCTTGCGCCACGGTTCCAGCAGATTGTAGCTGTCGGGCGGACGCGGTCGGCTACTGGCGCGTGCTAGCGGATACGCGAGCACGCGCGCGCTTGCGCCACGGTTCCAGCAGATTGTAGCTGTCGGGCGGACGCGGTCGGCTACTGGCGCGTGCTAGCGGATACGCGAGCACGCGCGCGCTTGCGCCACGGTTCCAGCAGATTGTAGCTGTCGGGCGGACGCGGTCGGCTACTGGCGCGTGCTAGCGGATACGCGAGCACGCGCGCGCTTGCGCCACGGTTCCAGCAGATTGTAGCTGTCGGGCGGACGCGGTCGGCTACTGGCGCGTGCTAGCGGATACGCGAGCACGCGCGCGCTTGCGCCACGGTTCCAGCAGATTGTAGCTGTCGGGCGGACGCGGTCGGCTACTGGCGCGTGCTAGCGGATACGCGAGCACGCGCGCGCTTGCGCCACGGTTCCAGCAGATTGTAGCTGTCGGGCGGACGCGGTCGGCTACTGGCGCGTGCTAGCGGATACGCGAGCACGCGCGCGCTTGCGCCACGGTTCCAGCAGATTGTAGCTGTCGGGCGGACGCGGTCGGCTACTGGCGCGTGCTCGCGCATCCGCTGCAACGCGCTGCGCTCCTGCGTCGCCCGGTTGGTGGAAATCGTACAGAGTTAATAACGAATATAGGCTCAAAACTTCAAATCAAAATCCAAGATGGCGCAGATGGCGCTGAATAAATATGCTGACTTTTCGTCATGGGTGTCTTTTGACGGTTTCGAGGCCGATAAAACGAAAATATAAGAGCAAAATCAAAATCCAAGATGGCGCTCTCAAAATGTGTTGACTTTTCGACATGGATGTATTTTGACGGTTTCGAGATCGATAAAACGAATATAAGCTCGAATGAAAATCTAAGATGGCGCCGAAAAAATGTGCAAAACTATAATGATTCCTTATTGTTTTAATACTTAACGAAAAGAGGACATGTAGCCGAAGTTGCGGGCAACAGCTAGATAAGACATATTGAAAAATGTATTTATTGAATCAGTATAATGTTCACTGTAAGGCGCAAACAAATGTCCTTGCATTGGCGGCGCTGTATGGTCTGATTAGTAAAAAAGACGTATAAAATATAATTTTAACTTATAATCATTACCACTTAACAAATAAGGCACAGATTCCTTAGCAAGTAACAAATACTTCATTAAAAAAAATGCTGAAATACATGTCAATTTTAAACAGCAAACTTGTAAAATTGCAAGGCAAAATAAAATTCTTCAATTTAGTATACACAAATACTATGTGACAACATACTTCATATTAATAATCTTATGTCACTTTTTAGTATATTTTTTCTTTTTAGAAGTATGTCTTTTCATTCTGTTGGGATTGTAGTTTTCTTTCTCTGAAGAATCAGTGCTTGTAGGAGTAAGCCCTCGTGGCCCACGCCTGGGCCTGGTATCATGTTCGTGATCGTCCACGAGTTCACTAAGAACACCATATTCCCTGAAAATAAGACCAACGTTTTAATTAATTTTTATAAAATAAAGTTTTTTTGATTTGGTTTGTATTTATCACTGATGAATAATTAAATGTAGTATTAATTCTTCTAAATATTACTAGAGATAAAACCTCTATGAATCGGTCACAGAAGTTTTAAGCATATTAATCATATTTTAAATATAAATTATTTAACTTACGATTCATCACAAGACCTGTGGACATCCACTTTGACGGGCATTGGGCCACTACCTTCCATCTCCATATCACTGTCTGATTCTGCAATAACTAAACAGTGTTGAAGGATGTTATGTTTACACTCAGTTCCAGTGTTTTGTCCTTCTTCTTCAAATAAGTCTTCACTTTGTGTATCTGATTTTTGTGATACTACATCTTCTTCACCATGTTTTTCCTTGTTTGTAAATCCAATCTCAACAATGGGAATATTTTTACAAATATCAGTTTGAACTGTAACTGAATTTGTGGTATTAAACTTGGAGTTATTTTCAACATCCTTTAAAATCTTAATTGTAGTTGTGTAATTATCATTATCAATGGTTATTTCCACTTTTTCAGGTTGGCCTACAGCTTTATCAGCTGCAGCATTGCAATATGTACATGTTTCTATGATAAAACTTTTTTTATAAAAAGGTACATTTCTGTTTGGATTTGTTTTGTTGTGTAATCCATCAGACTGGATTGGAGTTTCTTTATTAGTGTAATTTAAAGTTAAATGATCTCTACAATCTAAGTTAACTAGTGAGGTAGATTCAATTTCTACATTTTCATTGGCTTTAAGCACAGCTAGCCATGCATTTTTATCTTTATCAATGACTGTTTCTTGAGAGTCATCTATTACAATAGGATCATCATCCATAAAAATGCCACTTTCATCATTTTCACATTCTGCCTTTGTTTTATTCCTTACAAGATCTGCATTAGTCATACGTAATTCTTTTTTGACTTTCTTAGATCTACCATTATGTTGATTAATTATTGATTTCTTGTTTCCCCTCAGCAGAGGATTATTTTTATCAGTAGTTTTAAAGTGTGATCTCTTTCTATTTGTCTTGGCAACTGATACATTTTCATCTTGAGTTTGTTGTTTATAATTATTTTTTGGAAGTATTATTTTTTGATCTAATTGAGCATTCACATTCAAATCTCTAAATGGTTTTCTTGTAAAATCATTTTCGCTTTTTTTAAGCCACTGTTGCACATATCCAGCAGACCTGTCCATTGTAATGTTATCGTTAGAAAGTGATATTTCTTCTCCAGGAAAAAATGTTGTATTTCTGTTTTCTTTATTTTTGTAAGAAAGGAAATTAGATTTCCTTTTGTTCTCATACTTCACAGGAGCTTGAATGCATTCTGGGAACAGCTCTTTTTCAATCCTCAGTTGGTCAGATAATCTTTTATGTTTGAAAACTAAAACAAAAGTAACATAAGATTAACCTTTGCAAACCAATAATAAGCATTATGAATGTGGACAAAATTTTTATTCTATACCAATATTATAACGAGGAAAGATTTTTTTGTTTGTACCGAATAGGCTCCAAAACTACTGGACCGATTTCAAAAATTCTTTCACCGTTGGGAAGCTACTCTATCCCCGGGTGACATAGGCTACTTTTTATCCCTGTATTCCCACGGGAACGGGAACTATGCGGGTGAAACCGCGAGGCGTCCTCTAGTATAAACTAAAATTGATATTATATATTTTTGATAAACAAAATTTGTAATGGCTAAGTAATAATTTGTACTAGGCTAGTTCTTTAGGGATTTGTAATTAATTAAATAGCATACCATCTGTATTAAACAAGTCTTGACACACTTTCAATAGTTCTGATATATTATTTACCCTCTGTGTCAAGGGCTTATCAAGCTTGGCCTGTGGACTAGAGGCTTCAGGCGGAGTGAGGCAAAGCTGGCAGTCTACAGCATCATTAACACAGTGGTCACATGCAGTATGTCCACATGCATATCTCAGTCGCTGACCATCTGTTTTATCACTGAAAAACGCAAACAAAACATTCAAGTTTCATTCATACAATGTAAATACTACTATTAATATATAAACATGACAATTTAACAAGAGAAAATACGTGCAGTCGAAGATTGAACATACTTCTTTTTTGAAAATCGGTTAGAAAAGAGAAAGGCCAGATTCATAAGATTTAAATCTGAAGATTGAGGATTGATGATGACGAAACTCAAAGCATATTATTAAATAACAGCGTAAAAATAATGATCAAGATAACGATACGAAATAAGAAGAGTACAGCATTCATAAATAAAATATGTTTACACACAATTCCTACAGCAAAAGTTAAATAGCTACTAACCAAATAGCACATCGAATGTTTTCAACAATTTTTCTAACACATCCAATTGTTTGATCGATGTTCAAATTATTCATGACAACTATTGCATATTCCACAACTTATTAACTATATCGTAAAACACAAAAGTTCTGTAATTATCAAACATTTCTACGCTTCACTGTAACATTGGTATTGGTCAACGTCATTCTCATATAACGTCAATCGTCAATCGTCAACGTCAACAACAGGTCAAAAACAAAGACGTCAATTTTATGACGTCAACAATAGTACATATTAATTCCATGCGTCATCATAACTTTCTATGCTATCAATACGAGTTCGGTTTCCAAATAGGTATTCCTAAGAATAGAACTGATCAACTGAGCTTTAGTTCAGGATTTTCTTCCACTCGGTAAATTTGGAACGTGTGTAATTATGGGTTTATTTTCTGGGGCAACTCAACTCAACTGACAAGGACATACCCTTTAAAGACCAAAATAAGTGCATCAGTACTATGTTTATGTTACAGTCAACCGAAAGTTGTAAGCCCTATTTAAACTAAAATAAAATATTATCTCTTCCTTGCCTTTACATTTCAGACATTCATTGTCATGTTTGTAAAATCAAATCGACACTTATTTGCACGTCAATCAGAAGCAAGGGCGGATCCAGGATGTTTTTCTGGGAGGGGCACAAGGGGCTGACGGGCAAAAAAATCAACAATACCTGTCAGAAATAAACTTGAAGTACATACTTCATGTTTTTTATTTTATTAATTATAGGCTCGCGCTTGACCACTATCTCACCTGATGTTAAGCGATGATGAGGTCGACGGTGAAGTACGCTTGCCTAGAAGTAACCTATTCACTCTTGACTTAAAGACCCCTAGATTGTAGCTATCGGGAAACACAGACTCCGGCAGGGAATTCCATTCCTTGCTGTAATAAAAGTATTCTCAAAACGTTTAGGGCGTATGGGTGGGATGTCCACCATGTACCGATGGAGCATCGCCGTACGTCTGGTAGTCCAATGTTGAATCGGGCTGGGCGGAATTAGATCATGCAATTCCATCGCACACTCCACGAATTGTAACCATTAAAAAAGACGTGTGGCACTCGGGGACTGCCGCGGTAAAGCTATTGCATAGCATTTATTCTAGATCCGGTCCTGGAAATTATGCGTCTGAATGTCGAATTGTACAGAGTTGCAAAACCACAATATTTTAATTTTATCATACTCCTAAAATGTATTAATAATAAAATAAATCATTTTCTATGTATATCCAGCCGTTGGCGTCCGAATCTGAAATAAGTAAAATAAAAGCCAGCTGACCAAAAATTTGCTTTTAATATGTTTTAGTTTTGAAAATGTATGCCGTAAGTAATTTCTCTTTCGAAATAATACTCAAATTTGTCAAAAATTGCTATACTTGCATATTAAAATATATCAAAATGTAAAAAAAAACTTATATATATATTATTTTATAACTTATAATGAACAAATAAAATTATGTAGGTTTTACAACTCTATGTATGTCGTTCTTTTATCAAACATATTTCACAACGCCATCTAGCGGTGAGAGGAGTCCGTGTTCCCGTCGAGCCTGTCGCGACACCCAAGTCAAAGGATCACCGCTGTGCCGATCGGAGTGGGGGTTATTTTCGTTACGGAATTTCTGGATTCGATCTCCACGCTCAAGGCCCGCGATAGAAGCTATGCAATAGCTTAAAAACCGACAAGCTGGCAACTTGGCGACGATGTTCTAGGCTCTGGAGCTTTGACTTAACCAGTGCCTCATCGCCGATGAGCCTCTTGGCCCGCTTTTCGATTGACTCTGGTGCATCAAGCTGGTATTTGACATATCCGTCCCAGAGATGAGAACAGTACTTCATGCATGACCGAACTTGCGCTTGATACAAGCTGAGCAGCTGTTCTGGCGTGAAGTACCTTCTCACCTTTACAAGGATCCCCAGCTTTTTGGCAGCCAGCTGAGCCTTTGCCTCAATGTATGGGCCAAAATTGAGAGTCGATGTCAAGAAGCTCAAGATGGTCAGTTATTGCCACAGTCACATTTCGGCAAGTTGGAACCGGGTGAAATTGGCTCTTTTTAGCGGAAAAAAGACACGCCTGGGTTTTAGCAGCATTAAACCTGACCAGATTGGCATCGCCCCAATCGGAGACTGCCTGCAAGGACAGGTTCAAGTGCGCCACCATGGCCTCCAGGAATGACTGGATCTGAAGCCCGGTAGCACGAGCATTGGCCAAGTATCTCTCAGCAACAATGCTGTCATCTGCATACCCAAAGGTAGGTTTTAGCAGATCGTTAATGTAAAGTAAGAAAGAATAAAGTTGCTGAGAGTACCGACCCGTAATTGGTCCGACGAGCAGCCTTCGATAACCACTCGAATGGACCGATCTCTCAGGAAGTCTGCAATCCAATCACAAGGTGGTGCCCGGTGGGGGCAGACCGAATGAAGGAAGCTTACCAACAAGGCTTTCGTGCCAGACAAAAACCTTGGAGATTTCGAGGGAGACGGCAAGCGCTTCCCCGTGCACGTGATATTTAATATTTCGTTCTTAGGTAATGTAGTACTTTATCCAATGACTTTTATTACTGAAATTTGTACGCCACTAAGGCCAAACATGACTGATCTAACTATTATGTAATTTATTAACTTGCATGCTCTGTACACAACTCATGTTTCCACAAATAAATAATTTTGAATCTTGTGTACTGCTTAGAACACTGTAAATGAAGTTGGTGCATTCAAGCTTCCGAATCGGAATTTCAAATCCAGGAAGTAGGAATGGGTAAATCTATTTCAAAATAACCGATATTACAAAAACTGTATCGAATCAAAACCTCTACTTGCATGCGAGAACGAATAAGTCAAAACTTAAAACCGTAATAATACGAAAACGTACGAACTAAAACAAAACGCAAACTTCACAAACGAAAGAAACCATATGCGCTACCTCTCTTTCTAAGTATTATATATTATTTTATTGGTATAAAAGAGATGCAGCAAATACGAGGTAACTTTATTTGAAACAACAATAGAAATTATTAAAACCCCTTTTTACAGTCCGTTCAACCGATTTTGAGTTCTATCCCGTCAATATAAGGATGGCATAAAAAGCATAAACCTGTTACCAAAACTACCTGTTTAATACAGCTACCATTGAAACAGACAAAGAGTGAGTTTTCGTTTGCTTTAGTTCGCGTTCGTTGTTAATTTGCTCATCTAAAGAACATGTTAACTTTTGCAAACTGTACTACTGATATCGATATGAAAACTTTATACCTATCGTTAACATAATCGTTTGCGCAAAAAACCGAAAACGCCCATCTCTACCAGGATGAAATCAGAAAACAACGAACGTGTGTGGCCAGCCCTACCTAAACTAGTACATTCGTTATGCCAGTAGGTGACGATTTGAAGCCCACTGGTGATTCGAAAAACGGTTTGGACGTTAATTTGAAGTCACTGGCGATGTTCTTGTGAATAATAAAAAGTTTCAGAAGGTCACCGAGCCGTTAAATAAATAGTGTGCTACTCGAGCATAATTTCTGGGCCCGGCATGAATGTATAGTCTGATCGCAGGAAAAACTACTATCACACATCGAGGCAACAATAATAGACGTCAAGGAGCCGAGCCTAATTTTACTTTGACGTTCTTAGAAGTTTAGAACTAGTCTGCATCAATTTCACTTTATCTGGCCTGTCCTTTAGGGTATATATATTCTGTGGGCCTGTCACTTTATGTGGCTCAATAGCCCATGTATCAAAAGTCAATAAAAAAAATCTATGACATATACACAAATACACAGCAAACCTCTAATAATTACAAGCCGGCAAAACGATCTGCTCTTTAATAATTATTAATGTTTTTTGTGAAATATGTGAATAATCGCAATCATAATAATGGCGTTATTAGAGTATAAACATTATTTTCCGCTAGACAGCATACAAAAGGTATGTGATCTGTTTGAAGAACAACTACGCAGTGAGAAGGAGGCAGATTTAGCCTTGTTTTCTATTATTGTTGGAGCGGTTGAAAATAATTTAACTAACGTAAAAAACAGCGACAAGGAAACGAATTTGGCATCAAATAAAGTTGGGAAAATGAAGTTTCCATCTGTTGAATACGAAGAAGTGAAGTCACTCCATGAACGTTTTGTGACACTGATGCGTGGAGGCGTAGATGTGAAATTGCTGAATGGAATTTACACTACCAGGGATTTGGTGAAGCGAGTTGCCGATGTGGTTTGGAACTCGTTGACTCGCAGTTACTATAAGGATCGAGCCCATTTGCAGTCTATTTATAGTTTTTTAACAGGAAATAAGCTTGACTGCTTTGGTGTAGCTTTTGCAGTAACTGCAGGCTGCCAAGTTCTGGGTAAACAAGATGTTCACCTGGCCTTATCTGAAGACCATGCTTGGGTAGTGTTTGGGAAAGAGGGCACAGAAACAGCTGAGGTATGTATCACAGGAATGCATCAACACCAAAAAAAAATATTTGAAAAACCTTATCACTACATAAAAACAAAGTGCCCTGCAGAATATGTATGTCTTAGCAATATAGTTGAACTTGGTCTGCCATTACATGATTTGGCCAATTCCATCTGGCTATGAAATAGAATATAACCTTTATTCAAGACCTTAAAACAGTTAGTACACCTTACAACTATGTGAGTAAGCACTGCTAGAGGTGTCTCATCCCATACAAAGAAACCGTGCCGACATACTGCAATGTTTTTTTTTGTTTTTTAACATCGAATGTGTTCGGTTCCGTTCCACAGATATAGATGTTGATCTATCTATCACTGTGGAACGGAACCGAACGTGATCGATTTAGAAAAAAATATTGGCATAATCAAATGAAAAACGCTAGTTACGTCGGCACAGTTTCTTTGTATGGGATGAGGAATCTGTATGCTAGTATTATCTGTGGCACTGCACTGCATTAACATTTGCATGTTTGTTATTGTCTTCAACATGATATGTCACATCTATATATATAAATACAAAATCCATTGATTCTAGGTAACTTGGCATGGCAAAGGTAATGAAGACAAACGCGGAAGGTCTGTTGGTGATGGAGTGTCTGCACGTTCATGGCTGTACGTAGCTGGTAAACCAGTGATCTGCACACGAGTAATGGAACTAGCTGCACTTGTATCTTCAATCAACCCCACACTGACTCAAACTACAGATGTCCATGAAATTGCTCAAATGCAACACAAACTACTGTGGTTATTGTATGACAATGGTAAATATAACTTCAATATTATTTAAGGCGCGTTTCCATTATGCAAGTGATTTGCATACTAGTTGCAAGTTGCATGCAAATTGTATAGTGGAAACAACAACTTGCAAACAAGTTGCAACTTGTATGCAATTAGGTTTAAACTTGTACGCACAATAATAAAGTCGGCACATTTGCACGCAAGTTGCAAGCGCATGTGGTCGTGCATAGAGGATTACTTTGTTTATGACTTTATTACTTTGTAAAAATGACTGCTAAATGGGATACGGAGAAAACAATAATGTTTATTGAGGAATATCATAGACATGATTGTCTTTGGGAACCAAAAAACAATCTTTACAAAAATCGAGACGCACGCGAATCAGCATATAGAAAACTAATTGAAGTGATGAACCTTAATGGTATTGTTATGACCGTAAAAGAAGTGAAAAATAAAATACGATCACTGCGTACCACATTTTTTGCTGAATTAGCAAAAATCGAAAAGTCCAAAACAACCGGTAGTGGAACAAGTAACATATACACACCAAAATTAAGCTGGTTTAACACAATGAATTTTTTGCTGACGTCAACCGAATTAAGAAGGAATGAAGAAAGCACCACTGTAAGTATCAATTCTTTTATTTTAAAAAAAATCATTCTTTCTTGCCATGTTACAGCACCATCTGTAGCAAAGTAGTTAGCAAAGTCATCTCTCATTTCGACCGCTGTTTTGGGACTGCTTGACGGTTGTGCCGGGCGTAATTGCTGAAATGCTCTCATATTCACGTCATTGAACATGCCTTCACTATGTCCTGTTATTGAATTTTCTCGATTAACAAAATTAGGTGTAATATATGTACTAGAAGTATGTCTCAACCAATTGTGCAGTGCACAGCATGCTTTTATTATTTTATCAACTGTATTCACCTCAACAGCAATAGGTCGCTCAAAAATTCTCCACTTCGATACCAATAAACCAAACGCATTTTCAACCACTCGTCTTGCTCTCGACAGTCGGTAGTTAAATATTTTCTTTTCTTTAGTTAATCCTTGAGTTCGAGGATATGGCTTCATTAAATATTTTTTAAGTGGAAATGCTTCATTTCCTAATACCACTGAATTAGGCGGTATATTTGAGCTATCATTTTCTAAAATTGACTGAAGAGTTGAATGAGAGAATATTGTTCCGTCTGATGTTTTCCCATAATGTCCAACATTAATGTATCGAAAGTTTAAGTAACTATCGCATAATGCAAACAAGACTATGCTAAAATGTCCTTTATTTATTTATTTATTTATTTAGGATTAGGAGTGAGGCGTATTTATCGAAACAGTTAAAAATAACAGGTATTCAAAAATAGCAACATGGAACAGATATCCATAAATTGAAAAAACAGTTCCTGCTTCTTTCGCCTGTTCCACAAGTTCCACGACCCACAACAACGGTCACAGTAGCAGTCACAGTCTGTAACAGCCTGTTCCGCGTTGTCACAAGTCACAACAGACCATTAGCGTAACTAGTGTGTGTGTACCTGTGTAACATAACAGGCTCTTCTCTGGTCTAGCTTAGGGATGTTTACGTTGTTAGAAAGAGATACAAACAAAAATGATCTGCGCCTGTACCAGTTTGGGACTGGAACAAGCTATTTTCTCTTCTGATTTATTGTAATAGAAAGAGATAGCGTCTGTTCTCTGCCTGTCACTGTTACCCATTCGGATGCACACACAAATTATGAACTTGCCATTGAACAAAATAATGTGTAAACCATCGATTTTATAATGTAATATTGATTGTATTTTATTTAATATTTTTATGTAATGTAAAAATAAAAAGATGGTGGTGAAATATTTATTTTAAACCCACACATCACATAGTCGTGCTAAAAATAAAAATAGAATTATTGTAATATCGTGTGTGTATCCAAACGTGCAATGAAAGTTACATAATCTGTGGTTCTTTCTCTGTGAGTGTTTCCAGATTGGGTATTATTGCCCAATTTTAGGGAAAAAGTGCTAACTCTCGGGGTAAAAGGAAAAATGGGTTAATATTGGGAATTTTTGTTCACAATATTTTCAAATATGTAGGCCAAAGTTATGAGCAGGTTTATAAAATACATATTAAAAGTACCCAAACTACTTAAATAACTCTTTTATCGCAATTTTTTGTTTTTATGCTATGGTATGCTTTTCATTTATTTATTATATTTTTATTACAAAATGCCACCACAAAGTATGCGGAAAATGTTATGAAAGTGATATGGAAAAATTATCAAGTATGGGGAGATTTCACAAAATTAATCTGGAGACACTGCTTTATTTATTGGTACATTGGTACTAGTAGCTGTTGCAATGTAACAGGCTGTTATTTTGGAACAGGATTTTGGAACTGTTATTTCCCTGGAACTGAAACAGGTGTAACAGATATGTAATTTTACCTGTTACAGACCACCCCTATTTAGGATCTCCAACAAAGGATGTACACAGATCATGTGAAATAGACTGCACTTAAAAAGTATCACGTAGGTGAACTCCTTCACTTACAGGAGACCACAGCATGCATAATTGAATTTACATCTAAGCTAACAAATTTATAATACCATTGTAATAGTGGTTCTTTATAGTCATAATATAAAGAACCACTCCCATTTGGGCATCTCAAGATGACATGCTTTCCATCAATTGCTCCAATGCATCGTGGAAAATTGCAACGTTCTTCGAATCCTTTACAAATTTCATTCCACTCTTCACTAGTATTCGGAAACTGAAAGAAATAAAAAACATTAAAGAAATGTTTTATTTTATTTATTTTCAAATTTATTGAATGAATTATGTTTTAGGTTGAATCAGAAAATACTTCAACAGATAGCAGAGAAAATACGCCAGCCAGAGCCAGTGGTTGTCGAAGCTCATCTCAAACACAGAGTCAATCCTCATCCAATTTTCGACAATCGATTCGAAATGCAAGATATGATCCCATAGATACCGCACTTCAAGAATTGAGAAAAATAAATAAGAGCGTAGAATCGGAAAATGAATTTGATGTTTTTGGTCAAAACGTTAGTCTTCAACTTCAAAAACTGCCGTTAGAGTACGCTCTAGAAACTCAAGAACAAAGTTTTAAAAGAGCAGCGAATAAAATCCTTAAAAGAAAAGGCACAACAAGAAGCACTTGTAATTTCTATACCTGATGATATAAATCTTGATTTAGTGGATTACATTGACACCGAGAGTAAGCGTGATGAACCAGGACCATCGGACAGTAGCAAAGAAGATTTATTAGGTCGTGCTGTTCGCGCTATGGGTTCATTGGAATCTGATGACGATGATTAGGATTTGAGTTTTCGACCCACTAACTTTCGTGATTTCGTGATTCGTGAGTTTAAAGTTGTTTCACAGATTGAAAATAGCCGCCGATCAGTCCTCTTTAATGTTAAGATTAATTATAATAAAAATATGTTGAACATTGATCTTATACATTGTTTTACTTACCTTTATATATTCTTGAAGTGACTCATAAATTGCGTCGCAGACATAGGGCAGGAATTTAGAAATACTACATTTAGGCACACGATACAATTCTTCCAATGTTCCAAGACTAGTACCCGATGCCAGATATTTAAGCGTCACTTGCAATTTCAATTTTGCAGGCGGAGCGGGTCTAAAAATAGTGTCTTGCTTAGATATTCTGGACGAAATCTTATCCAATAAATTTAAAAATAGTTCTTCGTTCATTCTGAGATGAGTATGGTAACGTTTAGGATCTTCTGTAGCCAATTCTGTTAACAGATTATTCGACGTACCGTAAGCATCTCTGCTGTGAATCCATTTTCTAACCCACTGAACTGGTGGACGTCGATGCTTTTTTTTGTAATTTAATACGTGTATAATTATTGCGTATACAACTCTGAATGCAGCGACAAGTACAGCACGTCTTCTACCCATGATAAACACTGTACAACTAGAACTAACTTGTATACCACTAAAATCTTGTATGCAACCTGCAAGTTGAACAAAATCGTGTTTCCAATTCAAATCACTTGCACACAAGTCTGACGTCATACATGTATGCAAACACTTGCATAATGGAAACGCGCCTTTAACAACCTCATTATTTTAAATACAAACAAATTCCTTGTTAATTTTTTCGTAAACAGCGACTAAAATAGCTCATTAATCCCTAGGGACTAAAAGTGATTAAAATTTGGAATGTGGATATTGTTAGTAAATGCAGTCCAAAATAGGATTACATCGCTAAATCGATTACAACGAATGTATGAGGTGGATAGCTAATGAGTGATTGTAATTCTATTTCGGACCGCACGGGAACATTGTATTGAACAAGTAACTGGCTGGAAAACCGCGCGCGAGCCAAATTAAGAAATAAATTTACAACTGTAACGGATGGTACGTATAAAATTGTTACGATGCACTCAATTCAAATCAAATATTTTATTAGAACATTAAACATGTTTACAGAGTATTAGTGATCGTTAACAGCTACATTAGTGTGAAACTGTGTTGTAGCCATTAGCGCCCACCTCCGAGAGAGCAAGACGTCGGCGTTCCAACATTGATAAAAAAACAAAAATACTATTACATTAAATTACATTAATTGATAGTATCGAAATAAATTATTTAAAACTAACATATCATTAGGTACACTCAAAATAAACCATATTTAACTATGTACTAATATTCAGTAAATTATAACATTAAGAAAAATAAAAACATGAATAAAAATAATTAATAAAAATTCAATAAAAATAATCTAATAGGATATCACAATACATTTTAAATCAAATTCAATACATTATAAAATGTTAGAAAAAAAAATAGTACAACAATTACAAAATAAATAAAAATTTGAAATTATAATTAAAAATTAGGTCAAGATTTCCAGTTCTCTTAGTGCATGTCTGTGTGTGTGTGTTTGTGTGTGTGTGTTTGGCAATTTGTTTATAAAAAGGTATGTGATCAGTATTACGGAGGGAGACACCCAGGCAGACCGTGTATATATATAGTCCATAATATTTGGTTGTAGGTAAGTATCACCCATTCATCAGAATTTCTAGCTCCTCATACATTTGGCTTTGGAGCCACTTGTCGGTGACAGCTTTGTACTCCCTGAAGGTAAGTGGATAGATATTTAAGATTTTATTTATTTTGTTGTATAAAACAGGGCCAAAGAAGTGATATTGACGCTTCGCCATCACAACATTGGCCCTTTCAGTCTGACAGACTATGTCAGTCCTACGCTTATTTGAGCGGTGACTGGGGTCAAATACAAGTTCTGAGTGTTTACGTAGAATAGCACTCAGGAAAAATGCGTGCCTCACCGTAGACTCCTTACAAAGCGCATAGAGGTCGATTGTAGGGAAGCGAATAGGTTTGTGTGCCATAACTTTAAGAACTGACCTCTGTGCCCTTTCCAGTCTTAGCAGCAAACATTTTCCCGAGCAACCCCAAGCCGCTATACAGTAGGTTATGATAGGGTGCGACAACGCAGAATAAACCACCTTCAATGTTTGGAAATCGGCAAAAGATCTCAAATTCTTAAATACAAATATCAATTTCCGAACCCGTGATACTAGTGCAGTAGCAGTGGTGGCCCAGTGGTTACGGTCCCGACTTACGAGTTGTAGGTCGTGGGTTCGAACCCGAGCAGGCGCTTTACTTTGTGTAATTTATTTCATCACCACTGCTCTCAAAACGGTGAAGGAAAACATCGTGAGGAAACCGCATGTCCTAGAACCAAAAATTCAAAGACATGTGACATCTACCAATCCGCACTAGGCCCGCGTGGTGGATTATAGCCCACTCCCTCTATGAGAGGAGGCCTGTGTCCCAGCAGTGGGAACTTTAAAAGGCTGATGATGTGATGTGATACTAGTGACGCAATATGTTCATTCCAGGACATAGTACTGTCAATAATGACACCAAGATATTTTATGTGGTTGGTCCGTTGTTGACATTACAGCCACAAGTAGTGCTCGTTATCGAACAGCACCTGTGTGCAGTTAGATTGAAGGGGCATGCTGGTTGAGACCTCTGTAATGGCGTATATAAATTTAATATAATATAATTTAATATATAATAATAAATTTAGTTTTATCTAGGTTTAATGTAAGCAGATTGTCAGTTAGCCATCCCATGACAACTCGCTGGGCTGACTCTGCATAGGAACGACTTTCAAGCCAATTTTTGCCATGAACCAGTATTACTGTGTCATCAGCGTACATTATCATTTTAGAATTTCCGAAAGATAATTTACAGAGGTCATTTATATAAATTAAAAATAGGGTAGGTCCAAGAACACTACCCTGTGGGACTCCGTAACTAAGAACCTCATCTTTACTGGTAAAGTTACCCACCTTAATAGCCTGAGAACGGTCTGTTAAGTTACTCCTAAATATATCTAGAGACAGACCCCTAATGCCAATCCGCTGAAGTTTGTTGAGCAAAATGGGGACAGAGACAGTGTCAAAAGCCTTATAAAGGTCCAGAAAGATTGCAATAGTTTTGAGTTTATCATTTACTTTTTCTGCAATAGTACCAGTTAATTCCAGAACAGCGTTTTCTGTACTTTTACCTACTCTAAAACCATACTGATTTGGGGCGAGAATATCTTGGGAGTCTAAATTAAGAAGCTAAGCTTAGAAGCCTTTTGTTAAGGATTTTCTCAAGAATCTTTGACAAGGTTGTTAAAACTGATTTAGGTCTATAAATGATAAATGATTTTATTTCTGTAAGTTGGTTTGTACAAATAATTTTTAAATAATTTTGAATAATTTCTAACATATAAATTAAATTCAGCAGTGTTTACATAAGTCCTTTCACTGTACAGCTCATAAAGCCGTGTTCTACTTTTATGAATACCAATGGTAGCCCAATAACTGAATGATGCATTACTATTAACGGAGATAGTCTTTGGAACAAAGGTCGAATTAAATTGTTTACAGTATATACTAAAAAAATCATCATATAGATGATTAGGATCAGCATCAATTGACAAAATTGGTAATTTATTAATGAGTTTAACTTTAAAAGCTGCCAAGCGACTTGCAGTTTTGGGGTTAACAGTGATATCCTTTTTAGCCACTTTGTTGTTTTGGTTTGGTATAGTAATCCTCTACCCTAGTGTTAATATCTATAGTTATTAACACTACCTCTGTCCCCACTTTTGTGTATAGGGTGTACGACAGCCCTTTTGAAAACAGAGGGGACGACCCCTGACATAAGGGCAAGGTTAAAAACATGGCACATGATGGGAACAAGGATGTGCCTAGCAGCCCTTATCAAAAGAGCAGATATGCCATCCCAACCCACAGCGCTATCAATTTTAAGACCCAGAACAATTTGTTCTAGCTCCTCAATGTCCGTACTGAAGATGGCCATTGAGTTGGGACAGACACTTTCATAGAGGTCAGAATCATGTTGAGGATCGCCTACCCTAGGTGTAATTTTAGATGCCAGAGTCTTCCCCACATTCGCAAAAAAGTGGTTGACTGCATCAAGTGACAGTGAGGGGTCTGCCTTTAGGGACAAGAGCTCACTAGTTGTTAAATTGTCAGTCTTAAGATTAGAAATAGTTTTAATAAGTTTCCAGGTGGCCTTTGGATTTTTGCGGTGCCGCCGAAATTCTGCGGACTCGTATTCGAATTTTAATTTTTTTAACAAGTTGGTACAGAAATTTCTATAGCGCGTATAAGTTACTTCTTTAGTCTGACAAACACGGCAAAAAGGCAAAAAGAAAAATAACTTTATTTTTTTAAGTCGGTGTCTTTCGTAGATACCAATTTTTTGCGTTATGGACACCGACTTCAAAAAATAAAGTTATTTTTCACTTTGTAGTTTTGTATTTGGAAGTCGGTAGTATTTTTTGCAAAAAAGTTTTTTATTTTTCACTTTTTAGTTGTACCTACCTAATAGGCAAGTTGGTAAGGTAACTATAACGCCAGAATAGACTTCATGAAACTTGAACATAACCGGTGAAATGACAGATCTGCGTACCCCTTAAGAGCGTACTGGCGTGATGTTATGTTATGAAATGGTATAAACAATAAACAGACATGCGATTGCAGCAATCCTGAGAGATTTGCCGTTATTTATTGAAGAGTTCTGTTGTATATCGCCGAAGTTCTTAATCAGATCTTCACCAAATTAAAATGGGATCAATTTCGAAACATACTTTTTCAAACAAAAAAAGAATTTTCAAAATCGGTCCACAATTGACGGAGAAAAAAAAAACAAACATAATGTCGAACATAGAACCTCCTCCTTTTTGGGAAGTCGGTTAAAAACACAAGACAGCAGTACAGAATGCGCAAGTTGATATTTTTTTTAGACAAGCCATATTAAGTAAAACAAGAACCTGCGTATTGTGGACATAATGAGTAGCATAGCCGACTAGTCACTTTTGTTCGGTACGTTTTGGTAGGTCCATTTCATTCTTGACCATAATGTGTGGATCGCCCTCTCTTTTGCGAAGGAAATTTTTTCCGTTGGTAACCCAGCAGAAGCGATAGTCGTTACTATTGGCAAAGTCTAGCCAAGAACAGGATTCGCTTCATTTTCGGAGTAGGATTTTCGGAAACGAATACGGGTTTCGCCGGTCCACTTATATTAAGATATTCGGTAGTAAGTTTGCCGTATTTTTTATTATAATCTTTGAACATACGAATAAATTTTTCCTTACGAAGGTTGGTATTAAAGTCCAGGATTATGGTTCTGGTGTTGGACTTGGAGTCCTTAGGTCCTATGCGATATACATCTTTTACCTCATAATCCTGTACAGGGGCATTTAGGACAGAACCGACTTGCTTTACGCTACCCAATAAGCTGTACTTGGTCTCTGACTTAGTTACAGGTATATTCCTGATATCTACGCACGTTGATCTCGCAGTGCGTTCTAAACGATCAAGCTTGTCTTCTAATTTTGCAACGTATTGCAAATTGTTTTTCCTTTCTGCATCAAGCTGGGACTCCAGCTGGTCAATATGTGACTTTAAGATGTCATAGTTTTCAGATAGAGAGGTGACAGAGTCTTCTATCCTAACAACAGCAAATACTAGTGCTATGCTCAGTTACTATTATTTGAGTGCGACTCATGTAAAAAAAGACTGAAGTGAAGTTGTTTTAACCATATTGTCTCATACTGCTTAGCTTGTGGACCGAAATTTAGGATAAAATGAGCCATCAGTAATTATAGATATAAATCTTGTCAATTTTCGTATGAACTTTATTTCCTACTCAAAAAGGTACACATTAGTAATTCGAAATTCAAATTAATTCAAATTCCGCAGAGTGTATTCGATTAAATTGCCACTGAAATGTACCTTTTAGTGTAGGTGTTATAGTCAAAGGTTGATATGTAGCGTTTTCGCGGAATGACTGGTTTATCTTAGGGTTGATGAACGCCATTCGGGCAACGCCAAAATAGATTCCAATTTTTGCATATGAGTGATACATTTTTAGTCAAACTTCTATGTTTCTGCGTCTGCTTTGCAGTTCTGGCTTCTGGCTTTTTAGTCAAACTTCCTAGAAGCCTAGTCTATCCTAGAAGCAAATAGGCAAAATCATCAAACGTCAACAGTATCAACATTCAACCAAGATGCTAACAGGACTCTGATTTATATTTTTACTTAACTAAGTTTGACAAAGTAATTCTACACACATACATTCTTTATTTAATTATATTATTTTTTGATTGTATTGAGTTTTGTCCTTTGACGGTTTAACAAGTCGGTCTCTCCTAGGATTAGTTATAAATTTGTTAGGCAAAGGCCGAAAAACACTATTGATTTGGACTTTGACTAAGACTTCTTGTCTAGCCTGAGGTTTGATTTGCCAAATCTAAGAGTGCAAGAGCTTCGTTGTTTGACTATCACATAGTGAGAAAAGTTCTATATTGTATTGCTATCTCAAAATGAAAATTATTTCATCACCACTGATCTCAAAACGGTGAAGGGAAACAATGTGAGGAAACCAGGATGTCTTAGAACCAAAAATTGAATGCCCATTTCTTCTTTCAGGTCATTTGGATGCCTACCCCATGGCATTAGGCAATCTTGGGGACTTGGATGAATACATGAGAATAGCCAATTGTTCAGTAGAAGTTGATGTAGAATTGCCTCTTCATAATGAATTGGATAACATACGAGCTGATGGCACACAAAGGCCAGACCCTGCTGCACTATATGCTCAGGCTATTCGCTCATCAAGAACTAATTATGAGGATCGCCATGTTTATCCATACACTTTCCAAGGAGGACACTACCATCGCCATAAAATGTACAAGGAAGCTTTCCATGCATGGGCCTGTGCTGGTGATGTTATTCGACAGTAAGTTCTTATATTCATATTTTTGATTTTAACAATTAAACAATCAAAGAAGCTACTTTATAGTTAGTACTGAAATACAACTTGTAAGCGAAATTCATTTAATTTTAAGCATTGATAATGCTTAAAATGCATAATTTTAAGCATATAATGCTTAAAATGCATAATTTTAAGCATGAAAATTTAAAATGCTTGTAAGTAGTAACAATGGTTATTTAAAATATGGATATTATTAATTGCACATCAAATAAATAATCACCTATCAATTTATTTCCATCATTTATATCCTTTTTAGTGTTCCATACCCAAAAGGTACAAAACGAGAGCCTATTACTAAGACTCAACTGTCTATCTGTCACCAGGCTGTATCTCATGCACCGTGAAAGCTAGACAGTTAAAATTTTCACAGATGATGTATTTCTGTTGCCGCTATAACAACAAATACTAAAAACAGAATAAAATCAATATTTAAGTGGGGCCCACATACAACAAACGTGATTTTTATGTCGTTGTTTGCTTTAATGGTACGGAACCCTTCGTGCGCGAGTCCGACTCGCACCTGGCCGGTTTTTACATCAGAAATGCTGACTGCACAGCAAATTAACTAGATAGTACAAAAATTATACTCACACATATAACACAATTAGTCCAAGAGTGAGTGAAGCGAGCTCGGCAGCTTAGGGCACCCCGACACGGATAGGTTAATTTCGAAAGCGAGCCAACTCAGTTCCCGTCATCTCCTTCATATTACATTATTTTAGACTGCAGACAGAAATAGGAGCCCCGCGCAGCAGGCCTCCGTCGACTTTGTTAATCGTAGTGAAATAAAAAAATAACCTAATTTAACCCGCGACCGCGTTGGGATTTCGGCTCAGGTTCGGAATATAATCGTATAATTACATTATTAAGACAAAGTATTAGTTATGCGTTCATAAAATAGCCCAGCTTTTCAATTAATAGCGATGTGCCTCAAATTGTTGCTAAAATAATAATATTTTAACGTAACTATTTTGTTGTGCAATCAGTATTTTTTTATTGGAATTAGGATTATTTTTGGTACATAAAGTGTTTTTTTTTTTATTTGCGTTTAAATACTACCAATTAAAATGATTATTATTTTTAAAAACAAATCTTGTCTCAACTCTTATAAAGGCAGTTTTTTTTTTTTTTTTTTTCATAATTTAAGACTACCCAAAGGTAGCTTATTTAGAGCCACCCGATACCCGACCGACACCGCCTCGCTTCGAGCGGTTAGTATTCTTTGTATGGAGTAGGTACTATGGGAATAAGCTCACTACATCAACTCCGGGGAGGCCGCGGGCCGACGCGCGGCCGCCGAGTGGTCACTCGGTGACCACCTGAAGCTCGCAAGCTTGCTTTGCGATGCCCACGCGCAGGTCCCGAATGGATCGCGCGCTGTCCGCGATTCCCTTCATTTCTAGCCTTTCTCTCGAACGTGTCGATCCTATCGTTTTGTTTTCAAAATGACTAAAGAAAAACTTATTCAAGAGTTACGGAAATATAGTTATGTTGTATGATATAAGAGACTCATATACTCGCGGACAACGCAATGTCCAATCGTTGACCAGAGGCCTTAGTGCGAGTTTTTACTCACGCTCACTCGTGATACGTAAACATCATTTTGTATTGAAACTGGATAAGCGCCGTCTGGTGACGGTAAGGAGAAACCACTTTTTTTGTATACATTTTGACATAAGAGATCGTTTACGTATCACGAGTGAGCGTGAGTAAAAACTCGCACTAAGGCCACAGGAGACGTTCACTTGTCACGCGGCATCCAACCGTGGACCACCTATCGTTAACGACACCAAGCGACGAGGTGGTGCTGGTCGGGTAAAAAATACCGTAAGATATAGCTACGGACATGCGTCTAATAAGCTATTGGTGGTACTTTATGGACTTTTTTTTTTCTATTTCTCTATATGCAATCGGTTTTTGAGACCAGAAGCGAATTCACTCGTGGTTAGATGGCGTTGTGGTGGAGCAGCCAGTGCTGCGCCTCTCACAAATGGTTCCTTTTTAGCCTTTTTACCCGACTGCCGAAGGAGGGTAATGTGTTTATCAGTCTATGTATGTGTGTAGGTATGTATGTATGTATGTTTGTTCCTATGTGGCGTTCCAGAGACCAAACGCTTCGGCCGATTTTGATGATTCTTACGTCAATCGATTCATCTTAACCTCGCGAGTGTCACTGGCTACATTAAAATTAGAAAATAGAAAAAGTTATTTTAAAAATCAAAAACCCGACTGCGAACTAAAAAGATGTAAACAAGTAGAAAATCATGCTGTGCACTCGGAGGATCAGGTGGTCAGCCAGCTCGCGAATATGTATCCTCCGTCTGCACAGCATGATTTTCTACTTGTTTACATCTTTTTAGTTCGCAGTCGGGTTTTTGATTTTTAAATTAACTTTTTTTATTTACAACTTTTTAGTTACCTATTTTTTTTAAATCTCATTTAAACATATAAGTAGTATATATTTTTGTAATCACTTTTAAAAATCCTTCATTTTGATACCCCACTCGATGGGTTTCGAAGAAAAAAAATATTGAGTCGCCCCCAATATGGTGCACAAGAGCCGCCATTTATTTTTATTTTTAACGTCACTTATCTAAGAACACTTGGGCGGCCAAGCCCTATCTAACGATGTATTAATTATAAAAATCCATCTAGCGGTTTGCAAGATATGAGGTAATAAAGAATATTACATACATACAAACATACATACATACAAGATACGCGCGAAAAACATAACCCTTTCCTTGCAGCCGGGTAAAAAATGGCGGATTTTGGGCGCCCTATTGTGGGGTTCCAAATTATTTTTTTCTTCCAAACCCATCGTGTGGGGTATCAAAATAAAGGGTTTAAAAAGTGATTTCAAAAATATATGACACATATATGTTCAAATGTAACTAATTCAAAAAAAAAAAAACTAATAAGTTATAAATAAAAAAGTTGACCAAAAAGTAAAAAAAAACCTGACTGCTTAAAAAGCGAACTAAAAAGATGTAAACTAGAAGAAAATCATGCTGTGCAGTCGAAGGATACATCCGGTTTTGGTCTGCCAGCTCGCGAATATGTAGTTTACATCTTTTTAACCGACTTCGCAAAAAGGAGGAGGTTTTCAATTCGGCTGTTTTTTTTTTTTTATGTGTGTTACCTCAGTACTTTTTACTGGGTGGACCGATATTGATGAATCTTTTTTCATATGAAAGCTGGTGCTTGTGATGTGGTCCCATTTAAGTCCCATCAAGATCTGATGAAGAACTTCGGAGATATACACCAGAACTCTTCAATAAATGACGGCAAATCACTCGGGATAGCTGCAATCGTTTGTCTGTTTATTGTTTACATAATTTCATAACATAACATCACTTTAGCAAGCTCTAAAGGGGTACGCAGGTGTGAACAGTTCACCCTGGTATACTCTAATTCAACCGTTTTTGTTTAAGTTGCATGTTTCTGGGTTAATCTATTCTGGCTTTGGAGAATTGGTCCGTTATGTACCCACAACTGAAAAGTGAAAAATAAAAAACTTTCTAACAAAAAAAATATATTTTTAAGTACAAAAAATACAACCGACTTCCAAATAAAAAAACAAAAAAGTGAAAAATAACTTCAATTTCGGAAGTCGGTGTTCTTGTTTTATTTTCTTCGTTTTTTGACACCGACTTCCGAAATTGAAGTTATTTTTCACTTTTTTGTTTTTTTATTTGGAAGTCGGTTGTATTTTTTGTAAAAAGTTTTTTTTTGTTTTTCACTTTTTAGTTGTGCTACACAATTTATATATGCTAGGTACCAATAATGCCCAAAGTGAAACCAGAATAGATTTACTCAATAACATGAAACTTAAACAAATTCGGTCGAATAAGGGTATACCACATATGTTTACACCTGCGTACCCCTTTAGAGCGTACTAGTATGATGTTATGTTATGAAATGGTGTAAACAATAAACATAAATGCGATTGCAGCTATCCCGAGTGATTTGCCGTCATTTATTGAAGAGTTCTGATGTGTATCTCCGAAGTTCTTTATCAGATCTTGATGAAAATTAAATGGGACCACATGACAAACACCAGCTTTCAAATAAAACAAGAATCATCAAAATCGGTTCACCCAGTAACAAGTTCTGAGGTAACACACATAAAAAAAATAAAAAAAAATACAGTCGAATTGAGAACCTCCTCCTTTTTTTGAAGTCGGTTAAAAATACAACCGACTTCAAAATAAAAACACTACAAAATGAAAATAACTTTAATTTCGGAAGTCGGTGTCAAAAAACGAAGAAACCAAAACAATAACACCGACTTCCGAAATTAAAGTTATTTTTCACTTTGTAGTGTTTTTATTTTGAAGTCGGTTGTATTTTTTGTTAGAAAGTTTTTTTTAGTTCGCTTTTTAAGCAGTCGGGTTTTTTAATTGTCGGCCAACTTTTTTTATTAAAGGTTTAGAAGTTCAGTAACTAGTGGGTTTAAGTGCATGGTTAGGTGTTCCTTGTATTGTTTTTGTACTCTTCGATAAGAAATCACTGACGGCAATTGAAAGTAGTCGTGGAAATCGTCATTTTTAGCAAACCACGGCGCGTTTACGATTATCGAATCGTAAACAAGTTTATGATCTAAATTATAAGCAATATAATTATGTTTACAGCTATAACTATTCCCGAGATGATGAAGAGATATACAAAGAGTTTTCTGAAATAGCAAACGAATTAATACCACAGCTCATGAAAGCTGAAAGCTCAGGACACTCGGCCAGATCCATTCTAAAAGACCCAGAGTGCTTTGCGTCATTGCTAAGGTATGTATTCAGAAAACATTCGGCATATTAATATCTTACTTACTATAACCAATAAAATTGTTATTAATACCGCTCCTGTTAACTTGTAGATTTTATGACGGTATCTGCAAATGGGAAGAAGGTAGTCAAACACCCATTCTCCACATTGGTTGGGCGAAACCCCTTGTGAGTACAATATCAAAATTCGATGCGGAAGTAAGAGCACAAGTCCACATCATATGCAAAACTGACACTGACGATCATTCAGAGACAACTAAAGCCACAGAGAATGTTGAAAAAGACAAAGGCGATAATGACAAATGGAACAATAATTCAGAGAACACGGAGATGACAGTGCGCGAGCAGCTGACGGCCGCTGTCAACAGTCGTCCGCGCGTCGCGCTGTACAGCCACAAGATGGCGGCGCTGCGGCCGCTGCTGCTGGCGGAGAGGCTCAACACGCACGCGCTGCAGCTGCAGCTGACGGCGCAGAGCCAGCTGCAGCGCCCGCAGGCTCCCACCAAGAAACGAGACGTCGACGACGCCAACGCTTCTGTCCCCACTGCGCGCGCCAAACGAGCTCGCCGCGAACGTTGAAGGACTTGCTAATGCTTTTGAATTGAAACCGAATACGCTTCTCTGTTAGACTGGTACCCGTGTACCTAAATGAGTGATGTATACATGTATACAAAGTATTTTATGTAGTTTATGCGTTTCTATTAGATTGTTAATGTTGCTAGTACATTATTTATTCTGGGTGATATCATGTATTTTTAGAGTCGAGTTTAAAACTAAACAATCTACCCCTAAATGTGTCATGTAGTAAGGAATAATTCAATTTTGGATCATTCAAGTTGTACAAACGGATAGTACCATGAAGCCGTGTTTAAAATATAGTCTGCCACAGTGTTATGCTTAACCATGCAATGGTATTTAAACCCAATTTTCAAATTAGCATTATTTATGGTGTTTTCAGACATCAGTTGCTAAATAACTTATCTAGTAAATAATAGACGTGTTGTATATTCATGCTGAGTAATATTCCTATTCAGACTAGTTGAAGAACCCTTACTATTTAATATAATATTTTCTTTATTGGTGATTTCAAATCTAATAACTTTAAACGAGCAAGTCTTGTATATATGTATGTATATATATATAATCTGAATCTCGGAAAGGCAGGGCCTTTCGGAGGCGATAAATCGTTCTAGCTAGGTTGCATTTTTAGAAAACGTCGTTTTCTCTATTTTCTCCCGGTCGCCCAGTTACTAATTATTATACTTGTACAGTCAACTTCATCTCGTTGGTAACAATTTGAAATGATTTCATTCCGTAACAGTTACAGTTAGGGTTACCATTTCAAAAATTTAAAATACTGAGAAAAGGTAAAAAAAAGTCCTGACGTTATAGAATGAATTTATAAGTTAATTTTAATTTTCGTTAACGTTCATTTTCATGCTCGCGCGCAATTTGCGCAAATATATCGAATACATCGAAGCGCGACACTTGTTGTGGTGTCTATGGCATGGAGCAAGTGATTAATCAGTGCACTATGTATAATGCCCAGGCATTATGAATACAGTCAAGGCAAATCGGGCAATGTAATAAATACTGATTTAAACTTCTATATTTATCACATTATCTGGTCATTATGAATATTGCTACGTAAAGGTTGGGCAATTCGATAATTAGTCCAACAGCGAGCTCGGGAGCTTAGGGCCCGACACGAATAGGTTAGGTTCGAAGGAGATGACGAGAACTGAAGTGAGCGAACTGAACTCCCGTCATCTCATTCGAACAGCAGCGGTGCTTCGTCGACTTAGTTGCTTAAAATCTTACTTACCTATTCTATATTAAAACCAATTTCAATATTAAAATAATAAAAAATAACATTTTTTTTTTAGCCGGCCCAATATGTGATGGGCGTTATTCAGAAAGCCCGGTCAATTTAATTATAACAGTAGTTTTTATCATATTGCCTACTCATATTTGGCCATTTTTCAATTAACCCGGGCATTATGAATAATGCCGTATTACGCACTTGGTCCATAACAATAACAACAACTGGCGCGCATCGACTTAATGTAATGAGTACCTATACCTGTACAAGCAAACGATTATACAAATCCGGACAAATTAGAAGGCCGGACAAAGTCCGGATGGGACGCCAAATGTTCGGCAAAATCCGGACCGATGGTAACCCTATCAACAGTAAGAACAGTTTTCGCAGTTCAAGTGTTACCAGCGACGTAAGATCCACTGTGACGTGCGGATAATGGTGTTTTTAGAGCGTTTTATTGCATATGTAGAAATGTAACAGGAATTAATTTCACTAGTCGGAGTTAGCCCGACTTTGGAAGATATAATTTATATCTTAAGATAATTTAAGATGACTCTAGGAAGAACCTGTTTGCATTTAATAAACACACCACCCGTAATATAATAATATGTAGCATGTACTTATTCAAATCGAATTAAGGATAAAAAAGTTATTTATTCTAAGTGACTTTCAAATCATTGGCAATCTTTTGGAGGGTTAAAGTACTCATGAAGATGAGATTTGTGAAATATTTATTCACATAATAAATTAAGAATACAATAATTCACTCACATGTGAATATTAAAAATAACATAAGTAGGTAAATTATGTATTGTCGGGAGTTATTACAGAAGTAGGTAAATATCAAGAACAAATTTAAATGAAAACAAGCTTTTTTTAGTTACATCTGTCCTGGTGCCTGTAATAAAATCCTGCAAGTTGTATTAGAATTAGTTCCCAGTGTTGGATTCAGTTGAAATTTTGCAGACGTTTGTATCTCGTGACGATGAAATGTTTAATATAAATGCTTGTTTAAAAAACCTGTAACTTGACTACGGTATTTTTTAGCCTATATTACCTGGGCCATAATAACGAATCGATTGACACCTTATTTATCAAAATCGGATGAATAGTTTAGGCGGTACGGAGGAACATACGTAAATACATACATACATAGACTAATATTAACATTATAAGCGGGATATTTACCATGTTTACTGTTTGTTGCGTGTTTACTGTTTGTAGTGATCATGGTGCTTGCAACAGCACCGAAATATCCGAAATATCGGAAACTCGCTACAAACAGTAAACATGGTAAATATCCCGCTTATAATGTTTATATTAGTGTTAGTGACCATGACAGTTTAAAAACTTATACATACACTGGTAAAATCATGACCATTTCTTTTGGCTTCGCCGTAGTCGGGTAAAAACTTTTTTTAATATGATAATTTGTTTCGAGTTATACTAATAAAAAAGTTGTACATATTTAGTAAAAAAAAACACATACATGAGTAATTTTATCCCGGAAAGATTTTCAATGAATTTAGAGTCACTCCGTACTTACCTACTTATTAAAATAGGTAACATTCTGAGATATAATATACTCAATGTAATGTATGTAATAGAACCATAGCAACATGATTCTCTTAGCATCAATCAGTAGTCTTGCGATTTTATCAATATGCATTGCATTGTACCAACTAATCTGGTGACTGTTGTTAATACAGATTTTGAATATATTAAAAATTGTAAACGCACTTGAGCGCGGTATAACAAACGCCTGTGTTTCGCATACTTGTTTGAAGTGCAGGCGCTTCAATCATGTGTTTTTGTTTACATATTATTATTAATATATAGGTGATAACGCGTATGACACATTTAATTCATCACATCTTTTACAAATATATCTGTGGGCAGATTTTTTAATTGTCAGATATCTTTTATCTGACGAATAAACGTGAACTGGAGCTTTGACAAATTTGTAAATAAAATATCAAACCGCCAGAATTATTATTCCGAGAAAAGTTATCTGACTATAAGTTTAATAGTCACCAAGAAATTACAAAATATAAATATTTATATTAATGTGAGTATTATAAATATTCATTAAATTGTCAAATGTCACTGTGTGACGTCAGAATAGTGGAGACTAATATTTAAACGTTTACGTTATTATTGTAAGTATGATCAACGTAAAGAATATATTTTTTCAAATAAATTATAAAAATTACCGTGATCATTGAAGATCAAATTATTAACCTGAAACATTGTTATTAGGTACTGTCGACTGCGCGTCTGTGATAACACATAGCTGCGGAGTTTCGATATAAGGGCCAGCTTATAATGTTTTTGTTGTTACCACTGACGCGCGGTCTACTGTAGCCCGCAAGCTTATTACGTATTTTGCAAGAGCAAAACGATAGCGATTTTTGCGCAATTATTGCTCTTCAATACATATGTTTATGCGGTTGTTTTAGCGATTAAAGTCTTCACAATCTAAGAAGTCCGTTGAAGTTTCTTATTTTACATGCCGCGATAACTGTCTAGTTTCTACGTAAGAAATTAAAATCAAATTCATAATCCTAATGTATCACTATGTTACCCATACACTATAACAACGAGTATCATTCGCAAGCATCAACTTTAATTATTATTAGGTATTTTTATAGCTGTCAAAACGGGCCTTTTATTTTTTGTCAACTTTAGCAAACGATTGTGTAGGACCTACACTGTAGGTAATTCCGACTTTTATGACATAAAACGTTTGATCGCGCGATGATTGCTGATTGCTGTTTTTACGTAATAAGCCTGCCGGTATCTGTCTAAAAACATTCCTTATATTTTCGAGGTTGTTTGTTTGTTAAAAGGTAAGTAATTTAAATATAATATATATATATACACTTACTTAAAAAGTAGAATGCCTTTTAATTAAAGTGAAAATAATAATGTAAGATCTGAAATTGATGTTAGAGATAAATTAAACAAATCCAGTGTCTGTATATTATCGTACTTATCTAACTGTTACAAATCTTAGTAGATTCCTTGTAGATTAAACGTTCATAACATACACGTAGCAAAAACTTCTACCTAAGATAATTTGCAAAGAAAATAAAGTATACGAAGTACTTTTGGATAGGGGAAGATACGAAAAACAACAATTGCCTTAGATATTAAAATAAGAATACAATAAAAATACCATACATATAACCCATATGTCGAAATAGACTTAAATAGAAAGTCCCTTATGAGGTATCGTGTACCTGATTTAATATTATTTATTTTTTGTGTTCATGACATTTTGTACATAATTTCTTTCCACACGTGTCCTTTACATTAAGTTAATTCACTTAGAAATTTGTAAGGACCTTATTGCACTGTAATAAGGATGAATTCCTAGAAAAGAAAATAAAGTAAATTAAAAATGTTTTCTAATCATGAATATAACATGTTTTTTCTACAATATACAAAAAATATCTTCAGTGCACATTAATGTCACAGGTGAATAATTTTACCATCTATGGCAGATAAGTTTGTTGTGTCTTCCCCTGTCTATATATATACGTAGATACAGTCCCGTCGTTTATATTCTTCGTCAGTTTTCAAATTGTTTCTTATATCAAGTCAGGAGTTCAGTAGCCTAACGTAACTTTTTTACTAACTCAAAGCACGTGCGCACGTGTGATTTTTTTTTGTAATCTGTCAACTCGACATCATAAAACACACAATGAATACTGTTGAATTGTCAAAATGAAAGCGTGCTCGCGTGCTTTGAGCAAGCAATAACGTTAAACATTTAAGGTGTGGGGTGACCATAAGCTCTTAGAGTAACGTTATCCCCCAGGACGCAATACTATAAGTGAAATATTATATAATTGAGCTATATTGAGTTTTGTTGTTGTACTCGTACCAACTCATTACTGACAATTATTCAAGAGTCCGTAAAGTAAATTCTGTCAAAACCGGATAGAACAAAGACTTATGTTTACTGCGACTACCTTTCGGCTACTCATCGTTTATTCTGAGCAAATAATATTCCACATTTATCTTTTCTATGTACAGTGTCATAATAATTGTAATTAAGTGACTTTTCATAGGTATTAATTAGTAAGATAGACTTTTGCATTTAACGTATTAAGTTAACGGTAGTAACTACCTCCTGTGAAACTCATTGCATTTACTAAACAAATATGTATTTATTGCTTGTTCATGCATTTAAAGGCCCAAGTTGTTGTGTAAGCTAGGACGCCGTGAGAACATAGTTTCCTACAAACTTTGATAAATCGTTTGCCGTGCAGTAATGATCAGACGCTCAAGACGTGACGCACTCAGTGCCGAGCGACTACCTATAGTCTGAGCGTCTCGTTGTAAATGATTATGATGGCTGCTTCCATTCCTATTTGAAAACCTTCGTAGCGTAGTTTGCCTTGTTTATGTTGCGTAGACGAAATGTAATTTGTGTGGAACTGTCGGCGTTGAGCCGCTCATTGATAATCCAGTTTGCTTTACACCGGCTTTCATTTGATTATAATATCCGTGATTTGTTAACATATTTTTCAACATACGTACTCGAAAAATGGATTCTACCCCACCGTTTTTAGCCACGGATTGAAGTATTTTCACACTAGCCCAGAAAAGTGCGGCGGCCAGCCCCCCTACCTATCTATTCAATTCATTAACACGCTTTTATTAGCTTGGTATGTAACGGAATCTTTGAACGTGATTTTCAACCCCTTCAAAACGTCGGATTAATTTGAAACTTTGTACACTTATCAAGGATCGATGACAATGCAATAATTTAAATAGTTTGTCCCATTGTCCTTACCAGTCCAGTTTGTACCAGGATCTTTAGGATTAGCGAAAATATAATTAAAAAAAAACAAAAAAATACGATTTAATAGAATAGCAAAGTTAAAAGTAGAAATTAATTTTCATTAAATTAAAATTAAGAATAGTGTTTGTGTGCTTTTCTATTACAGCGTGTTTTTTTTAGTTGATACCTATGTTTTGTATTGGGCAGCCCACACTGGTTTCTGATGATCCACATGACGCACAAAAAAAACCGAGAGATTCTCACAATAAATTGTTACTAAATAAATATTATGGTTAAGAAATTTTATTTATTTTAGGAGTAAGTGTGTTGAAAAACGCCATTTAATACCTACACGTGGGCAAGGGGGGCTACCGTTTTTCCGCTAGAGGTGCTGTTGTAGACCGAGCTCTTCAAAATATCAAGTTTGCGAGTTTATTTACTTTTTTTTATTATTGTTTATGTTTTCCAAATATATATATTTAATAGATTAAAATAGGTACGGACTTTACCAACCACTGCTTTAATAGAGTTTTATGTTTTGAAAAATGTCGAGACTCCTTTTTTTTTTTGGAAAAAAAAGGGCAATCGCACGGCATGAGAACTGAATTTTAATTGAAACCTTGCTTCCGTGCGCGTTATAACAACGTTTAACAGCTATATTTGTGGAGCATATTCAACAGTGGTGTCAACTGGTGACCAATAAAACGTAAGCCTCCATTTTCATAGCAGTATCTCGGCTTCATAACGGCCTCCCCTTCCGTTACGGCGTCCTTCGATCACTAATAATAGTGATTGCAGAAGGCGTCTATGACGGCCGCCTCAACTGCAATGACAAAATTTGCTCTAGCACCAAAAGTTACTAATTATTTTGTATCTACTGGTAGTTAAAAAAATATGATTAGGGTTGTTTGTCAAGAAGAATATGAGATCAACACGAATGAAATCGCGATAAAAGCGCTTGTATATCGCATCGGACGTCCCATTTATTATCGCATGTATAAAAAAAGACTTATTGCCTTATTTTCATTATATTATGATCATCGTTGATGTTTATATGTATGTATAGGTACAATAGCTAAATCTTCCTCTATCCTCATACATGAAATACCTATACTGTAGGTATGCATCTGTAACCGGCCAAACCCGATTTCAGGCTTCCTATCGGTGTCAGTATAATATATCTACTAGCTAAGCCTATAAACCAGATTAGCCTAAGACAAACTAGTTTATACCCGAAATTAAGTTTGGCCGGAAACATATCTATCTAATTATAATTATTATGTTGATATTTTGTGGATGAAGTAGGTGTCGGCTTAATGAAAATGCGTCATAAGTCCGTTTTCACTTACGCTAGTGTGCGCTTAGCTGTGTTTATTCAGATAGATGTCACCTAGTGTTTGTGAAAGCGAAGATTAGCTTTAGTTTTTCAGGTTTTATTTTTATACATGACGTACTCTTTGTTTGCTACCAATAGGTATACTGTTAAACCTTACTGTTACTTAAATATAATTATGACGATGTCGATCAAATCGATTTCAACGCAATTCCCATGTTCGAATAAAATAAATACTTCTGAGTAAATAATATGTGTATCATTATTATCTTATTTTCATTCTTTAGGTACTCGTCTCTCTTAATAAAAGATAGATGAAAAGAGATTGCATGTAGCAGGGATGAAAATGTTGAGATAAATGTGCGGAGTGACGAGAATGCATAAAGTGTCAAATGAGTATATTAGAGGAAAGTGGCACCAGTGATAGAAATGTTGGTAGGAAACCGTGTGTCCTAGTATGGTCATGTGATGAGGAGGGGTGACACGCATCTTACTAAAAGAGTTTGAATATAAATGTAAATGGATGGAGAGGGAGAGGAAGGTCAAAGAAAATATAGATGGACTGGTTTAGACATGAAATGAAATAAAAGGGAGTCAGTGATGGCGTGACAGAGGACAAGACGATATGGAAGAAGAAAACGTGTTGCGCCGACCCCAAGTATTATGGGGCAAGGGCAGGAAGATGATGAGGTGGTCTTCTCATCGGGCGCATCTCTTGGGGCTCCCTGCAAGGGCAAGATTAGCGTCCCAAGTCAACCTCACCTGCTCGTGGTGCTTCCTGCTGAACAACAAACGAGGCTCTGACGATAACCGAGAAATGGCGGTATAACCATTTCAACAAAAATTCGCAGCTATCCTCATAAAAAGAACTCAAAATGAAACGAAATAAGAAAACAAGCAAAATTTAAAAAAACCCCCGACACATTTATCTTGCGAACACACCCCGATTCAAACAGTAAAAGGCCTTTGACTTTTGAACGGCTGAACCAATTTGAGTCAAACATAGCTAATAACACTCGACAAAATCAATTTACAAAAAAAAAAAATCGGTTCATCCGTTTAGAAGCTATGATGCCACAGACAGACACACAGATACACAGCAACACACGTCGAACTTATAACACCCCTCTTTTTCCGGCGGTGATTAAAAATACATGCATTCATATTCGCGAGCTGGCTGACCAAAACCAGATGTATCCTCCGACTGCGCAGCATGATTTTCTTCTTGTTTATGTCTTTTTAGTTCGCTTTTAAAGCAGTCGGGTTTTTTGATTTATTAAATTAACTTTTTTATTTACTACTTTTTAGTAATTTTTATTTTAATTTGGTACATTTGAACATATTTGTGTTATATATTTTTGAAATCACCTCTCAAAACCCTTTATTTTGATACCTCACACGATGGGATTGGAAGAAAAAAAAAATCGCCCCACAAAATAGCGCCTACAACCGTCATTTTTTTTTCTATTTTTTATGTAGCCAGTGACACTCGTAGGGTTAAGACGTCACGTTCACGTCGGTTTTTTATTTTATTAACCTTTTTTCACATTTATATTTTTGTCCAGCTTGGTGCTTTTCACATTTTTATGTTTTTGGTGGGATCATTATTACACCATTGTTACGTCTTGTTACCATCCAATCTTCATCGTATGTGGAGGCGTGATCTATAACGGATATTTGATGCTCTGTCTATCCTCTAAGGCATGTAAGTACGATTAATCAAATCGATATATTTATGTTTGAAACATAAAAAAATACTCTTTTTTTAAATTCAGAATATTTTAATTTTCAATATAGTAACAACCCTAGTGAATCTGTCAAGTTTAGCTGTCAATTTTCGAAACGGCGGGAGTGGCCCTTCTGTATACTTTATATATTTTGTGCTGATGTCGTGTATGGGGAAATGGTGGACGGTCCTTCGCTATCCAGGATGTCGAAATATCCAGAGGAATATCGAACCGGTAAGGATCGAGCGAGGTATACTCCGGGGCGATAGTTTGAGTCCACTTTGGTTTCGCATATCCTTGAATCGTGTTTGTAGTCGCAGCGAAAAAATTTCGAATTTCTTCATTTCAGTTTAACAGATATTTAGTGTATGACGTCGAGTAATTGTGCATGGTAAGTACACATTTGTGTATCCAACCATTGGGGAGCTATTCAATCAAAACTGTTTCCGCTGGAACTACGTCATCCCAGCGGCATATTTATTTTTCCTATGGACTTATAAGAAATTAAAAACATTAAATAAATAGTGTGTAACGAGAGGTAAATGTGTAGGATGCTTAAATGAAATTTGTGTAACATAAAACTACGGCAATAATCAAGTTTCTGCTGCGCTGGCGTTTAGCTACTTGATGAAAATCATATAAAATGGTTTAGTGCAGAGTTGTATTTTTCTACGTACGTTGCTTTGAATTTGTGTGTAATGTTTGTAAAAACAGAATTTGAAAAAAACTTACCATTCAGAAGATATACACGTAAAAGTAAAATAAGGTTATTTGGTCCAATTACATAAAATAGGAACTCTAGGGCCTAACTTATTTTGTTTATTTGTATCTTGTAAGGGTCTACACTGCCATGCCAAGTTTCATTTATGTGGTCTTAGTAATTAATGAGCAATGGTATAATTGACTACGACTGGAGCACTATATCGTATGACATCCAATTAAGGACTTAGGACTTTTTAATGGAACAGCAAAATAAAACATTTTCCGATAATAAGTGTAATAATACAACTATTCACTTGTAAAATGTCAGCTCATTACACAAAAAAAGTTTAAGAGATATAATAGGTTCAAAATTTAAAAACCACACGACACGAACCCAAAGCAACAAGAACACTCTCGACAAAATCACCTTTCAAACAAAAAAAAACTAAATCAAAATCGGTTGATGCCACAGACACAGATACATTGCAACACACGTCAAACTTATAACACCCCCCTTTTTCCGGCGGGGGTTAAAATACCAGAACCACCGCATTTCATGGATAAACCGACCAAGTTTGAATGGCTACAGAAAAAAAACGTTTTTGCAAAAAATTACTAGCGACTTCCAAAATACAAAACTACTAAAGAGTGTTCTTAGCTATGTTTATATAAAATCGGTTCAGCTGTTCAAAAGTTATGGGCGTTTTACTGTTTGAATCGGGGTGTTTTCGCAAGATATCGTGTCATAATTACGTGTTCAATAGATTGCCGATCAAAGCGTGTCTACTATATATACTAGATAAATTATGTAGCATGAAATAAAAATGTGCCGGGGGTTTTAAATTAAATTTTGAAATTTTACTTGTTCGTTCGTGGACTTGGCTTCAAATATTCGTCGAGCACGTCGTCTGTTTGTGTATTAAACGACACTTGTAATCTATACCAATATTATAAAGAGGAAAGATTTTTTTGTTTGTTTGTACCGAATAGGCTCCGAAACTACTGGACCGATTTAAAAAATTCTTTCACTTATGGAAAGCTACATTTTTCCCGAGTAACATAGGCTATAACTTATTTTCGAAAAAAATGGGGATCCTTAAGAAAATTGCAATAATGTAACCCAAAGCATCAATATTTTGACTATAAAATTCATTATTTGGCGTGCGCTGAGAAAACTATGGATGATACAGAAAAATTATGTACTACATGATTAAGGTACTCATTACTAACTATAAAAAGTCTGCGAGAGAATGTATCTCACTAACATAGTTAAGTCACAATAGCAGCTTTTGTGTTCTAAAATTTAATTAGATCGCCGGTAGAAACAAAAGTTGGTTACATGTTTATTGTAGCATTCATTCTTATTCAAATAAATAGTTTAACAAATTGGTAGGTAGGGTAGGGTAAATAGGGTAGGCGGGTGCAGGTGAGTAGGTTGGTAGATGGGTAAGGTTAGGTGGCTAGAAGCATGAAATTTGGCAAAAGGTTCCTCAAGTGACGTAAGTGAGCACTAAGAAAGTATTTTTCGAAATTCTCCCTTAGGGGGTAAAAGGGGGTAGAAAGTTTGTATGAAAAATCAAATTCCGTCGGCCAAAATTCTTGAAGCTTGGCACAAATACTAAGTAAACAATAAAGGTTGCCACTATTCGTTTTTCGAAACTATCCCCAAATGACGATTTAGGGGGTGTTGAAGTTTGTATTAAGAAATCTAATTTCTTGGGGTCAATAAACTTGAAACTTGGCACAAATACTAACCTAAATGAATATTGAAGGTTGTTATTATTATTTTTTGAAACTACCCTGTTACACGCAGCTGCATAAGGGGAACCGCCAACTCAGCACTCAACACTTTTAGTTTAGAATCATACGCTGCAAATTTAACGAACGACGGAAACGCCGAGCTGAGCTAGCACTTTGTGACGCACGGACCTAGTTTAGCCAATTATTGTAACTCTGTAAAATTCCATTCCATATTCATACTTCGAATAGTGCCTATTCGAAGTATGAATATATTTAATTAGGCTAATTTTAGCGATAATTAATGTAATTCTTTTGTTTTAAAATAAATTAAGTAAATTCATTTTTGTTTTTTTTTAAATCCTCCGATTGCAGCTAACGTAATTGGCGCAGCCGGTAGGATATTCGCGGGCCGGTTCGCAAGCTTTAGGGATCTCTAATATCGAAATCCACGTACGCGAATCGCCTGGGTGGCTATCGAGCCCCGGTGCCGAATATCCGAATCTACGGTCCAGCTGCAGTTCCGGAAGGAGAATCCAGACTTCGATTCACGAGAGAACCAGAGATGAAAAATTTGTGAGTACACTTGAATTGTTCCTGTGTTGCTTCCTTCTTAGTCCTAGTACCACCCAACTTCCAAGATTTTTCACCCGAGAAGTTCCAGTTCCCAGGAGCCCGAATCTCGTACGGCTCGCTGGAGTGCTATAGATAACAGTAGAGATTTAAATAGTGATAGTAAAATTAGTAGTATAAATAGCTTAAATATGGCCCATGACCCGGATGCAATTTTCAAGACCCTTCGTATGGTCCCGGAGTTCGATGGGAACCCAAATGTTTTGACTAGGTTTGTCAGAATATGCGATCAAATAGTAGCTAAGTATGTTAGCAATACCCCAGGTAGCGAGTTAAACAACTTATGCCTATTAAATGGCATCTTAAATAAAATAACAGGCTCTGCCGCTTGTACCATCAATTCAAACGGCATACCTGATAGTTGGCTAGGGATTAGAACAGCCTTAGTTAATAACTTTTCAGATCAACGGGATGAAACCGCTTTGTATAGAGACCTTTCTTTAGCTACGCAGGGAAATAAAACGCCTCAGGAATTCTACGAGGAATGCCAAACTTTGTTCAGTACAATGATGACGTATGTAACATTACACGAGTCAATTACTACCACAGTGGAAGCGAAACGTACACTGTATAAAAAGGTTACTATGCAGGCTTTTGTAAAAGGTTTAAAGGAACCATTAGGATCCCGCATAAGATGCATGCGTCCCGATACCATCGAAAAGGCCCTTGAATATGTACAGGAAGAACTTAATGTTATGTATTTACAGGAACGTAGTGAATTTTCAAAACCCACTACACAAAAGAATTCACACCCTGTAACACCCCACGCAAATACCAACCCAGTTCCTCTACGTAATAACCATTTCGCAGTACCAATTCCCAACTGGCCCAATCCCATAGGAACTAGACCCCACCAACTACCACCACAACCATTTAGGTTCAACCCCAACTTTATTAATCAGCAGCCCCAACATCGCATGCCTAATCGAACACAGCAAATATTCCGTGCGCTGCCTCAAACATATAACGCTCAAAGTAACATGTTCCGTTTGCCACCCAGAAACACTCCGGCCCAAAATCAAAATCAAGGTCCTAAACCTATGAGTGGTGTACAGCATTTTACACCTAGACCCATGCTATCTGGCCATAACTGGCAGAATTCAGGTAATCCGCCACCAACTAATTATTTTAAAAATCGCGAAATGAACATGAATGAGTGCACGTCATACGACGACTCATATTACCCGACGGAGTTCTATTACGAGCCGGACTGTTATAATTACGATGACACTTATTATGATTATAGCCCGTTCGCTACATTAGAGTGCAACCATGATCCCACTGTAAACGATCGATGTAATTGTTCAAGAAAATATTACAGGCATAACTGAACCTCAGGCAGGTCCATGTCAGATAAGTCAGGATTTTCAGGAGGCACAGAAATCAAAAAAGCCAAAATAGAATTAAATCTCCAAACTCAACGTCAGTTGCCGTACATACTAATATCAGAACCACCTTTAAAGTTACTAATTGACACCGGTGCAAACCAGTCCTTTATAAGTCCAGAAGCCTTGGAAAAATATTTTCCAAATTTTCCCTTAAATTATGACCCGTTTGAAGTTACCAATGTACACGCGGTTAGTAGAAATAATTATTCTATAAGTTTACCTTGCTTCGCGGAATTTAACGATCCAGAGTTTATCAAGTTATTTGTATATCGTTTCCATGAATATTTTGACGGTTTAATTGGTTTAGATTTGCTAACTAAATGGGAGTCCAAGATAGATTTAAAAGATCAGAGGTTAATAACGCGCACATCATCAAATCCTATCCGTATGTATAATTCCTGCAATGTTAACTTGTATGAAGACATAATACCTGCTCATTCTTCGAAATTAGTGAGAATACCAATCGACACACCAAACGGTGCAGCATTAGTTAGTGAGCAGACTATATGCAACTGTATAGTACGCGAGTGCCTTACTATTGTCGACAATAATCGCGGCTACTTAGAGATAGAAAATACGAGCCCGAATGATATTATAATATCACTTGACCGACCAGTGCACGCAAGTTTATTTAATATCGAGTGCACGCGCACCAAACATTGCACCACGCGAGTTCAAGAAGTGACAACGCGATTACGAACAGATCATTTAAACGAGGAAGAGAAACTCAACCTTATAACTCTTTGCTCAAAATATGCTGACGTGTTTTACATAGAAGGCGAAGCGTTAACATTTACCAATCGAATAAAACACCGTATTAAGACTACAGATGAGGTCCCGGTTTACACAAAAAGTTATAGATACCCATTCATTCATCGTCAGGAGGTTAGGGAATAGATTTCAAAAATGTTAGATCAGGGAATAATAAAACCTTCAGATTCAGCATGGAGTTCGCCCATTTGGGTGGTCCCCAAGAAAATGGACGCCTCGGGCAAGCAAAAATGGCGTTTAGTAGTTGACTTTAGGAAGCTCAATGAAAAAACTATTAACGACAAATACCCTATCCCGAACATTAGCGATGTTCTTGACAAAATAGGTAGGTGCCAATACTTCACCACTCTAGATCTGGCTAGTGGCTTCTACCAAGTCGAAATGGACCCCCAGGATATTCAGGAAACAGCTTTTAATGTCGAACATGGACATTTCGAGATTCTTCGAATGCCCATGGGACTTAAGAACTCACCATCCACATTTCAGAGGGTTATGGACAATGTCCTCAGAGGTCTTCAGAATGACATATGCCTGGTGTATCTTGATGACATCATCGTTTTTTCCACGTCACTACAAGAGCATATGACCAATCTCGAAAAAGTTTTCAATAGACTTCGGGAATCGAACTTTAAGATCCAAATGGATAAATCCGAATTCTTAAAGCATGAAACTGGTTATCTCGGACACATAATAAGTAGCGAAGGAATAAAACCTAATCCGGATAAAATTCATGCCATAGAAAAATACCCCATTCCAAAGACCCCAAAAGAAATTAAGCAATTTTTAGGCCTTGTCGGTTATTATCGCAAATTTATCCCGGACTTTGCAAAAATTACGAAACCTCTCACAGCGTGTTTAAAAAAAGGTAGAAAAGTTGTATTAAATTCCGAGTACATAAGCAGCTTTGAAAAGTGCAAGACTCTCTTAACAAATGACCCTATTCTACAGTATCCCGATTTCGATAAGGAATTCATACTGACGACAGATGCTTCAAACGTTGCCATTGGTGCCATTCTATCTCAAGGACCCGTAGGTTCCGACAAACCTGTGTGTTTTGCATCCCGAACCCTGAATGAAAGTGAGCTTAACTACAGTACCATAGAAAAAGAACTCCTCGCCATAGTTTGGGCCACCAAGTATTTTAGACCGTACTTGTTTGGTCGTAAATTTAAAGTACTGACGGACCATAAACCTCTACAGTGGATGATGAACCTTAAAGAACCTAATTCGCGATTGACTAGATGGAGGCTGAAACTTAGTGAATATGATTTCACCGTTATCTATAAGAAAGGTAAATCTAATACGAATGCCGATGCCTTATCTCGAGTGTAGATTCACAACGAAGATACTAACACTTTAATAGATAAATTATGTTCTTTGTGTTTTAGGTTATGGGTCAGAGGGGAAACGAAAACCAGAGGATTACTTAATACACTAGCATTTATTGCAAGAGAAATGCATACCGCCATTACAGCCAGCAGAACAGGAAGGAATAGACAATAACAAAACCATAGACTATAGACTAAATAGTGTTGTAACCTTACGTTAAAATAGTGATGTGACATTGACTCCACAATACCCTTCCTCAATGTAACACCTCTATTTTTATTAATCTTTACACCTCAAATTTTTAAAACTCAATACAATTTGAGACTTCTTAAATTTAACACAATCCAAAACTTATTATTCTTTAAACTTTACTTTAACATCTTCTTGAAACTGAAAAACAACTCTATTATCTTTTATCTTCTTGTACTCTACATTATATCCTTCTTAGTTAAACAACTTATCTCTACATTTTTCAAAAAGCAATTTGCCCAACGGCTTGGTACATAATATATCCGCTACTTGTTTCTCACTTTCTATATATTTTAAATTTACAATTTTCTCTTCAACCTTATCTCTTATGAAATGATATTTTAAGTCTATGTGCTTTAACCTTTTGTGGTTTTCCGGATTCTTTGAGATATGAATGGCAGACTGATTATCAATGTGAATTACAAAATTATTACAACCAATATTAATTTCTTTTAACAAATTTTGAATCCAACACCCTTCAGCTAAACCCCCTGCTAATGCAACATACTCGGACTCGGTAGATGAGAGCGCCACACACTGCTGTTTCTTGGTAGCCCAGGAAACTGTTGCTCCATACATTTTCATAACGTACCTGATGTAGATTTGCGGTCCGCTTGGTCTCCACCCCAGTCTGCATCAGTGTAACCAACCAAAGGTTCATTCTCATCACTTTTGTACATCAGCTTCATACCTATAGTACCTTTAATATACCTTAGCAGTCTTTTCAGTCCCTTCCATACCTCTTCACTTGCACATGATTGAAAACGACTTAGGTAACTGACAGTGTAGCATATATCAGGACGTGTGCCAAACATAGCATACATTAAACTTCCAGTCAACTCTTTGCATCTTTTTGTCAGCTCTTCATTCGCTTCTTTATTTCCTTCAATCTTCATGCCTTGATCCATGGGCGTGGCTACTGGCTTACAGTCTTCCATCCCGTATTTCTTTAATATTTCTTTCAAATAATATTCTTGGTCTATTTCTATTATTTTTCCTTTCCTTTTAATGTTTATCCCTAGATACTTTGATACTCCATTCATATCCTTCATATCAAAGTTCTCCTTTAAAACCTTCTTTAATTTGTCTATCTCCCTTCCATTTTCTGATATCAGTAAAATGTCATCGACATATAATAGGACATAGAACTTGATACCATGTTTGTAGTAAAGACAATAGTCACACTTACTACGTGTAAACCCTTCCTGCTTCATTAGTTTATCAAACCTCTCGTTCCAGTACCTTGGGGACTTCTTGAGTCCATACAAAAATTTATCCAATCTTAATACTTTCCCATCCTTTTTCATTCCTTTTGGCTTCTCTAAGTATACTTCTTCATCTATGTTACCGTTTAGGAAAGCACTCTTGACATCCATCTGCTGTATATCCAAATTATATTTCCTTGCTATAGCTAGTAAAATGCGGAGAGTTGGTAACTTCGCAACTGGCGCATACACTTCTGAGTGATCAAACTTTTCTTCCTGTTTGAAACCCCTAGCTACAAGCCTCGCCTTATATAATTTTGTATTTCCTTCCTTCTTTACTCTAAATACCCATTTGCTGTCGATTGTTTTCTTTCCCTTAGGTAAATCTGTCTCTGTCCAAGTGTTATTTCTTTTCAGCGCTTCTAACTCTTTATTTATTGCTTCTAACCACTTCTTTCCATCTTCTCCTTTAATTGCCTCTTCAAAACTTAACTCCTCCTCTCCTTGCGCTAAGAATCCTGTTTCTTCTTCATAATCTTCCATCCATTTTGGCTTTCTTATGCTTCTTCCACTTCTTGTTTTCTTCTTTTCCACTCCTTGTTCTTCATTTTCTTCTTCCTCAATAAATGTAGTCTCATCTCCTGTTGCTTCGTTATTTATATAACCATCTTCTTTTATATTATCTTCTTCAACTACATTTTCATCTTCCTTCCCATTTTCTTCACTTTCCTTACCTTCATCCTCTTGTTTTTCTTCATTTTCCTCTCCTGCATTCTCCTGCTTTTCTTCAATTTCCTCTACTGCTTCCTCTCGATTTTCTTCTAATATTGTTTGCTGCTTCTCTTCACCTTTTTGTCTTGTTCCTTTTATAAAGACTACATCTCTATAAATCTCTACCTCTCCTTCCTGCTCAAACCATACTCTGTATCCCTTAGTGCAATCCCCATACCCTACAAACCTTCCTCGTTTTCCTTTCGGATCCCACTTATTTCTTCTTTGTTTGGGTATGTGCGTATATACTTCAGTTCCGAAGACCTTCAATGCACTCATGTTATAATCCCTCTTATATAGCAGCTCGTATGGTGTTTTACCCTTCTGGTTACTAACGCCTGTCCGGTTAATTGTATATACCGCATTACTTACAGCTTCAGCCCATAGTTCCTTTCCAACATTTGCATTTATTATCATAGTCCTAGCAGATTCAACAATCGTTCTCATCTCTCTTTCTATTCTTCCATTCTGCTCAGGAGTGTAGGCTACAGTTATCTCATGTACTATCCCTTTCGCTTTAAATATTCTTTCAACCTCTTTATTCTTAAATTCACCACCACCATCTGTTCGAAATCTTTTGACCTTACATTCAAACTCATTTTCAAACATCTCAAGAAACTCTGCTATCTTCCCTACAGTCTCATATTTATTCTTAAGAAACACATACCTGTAGTTGCTATAATCATCCTTTAGCAAGAGGAAGTATGATGATCCACCCAATGACTTCGTCTCCATAGGACCGCACAGGTCAGCATGCACCAGCCCTCCTGGACGCTCAGCACGGTTGTTGCTGTTAGAAAAAGGTAACCTATGCTGTTTTCCCTCAATGCAAGATTTACACTGATCAATCTGCCCTTCATACTTTATGTTATTCTTATTTAAAATCTCCTTTACATGACAAAATTTTTGATGAGCCATCCTTTGATGCCAATCAGTCAGACTTATTAAAGCTAAACTTTCATCATTAACATCAAATTTAAAATCCATAAAATAAATGCTTCCTACTCGTTTGGCTTCAGCCACTACAGACCCCTCATATAGAAATTGGCATTTATTTTCTGTGGAAACGACCATGTAACCTCTATCTACTGCACTTACCAGTGAGAACAAATTCACATTTAATTCTGGGACAAACAGAACATTATTCATAACAGAAGGTATGTATTCAGATCCGTTATATGATAATACATGAAGCTCTCCTACCCCCTCAACCTCCAATTTCTTCCCGTCCCCTACTACTACCTGTTTATTAATTTTCCTGAAGTTTGTAAGTAAGTTCTTATTGTAGGTCATATGCTCACTAGCGCCGGAGTCCATAATAAAGTCACACTGTTTGCACATGGGCTCCTGAACTATGAACGCATTCCTAAACACTCTGTCCCTGGACGTGCCACTCTTACAGTCCTTTGAGATGTGTCCGAGTTTATTACACTTGAAACACTTTCTTGATTTACACTCTCTTTTAAAACGTCCCGCTTTTCCACATAAGAAGCACTTCTTGTCCCTGCTCCCGGTGACAAACGCTGTTGCTGTGGGCTCCACCTGAAGTTGACCGCCCCGCTCCTCCTCCAGCAACAATCTTGAAGTCAATTCCTTTAGATTTTGTTGCTCTTCTGGAACTGATTCCCATGCACTTACAAAGTGCCTATATTTAATAGGTAGTGACATAAGAATCTTGGTAATAACCATCTTCTCCGAAGGCGCCTCCTTCAAGTCCCTTAACTGGGTTATAACCTCTTCAAGCTTCGATATGAACTTCATAATAGGCTCTTCAAATGCCATGCTGAAGAACCGTTGTTGTATCAAATGAACGCTTACCTGTGTGGACGGCTCATAGAGGGCCATTAGCTTCTGCCACATGTCATAACTTGTATCACAAGATGCTAAGTATGACATAACATTCTCGTCCACTCTTGTGACAATAATCTCTTGAGCCTTACAATCTTTTTTTTTTTGCTGGGGGTAGTCATAAGTTACACACAAAATTTTTTTGGCTCTTATTGTTTTTTTATCTAATAAATAGTTAAAATAGTTATTAAATGCAAGAAGTTGTTTAAAGTTGTTAATTAACCTCTGGTGCACTCAGTCAGCTAATAAACTCTCCTTCACAACACTTCCTTCACTACCAGTATCGCACTTCATTACCTACAATGGATCTATACTCGAAATTGTCAAGCTGTGTGGAGGAACTAACTTCTACATTTACCTCAAGAATGGCGCAATATGAGGAAGATTTAAAGAATGCCAGCGGTGAGGCTCCGCATAAGACAATTGCCACCCTATCCAAGGATTTTACGGACTTCAGGGGCTTAGTTTGGAAAACCTTGGGGTCAATTAAGTCCCAGATGGATCTGCTTGTAGTGGGCCTGGACAGACATGAGATGGCTTCCCGTGCAAAGGTCCTCTTGCTGCATGGCTTGGCTGAAAACGAGGAAACCAATCACAGCAAAAGGTTGCTTAGCATTCTATCAGAGCAGTTGGAAATGGGAGGCATCACAATGAGAGACATAACAGCCTGTCATCGCCTTGGAACCAACACCAGCAAGCCTCGTCCCCTCTTAGTGCGCTTTGAAAGCCGTATCGTGCGTAGTGAGGTGTGGCGCAATAAGACCAAACTGAAAGGGTCTGGTCTGACGCTATCGGAGTTTCTCACCAAGCCCAGACACGAGATATTCATGAACGCTCGCAAGTACTACGGTATAAACAAGTGTTGGACCTCTGAGGGCAAAATAGTCATCCTTCAAGTCCCATAACCCAGTTAAGGGACTTGAAGGAGGCGCCTTCGGAGAAGATGGTTATTACCAAGATTCTTATGTCACTACCTATTAAATATAGGCACTTTGTAAGTGCATGGGAATCAGTTCCAGAAGAGCAACAAAATCTAAAGGAATTGACTTCAAGATTGTTGCTGGAGGAGGAGCGGGGCGGTCAACTTCAGGTGGAGCCCACAGCAACAGCGTTTGTCACCGGGAGCAGGGACAAGAAGTGCTTCTTATGTGGAAAAGCGGGACGTTTTAAAAGAGAGTGTAAATCAAGAAAGTGTTTCAAGTGTAATAAACTCGGACACATCTCAAAGGACTGTAAGAGTGGCACGTCCAGGGACAGAGTGTTTAGGAATGCGTTCATAGTTCAGGAGCCCATGTGCAAACAGTGTGACTTTATTATGGACTCCGGCGCTAGTGAGCATATGACCTACAATAAGAACTTACTTACAAACTTCAGGAAAATTAATAAACAGGTAGTAGTAGGGGACGGGAAGAAATTGGAGGTTGAGGGGGTAGGAGAGCTTCATGTATTATCATATAACGGATCTGAATACATACCTTCTGTTATGAATAATGTTCTGTTTGTCCCAGAATTAAATGTGAATTTGTTCTCACTGGTAAGTGCAGTAGATAGAGGTTACATGGTCGTTTCCACAGAAAATAAATGCCAATTTCTATATGAGGGGTCTGTAGTGGCTGAAGCCAAACGAGTAGGAAGCATTTATTTTATGGATTTTAAATTTGATGTTAATGATGAAAGTTTAGCTTTAATAAGTCTGACTGATTGGCATCAAAGGATGGCTCATCAAAAATTTTGTCATGTAAAGGAGATTTTAAATAAGAATAACATAAAGTATGAAGGGCAGATTGATCAGTGTAAATCTTGCATTGAGGGAAAACAGCATAGGTTACCTTTTTCTAACAGCAACAACCGTGCTGAGCGTCCAGGAGGGCTGGTGCATGCTGACCTGTGCGGTCCTATGGAGACGAAGTCATTGGGTGGATCATCATACTTCCTCTTGCTAAAGGATGATTATAGCAACTACAGGTATGTGTTCACAGGGATGATTATAGCAACTACAGGTTAGGTTAGGTTAGGTTAGGTTAGGTTAGGTTAGGTTAGGTTAGGTTAGGTTAGGTTAGGTTAGGTTAGGTTAGGTTAGGTTAGGTTAGGTTAGGTTAGGTTGGGGTGCGGGTCAGGTAACCTCCACGTTGGCCTAGTTGGTTGCTGGTCTCTTTCGGATACGTCCGGGGGGAAGAGCAACCCGCTGGGCTGGTGCACCCCGGGCACCGTCAATAACTTCCCATTCGTGGGTTCTTGTTGGCGGTGGCGAATACCTGACAGGGGGGGATGTCGCTCTGGGTGTTCCCCTGATTAGCAGGGGACACTCCAGACGCGTTATAGGGGGGCTAGGTTGGGTAGGCTAGTTTGGGTAGGTTGGTTAAATTAGGTTGGGTAGGTAGGTAGGTGGTGTGACTTGTCGTTGCTGGCCCTCCTTTGGCGTGGGATGGTCGGCAGGGACAAGTCAATGGAAGGAGGAGGCGGCGGAGCGTCGGTCTCGACGCGCCGCCGCACACGCGGGGGACCGTAAAGGTCAGGGGCGGTGGAGGGCACGGCGCAGCACACCGTCTAGGTGTGCCCAGCGGGGGCGTAGCTGCGCCGTGCCCTGAGGAGTTGTCGGGCGGAACCTCTCGCTTCCCGGTGTGGTGAATTCCATGCTGGGGGGTGGGGGGTCCTGGGCGGCGGATGCGGCATCTGTCCTTCGCGGGCCAGATGCCGCAACGAAGGGGACCGTAAGGTCCAGCGCGGTGGAGGGCACGGCGCAGCACACCGTCTAGGTGTGCCCAGCGGGGGCGTAGCTGCGCCGTGCCCTGAGGAGTTGTCGGGCGGGACCTCTCGCTTTCCGGTGTGGTGAATTCCATGCTGGGGGGTGGGGGGTCCTGTGCGGCGGTTGCCCCCTTTTGCGAGGACGCCATGTCGCGAAAGGGGGTGGCGGAGAGGGGGTGGAAGGGGGCGGTCGTACGATCGTTTCCTTCCACCTCCTGGTGGTGACTAGCGGGCGACGGGCGTGGGGGCCGCCTTAGCCTGCATTGCACTAGTCACCACCCTTGCGGGCGGGAATGGCCGAGCACTCGCGGTCATTCCCGGGCCCCTCCATTGGAGGGGCGTGAAGGGCCTGCCCTAAAAGGCGGGCGGTCGTCGGCGGAGGACTGGACGTAAAGGCTGTGCCGGATTCCCAGTCCTCCTCCATTCAGACGATGCGGGAGTGCCGCTGGGTTATTTTAGTGGGTATACCGGGCTGGGGGGCCCGGGGAGTCCCACATAGCCCCCCATTCCCCCAATGGGTGGGTATGCGTAATGCATTTTTTCCCAGCGTGATCAAAAAAAAAAAAAAAAAAAAAAAAAAAAAAAAAAAAAAAAAAAAAAAAAAAAAAAAAAAAAAAAAAAAAAAAAAAAAAAGGTTAGGTTAGGTTGGGGTGCGGGTCAGGTAACCTCCACGTTGGCCTTGTTGGTTGCTGGTCTCTTTCGGATACGTCCGGGGGGAAGAGCAACCCGCTGGGCTGGTGCACCCCGGGCACCGTCAATAACTTCCCATTCGTGGGTTCTTGTTGGCGGTGGCGAATACCTGACAGGGGGGGATGTCGCTCTGGGTGTTCCCCTGATTAGCAGGGGACACTCCAGACGCGACATAGGGGGGCTAGGTTGGGTAGGCTAGTTTGGGTAGGTATGTTAAGTTAGGTTGGGTAGGTAGGTAGGCGGTGATGACTTGTCGTTGCCGGCCCTCCTTTGGCGTGGGATGGTCGGCAGGGACAAGTCAATGGAAGGAGGAGGCGGCGGAGCGTCGGTCTCGACGCGCCGCCGCACACGCGGAGGGCGGCATCTGTCCTTCGCGGGCCAGATGCCGCACCGGAGGGGACCGTTAGGTCCAGTGCGGTGGAGGGTACGGCGTAGCACACCGTCTAGGTGTGCCCAGCGGGGGCGTAGCTGCACCGTGCCCTGAGGAGATGTCGGGCGGGACCTCTCGCTTCCCGGTGTGGTGAATTCCATGCTGGGGGGTGGGGGGTCCTGGGCGGCGTTTGTTCCCCTTTTGCGAGGACGCCAAGTCGCAAAAGGGGGTGGCGGAGAGGGGGTGGGAGGGGGCGGTCGTACGATCGTTTCCTCCCACCTCCTGGTGGTGACTAGCGGGCGACGGGCGTGGGGGCCGCCTTAGCCTGCATTGCACTAGTCACCACCCTTGCGGGCGGGAACGGCCGAGCACTCGCGGCCGTTCCCGGGCCCCTCCACTGAGGGAGGGGCGTGAAGGGCCTGCCCTAAAAGGCGGGCGGTCGTCGGCGGAGGACTGGACGTAAAGGCTGTGCCGGTTTCCCAGTCCTCCGCCATTCAGACGATGCGGGAGTACCGCTGGGTTATTTTAGTGGGTATACCGGGCTGGGGGGCCCGGGGAGTCCCACATAGCCCCCCATTCCCCCAATGGGTGGGTATGCGTAATGCATTTTTTCCCAGCGTGATAAAAAAAAAAAAAAAAAAAAAAAAAAAAAAAAAAAAAAAAAAAAAAAAAAAAAAAAAAGGTTAGGTTAGGTTAGGTTAGGTTAGGTTAGGTTGGGGTCTCCGCGGGTCACTGACCGAGGTGTGCAACTCCAGCATGCCTCGGTCACGCCGTCCGCCTCCCCGTCGCGCCGTGTATTGGTGGACGGAGGAGCTGGCGGGGCTCCGGGCCGCCTGCGTGGCGGCCAAGAGGGCATACACGCGGAGCCGGCGGCGCACTACCCGATCTCAGGCCGGGGAGGACCGCCTCTACGCCTCTTACCTAGAGGCAAAGGCGGTCCTCAAGTCGGCTATGTGCGCTGCCAAGGACTCGGCGAGGGCCGAGATGCTGGAGGGCCTCGACAGGGATCCGTATGGGAGGCCATATAAGGCGGCGCGAAACCAACTGCGCCCCTTTGGTCCCCCACTTACGGAGACCCTGGAGCCGGCGTTGCTGGATGGGGTGGTCCGGTCCCTGTTTCCGCGCAGGACCGACTTCACCCCACAAACGATGAACCCCCCACTGGGGGGGGTGGTGGCTTCGCCGGAGGAAGAGGTCCCTCCGGTATCTGAGGAGGAATTTCGCGCGGGGGTTCTGTCCCTCCGCGCGAAGAAGACGGCCCCTGGACCGGACGGCGTCCCCGCACGGGTGGTGGCCATTGCGGCGTCCCTCATGGAGGGTAGGTTTCGGGACCTCTTCAGCGCGTGTCTTACGGCTGGGAGGTTCCCGAAACAGTGGAAGGAGGGCCAATTGTGCCTCCTTCGGAAGGAGGGACGCCCGGTGGACTCCCCCTCGGCATACCGGCCCATCGTTCTGCTCGATGAGGTCGGTAAATTGTTCGAGGGGATCATCGCCACCCGGCTAAATAGCCATTTGCGGGAGGTAGGGCCAGACCTGTCGGACGCCCAGTTCGGTTTCCGACGGGGGCGTTCGACAGTCGACGCGTTGGCCCTACTCAGGGGCCAAGTGAAGGAGGCGGTCGAGGCTGGGGACGGAGTGTTGGCGGTGTCGTTTGACATCGCCAACGCCTTCAACTCCGTGCCCCACTCGACCATATTGGAGGCACTCCGGTACCACGGAGTGCCCCAATATCTGCGGGCGATCCTGGCCAGCTACTTGGAGGACCGAGAGGTCCTCCTTGTAGACAAGACGGCCAGGATCAGGCGCTACGGCGCAGAGTCCGGTGTTCCGCAGGGGTCGGTTCTAGGCCCTCCCCTGTGGAACATCGGTTATGATTGGCTCCTGCGGGGCACCCTCCTCACGGGCACGAGTGTCATCTGCTATGCGGATGACACTCTCCTAACTGCCCGGGGGAGGGACTTTGGAGAGGCGGCCTGTCTGGCCTCGGCTGGCGGATCCTTAGTGGCAGGTAGGATCCGCCAGCTAGGATTGAGGGTAGCGCTGAACAAGACCGAGGCCGTGTTCTTTCACGGGCCTCGGCAGCGCTGCCCTCCCGACGCCCACATCGTCGTGGAGGGCGTCCGGATAGGGGTCGGGGCCCAGATGAAGTATCTGGGCCTCGTGCTAGACAGCAGGTGGCGCTTCGGCCCGCACTTCAGCGGGCTGTCGACGCGCCTGCTGAAAGCCGCGGACGCCCTCTCATGGCTCCTTCCAAACCTGGGGGGACCAAAGGATCGATGCCGGCGCCTCTATGCCGGCATCCTCAAGAGCATGGCGCTCTATGGGGCACCCATCTGGGCGGACTCCCTCCACAGGAGGGAGAATGCAACCGCCATCCGCAGGCCGCAAAGGGCCATTGCACAGCGGGTGGCGAGGGCCTACCGCTCAGTGGGTTTCTCGGCGGCGTGCGCTCTGGCCGGCACCCCTCCCTGGGAGTTGGAGGCATGGGTGCTTGCCAGAGTGTACGAGTGGACGGCGCGGCGGAAGGCGCTCGGGGAGCGCCCCGCCGCGGAAGAGCGGGAGGCCGTGCGGCGGGAGGCGAGGGACGCTATCGTCGTCCATTGGACGGAGGACCTCGCCTCCGCCGCCTTTGGCCGCCGGACGCTGGATGCGCTCGGTCCAGTCCTGCAGGGCTGGCTCGAGCGCCCACATGGTTTCCTTTCGTTCCGTCTAGTGCAGGTGTTGTCCGGACATGGTTGTTTCGGAACGCACCTGCACCGGATCCGGAGGGAGGAAACCCCAGCGTGCCACGACTGCGGTGCGGCGGAGGACACGGCGCAGCACACCCTCGAGGTGTGCCCAGCCTGGGCAGAGCTGCGCCGTGCCCTGAATAGTGTGATCGGGTGGGACCTCTCACTTCCCGGCGTGGTCAACTCCATGCTGGGGAGTGAGGAGGCCTGGGCGGCAGTTGCCTCCTTTTGCGAGCAAGTTATGTCGCAAAAGGAGGCGGCGGAGCGTGCGCGGGAGGACGATCCTCTCGCGCCACCGCTCCGCAGGCGGAGAAGGGGTGGGAGAGGGCGGTTGTACGATCGTCTTCTCCCACCTCCTGGTGGTGACTAGCGGGCGACAGGCGCGGGGGCGCCTCTCGCTCGCATTGCACTAGTCACCACCCTCGTTGGGCGGGAACGGCCGAGCACTCGCGGTCGTTCCCGGGCCCCTCCACTAAGGGAGGGGCGTGAAGGGCCTGCCGTAAAGGCGGGCGGTCGTCGGCGGAGGACTGGACGTAAAGGCTGTGCCAGTTTCCCAGTCCTCCTCCACACAGACGATGCGGGAGTGCCGCTGGGTTATTTTAGTGGGTATACCGGGCTTGCCCGGGGAGTCCCACATAGCCCCCCCATTCCCCCAATGGGCGGGTATGCGTAATGCATTTTTTCCCAGCGTGATCAAAAAAAAAAAAAAAAAAAAGGTTAGGTTGGGGTGCGGGTCAGGTAACCTCCACGTTGGCCTAGTTGGTTGCTGGTCCCTTTCGGATACGTCCGGGGGGAAGAGCAACCCGCTGGGCTGGTGCGCCCCGGGCACCGTCAATAACTTCCCATTCGTGGGTTCTTGTTGGCGGTGGCGAATACCTGACGGGGGGGGATGTCGCTCTGGGTGTTCCCCTGATTAGCAGGGGACACTCCAGACGCGACATAGGGGTGGGGCTAGGTTGGGTAGGTAGGTTTTGGGTAGGTTAGGTAGGTTTGCGGTGGGGCTCACTTCCGGGCCTCTGGGCGGGCCGCCCACTCCTGCGGGGGGGTCTCCGGGTGCATTGACCAGCTCTGCACCCTGCTCTGCCCGGCTCTGCAACCGGGCTCTGCCCGCTCTGCACCTGGCTTTGCCCGCTCTGCACCTGGCTTTGCACTCGGCGCTCGTGCGGTTTGAGCTCCCCGAGTGCACTGACCAGCTCTGCACCCTGCACTGACCAGCTCTGCACCCTGCATTGCCCGGACCTGCATCCGGCTTAGCCCGCTCTGCACCTGGCTCTGCGCCCGGCTCTCTCTCTTGCGGGGTGGGGCGGCCGACGCCCGGGGGCGGGAAGTGGGCCCACGAGGTGGTGTTGACTTGTCGTTGCCGGCCCTCCTTTGGCGTGGGATGGTCGGCAGGGATAAGTCGATGGAAGGAGGAGGCGGCGGAGCGTCGGTCTCGACGCGCCGCCGCAGACGCGGAGGGCGGCATCTGACCTTCGCGGGCCAGATGCCGCAACGGTGGGGACCGTAAGGTCCAGCGCGGTGGAGGGTACGGCGCAGCACACCGTCTAGGTGTGCCCAGCGGGGGCGTAGCTGCGCCGTGCCCTGAGGAGATGTCGGGCGGGACCTCTCGCTTCCCGGTGTGGTGAATTCCATGCTGGGGGGTGGGGGGTCCTGGGCGGCGGATGTCCCCCTTTTGCGAGGACGCCAACTCGCAAAAGGGGGTGGCGGAGAGGGGGTGGAAGGGGGCGGTCGTACGATCGTTTTCTCCCACCTCCTGGTGGTGACTAGCGGGCGACGGGCGTGGGGGCCGCCTTAGCCTGCATTGCACTAGTCACCACCCTTGCGGGCGGGAATGGCCGAGCACTCGCGGTCATTCCCGGGCCCCTCCATTGGAGGGGCGTGAAGGGCCTGCCCTAAAAGGCGGGCGGTCGTCGGCGGAGGACTGGACGTAAAGGCTGTGCCGGATTCCCAGTCCTCCTCCATTCAGACGATGCGGGAGTGCCGCTGGGTTATTTTAGTGGGTATACCGGGCTGGGGGGCCCGGGGAGTCCCACATAGCCCCCCATTCCCCCAATGGGTGGGTATGCGTAATGCATTTTTTCCCAGCGTGATCAAAAAAAAAAAAAAAAGGTTAGGTTAGGTTAGGTTAGGTTAGGTTAGGTTAGGTTGGGGGGGGTGCGGGTCAGGTAACCTCCACGTTGGCCTAGTTGGTTGCTGGTCTCTTTCGGATACGTCCGGGGGGAAGAGCAACCCGCTGGGCTGGTGCACCCCGGGCACCGTCAATAACTTCCCATTCGTGGGTTCTTGTTGGCGGTGGCGAATACCTGACAGGGGGGGATGTCGCTCTGGGTGTTCCCCTGATTAGCAGGGGACACTCCAGACGCGACATAGGGGTGGGGCTAGGTTGGGTAGGTAGGTTTTGGGTAGGTTAGGTAGGTTTGCGGTGGGGCTCACTTCCGGGCCTCTGGGCGGGCCGCCCACTCCTGCGGGGGGGTCTCCCGGGTGCATTGACCAGCTCTGCACCCTGCTCTGCCCGGCTCTGCAACCGGGCTCTGCCCGCTCTGCACCTGGCTTTGCCCGCTCTGCACCTGGCTTTGCACTCGGCGCTCGTGCGGTTTGAGCTCCCCGAGTGCACTGACCAGCTCTGCACCCTGCACTGACCAGCTCTGCACCCTGCTTTGCCCGGACCTGCATCCGGCTTAGCCCGCTCTGCACCTGGCTCTGCGCCCGGCTCTCTCTCTTGCGGGTGGGGGCGGCCGGCGCCCGGGGGCGGGAAGTGGGCCCACGAGGTGGTGTTGACTTGTCGTTGCCGGCCCTCCTTTGGCGTGGGATGGTCGGCAGGGACAAGTCGATGGAAGGAGGAGGCGGCGGAGCGTCGGTCTCGACGCGCCGCCGCAGACGCGGAGGGCGGCATCTGACCTTCGCGGGCCAGATGCCGCAACGGTGGGGACCGTAAGGTCCAGCGCGGTGGAGGGTACGGCGCAGCACACCGTCTAGGTGTGCCCAGCGGGGGCGTAGCTGCGCCGTGCCCTGAGGAGATGTCGGGCGGGACCTCTCGCTTCCCGGTGTGGTGAATTCCATGCTGGGGGGTGGGGGGTCCTGGGCGGCGGATGTCCCCCTTTTGCGAGGACGCCAAGTCGCAAAAGGGGGTGGCGGAGAGGGGGTGGAAGGGGGCGGTCGTACGATCGTTTCCTCCCACCTCCTGGTGGTGACTAGCGGGCGACGGGCGTGGGGGCCGCCTTAGCCTGCATTGCACTAGTCACCACCCTTGCGGGCGGGAATGGCCGAGCACTCGCGGTCATTCCCGGGCCCCTCCATTGGAGGGGCGTGAAGGGCCTGCCCTAAAAGGCGGGCGGTCGTCGGCGGAGGACTGGACGTAAAGGCTGTGCCGGATTCCCAGTCCTCCTCCATTCAGACGATGCGGGAGTGCCGCTGGGTTATTTTAGTGGGTATACCGGGCTGGGGGGCCCGGGGAGTCCCACATAGCCCCCCCATTCCCCCAATGGGTGGGTATGCGTAATGCATTTTTTCCCAGCGTGATCAAAAAAAAAAAAAAAAAAAAAAAAAAAAGGTTAGGTTGGGGAATCTGGGCGGACTCTCTCCACAGGAGGGAGAACGCGACCGCCATCCGCAGGCCCCAAAGGGCCATTGCACAGCGGGTGGCGAGGGCCTACCGGTCCGTAGGCTTTGCGGCGGCGTGCGCTCTGGCGGGCACCCCTCCCTGGGAGTTGGAGGCATGGGTGCTCGCCAGAGTGTACGAGTGGACGGCTCGGCGAAAGGCGCTAGGCGAGCGCCCCGTCGCGGAGGAGCGGCAGGCCGTGCGGCGGGAGGCGAGGGACGCCATCGTCCTCCATTGGACGGAGGACCTCGCCTCCGCCGCCTTTGGCCGCCGGACGCTGGATGCGCTCGGTCCAGTCCTGCGGGGTTGGCTCGAGCGCAGACACGGTTTCCTCTCGTTCCGTCTAGTGCAGGTGTTGTCCGGACATGGATGTTTCGGAACGCACCTGCACCGGATCCGGAGGGAGGAAACCCCGGCGTGCCACGACTGCGGCGCGGTGGAGGACACGGCGCAGCACACCCTCGAGGTGTGCCCAGCCTGGGCTGAGCTGCGCCGTGCCCTGACAGGAGTTGTCGGGCAGGACCTCTCGCTCCCCGGCGTGATAAACTCCATGCTGGGGAGCGAGGAGGCCTGGGCGGCGGTCGCCTCCTTTTGCGAGGATGTCATGTCGCAAAAGGAGGCGGCGGAGCGGGCGCGGGAGGATGACCCTCTCGCTGCGCCGCTCCGCAGGCGGAGAAGGGGTGGGAGAAGGCGGTTGTACGACCGTCTCCTCCCACCTCCTGGTGGTGACTAGCGGACGACAGGCGCGGGGGCGCCTCTCGTCTGCATTGCACAGTCACCACCCTCGGGCGGGAACGGCCGAGCACTCGCGGTCGTTCCCGGGCCCCTCCACTAAGGGAGGGGCGTGAAGGGCCTGCCATAAAGGCGGGCGGTCGTCGGCGGAGGGCTGGACGTAAAGGCTGTGCCGGTTTCCCAGCCCTCCTCCACACAGACGATGCGGGAGTGCCGCTGGGTTATTTTAGTGGGTATACCGGGCTTGCCCGGGGAGTCCCACATAGCCCGCCCATTCCCCCAATGGGCGGGTATGCGTAATGCATTTTTTCCCAGCGAGATCAAAAAAAAAAAAAAAAAAAAAAAAAAAAAAAAAAAAAAAAGGTTAGGTTGGGGGATCCCCTCACAGCGCATACGTCCACGTCGTTTCCCCCGGTAACGCCCCAGTTCTGACCACCGTAACGGAGTGGCAGACTGGGTGCGGCTAAAGTGTGCTGTGCATCGTAGCGAATTTTATTGCCTAGAGTGCTACGAACTTGCGGAGAATTTTTCATTTTATTTTATCATTTTAATTTTTATCATGGTAAAACCTGCGCGAGATGCCCTCGGGCATTTTGTTAAAAAAGGCCCTTCTCAGGGCCAACGTGACGCTTCAGCGTCAGCGGAGGAAGGGCGAACCTTCTATGGAGGAAGGCCGGAAGAGTCGGACTCCGACAACGAGTCCGTTGTGTCGGTGGCGAGCTCTATGGAGGTAGGGGAAGGCTCTCGTTCGCAGTCGCGGAAGCGGGCCTTCCTAAAGGACGGGTCTGATGGCTCCTCTGGTTCGCCGAAGGAGACGAAAAAGAAGGCGAAGGCCAAGAAGACGGCAAAGGCAGCGGACACCCACGATGTGGGACTAGCGCACGCCCAGCGCCAGTTGAATCTGGCTCGGCGGGAAAAGCTCCAGCAAGACCTGGAGGAGCAGGTTGCTGCCAAGGAGCAGCAGGCGCGCGTCGCTCGGGCCAAGTCCGGGTACGGCGCGTCCCGCGTTTTGTACTCCGACCACTCCTTGGTGGAGCTGGAGCGGATGGCGGAGGAGGACGTGGAGGAGATAGTGGTGGTCGCCACGAAGTCCTCCCAACTGAAAGGGACGTTCCAGAAGTCCCTCAAATGCCGGGCCGCGAGCATGCGTGGCATCATTGCGGAGCTGGTGCAGAGGCAGGAGACCGACGAGACGCGGCAACTGCAGGCAAGGGTCGATCGCCTGCAGACGGAGGTCAGCCAGCTGCACCAGAAGCTGGCAGAGGCCACGGCCCGGCCAACCACAGCCGAGTCCAGACCTGCGGCAGAGGCCACGGCCCGGCCAACCACAGCCGAGTCCAGACCTGCGGCAGAGGGCTCCGCCTCCTTCAACCTTGAGGACACCATCCGCAAGGTCATGATGGAGGAGCGGGACTTCGTCCGAGCCTGCCTAGCAGGAATCGAGGATAGGCTCTTGCCCGAGAAGAGCTACCGGCTGCCGCTTGCCGCGGACAAGAGGAAGGGAGAGCCGGGGCCGACCTCACAGAGGAAGGAGGACCCTCTTCTGCCTGCCGCCACCCTAGCTAACCCTGCTGGTTGGAAGGTCGTCGGCAAGGGGCAGAGGAAGGGCAAGGGCAAAGGGGCGACAGCGGCCGTCCCTGCAATCCCCGCCACCACGCCCCCTCCCAGCCAGTCGCAGTCGACTGGCAAGGGAAAGGGGAAGGGAAAGGGGAAAAACTCTCCCCCAGCCGTCCCCGCCGCCACACCTCCCAGCAGCCAGTCGCAGTCGACTGGTAAGGGAAAGGGGAAGAGTTCGCCCCCAGCCGGCAGGAGGAACCTGGTTCCTCCCAAGACCGCAGCCGTCGTGGTGACGCTCACCGCGGAGGCTGAGGAGCGGGGGGAGACGTACGCGTCCGTATTGTTGCGGGCGCGTGCTAATGCCGATCCCACTCAACTGGGGATCGGCAAGGTCTCCTGTCGCCGGACGCAGGCTGGGGCTCGAATTTTCGAGTTCCCAGGGGCGGAGGGCGCTAAAAACGCAGACCTCTTCGCAGCAAAGCTGCAAGAGGTCATTGCGGACGCGGCGAAGGTAGCCAGGCCTATTAAGTGCGCGGCCATAGAGGTGACCGATCTAGATGATTCGGTCACCAAGGAGGAGGTGGTGGCGGCGGTCGCAGCCATAGGGGGCTGCGATGTCGCAGCGGTGCAAGGCCGGGCCATTAGGCCCGGCCGCGGCGGCATGGGCGCCATCCGCCTGGAGTGCCCAGTTGCCGCTGCCAAAGCCGTCCTTGACAAGGGACGGCTAGCCGTCGGCTTCAGCTCGGGTGCAGTTCGGGCCCTTGAGGCCCAGCCTTTGCGCTGTTTCAGGTGCTTCGGCACCGGACACACCCGGGCCCTCTGTCCGTCCAAGATAGACCGGACAGAGAGCTGCTACCGCTGCGGCAAGGAGGGGCACAAAGCCGCCTCCTGCAAGGCCGCCAAGCCGCACTGCGCGGTATGTGCTGCCAGTGGCCGACCTGCGGGCCACATTATGAAGGGGAGGAACTGCAGTCCTCCCCTCAAGAGGGGCAAAGTGCAGGCGCCGACCCGGCCTGCCACTGCCACCGCCGTTCCAGAGGCTGGGACCACGGCGGCTGTTGAGGAGGGGGGTGCGATGTCCGATTAATGCATAGAGTCGAACATCGCATCCTCCAGGCGAACACCAACCACTGCAGAGCGGCCCAGGATCTGCTAATGCAGACCGTGGCTGAGTGGTTGGTGGACGTGGCGGTGGTCGCCGAGCCGTACTCGATACCTGGCCGTTGGCTGGGTGATCGGGACGGCAAGGTGGCGTTGGTGTCGCGGCCCGCCACGGACTCCCCTCCCCTCTCGCTTTTAGAGAGAGGACCGGGATACGTGGCCGCCGCGTGGGGAGACATAGCCCTGGTCGGGGTCTATTTCTCCCCAAACCGCCCTCTAAGGGACTTCGAGAACTTTCTCGAAGTCCTTACGGCAGTCGTCGGGAGGGCGGCACCACGCCAGGTCGCCGTGTTGGGCGACCTGAATGCCAAGTCGGCGGCCTGGGGCAACCCGGCCCCGACTTGCAACGTCCGGGGACGCGCCGCCGAATTTTGGGCGGCTTCGTGCGGTGTGTCCCTCCTAAACAGGGGGAATGTTCACACGTGTGTGCGGCAGCGGGGTGGGTCAGTGGTTGACGTTTCGTTTGCCACCCCCGTGCTAGCCGCCCGCGTCGTGAACTGGCGGGTTGAGATGGTGGAGACCATGTCGGACCACCGTTACGTGCGGTTCGACATCTCCACCCAGGGCCCGCGGGGGGGAATGGCCCGCTCTGGCCAATCTCCCTTCCCGCGGTGGGCTCTCACCCGCCTGGACCGGGAGGCAGCTCAGGAGGCGGCGTTCCTCCAAGACTGGCTCTCGCCCCCTGTGGAGGCCCTGGACGTTGACGCCGCAGCGGTCCAGCTACGAAGGTCCCTGACCGAGGTGTGCAACTCCAGCATGCCTCGGTCACGCCGTCCACCTCCCCGTCGCGCCGTGTATTGGTGGTCGGAGGAACTGGCAGGGCTCCGGGCCACCTGCGTGGAGGCCAGGAGGGCCTACACGCGGAGTCGGCGGCGCACTACCCGATCTCAGGCCGGGGAGGACCGCCTCTACGCTTCTTACCTAGAGGCAAAGACGGTCCTCAAGTCGGCTATGTGCGCCGCCAAGGACTCGGCGAGGGCCGAGATGCTGGAGGGCCTCGACAGGGATCCGTATGGGAGGCCATATAAGGCGGCGCGAAACCAACTGCGCCCCTTTGGTCCCCCAATAACGGAGACCCTGGAACCGGCGTTGCTGGATGGGGTGGTCCGGTCCCTGTTTCCGCGCAGGACCGATTTCACCCCACCAACGATGAACCCCCCACTGGGGGGGGTGGTGGCTTCGCCGGAGGAGGAGGTCCCTCCGGTATCGGCGGAGGAACTATCGGCGGGGGTTCTGAGCCTCCGCGCGAAGAAGACGGCCCCTGGACCGGACGGCGTCCCCGCACGGGTGGTGGCCATCGCGGCGTCCCTCATGGAGGATAGGTTTCGGGACCTCTTCAGCGCGTGTTTTACGGCTGGGAGGTTCCCGAAGCAGTGGAAGGAGGGGCAGTTGTGCCTCCTCCGAAAGGAGGGGCGCCGGGTGGACTCCCCCTCGGCATACCGGCCCATCGTTTTGCTCGATGAGGTCGGTAAATTGTTCGAGGGGATCATCGCCACCCGGCTAAATAGCCACCTGCGGGAGGTGGGGCCAGACCTGTCGGACGCCCAGTTCGGTTTCCGACGGGGGCGTTCGACGGTCGACGCGTTGGCCCTACTCAGGGGCCAGGTGAAGGAGGCGGTCGAGGCTGGGGACGGAGTGTTGGCGGTGTCGTTTGACATAGCCAACGCCTTCAACTCCGTGCCCCACTCGACCATATTGGAGGCACTCCGGTATCACGGAGTGCCCCAATATCTGCGGGTGATCCTGGCCAGCTACTTGGAGGACAGAGAGGTCCTCCTCGTGGACAAGACGGCCAGGATCAGGCGCTACGGCGCGGAGTCCGGTGTTCCGCAGGGGTCGGTTCTGGGCCCCCCCCTGTGGAACATCGGTTTTGATTGGCTCCTGCGGGGCACCCTCCTCACGGGCACGAGTGTCATCTGCTATGCGGATGACACTCTCCTGACTGCCCGGGGGAGGGACTTTGGAGAGGCGGCCTGTCTGGCCTCGGCTGGCGGATCCTTAGTGGCAGGTAGGATCCGCCAGCTTGGATTGAGGGTAGCGCTGAACAAGACCGAGGCCGTGTTCTTTCACGGGCCTCGGCAGCGCTGCCCTCCCGACGCCCATATCGTCGTGGAGGGCGTCCGGATAGGGGTCGGGGCCCAGATGAAGTATCTGGGCCTCGTGCTAGACAGCAGGTGGCGCTTCGGCCCGCACTTCAGCGGGCTGTCGACGCGCCTGCTGAAAGCCGCGGACGCCCTATCATGGCTGCTCCCGAATTTGGGAGGGCCGAAGGAGCGATGCCGGCGCCTCTATGCCGGCATCCTCAAGAGCATGGCGCTCTACGGTGCACCCATCTGGGCGGACTCCCTCCAAAGGAGGGAGAATGCAACCGCCATCCGCAGGCCACAAAGGGCCATTGCACAGCGGGTGGCGAGGGCCTACCGCTCAGTGGGTTTCTCGGCGGCGTGCGCTCTGGCCGGCACCCCTCCCTGGGAGTTGGAGGCATGGGTGCTTGCCAGAGTGTACGAGTGGACGGCACGGCGGAAGGCGCTCGGGGAGCGCCCCGCCACGGAAGAGCGGGAGGCCGTGCGGCGGGAGGCGAGGGACGCTATCGTCGTCCATTGGACGGAGGACCTCGCCTCCGCCGCCTTTGGCCGCCGGACGCTGGATGCGCTCGGTCCAGTCCTGCAGGGCTGGCTCGAGCGCCCACATGGTTTCCTCTCGTTCCGTCTAGTGCAGGTGTTGTCCGGACATGGTTGTTTCGGAACGCACCTGCACCGGATCCGGAGGGAGGAAACCCCAGCGTGCCACGACTGCGGTGCGGAGGAGGACACGGCGCAGCACACCCTCGAGGTGTGCCCAGCCTGGGCAGAGCTGCGCCGTGCCCTGAATAGTGTTATCGGGCAGGACCTCTCACTTCCCGGCGTGGTCAACTCCATGCTGGGGAGTGAGGAGGCCTGGGCGGCGGTTGCCTCCTTTTGCGAGGTCGTGATGTCGCAAAAGGAGGCGGCGGAGCGTGCGCGGGAGGACGATCCTCTCGCGCCGCCACTCCGCAGGCGGAGAAGGGGTGGGAGAAGGCGGTTGTACAATCGTCTCCTCCCACCTCCTGGTGGTGACTAGCGGGCGACAGGCGCGGGGGCGCCTCTCGCTCGCATTGCACGTGTCACCACCCTCGATGGGCGGGAACGGCCGAGCACTCGCTGTCGTTCCCGGGCCCCTCCACTGAGGGAGGGGCGTGAAGGGCCTGCCCTAAAAGGCGGGCGGTCGTCGGCGGAGGACTGGACGTAAAGGCTGTGCCGGTTTCCCAGTCCTCCTCCACACAGACGATGCGGGAGTGCCGCTGGGTTATTTTAGTGGGTATACCGGGCTTGCCCGGGGAGTCCCACATAGCCCCCCATTCCCCCAATGGGTGGGTATGCGTAATGCATTTTTTCCCAGCGTGATCAAAAAAAAAAAAAAAAAAAAGGTTAGGTTAGGTTGGAGTGGGGTGCGGGTCAGGTAACCTCCACGTTGGCCTAGTTGGTTGCTGGTCTCTTTCGGATACGTCCGGGGGGAAGAGCAACCCGCTGGGCTGGTGCACCCCGGGCACCGTCAATAACTTCCCATTCGTGGGTTCTTGTTGGCGGTGGCGAATACCTGACAGGGGGGGATGTCGCTCTGGGTGTTCCCCTGATTAGCAGGGGACACTCCAGACGCGACATAGGGGGGCTAGGTTGGGTAGGCTAGTTTGGGTAGGTATGTTAAGTTAGGTTGGGTAGGTAGGTAGGCGGTGATGACTTGTCGTTGCCGGCCCTCCTTTGGCGTGGGATGGTCGGCAGGGACAAGTCAATGGAAGGAGGAGGCGGCGGAGCGTCGGTCTCGACGCGCCGCCGCACACGCGGAGGGCGGCATCTGTCCTTCGCGGGCCAGATGCCGCACCGGAGGGGACCGTTAGGTCCAGTGTGGTGGAGGGTACGGCGTAGCACACCGTCTAGGTGTGCCCAGCGGGGGCGTAGCTGCGCCGTGCCCTGAGGAGATGTCGGGCGGGACCTCTCGCTTCCCGGTGTGGTGAATTCCATGCTGGGGGGTGGGGGGTCCTGGGCGGCGGTTGTCCCCCTTTTGCGAGGACGCCATGTCGCAAAAGGGGGTGGCGGTGAGGGGGTGGAAGGGGGCGGTCGTACGATCGTTTCCTCCCACCTCCTGGTGGTGACTAGCGGGCGATGGCGTGGGGGCCGCCTTAGCTCGCATTGCACTAGTCACCACCCTTGCGGGCGGGAACGGCCGAGCACTCGCGGTCGTTTCCGGGCCCCTCCAGTGAGCGAGGGGCGTGAAGGGCCTGCCCTAAAAGGCGGGCGGTCGTCGGCGGAGGACTGGACGTAAAGGCTCTGCCGGATTCCCAGTCCTCCTCCATTCAGACGATGCGGGAGTCCGCTGGGTTATTTTAGTGGGTATACCGGGCTGGGGGGCCCGGGGAGTCCCACATAGCCCCCCATTCCCCCAATGGGTGGGTATGCGTAATGCATTTTTTCCCAGCGTGATCAAAAAAAAAAAAAAAAAAAGGTTAGGTTGGAGTGGCAGACTGGGTGCGGCTAAAGTGCGCTGTGCGATCGTAGCCTTATTTTATTTTACTAGCGGATACTGCGATCATTGCTTGGATTTTAATCAATATGCCGAAACCTGCTCGGGACGCCCTCGGGCATTTTATCAAAAAAGGCCCTTCTCAGGGCCAACCAAAAGGCCCTTCTCAGGGCCACAGCGACGCTTCAGCGTCAGAAGGGCGGACCTTCTACGGAGAAGGGGCGGACGAACTGTCGGACTCCGACGGTGAGTCCGTTGCGTCGGACGCGAGCGCGATGGTGATCGAGGATACTCGATCACGATCGCGATCGCGGAAGAGGGCCTTCCTTAAGGAAGGGTCGGATGGCTCCTCGGCGTCGAGTTCGGCGAAGGAGTCGAGGAAAAAGGCCAAGGCCAAAAAGCCGGTGATGGAGGCTGATACCCACGACGTGGGTCTGGCGGACGCCCAGCGCCAGTTGGACCTGGCTAAGCGGGAGCAGATCCAGCAAGAGCTGGAGGAGAGGGTTGCGGCCAAGGAGGAACGAGCGCGCGTCGCCCGTGCCAAGTCCGGATACGGTGCGTCCCGCGTCCTGTATGCGGACCACTCCTTGGCCGAACTGGAGAGGATGGCTCTGGAGGACGAGGAGGGGATCGTGGAGGTCGCCTCCAAGTCCTCACACCTAAAGGGCACTTTTCAGAAGTGCCTCAAGTGCCGGGCCGCGAGCATGCGTGGCATTGTCGCAGAGCTGGTGACGCGCAATGCAAGCGACGAGACGCGGCAGCTGCAGGCGAGGATCGATCGCCTGCAGTCGGAGGTCAGCCAGCTGCACCTTAAGCTGGCTGAAGCCACGGCGCGGCCAACCCAGGCTGAGCTGAGTCCTGCGGCAGGGGGCCCCTCCTCCTCAAACCTTGAGGATATCATCCGCAAGGTTGTGATGGAGGAGAGGGAGTTTACCAGGGCCTGCATAGCAGGCATAGAGGACCGGCTCCTGCCGGCCAAAAGTTATCGTCTGCCTCTTGCGGCGGACAAGAGGAAGGGAGAACCGGGGCCGACCTCACAGAGGGAGGAGGACCCCCTTCTGCCTGCCGCCACCCCAGCCAACCCTGCTGGTTGGACGAAGGTCGTCGGCAAGGGGAAGGGGAAGGGCAAAAAGACGGCAGCGGTCCCTGCCGTCCCCGCTACCACCCCTCCCAGCCAGTCGCAGTCGACTGGCAAGGGAAAAGGGAAGGGGAAAAGCTCATCCCCAGCCGTCCCTCTCAGCGGCCAGTCGCAGTCGACTGGCGGGAAAAAGGGCAAGAATTCGCCCCCAGCCGGCAAGAGGAACCTAGTTCCTCCCAAAACCGCAGCCGTCGTGGTGACGCTCACCGCGGAGGCTGCGGAGCGGGGGGAAACGTACGCGTCCGTTATGATGCGGGCGCGTACCAATGCCGATCCCACAAAACTGGGGATCGGCAAGGTGTCCTGCCGCCGGACCCAAGCTGGGGCTCGATTATTCGAGTTCCCGGGGGCCGAGGGTGGCAAGAACGCGGACCTCTTTGCAGCGAAGCTGCAAGAGGTCATCGCAGATGCGGCCAAGGTGGCCAGGCCAGTGAAGACCGCCGCCATCGAGGTGACCGACTTGGACGACTCGGTCACCAAGGAGGAGGTGGTGGCGGCGGTCGCAGCGATAGGGGGCTGTAGCGTCGCAGCGGTGCGAGGCCGGGACATCAGGCCCGGCCGCGGCGGCATGGGCACCATTCGCATGGAATGCCCAGTTGCCGCTGCCAAAGCCGTCCTTGACAAAGGACGGCTACAAGTCGGCTTCAGCTCGGGTGTGGTCCGGGCACTTGCAGCACGGCCCTTGCGGTGCTTCAGGTGCTTCGGAGTTGGACACACCCGTGCCCTCTGTCCGTCCACGATAGATCGGACAGAGAGCTGTTACCGCTGCGGCATGGAGGGCCACAAAGTCGCATCGTGCGAGGCGGCCGCGCTGCGGTGCGCTGTATGTGCCGCCGGTGGCCGCCCGGCAGGCCACATAATGGGGGGGATGATGTGTAATCCCCCCCCTAAGAAGGGAAAGGCGCAGGCGCCGAGAAAGCCTGCCGCTACCGCCGCCGTGCCGGAAGTAGGGCATTCGGCTGTTGCTGGCCTGGCTGAGGAGGAGGGGGGTGCGATGTCCGATTAAATGTCTGGAAACGAACATCGCATCCTCCAGGCGAACACCAACCACTGCGGGGCGGCCCAGGATCTGCTGTTGCAGGTCATGGCCGAGTGGTTGGTGGACGTGGCGGTGGTTGCCGAGCCTTACTCGGTCCCCAGTACCTGGCTGGGCGATCGGGACGGCTTGGTGGCGTTGGTGGCGCGGCCTTCCACGGACTCCCCTCCCCTCTCGCTTTTAGAGAGGGGACCGGGATACGTGGCCGCCGCGTGGGGGGGGGATATGGCCCTGGTGGGGGTCTATTTCTCCCCAAACCGCCCTCTAAGGGATTTCGAGGACTTCCTGGAAATCCTTACGGCAGTCGCCGGGAGGGCGGCACCACGCCAGGTCGCCGTGATGGGCGACCTGAACGCCAAGTCGGAGGCTTGGGGCAACCCGGCTGCCTCCTGTAACGTCCGGGGACGCGCCGTCGAACTCTGGGCGGCCTCGTGCGGCGTGTCCCTCCTCAACAGGGGGGCGGTCCACACGTGTGTGCGGCAACGGGGAGGGTCGGTGGTAGACGTCTCGTTTGCCACCCCCGCCCTAGCCGCCCGCGTTGTGAACTGGCGGGTGGAGACGGTGGAGACTTTGTCGGACCACCGATATGTGCGGTTCGACATCTCCACTGGCCCTCGGGGGGGGACGGCCCGCTCGGGCCAATCTCCCTTCCCGCGGTGGGCTCTCACCCGCCTGGACCGGGAGGCAGCCAAGGAGGCAGCCTTTCTCCAGGACTGGCTCTCGCCCCCTGTCGAGCCTGTCCTGGACGTGGACCGCGCGGCGGTCCAGCTCAGGGGGTCCCTGACCGAGGTCTGCAACGCAAGCATGCCTCGGTCACGCCGTCCGCCTCCCCGTCGCGCCGTCTATTGGTGGTCGGAGGAGCTGGCGGGGCTCCGGGCCACCTGCGTGGCGGCCAGGAGGGCCTATACGCGGAGTCGGCGGCGCACTACCCGATCTCAGGCCGGGGAGGACCGCCTCTACGCCTCTTACCTAGAGGCAAAGACGGTCCTCAAGTCGGCTATGTGCGCCGCCAAGGACTCGGCGAGGGCCGAGATGCTGGAGGGCCTCGACAGGGATCCGTTTGGGCGGCCATATAAGGCGGCGCGGAAACAACTGCGCCCCTTTGGTCCCCCAGTAACGGAGACCCTGGAGCCGGCGTTGCTGGATGGGGTGGTCCGGTCCCTGTTTCCGTGCAGGACCGACTTCACCCCACCAACGATGAACCCCCCGCTTGGGGGGGTGGTGGCTTCGCCGGTGGAGGAGGTCCCTCCAGTATCGGCGGAGGAACTTCGCGCGGGGGTTCTGGCCCTCCGCGCGAAGAAGACGGCCCCTGGACCGGACGGTGTCCCCGCACGGGTGGTGGCCATCGCGGCGTCCCTCATGGAGGATAGGTTTCGGGACCTCTTCAGCGCGTGCCTTACGGCTGGGAGGTTCCCGAAACCGTGGAAGGAGGGGCATTTGTGCCTCCTCCGGAAGGAGGGACGTCCGGTGGACTCCCCCTCGGCATACCGACCCATCGTTCTGCTCGATGAGGTCGGTAAATTGTTCGAGGGGATCATCGCCACCCGGCTAAATAGCCATTTGCGGGAGGTAGGGCCGGACCTGTCGGACGCCCAGTTTGGTTTCAGACGGGGGCGTTCGACGGTCGACGCGTTGGCCCTACTCAGGGGCCAGGTGCAGGAGGCGGTAGAGTCGGGGGGCGGAGTGTTGGCGGTGTCGTTTGACATAGCCAACGCCTTCAACTCCGTCCCCCACTCGACGATATTGGAGGCACTCCGGTACCACGGAGTGCCCCAATATCTGCGGGCGATCCTGGCCAGCTACCTGGAGGACAGAGAGGTCCTCCTGGTGGACAAGACGGCCAGGATCAGGCGTTACGGCGCGGAGTCCGGTGTTCCACAGGGGTCGGTGCTAGGGCCACCCTTGTGGAACATCGGGTTCGATTGGCTCTTGCGGGGAGCCCTCCTCCGGGGGACGAGTGTCATCTGTTACGCGGATGACACTCTCCTCGTTGCCCGGGGGAGGAATTTCGGGGAGGCGGCCTGTTTGGCCTCGGCTGGCGGATCGTTAGTCGCAGGGAGGATCCGCCGGCTAGGTTTGAGGGTGGCGCTGAACAAGACCGAGGCCGTGTTCTTTCACGGGCCTCGGCAGCGCTGCCCTCCTGCCGCCCACATCGTCGTGGAGGGCGTCCAAATAGGTGTGAAGGCCCAGATGAAATATCTGGGCCTAGTGCTGGACAGCAGGTGGCGCTTCGGCCCGCACTTCAGCGGGCTGTCGACGCGCCTGCTGAAGGCCGCGGACGCCCTCTCATGGCTCATGCCGAATCTGGGGGGGCCCAGTGCACGGTGCCGGCGATTGTATGCCGGCATCCTGCGGAGCATGGCCCTCTACGGGGCACCCATCTGGGCGGACTCCCTCCACAGGAGGGAGAATGCAACCGCCATCCGCAGGCCCCAAAGGGCCATTGCACAGCGGGTGGCGAGGGCCTACCGCTCGGTGGGCTATTCGGCGGCGTGCGCTCTGGCCGGCACCCCTCCCTGGGAGTTGGAGGCATGGGTGCTCGCCAGAGTGTACGAGTGGGCGGCACGGCGGAAGGCGCTCGGGGAGCGCCCCGCCGCGGAGGAGCGGGAGGCCGTGCGGCGAGAGGCGAGGGACGCCATCGTCCTTCATTGGGCGGCGGACCTCGCCACCGCCACTTTTGGACGCCGGACGTTGGACGCGCTCGGTCCAGTCTTGCAGGGCTGGCTCGAGCGGCCCCACGGTTTCCTTTCGTTCCGTTTGGTGCAGGTGTTGTCCGGACATGGGTGTTTCGGAACGCACCTGCACCGGATCCGGAGGGAGGAAACCCCGGCGTGCCACGATTGCGGCGCAGCAGAGGACACGGCGCAGCACACCCTCGAGGTGTGCCCGGCCTGGGCTGAGTTGCGCCGTGCCCTGGTTTTAGTTGTTGGGCAGGACCTCTCACTTCCCGGCGTGGTCAACTCCATGCTGGGGAGTGAGGAGGCCTGGGCTGCGGTTGCCTCCTTTTGCGAGCAAGTTATGTCGCAAAAGGAGGCGGCGGAGCGTGCGCGGGAGGATGATCCTCTCGCGCCGCCGCTTCGCAGGCGGAGAAGGGGTGGGAGAAGGCGGTTGTACGACCGTCTCCTCCCACCTCCAGGTGGTGGCTAGCGGGCGACAGGCGCGGGGGCGCCTCTCGTCTGCATTGCACAGCCACCACCCTCGGGCGGGAACGGCCGAGCACTCGCGTTCGTTCCCGGGCCCCTCCACTAAGGGAGGGGCGTGAAGGGCCTGCCGTAAAGGCGGGCGGTCGTCGGCGGAGGACTGGTTGTCAAGGCTGTGCCGGTTTCCCAGTCCTCCTCCACACAGACGATGCGGGAGTGCCGCTGGGTTATTTTAGTGGGTATACCGGGCTTGCTTGCCCGGGGAGTCCCACATAGCCCCCCCATTCCCCCAATGGGTGGGTATGCGTAATGCATTTTTTCCCAGCGTGATCAAAAAAAAAAAAAAAAAGGTTAGGTTAGGTTCTCCGACGGCTCCTCGGGTTCCTCGAAGGAGACCGCGAGAAGGGCTAAGGCCAAAAAGTCGACCAAGACAGCGGCGGATACCCATGACGTGGGTCTGGCAGACGCCCAGCGCCAGGTGGACTTGACCCGGAAGGAGCAGCTCCAGCAGGAGTTGGAGGAGCGTGTGGCTGCCAAGGAGCAGCAGACGCGCGTCGCCCGGGCCAAGTCAGGATACGGCGCGTCCCACGTCCTGTACGCGGACCACTCACTGGTCGAGCTGCAGCGGATGGCCGAAGAGGACGAAGAGGGGATCGTCGAGGTCGCCTCCAAGTCCTCACACCTGAAGGGGACCTTTCAGAAGGCCCTCAAATGCCGGGCCGTGAGCATGCGCGGTATCGTCGGGGAGCTGGTGCAGCGCCAGGCGACCGACGAGACGCGGCAACTGCAGGCGAAAGTCGATCGCCTGCAGAAGGAGGTCAGCCAGCTACATCAGAAGCTGGCTGAAGCCACGGCCCGGCCAGCCACAGCCGAGCCCAGACCTGCGGCAGAAGGCCCCGCCTCCTTCGACCTTGAGGAAACCATCCGCAAGGTCATGATGGAGGAGCGGGACTTCGTCCGAGCCTGCCTAGCAGGAATAGAGGATAGACTCTTGCCCGAGAAGAGTTACCGGCTGCCGCTTGCCGCGGACAAGAGGAAGGGAGAGCCGGGGCCAACCTCACAAAGGGACGAGGATTCTCTTCTGCCTGCCGCCACCCCAGCCAACCCTGCTGGTTGGACGAAGGTCGTCAGCAAGGGTAAGAGGAAGGGCAAGGGCAAAGGGCAAACAGCGAGCGTCCCTGCAATCCCCGCCACCACCAGCCAGTCCCAGTCGACCGGCAAGGGAAAGGGGAAGGGCAAGGGGAAAAGCTCCCCCCCAGCCGTCCCCGCTGCCACCCCTCCCAGCAGCCTGTCGCAGTCGAATGGCAAGGGAAAGGGGAAGGGGAAAAGTTCCCCCCCAGCTGGCGCCAGGAGGAACCTGGTTCCTCCAAAGACCGCAGCCGTCGTGGTGACGCTCACCGCGGAGGCTGCGGAGCGGGGGGAGACGTACGCGTCCGTCATGATGCGGGCGCGTACCAACGCCGATCCCACAAAACTGGGGATCGGCAAGGTCTCCTGTCGCCGGACGCAGGCTGGGGCTCGAATTTTTGAGTTCCCCGGACCGGAGGGTAGTAAAAACGCTGACCTCTTCGCAGAAAAGCTGCAAGAGGTCATAGCGGACGCGGCCAAGGTGGCCAGGCCAGTAAAGACCGCGGCCATCGAAGTGTCCGACTTGGATGACACTGTCACCAAGGAGGAGGTGATGGCGGCGGTCGCAGCAGTGGGGGGCTGCGGCGTCGCAGCGGTAAAAGGCCGGGATATCAGGCCCGGTCGCGGCGGCATGGGCACCATCCGCCTGGATTGTCCAGTCGCCGCTGCCAAAGCCGTCCTTGAAAAAGGACGGCTTCACGTCGGCTTCAGCTCGGGTGCGGTCCGGGCACTTGTGGCACAGCCTTTGCGGTGCTACAGGTGCTACGGGGTCGGGCACACCCGGGCCCTCTGTCCGTCCACGGTGGATCGGACAGAGAGCTGTTACCGCTGCGGCAAGGAGGGCCACAAGTCCGCCGCTTGCGAGGCTGCCAAGCCGCACTGCGCTGTGTGTGCCGCCAGTGGCCGCCCGGCAGGCCACATAATTTTATTTATTTATTTATTTATTTATTTATTTTAAGGAAAGCTTACAGACTAATGACAAACATAAAAAAAAAATCGTGGGTAAGAAAAATGGCTAATTACAAGCTTCCACATGTATACATCGCGCTACAAATCATTTGCGTTGACATGTTGTATAATACAGCGATACATAGAATAAAATACTAATTATAGGTAGACAAAAATTCAAATAAAGTAATGTAATATGTCGAGTCGTGCAACATCAAACAAATACAATTAATGTGAAGCATAACATTTACATCGAAGAAACAAAAACAATCCTGCACTTATTTCATTTTTGACCGCCGCCAAAATATTCTCTGCTTAAGGTCTTTCTAATCTTATGTGCGCTGGTGCAAAAGAGATCGACTTCCAAGTGTATTGGTAAGGTATTGAAAGCTGCGGCACTACGTATAAGGAAGGCGTTACGCCTGTAATTGGTCGATGCGCATGGTGTCTGCAGCAATGGCCGTGTTCGTAGGCTGCCTTGGTTAGTGCGAAGAAGTATTTTGCCAAGTAGTTCGGGACAATCTACCGAGCCGTTTGCTATTTTTGCCAAAAAACATATGTCATTTATGTTACGTCTTACATGCAAAGGTAAAAAATGGTATCGCTTACACCGGTGTTCGTAGTCTACTGAGAATTGTTTCGCCTCAAAATCCAAGTATCGCAAAAACTTTCTCTGGACGGATTCGATACGAGATTTGTAGATCTCGTATTGAGGGTTCCAGACTTGAGAAACGTACTCGAGGTGACTGCGCACGAGGGAACAGTATAGCACTTTTACTGGTTTTAGTGTCCGAAAGCTAGAACAAGCTCTAATAATAAAACCTAAAGCTTTGAGGGCTTTCTTGACAATGGTTTCTATGTGATCATCAAAAAGTAATTTACTGTCATGGACAACACCAAGATCCCTGATTTGCATCCTGATAATGCAGGGGAGGATGTGTAATCCTCCCCCTAAGAAGGGAAAAGCGCAGGCGCCGAGCAAGCCTGCCGCTACCGCCGCTGTGCGCGAGGTCGGGCTTTCGGCTGCTGCTGGCCTGGCTGAGGACGAGGGGGGTGCGATGTCCGACTGATGGATAGAGTCGAACATCGCATCCTCCAGGCGAACACCAACCACTGCGGGGCGGCCCAGGATCTGCTGATGCAGATCATGGCCGAGTGGTTGGTGGACGTGGCGGTGGTTGCCGAGCCTTACTCGGTCCCCAGTACCTGGCTGGGCGATCGGGACGGCTTGGTGGCGTTGGTGGCGCGGTCTTCCACGGACTCTCCTCCCCTCTCGCTTTTAGAGAGGGGACCGGGATACGTGGCCGCCGCGTGGGGGAGGGATACGGCCCTGGTGGGGGTCTATTTCTCCCCAAACCGCCCTCTAAGGGATTTCGAGAACTATCTCGAAATTCTCACGGCAGTCGCCGGGAGGGCGGCACCACGCCAGGTCGCAGTGATAGGCGACCTGAACGCCAAGTCGGAGGCTTGGGGCAACCCGGCTGCCTCCTGCAACGTCCGGGGACGCGCCGTCGAATTCTGGGCGGCCTCGTGCGGCGTGTCCCTCCTCAACAGTGGGGCGGTCCACACGTGTGTGCGGCAACGCGGAGGGTCGGTGGTAGACGTCTCGTTTGCCACCCCCGCCCTAGCCGCCCGCGTTGTGAACTGGCGGGTGGAGACGGTGGAGACTTTGTCGGACCACCGATACGTGCGGTTCGACATCTCCACCGGCCCCCGGGGAGGGACGGCCCGCTCGGGCCAATCTCCCTTCCCGCGGTGGGCTCTCACCCGCCTGGACCGGGAGGCAGCAAAGGAGGCAGCCTTTCTCCAGGACTGGCTCTCGCCCCGTGTCGAGCCTGTCCTGGACGTGGACCGTGTGGCGGTCCAGCTCAGGGGGTCCCTGACCGAGGTCTGCAACGCAAGCATGCCTCGGTCACGCCGTCCGCCTCCCCGTCGCGCCGTCTATTGGTGGTCGGAGGAGCTGGCGGGGCTCCGGGCCGCCTGCGTGGCGGCCAGGAGGGCCTATACGCGAAGTCGGCGGCGCACTACCCGATCTCAGGCCGGGGAGGACCGCCTCTACGCCTCTTACGTAGAGGCAAAGACGGTCCTCAAGTCGGCTATGTGCGCCGCCAAGGACTCGGCGAGGGCCGAGATGCTGGAGGGCCTCGACAGGGATCCGTTTGGGCGGCCATATAAGGCGGCGCGGAAACAACTGCGCCCCTTTGGTCCCCCAGTAACGGAGTCCCTGGAGCCGGCGTTGCTGGATGGGGTGGTCCGGTCCCTGTTTCCGTGCAGGACCGACTTCACCCCACCAACGATGAACCCCCCGCTTGGGGGGGTGGTGGCTTCGCCGGAGGAGGAGGTCCCTCCAGTATCGGTGGAGGAACTTCGCGCGGGGGTTCTGGCCCTCCGCGCGAAGAAGACGGCCCCTGGACCGGACGGTGTCCCCGCACGGGTGGTGGCCATCGCGGCGTCCCTCATGGAGGATAGGTTTCGGGACCTCTTCAGCGCGTGCCTTACGGCTGGGAGGTTCCCGAAGCCGTGGAAGGAGGGGCAGTTGTGCCTCCTCCGGAAGGAGGGACGTCCGGTGGACTCCCCCTCGGCATACCGGCCCATCGTTCTGCTCGATGAGGTCGGTAAATTGTTCGAGGGGATCATCGCCACCCGGCTAAATAGCCAGTTGCGGGAGGTGGGGCCGGACCTGTCGGACGCCCAGTTCGGTTTCCGACGGGGGCGTTCGACGGTCGACGCATTGGCCCTACTCAGGGGCCAGGTGCAGGAGGCGATCGAGTCGGGGGGCGGAGTGTTGGCGGTGTCGTTTGACATCGCCAACGCCTTCAACTCCATCCCCCACTCGACGATATTGGAGGCACTCCGTTACCACGGAGTGCCCCAATATCTGCGGGCGATCCTGGCCAGCTACCTGGAGGACCGAGAGGTCCTTCTGGTGGACAAGACGGCCAGGATCAGGCGTTACGGCGCGGAGTCCGGTGTTCCACAGGGTTCGGTGCTAGGGCCCCCCTTGTGGAACATCGGGTTCGATTGGCTCCTGCGGGGCACCCTCCTCCAGGGCACGAGTGTCATCTGCTACGCGGATGACACTCTCCTCGTTGCCCGGGGGAGGGACTATGGGGAGGCGGCCTGTCTGGCCTCGGCTGGCGGATCCTTAGTGGCAGGTAGGATCCGCCAGCTAGGATTGAGGGTAGCGCTGAACAAGACCGAGGCCGTGTTCTTTCACGGGCCTCGGCAGCGCTGCCCTCCCGACGCCCATATCGTCGTGGAGGGCGTCCGGATAGGGGTCGGGGCCCAGATGAAGTATCTGGGCCTCGTGCTAGACAGCAGGTGGCGCTTCGGCCCGCACTTCAGCGGGCTGTCGACGCGCCTGCTGAAAGCCGCGGACGCCCTCTCATGGCTCCTCCCAAACTTGGGAGGGCCGAAGGATCGATGCCGGCGCCTCTATGCCGGCATCTTGAAGAGTATGGCCCTCTATGGGGCACCCATCTGGGCGGACTCCCTCCGCAGGAGGGAGAATGCGACCGCCATCCGCAGGCCCCAACGGGCCATTGCACAGCGGGTGGCGAGGGCCTACCGCTCAGTGGGTTTTTCGGCGGCGTGCGCTCTGGCCGGCACCCCTCCCTGGGAGTTGGAGGCATGGTTGCTAGCCAGAGTGTACGAGTGGACGGTGCGGCGGAAGGCGCTCGGGGAGCGCCCCGCCGCGGAGGAGCGCGAGGCCGTTCGGCGCGAGGCGAGGGACGCAATCGTCCTCCATTGGACGGAGGACCTCGCCTCCGCCACCTTTGGACGCCGGACGTTGGACGCGCTCGGTCCAGTCTTACAGGGCTGGCTCGGGCGCCCCCACGGTTTCCTCTCTTTCCGTTTGGTGCAGGTGTTGTCCGGACATGGTTGTTTCGGAACGCACCTGCACCGGATCCGGAGGGAGGAAACCCCGGCGTGCCACGACTGCGGCGCGGCGGAGGACACGGCGCAGCACACCCTCGAGGTGTGTCCAGCCTGGGCAGAGCTGCGCCGTGCCTTGACCGATGTTGTTGGGCAGGACCTCTCACTTCCCGGCGTGGTCAACTCCATGCTGGGGAGTGAGGAGGCCTGGGCTGCGGTTGCCTCCTTTTGCGAGCAAGTTATGTCGCAAAAGGAGGCGGCGGAGCGTGCGCGGGAGGATGATCCTCTCGCGCCGCCGCTCCGCAGGCGGAGAAGGGGTGGGAGAAGGCGGTTGTACGACCGTCTCCTCCCACCTCCAGGTGGTGGCTAGCGGGCGACAGGCGCGGGGGCGCCTCTCGTCTGCATTGCACAGTCACCACCCTCGGGCGGGAACGGCCGAGCACTCGCGTTCGTTCCCGGGCCCCTCCACTAAGGGAGGGGCGTGAAGGGCCTGCCGTAAAGGCGGGCGGTCGTCGGCGGAGGACTGGTTGTCAAGGCTGTGCCGGTTTCCCAGTCCTCCTCCACACAGACGATGCGGGAGTGCCGCTGGGTTATTTTAGTGGGTATACCGGGCTTGCTTGCCCGGGGAGTCCCACATAGCCCCCCCATTCCCCCAATGGGTGGGTATGCGTAATGCATTTTTTCCCAGCGTGATCAAAAAAAAAAAAAAAAAGGTTAGGTTAGGTTAGGTTAGGTTAGGTTAGGTTAGGTTAGGTTCTCGGCGAGGGCCGAGATGCTGGAGGGCCTCGACAGGGATCCGTTTGGGCGGCCATATAAGGCGGCGCGGAAACAACTGCGCCCCTTTGGTCCCCCAGTAACGGAGTCCCTGGAGCCGGCGTTGCTGGATGGGGTGGTCCGGTCCCTGTTTCCGTGCAGGACCGACTTCACCCCACCAACGATGAACCCCCCGCTTGGGGGGGTGGTGGCTTCGCCGGAGGAGGAGGTCCCTCCAGTATCGGTGGAGGAACTTCGCGCGGGGGTTCTGACCCTCCGCGCGAAGAAGACGGCCCCTGGACCGGACGGTGTCCCCGCACGGGTGGTGGCCATCGCGGCGTCCCTCATGGAGGATAGGTTTCGGGACCTCTTCAGCGCGTGCCTTACGGCTGGGAGGTTCCCGAAACCGTGGAAGGAGGGGCAGTTGTGCCTCCTCCGGAAGGAGGGACGTCCGGTGGACTCCCCCTCGGCATACCGGCCCATCGTTCTGCTCGATGAGGTCGGTAAATTGTTCGAGGGGATCATCGCCACCCGGCTAAATAGCCAGTTGCGGGAGGTAGGGCCGGACCTGTCGGACGCCCAGTTCGGTTTCCGACGGGGGCGTTCGACGGTCGACGCATTGGCCCTACTCAGGGGCCAGGTGCAGGAGGCGATCGAGTCGGGGGGTGGAGTGTTGGCGGTGTCGTTTGACATAGCCAACGCCTTCAACTCCATACCCCACTCGACGATATTGGAGGCACTCCGGTACCACGGAGTGCCCCAATATCTGCGGGCGATCCTGGCCAGCTACCTGGAGGACCGAGAGGTCCTCCTGGTGGACAAGACGGCCAGGATCAGGCGTTACGGCGCGGAGTCCGGTGTTCCACAGGGGTCGGTGCTAGGGCCCCCCTTGTGGAACATCGGGTTCGATTGGCTCCTGCGGGGCACCCTCCTCCAGGGCACGAGTGTCATCTGCTACGCGGATGACACTCTCCTCGTTGCCCGGGGGAGGGACTATGGGGAGGCGGCCTGTCTGGCCTCGGCTGGCGGATCCTTAGTGGCAGGTAGGATCCGCCAGCTAGGATTGAGGGTAGCGCTGAACAAGACCGAGGCCGTGTTCTTTCACGGGCCTCGGCAGCGCTGCCCTCCCAACGCCCATATCGTCGTGGAGGGCGTCCGGATAGGGGTCGGGGCCCAGATGAAGTATCTGGGTCTCGTGCTTGACAGCAGGTGGCGCTTCGGCCCGCACTTCAGCGGGCTGTCGACGCGCCTGCTGAAAGCCGCGGACGCCCTCTCATGGCTCCTCCCAAACTTGGGAGGGCCCAAGGATCGATGCCGGCGCCTCTATACCGGCATCTTGAAGAGTATGGCCCTCTATGGGGCACCCATCTGGGCGGACTCCCTCCGCAGGAGGGAGAATGCGACCGCCATCCGCAGGCCCCAACGGGCCATTGCACAGCGGGTGGCGAGGGCCTACCGCTCAGTGGGTTTTTCGGCGGCGTGCGCTCTGGCCGGCACCCCTCCCTGGGAGTTGGAGGCATGGGTGCTCGCCAGAGTGTACGAGTGGACGGTGCGGCGGAAGGCGCTCGGGGAGCGCCCCGCCGCGGAGGAGCGCGAGGCCGTTCGGCGCGAGGCGAGGGACGCAATCGTCCTCCATTGGACGGAGGACCTCGCCTCCGCCACCTTTGGACGCCGGACGTTGGACGCGCTCGGTCCAGTCTTACAGGGCTGGCTCGGGCGCCCCCACGGTTTCCTCTCTTTCCGTTTGGTGCAGGTGTTGTCCGGACATGGTTGTTTCGGAACGCACCTGCACCGGATCCGGAGGGAGGAAACCCCGGCGTGCCACGACTGCGGCGCGGCGGAGGACACGGCGCAGCACACCCTCGAGGTGTGTCCAGCCTGGGCAGAGCTGCGCCGTGCCTTGACCGATGTTGTTGGGCAGGACCTCTCACTTCCCGGCGTGGTCAACTCCATGCTGGGGAGTGAGGAGGCCTGGGCGGCGGTTGCCTCCTTTTGCGAGGTCGTGATGACGCAAAAGGAGGCGGCGGAGCGTGCGCGGGAGGACGACCCTCTCGCGCCGCCGCTCCGCAGGCGGAGAAGGGGTGGGAGAAGGCGGTTGTACGACCGTCTCCTCCCACCTCCTGGTGGTGACTAGCGGGCGACAGGCGCGGGGGCGCCTCTCGCTCGCATTGCACGAGTCACCACCCTCGTTGGGCGGGAACGGCCGAGCACTCGCTGTCGTTCCCGGGCCCCTCCACTGAGGGAGGGGCGTGAAGGGCCTGCCGTAAAGGCGGGCGGTCGTCGGCGGAGGACTGGACGTAAAGGCTGTGCCAGTTTCCCAGTCCTCCTCCACACAGACGATGCGGGAGTGCCGCTGGGTTATTTTAGTGGGTATACCGGGCTTGCCCGGGGAGTCCCACATAGCCCCCCATTCCCCCAATGGGTGGGTATGCGTAATGCATTTTTTCCCAGCGTGATCAAAAAAAAAAAAAAAAAAAAAAAAAAAAAAAAAAGGTTAGGTTAGGTTAGGTTGGGGTGCGGGTCAGGTAACCTCCACGATGGCCTAGTTGGTTGCTGGTCTCTTTCGGATATGTCCGGGGGGAAGAGCAACCCGCTGGGCTGGTGCACCCCGGGCACCGTCAATAACTTCCCATTCGTGGGTTCTTGTTGGCGGTGGCGAATACCTGACAGGGGGGGGTTGTCGCTCTGGGTGTTCCCCTGATTAGCAGGGGACACTCCAGACGCGGCGTAGGGGTGGGGCTAGGTTGGGTAGGTAGGTTTGGGGTAGGTTAGGTAGGTTTGCGGTGGGGCTCACTTCCGGGCCTCTGGGCGGGCCGCCCGCTCCTGCGGGGGGGTTCCCCGGGTGCATTGACCAGCTCTGCACCCTGCTCTGTCCGGCTCTGCAACCGGGCTCTGCCCGCTCTGCACCTGGCTTTGCCCGCTCTGCACCTGGCTCTGCACTCGGCGCTCGTGCGGTTTGAGTTACCCGAGTGCACTGACCAGCTCTGCACCCTGCACTGACCAGCTCTGCACCCTGCTTTGCCCGGACCTGCATCCGGCTTAGCCCGCTCTGCACCTGGCTCTGCGCCCGGCTCTCTCTCTTGCGGGTGGGGGCGGCCGCCGCCCGGGGGCGGGAAGTGGGCCCACGAGGTGGTGTTGACTTGTCGTTGCCGGCCCTCCTTTGGCGTGGGATGGTCGGCAGGGACAAGTCGATGGAAGGAGGAGGCGGCGGAGCGTCGGTCTCGACGCGCCGCCGCAGACGCGGAGGGCAGCATCTGACCTTAGCGGGCCAGATGCCGCAACGGTGGGGACCGTAAGGTCCAGCGCGGTGGAGGGTACGGCGCAGCACACCGTCTAGGTGTGCCCAGCGGGGGCGTAGCTGCGCCGTGCCCTGAGGAGATGTCGGGCGGGACCTCTCGCTGCCCGGTGTGGTGAATTCCATGCTGGGGGGTGGGGGGTCCTGGGCGGCGGATGTCCCCCTTTTGCGAGGACGCCAATTCGCAAAAGGGGGTGGTGGAGAGGGGGTGGAAGGGGGCGGTCGTACGATCGTTTCCTCCCACCTCCTGGTGGTGACTAGCGGGCGACGGGCGTGGGGGCCGCCTTAGCCTGCATTGCACTAGTCACCACCCTTGCGGGCGGGAATGGCCGAGCACTCGCGGTCATTCCCGGGCCCCTCCATTGGAGGGGCGTGAAGGGCCTGCCCTAAAAGGCGGGCGGTCGTCGGCGGAGGACTGGACGTAAAGGCTGTGCCGGATTCCCAGTCCTCCTCCATTCAGACGATGCGGGAGTGCCGCTGGGTTATTTTAGTGGGTATACCGGGCTGGGGGGCCCGGGGAGTCCCACATAGCCCCCCATTCCCCCAATGGGTGGGTATGCGTAATGCATTTTTTCCCAGCGTGACCAAAAAAAAAAAAAAAAAAAAAAAAAAAAAAAAAGGTTAGGTTAGGTTAGGTTGGGGGATCCCCTCACAGTGCATACGTCCTCGTTCGTTTCCCCCGGGCAACGCCCCAGTTCTGACCACCGTAACGGAGTGGCAGACTGGGTGCGGCTAAAGTGCGCTGTGCGATCGTAGCTATCATATTGTCACTTGCGGATATTGCGATCTTGCGGAGAATTTGTTTTTAATTTTATTTTTATCATTTTAAAATGGTAAAACCAGCACGGGATGCCCACGGGCATTTTGTTAAAAAAGGCCCTTCTCAGGGCCAACCAAAAGGCCCTTGTCAGGGCCAACGCGACACGTCTGTGTCGAAAGAGGGCAGTGCCTTCTACAGCAGAAAGGCGGACGAATCGGACTCCGACAACGAGTCCGTTATGTCGGGTGCCGGACCGATGGAGATCGAGGATTCTCGATCACGATCGCGTTCGCGAAAGCGGGCCTTCCTGAAGGATGGCTCCGACGGCTCCTCGGGTTCCGCGAAGGAGACGGCGAGAAGGGCTAAGGCCAAAAAGTCGACCAAGACGGCGGCGGATACCCATGATGTGGGTCTGGCAGACGCCCAGCGCCAGGTGGACTTGACCCGGCGGGAGCAGCTCCAGCAGGAGTTGGAGGAGCGGGTAGCTGCCAGGGAGCAGCAGACGTGCGTCGCCCGGGCCAAGTCAGGATACGGCGCGTCCCACGTCCTGTACGCAGACCACTCACTGGTTGAGCTGCAGCGGATGGCCGAAGAGGACGAAGAGGGGATCGTCGAGGTCGCCTCTAAGTCCTCACACCTGAAGGGGACCTTTCAGAAGGCCCTTAAATGCCGGGCCGTGAGCATGCGCGGTATCGTCGGGGAGCTGGTGCAGCGCCAGGCGACCGACGAGACGCGGCAACTGCAGGCGAGAGTCGATCGCCTGCAGAAGGAGGTCAGCCAGCTACATCAGAAGCTGGCTGAAGCCACGGCCCGGCCAACCACAGCCGAGCCCAGTCCTGCGGCAGAGTGCCCCGCCTCCTTCGACCTTGAGGACACCATCCGCAAGGTCATGATGGAGGAGCGGGGCTTCGTCCGAGCCTGCATAGCAGGCATTGAGGATAGGCTCTTGCCCGAGAGGAGCTACAGGCTGCCGCTTGCCGCGGACAAAAGGAAGGGAGAGCCGGGGCCGACCTCACAAAGGGAGGAAGACTCTCTTCTGCCTGCCGCCACCCCAGCCAACCCTGCTGGTTGGACGAAGGTCGTCGGCAAGGGGAAGAGGAAGGGCAAGGGCAAAGAGGCGACAGCGGCCGTCCCTGCAATCCCCGCCACCACCCCTACCAGCCACTCGCAGTCGACTGGCAAGGGAAAAGGGAAGGGAAAGGGGAAAAGCTCCCCCCCAGCGGCCCCCGCCGCCATCCCTCCCAGCAGCCAGTCGCAGTTGGCTGGCAAGGGAAACGGGAAGAGCGCGCCCCCAGCCGGCAGGAGGAACCTGAATCCTCCCAAAACCGCAGCCGTCGTGGTGACGCTCACCGCGGAGGCTGCGGAGCGGGGGGAGACGTACGCGTCCGTCATGATGCGGGCGCGTGCCAATGCCGATCCCACAAAACTGGGGATCGGCAAGGTCTCCTGTCGCCGGACGCAGGCTGGGGCTCGTATATTTGAGTTCCCGGGGGCTGAAGGTGGCAAGAACGCGGACCTCTTCGCAGCGAAGCTGCAAGAGGTCATCGCAGATGCGGCCAAGGTGGCTAGGCCCGTAAAGTCGGCGGCCTTGGAGGTGACCGGTCTAGACGATACGGTCACCAAAGAGGAGGTGGTGGCGGCGGTCGCGGCCATAGGGGGCTGCAGCGTCGCAGCGGTGCAAGGCCGGGGCATCAGGCCCGGCCGCGGCGGCATGGGCAGCGTCCGCCTGGAGTGCCCAGTCGCCGCTGCCAAAGCCGTCCTCGCCAAGGGACGGCTGGCCGTGGGATTCAGCTCGGGTGTGGTCCGGGCACTTGAGGCCCAGCCTCTGCGTTGTTATCGGTGCTTCGGCATCGGACACACCCGGGCTCTGTGTCCGTCCAGCGTCGACAGGACGGACACATGCTACCGCTGCGGCAAGGAGGGCCATAAGGCCGCCTCCTGCAAGGCCGCCAAGCCGCACTGCGCGGTGTGTGCCGCCAGTGGCCGCCCGGCGGGCCACGTCACCAAGGGGAGGAACTGCTGTCCTCCCCCAAAAAGGGGCAAAGCGCAGGCGCTGATCCGGCCTGCCGCTACCACCGCTACCGTTCCAGAGGCTGGGACTACAGTGGCTGCCGGCCTGGCTGAGGAGGAGGGTGCGATGTCTCTTGATGCATAGAGTCGAACATCGCATCCTCCAGGCGAACACCAACCACTGCCGAGCGGCGCAGGATCTGCTGATGCAGACCATGGCCGAGTGGTTGGTGGACCTGGCGGTGGTCGCCGAGCCGTACTCGATACCTGGCCGTTGGCTGGGCGATCGGGACGGCTCGGTGGCATTGGTGTCGCGGCCTGCCACGGACTCCCCTCCCCTCTCGCTTTTAGAGAGGGGACCGGGATACGTGGCCGCCGCGTGGGGAGACATAGCCCTGGTCGGGGTCTATTTCTCCCCAAACCGCCCTCTAAGGGACTTCGAGTATTTTCTCGAAGTCCTAACGGCAGTCGTCGGGAGGGCGGCGCCACGCCAGGTCGCCGTGTTGGGCGACCTGAACGCCAAGGCAGCGGCTTGGGGCAACCCGGCGGCCTCGTGCAACGTCCGGGGACGCGCCGCCGAATTTTGGGCGGCTTCGTGCGGTGTGTCCCTCCTGAACAGGGGGGATGTTCACACGTGTGTGCGGCAGCGGGGAGGATCAGTGGTGGACGTATCGTTCGCCACCCCCGTGCTAGCCGCCCGCGTCGTGAACTGGCGGGTGGAGATGGTGGAGACCATGTCGGACCACCGTTACGTGCGGTTCGACATCTCCACCCAGGGCCCGCGGGGGGGAACGGCCCGCTCGGGCCAATCTCCCTTCCCGCGGTGGGCTCTCACCCGCCTGGACCGGGAGGCAGCCCAGGAGGCGGCGTTCCTCCAGGACTGGCTCTCGCCCCCTGTGGAGGCCACAGACGTTGACGCCGCGGCGGTCCAGCTCCGCGGGTCCCTGACCGAGGTGTGCAACTCGAGCATGCCTCGGTCTCGCCGGCCGCCTCCCCGTCGCGCCGTTTACTGGTGGACGGAGGAGATAGCGGGACTCCGGGCGGCCTGCGTGGAGGCCAGGAGGGCCTACACGCGGAGCCGGCGGCGCACCAGCCGATCTCAGGCCGGGGAGGACCGCCTCTACGCCTCTTACCTAGAGGCAAAGGCGGTCCTCAAGACGGCAATGTGCGCCGCCAAAGACTCGGCTCGGGCCGAGATGTTGGAGGGTCTCGACAGGGATCCATACGGGAGACCGTACAAGCTGGCGCGGAGCCAGCTGCGGCCCTACGGTCCCCCCCTGTCGGAGACCCTCGAGCCGGCATTGCTGGATGGGGTGGTCCGGGTTCTGTTCCCGCGAAGGACAAACTTCACCCCACCAGTGATGGACCCCCCGCAGGAAGCGGCTCCGCCGGAGGCGGAGATCCCACCGGTGACGGAGGACGAGATCCGGGACGGGATTCTTCGCCTCCGCGCGAAGAAAACGGCCCCAGGGCCGGACGGCGTCCCTGCACGGGTGGCGGCAATAGCTGCCTCTCAGATGCAGGACAGGTTTCGGGACCTCTTCAGCGCGTGCTTTGCGGCTGGGAGGTTCCCGAAACTGTGGCGGGAGGGGCGGCTGTGCCTCCTCCGTAAAGAGGGACGTCCGGTGGACTCCCCCTCGGCATACCGGCCCATCGTTCTTTTGGATGAGGTCGGTAAAATGTTCGAGGGGATAGTCGCCGACCGCCTGAACAGCCACCTGCGGGGGGTGGGACCTGACCTGTCGGACGCCCAGTTCGGCTTTCGACATGGGCGTTCGACGGTCGACGCCTTGGCCCTGCTGAAGGGCCAGGTGCAGGAGGCGGTCGAGTCGGGGGGCGGAGTGTTGGCGGTGTCGTTCGACATCGCCAACGCCTTCAACTCCGTGCCCCACTCGACGATATTGGAGGCACTCCGGTACCACGGAGTGCCCCAATATCTGCGGGCGATCCTGGCCAGCTACCTGGAGGACCGAGAGGTCCTCTTGGTAGACAAGACGGCCAGGATCAGGCGCTACGGCGCGGAGACCGGTGTTCCGCAGGGGTCGGTTCTAGGCCCTCCCCTGTGGAACATCGGTTTCGATTGGTTGTTGAGGGGCACCCTCCTCCAGGGCACGAGTGTCATCTGTTACGCGGATGACACTCTCCTCGTTGCCCGGGGGAGGGACTTTAGGGAGGCGGCTGGTTTGGCCTCGGCCGGCGGATCCTTGGTCGCGGGGAGGATCCGCCATCTAGGATTGAGGGTGGCGCTGAATAAGACCGAGGCCGTGTTCTTTCACGGGCCTCGGCAGCGCTGCCCTCCTGACGCCCACATCGTCGTGGAGGGCGTCCGGATAGGGGTCGGGGCCCAGATGAAGTATCTGGGCCTCGTGCTTGACAGCAGGTGGCGCTTCGGCCCGCACTTTAGCGGGCTGTCGACGCGCCTGCTGAAAGCCGCGGACGCCCTCTCATGGCTCCTCCCGAATCTGGGGGGGCCAAAGGACCGATGCCGGCGCCTCTATGCCGGCATCTTGAAGAGTATGGCCCTGTACGGGGCCCCCATATGGGCGGACGCCCTCCAGAGGAGGGAGAACGCGACCGCCATCCGCAGGCCCCAAAGGGCCATTGCACAGCGGGTGGCGAGGGCCTACCGGTCCGTGGGCTTTGCGGCGGCGTGCGCTCTGGCGGGCACACCTCCTTGGGAGTTGGAGGCTTGGGTGCTCGCCAGAGTGTACGAGTGGACAGCGCGGCGGAAGGCGCTCGGGGAGCGCCCCGCCGCGGAAGAGCGGGAGGCAGTGCGGCGGGAGGCGAGGGACGCCATCGTCCTCCATTGGACGGAGGACCTCGCCTCCGCCACCTTTGGCCGCCGGACGCTGGATGCGCTCGGTCCAGTCCTGCAGGGCTGGCTCGAGCGCGGACATGGTTTCCTCTCGTTCCGTCTAGTGCAGGTGTTGTCCGGACATGGTTGTTTCGGAACGCACCTGCACCGGATCCGGAGGGAGGAAACCCCGGCGTGCCACGACTGCGGCGCGGCAGAGGACACGGCGCAGCACACCCTCGAGGTGTGCCCAGCCTGGGCAGAGCTGCGCCGTGCCCTGAACAGCGAGATTGGGCAGGACCTCTCACTTCCCAGTGTGGTCAACTCCATGCTGGGGAGTGAGGAGGCCTGGGCGGCGGTTGCCTCCTTTTGCGAGGCCGTGATGTCGCAAAAGGAGGCGGCGGAGCGCGCGCGGGAGGATGACCCTCTCGCGCCGCCGCTCCGCAGGCGGAGAAGGGGTGGGAGAAGGCGGTTGTACGACCGTCTCCTCCCACCTCCTGGTGGTGACTAGCGGACGACAGGCGCGGGGGCGCCTCTCGTCTGCATTGCACAGTCACCACCCGCGGGCGGGAACGGCCGAGCACTCGCGGTCGTTCCCG